>CAWUFW010010011.1:0-734127 GCA_963921515.1 Calotriton arnoldi
CAGTGATGTTTGTGTATGTCATGTCACATACCCCGTGAGTCCCATGTGGGACGGTATGTTTGAGCCAGGGTGTCCCAGTGGCACAATAGTGATGGCCCTCCACAGTCTTTGTGCATGTAGTGTTTACAATGTCTCTGATTTCATGTGCACAATGGGAGACAGTCTCCACATCCACGTTGTGTGTGCATGGACTCTGATGTTGTGCGTGTGTGTCACAGACGTCCATGTCTGTCCTGCCATGGCAAGTGTGGCCACTACCTGTGGGGGTCATGTTTGTTTTGCTGTGGTGTACACATGATACTCCAGGTGATGCCAGTGTCCATGTGGCATTACAGGGTCCCTGGGAATGTGCCTGTCGTTGAGCTGTGGTGCCTGGGGCACATCTGTCCTCACATGTCACTGTGGGGGGTGACTGTGACACAGCATCATGATATCCAATGGGCCAACCTGGGACAAATTGATGCCACCTGTAGGACCGTGTTGACAGATGTTGGCCATGTATGTACCATACATGTCGTTCCGGTACTGCACACTTCATGTAGTTGTGCCTCATGATGATGTATGTTGGGATCTTGAGTGTGTTCAATGCCGCATATGTGGGGTGACTGACGATCTTGCTTACTTCTCCTCTGCACTGCAGGGCTCCTGCTGTCCATCGGCCATTCCCAGACCTGGCAACGATGGTGGAACGGGACAGCATCCGACGGTACCGCTTCACCAGGCAGCTGATTGAGGATTTGGCAGTGCAGTTGTCCCCACATTTGCAGCCTGGCCGGCCGTATCCTACAGCGCTGACCCCCAAGGTGAAGGTGATGGCAGCCCTACACTTCTTTGCCACCGGTACCTTCCAACATACTGTGGCGTCTGCTGGTGGGATGTCACAGACCATGTTCAGCCGTGTGCTCCGCGATGTTTTGGCGGCAATGTTGCTCTTCCTGAACCGGTACATCTATTTCCCTAGACTGCGACGACTCACTGACGTGAAGAGTGACTTTTATGCCCTGGGGAGGATGCCGCATGTCATTGGCTCCATTGATGGGACACATGTGGCTTTGGTACCACCACAGGCCCAGGAGCAGGCCTACCGTAACCGCAAGCACTACCACTCGGTCAATGCACTGGTGGTGTGTCTTGCAGACATGACCATCACACACGTGTGTGCCCGTTTCCCTGGTTCAGCACACGATGCCTTTGTGATGAGGAGTAGTCGCATCCCCAGGATGATGGCACAGATGCAGAACCAGCGTGCCTGGCTTGTCGGTGTGTACTGACTTTGTGCCATTGTGTGTGATCTGATCTGTAGTATTCCGCCCACTTTTCCAAGTCAGCTGATGTGCACTTGTCTGTCCGTAGGTGACTCGGGATACCCCAACATGCCGTGGTTGCTGACACCCCTCAGGAACCCTGTGACACCTGCCCAGATGCGCTACAATGAGGCACATGGTCGGACCAGGAGAGTGATTGAGCGGACCTTTGGTCTCCTGAAGAGCCGCTTCCGCTGCCTGGACAAGACCGGAGGGTCCCTCCCATATGCCCCTGCGAAAGTGTGCAAGATTATCATCGTCTGCTGCATGCTACACAACCTGGCAGTGCGGAAGGAGTTGCCTCTCATCCAGGATGACGATGACCAACATCCGCCACCTGTGGAGGATCCTGGCCTGGACCACGATGCCAGTGACGATGATGATGATGATGATGGTGATGGTGATGTCCGCACACAGCTCATCACCAACTTCTTTAGCTGAATGTGAGTATCCTGAGGTGTCATGTGAATGATGTGAGTTGGCATGATGTGTGGGTGGTGCTCTGGTGCTGTTGGAGTGTGTCCATGGGCTACTTGACAGGATGTGTGTTGCGATGTGTGGTGACAGGTGGGCTGTACTCCCCAACAGTGTTGACATGCTAACTTGGTTCTGGGTGGGTATCTTGTAACATGTATTGTGCATGAGTTTTGCTGTTCTGTCCTGTACTGCATTGCTTTTGACTGTGTGTCATTTCTGTCCTTCACAGGGTACTTTCAGATTCGTTTGGTCAACTGTATCCACCGACGGCGTGATTGCACATCCAGGCTGGTAGCTGTTGTGTCCCTACAGGTGATGTGCGCCACACCCATGGACTTCCTTCCGTCTACAGTTGTTGACTGTGTGCCCACTACCAGGTGGGGTTACCTTGCATCTGTAGTGGTTACGGCATGTTGCTACTGTGTAATAAACCTGTGCTTCACTTAGTGATGTGCGTTGTCTGTGGTCACACATTTGACTGCCATTTGCTTACTGCACCTGTGGGCTACTTGACTACAACTGGGAATGGGTGTGGTGTCTGTGCATTGCACCGTCTTCCCTGGCAACATCAGTGTAGGCAATGAGTCAGATGGCCTAGGTGTGTATGTGTTGTGTACCCCTGGTGGTGTGTCTCCCTCATATGTGTCACGTTGCCTGTACTCACATGCCTGTGTTGTCCTTGCTGTTGCAGTTCGCATACACAGTGTAATTTTGCAGTTCATCATCCCCATGACAGCACCCACGTTGGAATCACGACAGAGGCAAGTATGGTGTATTAGTGTGTTTATTGTGATACATCTGTGTTAATAGTGCATAGGATGGGTTGTGCTGTACATGAATCTTGCAATCCCAAGTTCCTAGGTGAATTGAAAGTCCAGGTAGACAAGATCCCCAGTATCGGGGCCACAGTTGTCTGACACATTGTTCCAACTTGTACTCCCCATGCAATGTGTGGGAGTAGTGTTGCCGTCAACAGGGTGAACAGTCTGTGCACAAAGGCGAAAATCCAGAACAGGTTCAGGCTTCCTGGGAGTTGCGCTTGGCCATCAGCCTCTCACTTTCCCCTCCTCGGACGACCCCTCTTCTTGGGGGGGCCCTCAAGTGCAGGCTGCTGCGGTGCAGGGGACTCTCCGCCAGAGTCCTCCTCCCTCCCTGTGGCAGTTGCAGTTTGTTCAGTACCAGATGTTGTTGGCACACAGGGAGGTGTGGACTGGTTGCTGTTCATCTGGCGGAGGCATTGTAAAATGTCCCTGTGCACCGCCGTCATCTCATGTAGTACATCCCACTTGGACTCCACGCGGGACATGTGGGAGTCCACACGTGACATGTTTGACTCCACGTGGGACATGTGGGAGTCCAAGCGGGCATGATGGGCAGCCTGCTGCTGTTTGATGTCTCTGAGGAGCCCCACTACCTGGCTGAGCTCTCCGGTGCTGGACTGGTACGCATCAGCTATGCGTACCAGTTGTGGGTCTTCATGCACACCAGCAACGTCTGCAAGCAGCGACCTCTGTCTCCCACCCCTCCCACCACCCCTGCTGACATGTGCAGTGTGTGCAGTTGCACGCACAGATAACCCTGGTCCACCTTGGGGGTTGGTGGTGGTGTCCATGGCCCCAGGTTGGTCCAGGGTCACTGCGCTGGTGTTGCTCCTTATTCTGTCCATGTCGGCAGGGATGGTATTCGTGGTGACAGTCGTTGGAGGGGTGGGTGCAGGGGGTGCAGCTGGTGGACCTGCTGGTGCTGCAGCTGGTGGTCCTGCTGGTGCAGCATGTTGACTTGCACCGGATGTGCCAGGTTGTTCATCGTCCGAGGAGGACAGAGGCTGTACGACGCCAGTGAGCTCGGCATCCTCTTGAGCCTGGGACTGGGACTCCTCAGCGTCTGCTGCTGTGTCCCCATCATCACCTGTTTTTGGGAGACACAAACAATGTATGTCATGTTTCTGCAGGCATCAGTGGTTGACACACCTGACAGTTGTGACTGTGCCTCGGGGTGCGGGCCTGTACATTGTATTGTCCTAAGTCGTCACAGTCAGGGGTTGATATTGGTGTGGCACATTGTCCTGCATTATTTGGGCATTTCTATGTATTCTCTGGGGTGTGAACATGGTCTGCATTGCTTGGGTTTGGTTGACAGCCAGACCTCCTTCCCACCCACCCAGCCAGCCAGTCAGTTATCCCACCATGGAACGTGCTTGCATTGCAGGGAGTTTAAGTTGTCTCTCAGGATGTCAGTCAGTGGTGTCCTGCTGTTTGTTGGTGCACAGTTGGCAGCAGGGCCTTGTGCTCCCCACAGCAGTAGCCAGTGTCAGCCATCTTGTGAGTCCTTCTCCACTCCCTGTGATGTGAGCACGGTTCAGGGTGGTGTTGATGGGCCAGTTGTGAGGCTGAGCAATGTCTGTGACTACGACTCCCATCATGCTATTGCCTCCACCCCCTTCCCAGCATGCCCATGCTTCCTTCCTTTTGACTCTGCTTCCCTGTGGGTTGGGCTGGCTGTGCTGACAGGATGGCTGGGAGTGTTGTCCTGGCAGTTGTTTGGCTAAGAGTCCCAAGAGTGTCCCTGTGCTTCACACAACATAACCCAGGGTGGTGGTGCTTTGTGGGATCTTGTGTTAGGATGGAGGGCATTGCATTCTACCAGGTGGGTACTGTGGAGTTTGTGTTGGTGAGGGTGTGAGGGGAGGTGCTGGTGACTATGGTCAGTGCTGCGAGTCCTCCTTCCCACCCAGCCAGCCAGATATCCCACCATGGAACGTGCTTGCATTGCAGGGAGTGGAAGTTGTCTCTCAGGATGTCAGTCAGTGGTGTCCTGCTGTTTGTTGGTGCACAGTTGGCAGCAGGGCCTTGTGCTCCCCACAGCAGTAGCCAGTGTCAGCCATCTTGTGAGTCCTTCTCCACTCCCTGTGATGTGAGCATGGTTCAGGGTGGTGTTGATGGGACAGTTGTGGGGGTGAGCTATGTCTGTGACTACGACTCCCATCATGCCATTGCCTCCACCCCACTTGCCAGCATTCCCATACTTACTTGCTTTTGTGTGGAGTTCAGTGGGTGTGGGTGTGAGGGCAATGGCAAGATGGCTGACAGTGGTGTCCTGCTGTTGGTTGCTGAGCAGTACCCAGCATGCCCTTGTGCTCCCCACGACACAGCAACAGTGTCAGACATCTTTGATGGGCCTTTCCACTCTCTGTGGGATGTGCATGCGTGAGTGTGAGCTTGCTGGGCCATGTGGTGGGGGATGTAGGGCTGTGAGTACGACTCCCATCATGCTATTGCCTCCTCCCCCTTCCCAACATGCACATGCTTCCTTCCTTTTGACTCTGCTTCCCTGTGGGTTGGGCTGGCTGTGCTGACAGGATGGCTGGGAGTGTTGTCCTGGCAGTTGTTTGGCTAAGAGTCCCAAGAGTGTCCCTGTGCTTCACACAACATAACCCAGGGTGGTGGTGCTTTGTGGGATCTTGTGTTAGGATGGAGGGCATTGCATTCTACCAGGTGGGTACTGTGGAGTTTGTGTTGGGGAGGGTGTGAGGGGAGGTGCTGGTGACTATAGTCAGTGCTGCAAGTCCCCCTTCCCACCCAGCCAGCCAGATATCCCACCATGGAACGTGCTTGCATTGCAGGGAGTGTGAGTTGTCTCTCAGGATGTCAGTCAGTGGTGTCCTGCTGTTTGTTGGTGCACAGTTGGCAGCAGGGCCTTGTGCTCCCCACAGCAGTAGCCAGTGTCAGCCATCTTGTGAGTCCTTCTCCACTCCCTGTGATGTGAGCACGGTTCAGGGTGGTGTTGATGGGCCAGTTGTGAGGCTGAGCAATGTCTGTGACTACGACTCCCATCATGCTATTGCCTCCACCCCCTTCCCAGCATGCCCATGCTTCCTTCCTTTGACTCTGCTTCCCTGTGGGGTGGGCTGGCTGTGCTGACAGGATGGCTGGGAGTGTTGTCCTGGCAGTTGTTTGGCTAAGAGTCCCAAGAGTGTCCCTGTGCTTCACACAACATAACCCAGGGTGGTGGTGCTTTGTGGGATCTTGTGTTAGGATGGAGGGCATTGCATTCTACCAGGTGGGTACTGTGGAGTTTGTGTTGGTGAGGGTGTGAGGGGAGGTGCTGGTGACTATGGTCAGTGCTGCGAGTCCTCCTTCCCACCCAGCCAGCCAGATATCCCACCATGGAACGTGCTTGCATTGCAGGGAGTGGAAGTTGTCTCTCAGGATGTCAGTCAGTGGTGTCCTGCTGTTTGTTGGTGCACAGTTGCCAGCAGGGCCTTGTGCTCCCCACAGCAGTAGCCAGTGTCAGCCATCTTGTGAGTCCTTCTCCACTACCTGTGATGTGCGCATGGTTCATGGTGGTGTTGATGGGACAGTTTTGGGGCGGGCAAAATGTATGACTGCAACTCCCATGATGCTATTGGCTACACTGACTTGGCCAGCATACACAGAATTCCTTCCTTTGAGTGGTCTTCACTGTGTGTTGGTGTTGTTGTGGTGGCTACATGTGTGGATGTGTTTGTTAGTTCAATTTGTGCCACTGCCTAGCTGTAGTTGTGGTTGTGTTTGTACATGTGTTGGCACAGTTGGATGTGACTTTTTTGATGGCATGTGTTGTGTTTCTCTGACTGACATACACATTTTGGGATGATTCTGTTCTGGTTGCTGTGTGATTGCTATGAGTGCATGGTTTGACTCTCCCCTTGACAGTGATGTGTGTGTGTTTTGTGGCAGTATATTGTGTACATTTGTTGTGTACTCACCAGGCTCTGGGATGTCCTCTAGTCCATATATGCTCACTGGCGGTAGGATGGCCCGCACCTTCTCCTCCCAGGGCCTGAGGTATATTGGCTTGGCAGGAGGGCCACTGCCGGTGTGTTGGCTGTTGATGTAGTCTTGCTTCAGCAGTTTCCGTACCCTCCTGCGCACGTCATACCACCTGTTCTGGATGTCGGTCTTTGTGCGCCGACATGGTGATTGGGCGTTCACCCTGTTGATGATCCTCTCCCACATCTTGGTTTTCTGCGACATGGGGGTCTGTTGGACCAATGTGCCAAACAGCTGTGGCTCTACCCTGAGGATCTCGTCTACCAGGACTTCCAATTCACAATCTAGGAACTTGTGATTCTTCTTGGGGGCATGGTGATGGGTGGTGATGGTGAGTGATGTGTGTGTTGGTGTGCAGGTGAGGGTGTGTGAGTGTGTGTTTTGCTGGGTGTATGTGAGGTAGGTATTTGTTGGTGTGCTGATGGTGTGTGGCTTGTGTGAGGGATGAGCTGTGGGTGTGTGGTTGCTTTCTCTTGGGTGCTGGCAGTGGAATGGCATTTGCAAAGGCTCATGGTAGTGATTTGTGTCCTTTATATAGGTGGAGTTGTGGGTGTGTCTTTGTTCTCTGTCCCCACCCCCCCAGTATTTATTGGCTTGGTAATTGCTTGTTTGGCCTTTTTTTGGGTGATTTTTCCTTTGTGTTGTTTGTGTATGTTGGAAACGTTCTTGTGACCGAGTCGGACCCTGCTTTGGTCTCGTACGGTGTTTTCCGTTTTGTTCACGCTGTGTTTGTGCAGTTTTCTATGCTGCGTACGCGTCGGTCGCGGTGTATTGTATTGCTTCGGCTCGGTTTTGTATGCGTGTCGGTCGTACGGCTTGTCCTCCGTCCGACTCGGTCGTGTTTTTCGCGCCTTGCATCGTACTTTGCGGTTTGGAGTTGGCGGGTACGTTTCGGTCGGATTTGTTCCGGGTGCGTGTCGGTCGGTTGGATTCGCGTGTTTTTCCGGCCGGATTGCTATTTTCCGTGCGGCTCGGTCGGTCGGCTTGGTTTCCTTACGTGTCGGTCGGATTTATCGCGGCTTGCATCGTATTTGGCGTGTCGGGCGCCACTGGTACGTCTCGGTCGGTAATTTTTCCGGCTCCGAGTCGGTCGGTGCTTTTTCCGGCCCGAATCGGAATCGACCCCTATGTGTGTTGAAGCCCTTTGATGAATCGGATATTTTGTGAGGTCACAACTGCCAGAATTGGTATCTAAACCCTGGTATCCTGGCATATGGCCCTAACACTTCGTAGTAGGCAAGGGGAAGATATTTAGCCTCCCGTAAAGCGACCGAGAAGAAGAGGAGAGACGTCTCTCCCCCTTTGAACCTGTGGCCTCAGTCCCCCAGAGGAGCTCCTGAGAGTTTCTGAGCATTTGGAGCACCCACCGAAACTGAACTGTTTGCTTGAAATTGTGAAAGTGTCACATTTACTTTCAACCGCCTTTGGACTCATAGGCATTGCTGTTAAAAGTAACACTATGTTTTTGGACAGAAGGTGTTCTAAAAACGAAACTTTTTAAACACAATTTTCTGGGGGTTTAAGTTTTGTTCAAGTGGCAAAAATTAGTTCAGTGCTGCCCATGGTGTATATTGTAAAAGTACAGCCTCCTAAAATAACATTGACTTTTGAGATTTTCGTTGTGTTCTATGGACACTTTTCGCCTTTTATTTAAAAAATCATAACTTCTCACTCTCTTTGCCCATTTTTTAAAATGTCGGTATCGTGTGTTTTCCACAACTTGCTGTTCCAGAGAGAGGAGACATATTCTTTTAACTGAGCTACATTTTTAACAGCTGCAGAAGACAAAGGAGAGTTCAGTTAAGAACAGTTGCTATGTTGTGGAAATAAAGCCTTTGTGAAATCGTGCATCTACATTTTCACAAATATTTCACAAATTGCTCATTTATGTCGAATTAAGTGGGAAACAGACATACGAACAAAGCAAGGAATTTAGTGTTTGTTTTTCTGCAGTTGTATGGGAAGTGCACCTCGGGTCATGAGCAGAATGGGTGTAGTGAAGTACAGCGCGCAGCCAGCTTGTCCATGCTGTTCAGTAAATAAAAGTTCTTATAAGAGAAAAAGTAGAAGGCTATTAAGGACAGGGCACAGAAACAGGTGCATCTTTTCAGAAGGAGGGGACATTTAAAGAATTCCTTACCGAGTGCCTCCATGTATGGGTCAAAATTGTGACTGGAGACCAGTTTTGTCGCGTGTTGTTTCAGTGTGTGGCAACTCCACCAGTAGAAACGATAACATGGGAAGCCTTTGCTGTTACATGCAGGCATTTTTTACAGAGTACTACTTGAAATGCATTCATATTTTCTGCACTTTTTTTTTTAATGGTGTTTCTTGCATGAAAATAGAAAATTAATTTAAGGAAATAGTGTCATCATATTGATGTACAGCACCGCACAGTCAATGAATGTATTTATTGTATAGTTAAAACCATTACAAGTGTATCATTGTGCTCAAAAGTTAATATGGGCAAATGATAACATCAGCATCCGCAGATTGTCCTCTATAGCTCATAAAAATTGGCAATTTCTTAAATGATAAATAATTCAATCGTATTGCTTTATTAACCTTCCTGCTTTCTCAAATTTGCATGAAAATGCACCATTTGTCCACTCTTTTTTTCAAAATTTAAGTTGTTCGGCCTCGCTTGCTACGCTCGCTCGCCATAGTGCTGTACGGCAATAATTTTACGCCTCACCACTTTCAAATGTCACCAGCCGCCACTGGGTGGTTCACTGATAAGTACTGCTGGGAAGATGGAACTGGCCTGAGGTGGCAGCCAGAGCAGGTTGACAATGGTGGAAGTGATGTGATTTTACATAATATTTTAAGGGGCATTGTCTGTGGTTGGGAATGGTGCAGCCTTTCTCAATTCTGTTACCCTTTGATGAGTTGGACTCGTCTATCTGTTTGATCTCCACTTACCCTTTTCACAACCCTTTCAACTTGCAAATGTCCATCTCGAATGTCTTTCTCTTTTGCTGCTCTTCTTCTGAACCACTGTATTTCAAACTCTTCAGATTCATGCCCAATCACCCTTTGAATTTAACAGCAACCCCTGCATTCGCTACTCATCAGATCTTTATCACTTCTCATTGCCTCGTACCATCATCAATGCCTTGTTGGCTCTTACTTTCCACAACCCGCCCCCCCCCACCCCACTAACTCTAAATATCCCATCTCAGCTACAAGGATAACCACATACTAATTTGCCACATGCAAGAATTCTTCCTACAGCACATTTATGGTGAGCATGACATCTCTGTCTTGAGGCAGTGTTACATTTACACACAGAGAGAATTGTAGCACTTCCTTGTGGTTGTTAATTTAGCTCAATTGGTCAAAACTACTAGGGCCTCTTAATAATTCTGCCATTGCATGTGAGTAGCCAGATAATATGTAGTGTCTGATCAGCTCTGATTCCATCATTAAATCCTCAAAACAGATATTAATAATCTATAGTTATATAGACATTATTTGCTATCAGCTGGGGAGACTTAGTACTGTATTTTATAACGCTGACTGCTAGTATCTTTAATGCTGTATACATTTTAATTCCTGGTGTGCTATCTATCTACCTATTGGCTTCACTGCGTCAGTAAAGTTACCTGTAATTTCATGCAATTTCTCTCATTTTCAACTGTTTCATTTCTAAGACGTTGTTTGGTTTCTCTGTCGGATCGAGGAGTCAGGCCTCCTGTCTTCTGAATCTGAACCGGCTTAGACAATCTCACCCAGCACAGTGAAAAGTGATAGAAATGCAGCACAGAGATTTCCTGCATCTCTGCCACTTATACTGTTACAGGATCTTCTCTGAGCCAAATCTTGTGCAATTTCATGCACAAAGTGTGATCTATCTGAAAATGTCCCAGATGTTGTCACCAATCCCCTCTGAACTATCTTGGTCTCATAGACCATTTAATTTGCTGTATGGTCTGTACTGATTCCATTCCGAGTGATAATAGTGCTCAGGATATCTCTACCATTCCTTTAAAGGTCTGGTGAGCCGCATCTGCCCCCCCCTCCTTTACATCTCAAGTTACTAATTTTCTTGCAAGTTATTCCTGTCATTGTTTCTGGTGGAAGAACAGTGGCCATGTGCTGCTCTGTCTTTCCATTGTATCCTATAAGTTGTGGCGTTTCCCATTCTCCATCCTAACTGGTCTGTACAATGCCATTCTAGGTGTTATTGGATGCCTAGCACTGCCTGTCTCTCCCTTTTATACATCCCATAGAGGGTGGGTATTTTTATGTCCAGTTATGTATTATAAATCCCTTGGAATGGCATGTTGGCCTTTTTCCCCCTGGTCACTTTCTCTTGCACTCTGTTTTGCACTGTCCTGTACAGTCCACTTATGTTTTTTATACTCCCCAGGGGTGTGCTGCCTCATCACAAAAAGGCCTCTTCTTCTCCTGTTTCCTCCTACTACTTGACGGCCATGCTCTGAGCTTGATACCTCACCAAAAGATGATGGTGTAGTCCTAATGTGCAACTATATTATCCCTGGGCCTTGTACTACATCTTCTGACCCTCAAATCCATCTTTATGCCCTCCAAAGATTGTAATTTCCTGCGTGCCCTTACCAACATCCAACATTTTCCTTTGTAGCTCTTACCTTGATATTTGCCCCATTTTTTCCTTATGTCACCGGTTTATCTGCAGGCAAGCACACCACTTGCTGGCATCTTGAAAGCTTATTGCATTATTTTTAGTAGGCACTTTGACACTGTCTGCCTTCCAACGAATCTTCACCTCATTTACTTCACCAGCGCACACGTTAAGATCTATCATGTAGCCAGTTCCCCTAAGGAGAGCTCTCAGTTGCTTTGTAGCCAGGCATGTGCTCTATAAATCTAAACAGTACATGCATGCATTCTCTTGATAGATATCACAACATTTCAGCATATTGCCCAAGGATCTACTTAATGTCCCACTTAAAGGGAATTTCACATTACTCTGTTTTGTAGCAGCAATGTCTCAAGAATGCAACCTCCCTTTTACATGAATTTGTTGAGCAGCAGCTCACCAGAAGACCAAGAGGCTAGAGGGAACCTCATTTGATCCACTAGGGCCTACTGTGGGAGGGAGGGGATTTCCCCTCACCTGAGGGTCTGCTTCATGCTTTAGCAATTTTCACAGTTTTCCTGTGTTCTGCGCATGCATAATATAAAAAGTTGCTTACTCACAATGATGAACAAAACTGACAATTTAAGAGTACAGTCCTGGGGAAGAACGAAGTGGGGATTTTAGAAATTAGCCTGCCTACACAGGAGAGATTGGAATATTGTTTGTGGGAAACAGCATATAGAAGCCAGGTTCAGAAAATTATTGCTGGTGCCTAGGTCACAAGGCCCATTTATGACATGAATTTGGAAACAATTACAGGTAGAGCGGGAGTGTGGGGTTTATCCACTTACTAAATATGAGCAGCTTCATCCATTTTAACACTGCACAATGCTGTTATTTTTAATGTCAACTCTCCACTTCTCCCAAAGCCCCCTCTTCTCATAAACGGCACTATCTTTCCCCTGCCACTTCTGCTCGTCAGTGGTGGTTAGTGATCTCTGAAAGTGGAGGTGCATAATACTTGTCCTGAATTCCAGGAAGCCAGAATTCTTCTAGGTGGATTCGGGTAGGGTTCTTCAACTGAGAAAATTTAGAGAATATTGGTCAAAAGAGTTAAATTTAATGCACAGTTTTCACATAAATGTGCTAAATGTCTATAGACTCTGAAAGAGCATTCATAAAATATTCCAGTAGTTTCACGGTACACCAGGGACCAAGGAAGCCTGAAACTTCATAAGAGCTGACACCATTTTTAGGTCTCGCCTAGCGCAGCGCTGCTCTAGGAGAGGGCCTCTTGTAATCACTGCAGACATTCAGAAAGCTTTCTGAAAGCTCGTGCGTCTGCTTGTCAAATTCTATTGGCCTTTGCGTGTGGCTTTCAAAAATTGAAAGCCCGCAATTGGCCAAAGGCGGGTGCATGTCCCGCCTTCTCTTTAAACGTTGCCTCCCATGGCCTAGGGGTCTCGGGAGCGAGCAGCAGCGCGGCCGGGTGCCAGCTGCATACCTTACATTCCTTGCAGTGCGCGCGCACCACACGCGGTCTTGTTTATTTACTAGAGCGCGGTAATGCCTAACAAGACTCTTCTTACCAGCGACAACCAAAGAGGAACAGACTGAATTTCACAGCCTATTCCCAACAGTTCTTTTTCCTCCACCCTTTAGTGCTAAGTGCACCCAAATAAACACGAGAAAAGCCCGCCCTCCTCACGATTACTGTCAAGCAGATGCCTGAAGTAGAGCTCACATGGGCTGTTCCTACCACAAATGACGACACTCCTAGAGCACAGCGCCACGAGGGAAGCGCTTCTAGGGCGTGTGAAACCACTACTCAGCTACGTGTTGTCTGAGTGGGTCGAGGCCTCTCATGTTGAACAGCTTCGATGGCTGTGTTCACTCCTGCTTCAACCCAAAGATGCTGGGGTTACTGCATGCTCTTCCGGCAGGGGGCGACACTGAGCGGCCTTTACCACAGCGGTCAAGCGGTGGCTACAAGGACATCCTGGACACAGGCCCTGGCCAGGCAGGAGGCACCAGGGGCAGAGGCACAGCTGCTCCCAAGGACTCAACGGCTCCCTCTGGCCCTCTGCACAATCCGCTGCAGAAATCAATGCCAGAAGTAATTAGCACTCACACTTCGGCTCTCTGATCCTGTCTGGATGAGTGAGTTTCAATGGATCTCATTCTCTGTATGATCGGCTCGCCAAATGAAGTCACTTCTAGCCAAACACAAGAAGGCTCTTCTCCCGCCTGGCTCCACTTCAGCCACTTATGGAGCAACATGCATGCCAGACAGAGCACGACTGTGCTTCTTGTACATGCCAATATTGACACCAGGCGACAACATTTAAAGCAAAGGTCCACAGTCGAGCAGACGTTTTAAGGTTATGGACATGAGATAAATGCACATCCACCGAGTCTGAAATGGAACACATTACACAGTCTGTGCTGATCCCAACACCAGCCAAGGATCCAGCCTTCCTGGACCAAACTTGGATGCCTCCGAGTCAGCATTTCAAAACTTGTAAAGTGCAGCAGATCCAAAGGAAGAGACAACTTTTTTGACATCACGTTTCTCAGACTCACTTTCCTTTGGTCAAAGTGCAAACAAATGTGTGATTATACGATTACCTTCAAGGTTTCAACACAACTGGGTTTTTAGTAAAAAATAAGTAGATGGCACTGTTAGGAGTAATCATGAAGACCCGAGGGAAGTGGAGGAAGAGGCTGCCGCCCTCGCTGCCTCCCCAGGTACTTTCTTATGTTGTTATGGCTGACACACCAGGACAGCTCTCCCGAACTCTTGCTTTGCTTGTCTTCCTTTCCCTTCGCTCGTCTCGGAGCCCTCCCCCCACCCTCCAAGCACACAAACAGCTGTGGGTTTCTCAGGGCTAAAAGACCTTGCACTGTGACCCCCCACCCCCTAGCACTACCCAGCTGCCTGCCTCTCAACTCCAGCGGCGGCATGTGGAGGTCGTTAACCCTTTCCCCCGTGTTTGGTGAGTGTGTGAAAAGCCCCGGATGTCCTCCGGGGATGCGCTCCTCCAGCAATTGGACGCTCATGTAAGAGATGTCATGTTTTAAAACAACATACTCACGCCTTGTTTACACGGCTCGCTCAAATCCCAGACTTCTCACCGTTTTTCACTTCACCCATTTCCTTCCTTCCTCTGCCGACATGGACTGGGCTAGAGGAGAATTCCGATCATGCCTCTTTAAATCTGGGAGGCTTGGCGCTGGCTCAGTCACGTGCCGTGAGTAGTCTGTCATATGACTGACTCTGCCCCAGCCCTGACCCCACCTGTATCGGATTAGACAATGTTTCCTATGGGTTACTCCGAATCTTGCAGATTCCTGTCCACAGCGTTCTTCACTGCCTGGTTACAAACTATTTTTATGGCAAATCCCGGAATAATTCCAAAATGTAATCAGCCCCCAGTTTTTCCTGAAACATGAAAGTTTAACGTTTTCAGAAGGCCAGATCCTCAAAGCTTTTTGCACACATACGTTTTAATTTAAATGTTCAAAATGACCACTTTGTGAACTCAAGATCAGGATTGGTTATGTTATGTAACGGAAACTTCCAGAGGGCTGGAATACCCGAGGGTGTCTTGGCGCTAGCTTTGCTTTCTTTTCAACACAACTTTCCATGCTGGAATTGTCTGAGCCCATCCAGGATAATGTGCTGCATGACTAACCACTTATAAGGTCCCAAAGGCGAGACCTATTGGCTATGCCAATGCTTGTTATTTTTTTTTTGCCATATGTCAGTAATTAATACCACTATGCAAGAGCCTGAGTTTTGGCACAGTTCCCTCATATTTTAAGAATTATAATTTTGCCTTGGATGCCCCCTACATACTATGTGTGCCCTCATAAATCAAAAATGACCTCCATTACACAAGGACCAGCATTTTGCTATTGGTGCCCTCATACCCCGGGCACCCTTTCTTATGAGTTGCTTTTAATATATCAGAACCATCATTTTACCAGAGGTGCCATCACAATTCACTGTAGGTCAATAATTACTTCAAGGATGGCAGGGATACCAGCACATGTGCTAGAATAACCAACACGCACTCTCACATGTGCGTGCATGCACACACACACACACACACAAACACTCTCTCTCTGATTGTCTCTAGCACACTCACATACCACAAATACACCAACACACAAACACTCACATAGACACACATGCTCTCACCCACCAGCACTCGCACACATTCTATCACAATTTTCCCAATCCATTTGTTGTCCTACAAAGGCCTATAGAGTTGCTGCTACCCCTGTATAACTGTCTAGTCTGTTAGCGAATCATGGTAAAACAATTTTTAGTATAGACTATTCAACAGTCAACAGAATGTAATTGTCAATATTTTCTTCATGTATGATGTGAATGAAATAGTGCACTTCTATGATATATGAGAACAGGATTTCATAAGTGGATCAATGAGTGCCAGTATTGGAAGTGGACTGAACCACTTCATAACATTTAAAAACTTAGGGCCTGGTTTAGATTTCTGTGGACAGGTTACTCCGTAACAAAGGTAACAGGTATCTTGTCTGCCATATTACAAGTGCCATTGGATATTATGCACTTGTAATACAGCGGACGGGATATCCGTCACATTTTTGATGGAGTAACCCGTCCGCTGAACTCTAGATCAGGCCCTTAGTGACCAAGTGATCTTATGCTATGCATGACTCTTGCAGGCAGTCCTGGCCTTATAGCCAGCAACACTTTGTATGTTGGGATTTTCAGCCCCTATGTACAGTGATAAAAAACAAAAGAAGTCCCACGATGAAGCATTGTGGTGCATAAAAAACAATAGGACTGGCGAAAGGTGTAAAAAAAAGACAATGGGCCTCCTGGCAATATGTAAAAAGTTTCAGGGTGTGATTTTAAAACTTTATTACCTGTAAGAAATCAAAGGTTAATCAGTGAAGTGATAAATGAGCAGATTGCATTTCATGTGTAAATTTAATAATTCCTGTGGCAATGGACAAACTTCCACACTCCTCTAAAATACTTGTGCTTACCAAAATGTTTACTGCCCACCACACAGGGAGCCCCAGTGGAGTCTGGGTCCTATTTCATAGCATCACCGTCCTTAACCCCCACCTCAAGGTGGTCACGTTGTCTAGCAGCAGCAACTGATTTGTGTAAGTTTAGAAATGATAAAGTCTCATATGCAGGGCCCAGTGCTTTTGCGCCCTTTTTGACCCCCACCCCCTTCAACTGAAATATTGCTGGGGCACAAGCCCCAGTGACCCACAGAACTTGGCAGCCGTGAGAAAGTATTGTGGTGGGCTGCCATTTTGTTGCATTTGTGGAACGGGTGTGGGGACTGTCCGTTTGGTGCGGCCCGGCCGCTCCCAACAGGAATATATATGTGATTAATGAAAAACCTAGACATCTGTAGGCATGAAAATGTAATTTACCGGTTTAATAATTTCGACTGACATCCAACGTAAGCGATGCATTTCAAGAGGGCGCAAATGAGACTGACACAGTGAGGCGAGCGATCCGTGTTGATTACATTTCAGATAGATTGCCGAAAGGAGTCACGCGCATCCAGCCAAGTTCAGGCCAGGCTGCGGGCTCTCAGCTGGGATCGAAAAGGAGGATGTTTTGCTCTGACTAGTGTGAATTGCCATTTCAAGCAGCAAGGAAAAACAAGTTTTCCTTCTATTATTCAGCTGTTTCTGACAAAACCACATCGATCTTTCACTATGGGAAGTAAAGACTGTTCTAAATTTTAGCTTCTAAGTGGAATTTTATTTAATTGTTCTTTCTTTAGGAAATGAAGGAGAAAATACGAATACACAATTAAATATTGAAAAGAGGTTAGCTTCTAAACCTTAACCTCTTTTGATTGCTATAGGAATTTGTTATGCAGTACATGATGTAATATTCGGGGAGTGTATTGTTTCTCCTCTTCTTAGGTCTCGCTAAGACAGCTTTTTTAAATTAATCATTCAAAATTTACAATACGAAGTGCAGTGAAAGAGTGGGCTTTGGGTCAGTCCACGTCAGCCACTGACTATCATGATTTTTTCATAGTTTGTCATTGCTTTGATAGTCTGTTCATAAAGGTCACAGCATTTTGTAGATGGTTACATTGTCCCATTGTGTTCCCTTTAGGTTTTGGTAATGAAGTAATTATTTTCTTAGAATAGAGCCAGTGAGTGCTCTTTGATTTATTTGCTGTGCTTGATGCAACGTAGTAATTTCTGGTTTATGACTATATAGTTTAGGAAGTGTTGCTATGTTGGCTTGATCCTTCATGAAGGCTCAGTGCTGTTCACTAATAGCTCTTTCACTTTCATTTGTTTTACGCTGCTGTCACATTAACGTGTTGTTCAATGTACAGGTTTTTTTGTTCACCAAGTAAAGATGTGTGTACACACATACGCATTTTTAAAGATGTAACAGATGATCTACTGTGGTATATGTTGCTCTACATTTACAGGAGGAGGGTGGGCGCACACTGCCTCACAGCGCAAAGTCTTCTCAGGTCTTTGTACCACTCGCTGGACGCAGGTGCATCAACCAGAGCTCGTCAGCTCATTAGCTCAAGGGAGCCTTTTCAAACAAGAGGAGGTTGGGCGCACACTGCCATCCCAGCACTTAGTTTGTCCCGATGCATCATAGTAAATGCAGTGCATGATAACACTTACTTCAGTGTCAGGCTTTAGTTTTTCACCCTTGTTGGTGCAGCCAGTACTGTGTATCTGTAGAGACCTGAGAAAACTTTGGGCAGCATTTCCAGCACCCCCAAAAAGAATGTGTTGCTCTCTACTGAAGAAAGACAACTATCCTGAAACACGTGTCTAGAGATACACAGCACTGGCTGCACCAGCAAGGGTGAAAAACTAAAGCCTGACACTGAAGTAAGTGTTATCATGCACTGCATTTACTATGATGCATCGGGGCAAACTGAGTGCTGGGATGTGAGGCAGTTTGCGCCCACCCTCCTCTTGCTCTACATTTACCACTGCCAACATTTTGCATCTTTTGATCTCTTTTTATCACTCTCTTCTTGTGGGGCCAGCTTAACTCTCATTATTCAGTCTTTTAGAATAGGTGCTCTTCTCTCAGCTTCCATATTGTTGGCGCTCTTGATGTTGCTTCACTATAGGATTTTTTTTCTAGGACAACTTGAGCAATACATGAAGTTGTCCAACCTAATGCAAATACTTCCTGTAACATAAAGGCATACACATTGACTTTGTCGAAGCTTGATTAGATGGTCAGCCATTGTTCAATACACGTTCTTGGTGTACAAATATACAGTTAACTCTCTATGACAACACACCCTGTATGCTTTCTAATTCTGATAGGGCCACAATCCATCTAATTGTGTTCGTTTTTATAACTCGAAGCCCATCTTTTAATTTGGTGAGATGGTCGCCGATGTGGTAAGGATAAGAAGGTGATACACCTTGTGCCAATAAGGAAAATGTAATTCATTTGGGAACAGGATGGCAATAAAAGGCAGTTTTTTAGCAGAAATGTCAATGCGTAAATATGTGTTCTTCGGTAGGAGATGTCCTTTTTATGTGCTTGAAGCCAACGCTTGGTGATATGAAGGCCCCCAGTTTGTATCAGGGATGTCCAAAGTGCTCTAAGCTATGCCATATCTTTACAATATTGATGTGATACATGATATATGCAATGCATCTAAATTTAGCTCTTTCACATAATCAGAGGTAATTTTAAACTCTATCATGGCTCTTAGCATCCTGGGCCTGCACTGAGAACCCCTGAATAATCTCTTTTTAAAAATGTACATGTTTAAATTTAGGGCTACATGGAAGAGAATTACGGTTTATCCATTTAGAGAAATACATTCAAATTTCTGTGGTGTGACGATAGTGTTGGGTAGTCTACATGGCACGCCTACCGGTAGGGTTCCTTAGGTAGGTGGTTGTATGCATTACAGAGCATTCGGAAAGGATCGACATTTTGTAGACACAAAACAGTGCTGCCCTGGGCCAACACTCTCTGGCAGTATGGGGCAGTCGGAAAAATCCAGATAAGAGTAGAAAGGCATGGTATGTGCCCTATAGGTTGAAGGGAGCAGGAGCAAAGGACTATAACTCCAAAAGCATAGAACTCACTGAAATGAATGAGATCTGGACCCACCAGAGTGAAGCAAATACAAATTAGGGCCAATAGGGCAGCTGCGATGGGAAAAATGGTGCAGATTATAGTCTTGAGAACCCAGATTGGGTGAGCCCATACACATAAAGAGACAGACCTCCTGGGGCTCTCTGTTCACTGTTCCTTCTCCCGTGCCTCCTTGTGCTAACACAGTCTCTTTTATTCTTCTTGACACTACAATACTTCTGTGTATTAGAGAGCGTATGCCAGGCTCCTGAAATAGGTAACCTGTTGCATGTCATGACGCATAACACATTCACTGCTTATGTATTGTCGATTTCTATGATTCTTGGCACATCCAGAGCGCTTTTAAGTGCCCAGACTGTTTATACCCCTGACGAAGGATTCCCCCACTGATTACTGTATGTAAATCCCGATATTACTTTGTGATGTATGAAACTTTAAATTGTCTAGGAATGTTAGGAAGAGGCTCTTCCGTGGCTGAAGTGGCTGTCTGGGCGAGTCACTGCAGCCCTGTGTTCTAAGAGAGATGTTTCTATGCTTACACACACCCATCCGTACACAGGCAGCACCAATAAGGTGATGCTGTCGATAAAAAGGAGTCGGGTGCATGTGCCTTCATGCCATTTACCCGCTTTATTTTGTGTCTGTGTCATTCTTCGGTGCTGCGTTGCTTGCACCATGCAGAACACCTAATTGGCAAGTACGGTGATATCAAAGGCCACACCTGAGGCCTGCTCAGGGCTTTGAAGCTGCCAGAGAAGCCCCCTCGTGATTCTCCATGGAAGTGCGACCTACCCGCCGCCGACCCCATGATGAGCCATCCTACAATTTTCCCTTGTTTGTGGGGGATGGAGTGTAGTGTTTCTTCTCCTTTTAAGCCTAGCTAATACAGCTTATCAATTCATCTATTATTCAAAAAAGTACAATAAGAAGTGCATTGAGAGAGTGGGCTTTGGGTCAGCCCACTTCAGACATTGACTATCATGAAGTACATGGGGTCTACCCACATTGCCAGAAAAAATCCAATCACCCTACAGAGAAGTTCCCAGTGCTCTTCCTTGACCCACTTGGTCATGACAAGTCACCAAATGCCTGGCACCACCCGAAAGCCCATCACAGTCCACCCTTTGCAGAAGCCCAGCCACCTTTAGAGGGTGGCCAACTGTGCAGCACTACTTACACTGCATTGTGGCATAGGACTTGCAACTCCACTTTGGCCTGCCTGTTTTCAAAGGGTTTCCGTATGGAGAGGAAGACCAACTCTCCACATGGAAGAGTGGAAGCCTTCTGCTGTGGTGACCACTTGGTTGTTACATGGTGTAGATGGCTTCTGTAGGACATCAATTCCTGAACTATTGTCCTAGCATGGATCACACAAAGAAGGGCATGACGAACAGCTGCAAGCAAAGCACACTGATCTCCCTACCTCGCTTGTACTGAGAGCACTCATCGGCTCTACGTGCCCTGTTACTTAGCCTCTAGAGGGGGTGAGACTCTGAATAGCTGAACCAATGGGGAACGTTTGTCTGTCCTTGGAGCAGTCCCCCTCTGTTCCCTTTAGTGGCAACAAATGAGAAAGGTGCCTGCATGCGATGCATAGTAGGGAAATCTTTTACTCAAGGTGAAGCCTCAGATCTCTGACTTTCTTCCCAGTCTCTCACTCGCTAACCCACCAAAACTGACCGCGGGCATACATGGACCTTTTTAATCTAGACTAGCCTGCCAGGTAATTACTGCTGCCCTGCCTCCCTATGCTCCCTTAGTGCTGCAGAGAATGGTTTCCAAAAACGTACTTGTCATGGCCTCCAGGGGGATTGTTGACTGCTGACGCTGCCCACACGGAAAAGTTCTTGAGCCATCTCTCTTTACAGGCAACTTCAGGGATAGCTGACTATGTGCAATGGGCCGTCTTCATCAAATGAGAGGTAAAGAGACAAACACACAGAAAAACCTAAAATGTGCCGCAGCCAAAGGGATTTTCTATCAGCACTAAATTCAAGAGAGCACATGCAACTTGGATTCTGAAACCGCACTAAACACCAGGAAGATGTCTGTTGTCCATCAGCATTGTTTGTCAGGTACCCAGAAGAACCAAATAATGAAAGGGAAGACAGAGACTTATCAAAACACAGGCTATACATTAAAGCACTGACCAGCAGTTCCATAGCAAGGCTCCTGCTGCCATGCTGCACTAGAAGGACAAGGCCTTGCTCCCTTCTGAACGTGCCCCAGCACCAAGAAGCACACCTCAACTCACAGCATGGGCCCTAGCACCAAGAAGCAAGCCCCAATGCTACCTTTTATGCCTGTTTTCCCCCATGCTGCTGCAATTTGACAGTTACTCTTGATGGCATTCCACTGCCGCACACCTACACTCACTGCCTCCCTGATGAGGAAGAACACTTGGCATGATGCCAAACTAGACTTTCTGACACCTCATGAGGTGAAAGAGTCAAAACCTTGCCCCGCAGTGCCCCTTTCTCTCACCAAGTCTAGCACAACCATGCAGAGGCTTGTTGGCGTAACTGAGCAGAAGGTACATGGCCAAGAGCCAGGAAGAGATGAAGAGAAAGGAGTGACTCACCTGCCCACACTAGTGAACCTGAAGACCACTCCTGTAAAAGTGGTGAAGAACCTTGCCAAGGATGTGCTGAAAGACTGGCCTAGCTTTCATAATACCAGGAATAAGCCCCATACAAGCACACCAGAACCTCTACACCTAGCTTGCCACAGCAGCTGTCCAAACACATTACTCTCTGTCTTACATACCTTGACATTCATGCCAAGAAGTTTCACCAACACCTTGCACAGGCTGAAAATGATCACCCCCCACCAACAACTCACAGAGCCTCTGGGATATGAAGTCTTTGCCATTACCACAACATAAATCACCCTCACACTCAAAACAAGACTTGACGCTACATGGTAGAATCATAAGTAATCCATGGAGGTTGACCATGATGTTATAAATTCAAGATACAACCGTTAAAATTAGACTTTTCCATCAGTTTCATCTTCACCTACAACTTGACCATGTCATGCTACCACAACGAAGGACAATCGCAACATTCATGTCTTTAATGGCTAATCAAACTGGGGACAACATTCTGACAGTTCATCCCAGGAAAGCATTGACACCACCTTCTATAGAGTGATTAAATACCTACATGGAGCCCCAGCATTACTGGCCAATGGTCAAGAAGCTTCCTTGACACTTCAAAGCAACAGCCAACCATCAATGTTCAATCTGTTCACCCCTCTGATGTCATGTCCCTGTCTTCAGTCTGCCTTGACCATGACCCACCACACCCTAATTGTTCAGTGGGAGTCTTGGCAGTGCCTCATCATGGGTCATGCAGCAGCCCACATGAGGTGCCCACATACAACCCCAAAACAGCCCACACTCAGTCCCATAGCAACACTTTCAGGGTGCCTCTTCACCCTAGAGATGAACTTGGGGCTGCTCCACAGATGGATACTGGATTTGGAAGTGACCCAGAGAAAGACAGTGATCGGAAGTCAATCATCACAACCAACATGACTCCAGCAGTGCTCTCCCTTTGAGCCATGTTTGAACTTTTAAACATTAATCACAAACTCTCAAGACTCTCAAAGGCATCAGAATGATAGACCAACTTTGAACTCACCTGGAACCATCCCTCCATATATGATGCTGAACATCTACATCTGTTTACAACATTCTGGACACTTTTGCATCAGTGTTACTGTCAGGCGCGGCCGTGCAGGTAAGAGTGGTGGGGCGGGGTTGGGGTCGTGGTGGGAGGGAGTCGACAGATAACGACGAGGGAAACTTAAATTAAAAAAAACAAAAACCACTTACACTGCGCTTGCCGCATTGGCGAGTGGTTTTCGTGTTTTTTTTCCATAAGTTTTGTATAGTGCAAACTTGACCCGAAGGTATCAGAACGCTTTACATGAGCACCAGTTGCGTTACAGGCGGACACATAAATTTTTTTTTGTTAAGCAGGGGGAGATTAAGTGATTTGCCCAGAATCACAGGATGTTGAGCGTCCCTGCCGAGACTCGAACCCGGTTCCCCAGCGTCGAGGTCGGCCGCTCTAGCCATTAGGCCACATCCTCTCCCCAATTATTTAAGCTTCCCTTATCGTCATCTGTCAACTTCCCCCCACCCCATCCCCCCACCAACCAATCTTACCTACACAGGCCACGCCTGGTTATTGCCCTCACTCACCATCAGGTTAAATTATGTACTCAAACAATGAAGCCTTGTTGTTGCAACCAGCATAGTTTGTCCAGTTGTCCACTGCTGTCATGCAGATTGACTGTGAGACATAAAGAAACTGGTGTCATGATTTGTTTTGCTTTCCCCTGCTGTACTCTTTGACAGGCGAAACCAGTCAAGTGACCCTGTGAATACAAAGGAGTTGCGTGCACGTGCACACAGTCCAGGTACCCGTCCAGCGTCCATGTCTTTCTTCAGGGCAGAGTGGCCGACACCATGCAGGGACACTGGAATTATACAGTTCTGCTGCCAAAGCAATTCAGAATAATGATGAGGTTGCCACACTTGCTACATAATCAACCATCTGCAGCATAATTCAAAGATTTCAACAAAAAATGTTTCTACCTCAAAAGGATAAATAGCTTCTAAAAAACACCTGTGATTCTTTGCAGCTATTCACCTTCTGCAGACGGTAGCTGGTCAGTTTCAGATGCTAAACGGATACGAATGAAGTGAAACCTTAGCCCATACTATCTAATATGTGTTTAAATTACAAAAGTGCGAACTAATACCGCCATAGAAGGTGACATATTACGTCACTTAATTAGCTTTTTTTGCTGTATAGTTTTAGACAATCTTGCAGCGCAATTTGGTCCTTGCTGCCTAATTTAATTTGCGAGGTCCTGATTAAATAAACTATCTTAATAAACAATTTACTTTTAAAGCGCATAAATCCCAGTGGAGGTATCTTCTTAGAATCCTCTGGATTAATAATAGAAGAGAAGCTATATTTCAGCCTGAAATGCATGACAAGAATCACATTTTCTTTGATATATATACCCATAAGGACTAAATTTGCTTTGTTTTTTCTTATCACCGTGGATACGATAGCATCTTGGACGTCATGTAGTGTGTGGCAAAATAAAATATGCAGCAGGTTGTTTTAGATTTAGGAATAGCTGTTAAAGAATTGCTGCAAATTGGACTACCTAACCGGCAAGTGGCTCACTCAGAGTAGGTCGCTTTAAAAAAAGTGCTCCGAGAACATAAAATGTGTACAGTTCAGCCACAATTCGGGGCACTGGAATTATGCGATTCTGCAGCCAGGGCGGTTTCTGCATAATTATGGATTTGCCACACTTGCCACAAAATCCAACATCTTCTGAATAATTTGCAGATTTTTACAAAAAATGTTTTCTGCTCAGACAGATAAAAAGTTACTAAAGCGCTACCACCCGTGTTGCCGTGCAGGGGCAGGCCTTTTGTGATGTAGAAGCAGGTCACCTTTTATTTGCTGATTGCTGTATTTAGGTGTTAACCTGATATTAATGAGGCGAAAAGTTTGCCCATGTAGTGTTAATTTGCCTTTTCTTGCTGCATAATTTAGTCATCCGTGCCGTATAATTTGGCCCTCCCCTGTTGCATAGCTCCAGTAACCCTCGTCAAATTCATAATTTGGTTTATTGGCCCAAAAATGACACGTGAGCAGCTGTGTGGAGGGAAGCTTTTGCTGCTTGCTACTGACAAACACACAACATAGGCCCTCATTATGATGTCAGTCGGACCGCAACCGACGGCTTGTCGGTTGCGGTCCAACCGACATCTAGTGCTGCGGTCCGACCGCCGCATTATTATGCGCGGTGGTCAAAGGCAGCATGATGAAGGACCGACCAACAATTACGATAGGCTCAAGGAGCCCATCCGACCGTTGGTCGGAATGGAATCCCCTACAATCAGAAAAATACTTTGGGGGCCCCTGGCAGGGTCCCCTTACCCTCTGATTCCTCTGCCATGAGCCCTGGGGGCGGGCACCTGTGGTGCCACTCCAAACCTCCATACCCCGCGTGCCAGGCACCACATGGTGCCTGGCACACGGTGCATGGATGTTTGTAAACATACATTTTCCCTATGCGGCTTGTGTTGTGGCCCTTTTCTGGCTGCTGCACAAGCCACAATAGAGAAATGGAGGTTTCCGATCGCCTCATGGGCAGTCACATTCTAATTCCTCGGATGAAACCACCGACTACTAGTCGATCGGTTTGCATTCCAACACGATGCCGGTCGGCCAGTCGGACGCTCATCCAACTGGCATCGTAATCAGGTCCAAAATCCTGAAAAGGCCATGTTGCCCTTTTTGTGAGAGACTCATTAGTACTCTATAGCACCCTCTGATCCCTGCACATGTCATTGTTATCCTTTCCAATAACGAACCTGTTATTTAAGGCACTACGAAAAGACAAATCTGCAGTAACAAGAGCTGTAACAAAAAACATTCATAATCATGTTAAACTAATGCTGCCATGTATCATAGTTGGCATTATAGTTTCAGAATATTGGAGCACCGGAGAAGTGCATCTGCTAGGCTACTGAAAAAAGTGGCATGGAACCCCTAATGACATTTTCACACATTTTCTCCTACAACTGCTTCTCCTCCAATTGTTGACTGATATCACAAATAGTGATATGATTGCAGAACCCCTCCCTCCACCATTATTGACATTGTGTAATAGTGTTAAACCGGCAGAGGATGTACAGCATGGTCTGTAACCAGTGCTATCTTGCCTATTCAGAGTTAACAGCATTTTGAACCTTTCCTATGTCTACAGCCTCAGATGTTTATTTGACGCAACCTAAGAGCATTTTCTCGCAAGTGCAAACTAATTCGCACTGCTGATGGAATGTAGGAATTAAAGTTAATATTGAGTCCAAAAACATAGTTTGACACAAATATATGACAAACATATCATGTTGGCAAGTATATTGGGTTATCAAATATTTCCTGTAAGAATATCATCCTTTGAAGCATTTAATATAGATTTTTGTATCCATGAATAGATCTATATAATATTGATTTGGTATAATTTTGTAATGCTTCATGGTTTTGTGTCCTTTAAAATATTAATATATTTTAGTTGTTTGCAATTTGTTTTAGAAGCTGCTTTATAGTTTTGGTACTATTTTTAAAGTTTTGCTTATGATTTTATTTTAATTTATAAGTTATTGGTGTGTTAGGTTTGAAAGGGGGTAGGGTGGGAACAGATGTTAATATATGTACATTTTGTATAGATGTTTCTACAATTTATTTAGTGTAATTGTTTAATTAGCTTAATAACCATGCAAATTATTTAATTTATTACATAATAGTTCTACATTTATTTTAATGTGTTGTGGTTTCGTTTTTTAAAGATGTACTATTTTTTTAATTTTTCATTGTGATTTATTTATTTTTTTAGTATCATTTCATATATCTTGTGGGTTGTTGGTGTGAATACTGAAATCTGATCCCTTCTAAGTTCAATACTATCCCTACTGTTATTTATCTTGAATTGGAGCTAGTAAATCTGACCCCTACAAAGTCTAATACTTTCACAACTGTTGCTTAGGGTGGAGTGGGAATAGGTAATCTGACTCTTCCAAACTTCAGCACTTTCTCTACTGTTCTTTCAGTTGGAGTAGGAATAGTAAATCTGACCCCTCCAAACTACAATACTTTCACATAATCTCCTTCAGTTGGAGTGGGAATAGTGAATCCAACCCTTCCAAAGTCCATCTCTATTCCTACAGTTACTTAGTTGAAGAGGGAATAGTAAATCTGACTACTCCAAAGTCCAATACTTTCATCAGTGTTGCTTAGGTTGTAGTTGGAATATTAAATCTGACTCCTCCAAAATCCAACTCTTTCCCTACTGTTGCTTAGGTTAGTGTGGGAATAGTAAATCTGACCCCTCCCATGAACAACACATCCTTTTGTAGCTTAGGTTGGAGTGGACTAGTACATTTTATCAGTGGCGTAGCTAGCCACTTTGCCGCCTGTGGCGGTCGTACTTTCTGTACTGTTTTTGTTAGGTTGAAGGGGGAATGGTACATTTTATTCTCCAGTTCTAACTTTCTTTATGCTTTTTTTGTTGAATGAATATCTTTGGTTTAATTTTCTATTTTTTGCAATATTTTTATGTTTATTATATTGGATTTAGAATGTAAAATATTTTTTCCTTTTTTGTTGAAGGTTTATCCTTTTTATTAATTGTTGTAACTTTTGTATTTTAGTGCTTTTGACTTTTGGTTATGTTCTAATTTTTATTTTTGTTTATTATTTTTGTTTTAAAATATTTTTGTGATTTTATTTTGCAGTTTTTTTAATTGTAATATAATATATTTATTTTATTTAGTAACTTTTTCAGTATTATAATTTTTAATAATGTGTTTTCAAACATTTTAAAATGAAATTATTTAATACTTATTTTGTTAGATTTTTATATTTTGCAATTTACTTAGACATGTATGTGCTAATATATATTTATTTTTTCACTTGAAGTGTATTACCTATATATATTCACTGAAAAAAAAAAAAGGTTACAGGGACGGTATAGTTAGGTTCTGAATTTACAAGCACAAAACCGTAGAAATTCAGCTGTTATGGTTAGAGTTATTTCAAGTAAATATAACCCGTGCCCTTAGGTAGCTATAACTCACACCCCCGCCATGCACAGTTTTCTCAACAATAATTTTATTGTAAATGTGGCAGTGATAATATCAATGAGGCAATAGAAGATGTCATGAATAATGTAATATGTGGGGTAATTAGCTGTGCATGGCAAGGGCCTGAGTCATAGTTACCTTAGGGCACGAGTTATAGTTACTTGAAATAACTCTAACAGCTGAATTTCTAGGGTTTTGTGCATGTAAATTCAGAACTTGTTTATCCTTTTTTCGGAGTTTTATATAGCGCGAACTTGACCCAAAGGTATCAGGTATCAGAGCGCTTTACATGAGCACCAATTACGTTACACAAGGACACATTCATTTTTATTTGGCACCGGGAGATTAAGTGATTTGCCCACAATCACAAGATGTTGAGCGTCATTGCCGAGACTCGAACCCGGTTCCCCAGATTTGAGATCGATCACCCTAGCCCGTTAGGCCACATCCTCTCCCCAACATAACTATAACGTCCCTGTAACCTTTGTTTTTTTCAGTGAATTTCTAGTTTTTTTTTAAATACTAATTCCTAACTATAACGTGCCTTTAAACTTTGTTTTTTTCAGTGAATTTCTAAGGTTTTTTAAAATACTAATTCCTAACTATAACGTGCCTTAAACCTTTGGTTTTTTAGTGAATTTCTATGCGGCCAATCCCCGCATGCATCTAGTCCCACGGCAGTATGCGGCAGGGGGATTGGCCGCAGGATCTGCGGCCAGGCCCTGACCCAACCCCCCACATGCTGCCAACCGCAGACGCGCATGGCCTTTGGCCATGCACAGTGGGAGATTGGCTGCAAGGCCTGGCCTGCCAGGTCCTGCAGCCAACCCCCGCTTGCTGCCAATCCCACATGGGTTTGGTTGAGTGAGTGAGTGTGTGTAATTTTTTTTTAATTTGGCTCTGGATCCACGGATCCGTTGCAGATTTACACTGTGGATCGCACTGAGCCCCACGGTAAATCCGCGGATCAGCCCAAAAGAAAATTAATTGGGCAATTTTTTGCCCATGGGGGTCCCTCAGGGACCCCTCAATCAGTACAGTATCATGGGGTCAGGATACCTTCACCCTGACCCCTTACCTCACTTTACACTTTTATTCCCCCCCGCGCCAAGCCAATAAACGAATTGGCGGCTGCAATGTTTCTTTCAGCTTGTGGCCAGCCAATCACGGCCTTGCGCTGAGCCCCGCGTAGATCCGTGAATTCACCACGGTGGATCCACAATGGATCCTCGTCCTTAGATATCTATACCTCTGTGTTGCTTTCCCTCATCCACACCCTCCCACGTCATTTTGTAGATGGGCACATACGTGGTGACTCATGCACTTGTTTACAAAAATGAGGTGGCAGCAGCAGCCGAATCATAGAGCCTTTTTTCCCCTTTAGCCATGCTGCAAAGCATCGGGGATGCTGAACATCATCTTTGCAAACCATTGGCAAAGCCAGTAGGTTTCAAAGGTGAGACCTATTGCTTTGCCAATGTTTGCTTTTGGTTTGACATAGAGTATGACATTTAATCTGCTTTGTTCATTTGCTTCCCATCCTCACTGAATCTGACCATCGGTCAAGATTGTGGTTATATCGGGCATATACGATATCTAAAAAACATTTTTTAAGGAAAGACTAAGGGGAAAATGCATTTTGAGTGAGTGCCAAAATACACCTTCAAAATCGTGTTAGTGCATGACCTGCTTTTGCACTTAAACGGGCAAAGCGGCCATATGGAGTGGACTCTTCTGGAAGTAGGAGAAAATGTCGTTTTGTTTTAGTAAGTGTTTGATTTGCGTACGAACGTGAGGAAAGTTCCAATTACTTATTGTGTTTTAAAGTGCAATCTGTTTGCTAACCCTAGGGGGCAGATTTACGAGGCAGTGCCGCAGCGCGGCAACGCAAGCCCTTTGGCTGCGCCATGGTGTGGCACTTCCAAAGCACAGGAATGCGACATATTTACAATAATATGTCGCATTCCTGTGCTCTCCCCATCGCTGGCGCACAAACAGCTGCCATGCGCCGGCGCAGGCACCCTTGCACCAAGGTACAAGGATGCCTGCGTCATGGGGAGATTGTTTTTGTGCAGGAAGGAGCCCCTTCCTGCAAAAAAACAATCACTACAGGCCTTTTCCTCTTTCAATGCGTGCTGCAGACTGCAGCACGCATTGAAAGAGGAAAAAACGAGGAGAAATGAAAAAATTTCTCCTCGTTGCGCTTCCCCACGCCTCCCCAGGGGAGGCTTAGCATTCTAACGCATTTCCAGATTTACGATTCCTCGTAAATCTGGAAATGTGTCTTGTTCCATGGGTGTTGCGTGGGAACACCCACAGCTACACCATGGAACGCCCCTTTCACGCAAAGTGCTGCGTGTAAAGGGGCCATATTATAAGGACAGGAAAAGCCACGCAGGGTGGCTTTTCCTGTCACTGTAAACTATGGAGGCAGAGAAATACGCCACCAGTACGCCACAAAAAGTGACGTACTGGTGGCATAGGGGGCTTGTAAATCTGCCCCCTGGTTTTCACCGCTCTAGCTTAGGGCATAAACATATCTTCCTAGTTTCATAACTTACAAAGATGAACTCTGGGAAATTTCCATTTAGTGCTGCAGGATCCCATTTTCCGACTTTCCGGTTGCACTAACCGTTCTGTGTCTTTATATTACATTTCTGGTGTTTGTCGGTGGAAGGATCACCATTCTCCATGTCCACTGTGCATTTCAGCAATGCAGATTTAATAATCAGCGCCTGATCACGAGCAGGATGTGTTGTGCGTAAATTGGCTTTTCATCATTTACTTACTATTTCTACTGTATATATTTAAAATTGAAATGCTTCCCGTTGGTCAGAGCTCTGTTGCCCGTCCATTGCCAGTTGTGTGCTCTCTGTTGCTTCCCAGCTATCTGAGCTATACAAATATCTTTGCAAAATGTATTCATGTATATATTTGGAGGGGTTATTGAGGGTTGTTCTTTTATAAATAAAAATAATAACTCTGGGTGGACAATCCCATCTCTGTTCCAATTCAGATAATCGTGTTGTCCTGCATCTCAGGACAACTTTCTAATCAAATGCTTTGAGCAAGGCCAAGCTTCTCCAACGAGTAGTTCGCGAGCTACTGGTAGGTCTCCAGCTACCAGTAAGGTAGCTCTGCTGTGCGCAGCCCTGCCTGTTAAACTAGAAGCTTTTGTTTGGTTTAAATAATACATGTATGCAACATTTAAAAAATGTATATATTTTCAGAATTCATAAGCTGATGTTCTGAAAAAAATGGTTGAATTTCCAAAATATATTAAAGCTGATATTTAAATGAAAAATCATGCTGCATTGGGTAGACATATTACTAATATTATTTTCTTGGTTCCACAAGCAGTGCAGCTATGGCTTTTGAATCACCCGTGTTGAGGCTTTCCGAACCGATAAAGTATTTTTTTCCGTTACTATTGATGCACCAAGGTTTGCACTACGGGTAATCTTGCACAGAATAACCACTAATGTTATCTTGGTTGGCGTGGTCACTATTACAACACCGATAATATTTCTTAGTAGCTTGAGATGAATTTTTATTAAACATAAGTAGCTCACATTAGAGAAAAGGCTGGAAACCCCAGAGCTACACCTTGATTGCCTAACTAAAGTACCAAAAGGAGGTTTGAGAAGCCTAATGCCCATCTCAAACTGAGCACCCAGTGTCCTAGTAAGCAGAGAACACTTTGATATTGCTAGATTGGTCCTGGGCTTGCAAATATTGGGGGACAAGCCTCCAGTCTCAGACAGTGATCAGAGCTAATTAAGTATACCCAGAAGGTCTGAATTCCACCTAGGCTAGGCCAATTAAAAGTCTTAAGGTTGATTTTAGACAAAACAATCCATCAGTTCTTAATAACGCACTATAAAAATAAATAAACACAACAGTGAGAATGCTTTGGAATGGGCTCTCTTTGGTTGAGATAATTTTCAGCATCCAATCGTCGTTTTAAAACCTAGCTGGACCAGTTCATAGAGAATAAAATCATTATGGGTACCGAGCTATTTCTTGCAGAACTAGCAAGGGTCAATTCTGGGATTGTTTACGACCGAAAAATGATTGACTTTATTCCATGAAGTAACTTTTCCTAATAGTCCATCAAAGTTTAGTCTTTCTGTGGGTCACTAAGCAGTAACTACTGCAATTCTTATGCATGCCAACAGCTTAATTAAAGGGGGGATTTAACTTCTTTAGCTAATATTAACTACTATGTAATAAAGTGTAGAGACGCAAAGCTTTTCTTAGGTGCCCACCACTGACACTGTTAAATGCAAGAATCACCTAATACCAAGAATATGTAGTCTTCTTGTTCAAACTATTTTTATTGAAGTTTCTTAATAAACAGCAAACAAAGACATACATAAAAGAACAGTATTAAGCGATAATATCTGTTGCATTACATAAAATATAAATTCATCATTATCATTACCAAAGATATGCAAAAATTCATATTCATATAAAAATAAAGAAAGGGGAGGAGGGGGAAGATGAGGGGGAGGGGAACATCTGCAAATAACTAATGCAAAAGTTATAAATAGAGCTACTATAGAATAATAATTATAGTATATATATTATAAACAATAAATATATGAATAAGCATTAAATATACCATTACGATGATAAATAAACATCAACAGGTAACCAGAATGAATGATAAGAATTAGAATTATGATTAATCCCTGATAAGGATAACTGAGCACCTCTTCTTGTAAAAATAACCCATGACCACCAAGCATGTACTGATAATTTCGAAACATCTTTCCAACAGAAAGTAATAGATTTTAACGCAGCTGAAATTAAGAAATCAAAAAGTTTACCTTCAAGTACATTTAAACTCTGGGATAACATAACAGATTTACATATTAACAATTTATAAGATAAATCCTCATGAATATTTAATATCTTTTTAATAATATCCCAAACTTCTTCCCAGAATTTGAAAATTAAAGGACAATCATAAAGCATATGTTGTATTGAGCCCAGATGTATATTACAATGCCAACATATAGCAGATTGAAGAAGTTTAGCTTGGAATAAACGTAGTGGAGTTCATAAACAATTAAATAAAATATAAGAATTGGTTTGATACAGTGAAACAGGCAACCATCCAGAAATATTATTAAGCCAAATATTTTTCCAAGTATCACTAGATAATGAAAGAGAAAGCTCATTATTCCAAAACGTTAGAATCATATTTATGTTAGTACCTAGAGTATTAGACATTTTTTATATATAATAGAAACACCATGAGGTGACGTTGAAATAGTTTGGATATAAATTGATAGATCAGCTTTAACATTAGATGGGATATCTTGAGGAAAAGAATCTAAAATTGAGTTACATAAATATTCGTATTTAATAATATCAGAAGGAGGTAGGTTGAACTTTAATTGTAAATCCTCAAACGATATAAAAGTATTACTAGAATAAACATCTTTAAGGAAAAAAATTCCAGCCTTAATCCATGAAAACCAGAAACTGATATTTCTATTTAATTTAATAACATTGCTATACCATAACGATAAGTCTTCAGTATTATACATAGGAAGTAGAAAATTTGTATCAGGGTCATTAAAAATCATTTTAGTGGATTTAAGAATAGCGGATTTATGAAAAAATGACGATTTATTAGACATAGTTACCAAAGTGGGTAAAGGAAATGGATTTACAATGGATTTTTCAATATGAAGCCATGTAGGTGGATTGTGTAAAGAGGAGTGATTAAACCATAGGGAACTTTGTTTTAAAATAAAAGCTTTATGATAAAGAAAAAAGTCAGGGATACCAAACCCTGCATTACATTTAGGTATTTTTAATTTTTATAACTAATTCGAGGTGATTTGTTGTTCCAGAGAAATTTGGAAAGAAGTTTATCAACATCTTTATAAAACTTTAATGAAAATTGAGTAGGAACCATGGCAAGAGTATAAAAGATTTTAGGAGCAATAGTCATTTTAATAGAATCCATTCTGCCCCACCATGAGAGGTGTAACGATGACCACTTAGATGTTTTTTCCTTAATATAATCTAAAATAAAGTTACAATTTAAAGAAATTGTTGATTTTATGGATGAAGAAAATAAAATACCAAGATATTTTAATTTGGATCTTTGCCAAATGATTTCATTCATAGGGATCATGTCAGGAGTACAATAAACATTCAGAGGAAAAAAATTCAGTTTTGTTAGTGTTTAATTTATAACCAGAAATTGTAGAATATTGTGCTATAATCTCCAATAAGGAAGGGAATGAGGATATGGGGTCACTGATAAATAATAGCACATCATCAGCATAAGCCAATGTTTTAATAGTAAAATCTTTTATATTGATTCCTTTAATATTATCACAAATCCTTATAGCATTAAGAAAAGGTTCTATACCAATTAAAAACAGCAGTGGGGAAAGGGGACACCCTTGCCTTGTACCTCTAAAAGGGAGAATTGATTCGAAATTTGGCCATTAATAAATAAACGTGCTGTAGGAGCAAAATATAAAGTTGAAATCATACGAATAAAAGTGTCACCAAAATTAAATGAAGATAAAGTGTGGAATAAAAATTGCCAGTGAAGCTTATCAAAGGCTTTTCAGCATCTAAGGCCATGACTCCTGACGGTAATGTTAAAGTAGAGCCTTGTTCAATAACATGTAACAAAGTCCTTGTGTTATTAGCAGAATATCTATTTTTCATAAACCCAGATTGATCTGTATGTATAATAATATCTAATACATGGGCTAATCTATTGGCAAGTATTTTAGCATATAACTACAATCTTGATTAATTAAAGATATAGGACGATAATTAGATACAAGTGTGGGGTCCTTATCTGGTTTAGGAAGTACAATAATTAAAGCCTCAGTAAAAGAACCTGAGGTAACTCCTGAAGACCCAAAAGATGTAAAAATCTGAAATAAAAAAGGTAAAAGTTGAGATTGAAATTCTTTATAAAATTCAGCCGGGATACCGTCAGGCCCCGGAGATTTATTCTTTTTAAGAGATTTTATGGCAGATAAAATTTCATTTTTAGTAATGGGAGAATCAAGTTCAATTTTATCTGCTTGTGAAATCTTAGGTAATCTACATGAATTTAAAAAGAATCAATTAAGGAGTCATCATGAACATCGGGCTTATTATATAGATTAGAGTAAAAATCCAAAAATTCATTCACTATGGGGCCGATTCCGATTCGGGCCGGAAAAAGCACCGACCGACTCGGATCCGGAAAAATTACCGACCGACACGTACCCGTGGCGCCCGACATGCCAAGTACGATGCAAGCCGCGAAAAATCCGACCGACACGTAAGGAAACCAAGTCGACCGACCGAGCCGCACGGAAAATAGCAATACGGCCGGAAAAACACGCGAATCCAACCGACCGACACGCACCCGGAACAAATCCGACCGAAACGTACCCGCCAACTCCAAACCGCAAAGTACGATGCAAGGCGCGAAAACCACGACCGAGTCGGACGGAGGACAAGCCGTACGACCGACACGCATACAAAACCGAGCCGAAGCAACACAAAACACCGCGACCGACGCGTACGCAGCATAGAAAACTGCACAAACACAGCGTGAGCGAAGCGGAAAACACCGTACGAGACCAATGCAGGGTCCGACTCGGTCACAAGAACGTTTCCAACATACACAAACAACACAAAGGAAAAATCACCCCAAAAAGGCCAAACAAGCAATTACCAAGCCAATAAATACTGGGGGGTGGGGACAGAGAACAAAGACACACCCACAACTCCACCTATATAAAGGACACAAATCACAACCATGAGCCTTTGCAAATGCCATTCCACTGCCAGCACCCAAGAGAAAGCAACCACACACCCACAGCTCATCCCTCACACAAGCCACACACCAGCAGCACACCAACAAATACCTACCTCACATACACCCAGCAAAACACACACTCACACACCCTCACCTGCACACCAACACACACATCACTCACCATCACCACCCATCACCATGCCCCCCAAGAAGAATCACAAGTTCCTAGATTGTGAATTGGAAGTCCTGGTAGACGAGATCCTCAGGGTAGAGCCACAGCTGTTTGGCACATTGGTCCAACAGACCCCCATGTCGCAGAAAACCAAGATGTGGGAGAGGATCATCAACAGGGTGAACGCCCAATCACCATGTCGGCGCACAAAGACCGACATCCAGAACAGGTGGTATGACGTGCGCAGGAGGGTGCGGAAGCTGCTGAAGCAAGACTACATCAACAGCCAACACACCGGCAGTGGCCCTCCTGCCAAGCCAATATACCTCAGGCCCTGGGAGGAGAAGGTGCGGGCCATCCTACCGCCAGTGAGCATATATGGACTAGAGGACATCCCAGAGCCTGGTGAGTACACAACAAATGTACACAATATACTGCCACAAAACACACACACATCACTGTCAAGGGGAGAGTCAAACCATGCACTCATAGCAATCACACAGCAACCAGAACAGAATCATCCCAAAATGTGTATGTCAGTCAGAGAAACACAACACATGCCATCAAAAAAGTCACATCCAACTGTGCCAACACATGTACAAACACAACCACAACTACAGCTAGGCAGTGGCACAAATAGAACTAACAAACACATCCACACATGTAGCCACCACAACAACACCAACACACAGTGAAGACCACTCAAAGGAAGGAATTCTGTGTATGCTGGCCAAGTCAGTGTAGCCAATAGCATCATGGGAGTCGCAGTCACACATATTGCCCGCCCCAAAACTGTCCCATCAACACCACCATGAACCATGCGCACATCACAGGGAGTGGAGAAGGACTCACAAGATGGCTGACACTGGCTACTGCTGTGGGAGCACAAGGCCCTGCTGCCAACTGTGCACCAACAAACAGCAGGACACCACTGACTGACATCCTGAGAGACAACTTCCACTCCCTGCAATGCAAGCACGTTCCATGGTGGGATATCTGGCTGGCTGGGTGGGAAGGGGGACTTGCAGCACTGACTATAGTCACCAGCACCTCCCCTCACACCCTCCCCAACACAAACTCCACAGTACCCACCTGGTAGAATGCAATGCCCTCCATCCTAACACAAGATCCCACAAAGCACCACCACCCTGGGTTATGTTGTGTGAAGCACAGGGACACTCTTGGGACTCTTAGCCAAACAACTGCCAGGACAACACTCCCAGCCATCCTGTCAGCACAGCCAGCCCACCCCACAGGGAAGCAGAGTCAAAGGAAGGAAGCATGGGCATGCTGGGAAGGGGGTGGAGGCAACAGCATGATGGGAGTCGTAGTCACAGACATTGCTCAGCCTCACAACTGGCCCATCAACACCACCCTGAACCATGCTCACATCACAGGGAGTGGAGAAGGACTCACAAGATGGCTGACACTGGCTACTGCTGTGGGGAGCACAAGGCCCTGCTGCCAACTGTGCACCAACAAACAGCAGGACACCACTGACTGACATCCTGAGAGACAACTTCCACTCCCTGCAATGCAAGCACGTTCCATGGTGGGATATCTGGCTGGCTGGGTGGGAAGGGGGACTTGCAGCACTGACTATAGTCACCAGCACCTCCCCTCACACCCTCCCCAACACAAACTCCACAGTACCCACCTGGTAGAATGCAATGCCCTCCATCCTAACACAAGATCCCACAAAGCACCACCACCCTGGGTTATGTTGTGTGAAGCACAGGGACACTCTTGGGACTCTTAGCCAAACAACTGCCAGGACAACACTCCCAGCCATCCTGTCAGCACAGCCAGCCCACCCCACAGGGAAGCAGAGTCAAAAGGAAGGAAGCATGGGCATGCTGGGAAGGAGGTGGAGGCAACAGCATGATGGGAGTCGTAGTCACAGACATTGCTCAGCCTCACAACTGGCCCATCAACACCACCCTGAACCATGCTCACATCACAGGGAGTGGAGAAGGACTCACAAGATGGCTGACACTGGCTACTGCTGTGGGGAGCACAAGGCCCTGCTGCCAACTGTGCACCAACAAACAGCAGGACACCACTGACTGACATCCTGAGAGACAACTTCCACTCCCTGCAATGCAAGCACGTTCCATGGTGGGATATCTGGCTGGCTGGGTGGGAAGGGGGACTTGCAGCACTGACTATAGTCACCAGCACCTCCCCTCACACCCTCCCCAACACAGACTCCACAGTACCCACCTGGTAGAATGCAATGCCCTCCATCCTAACACAAGATCCCACAAAGCACCACCACCCTGGGTTATGTTGTGTGAAGCACAGGGACACTCTTGGGACTCTTAGCCAAACAACTGCCAGGACAACACTCCCAGCCATCCTGTCAGCACAGCCAGCCCACCCCACAGGGAAGCAGAGTCAAAAGGAAGGAAGCATGGGCATGCTGGGAAGGGGGTGGAGGCAACAGCATGATGGGAGTCGTAGTCACAGACATTGCTCAGCCTCACAACTGGCCCATCAACACCACCCTGAACCATGCTCACATCACAGGGAGTGGAGAAGGACTCACAAGATGGCTGACACTGGCTACTGCTGTGGGGAGCACAAGGCCCTGCTGCCAACTGTGCACCAACAAACAGCAGGACACCACTGACTGACATCCTGAGAGACAACTTCCACTCCCTGCAATGCAAGCACGTTCCATGGTGGGATATCTGGCTGGCTGGGTGGGAAGGGGGACTTGCAGCACTGACTATAGTCACCAGCACCTCCCCTCACACCCTCCCCAACACAGACTCCACAGTACCCACCTGGTAGAATGCAATGCCCTCCATCCTAACACAAGATCCCACAAAGCACCACCACCCTGGGTTATGTTGTGTGAAGCACAGGGACACTCTTGGGACTCTTAGCCAAACAACTGCCAGGACAACACTCCCAGCCATCCTGTCAGCACAGCCAGCCCACCCCACAGGGAAGCAGAGTCAAAAGGAAGGAAGCATGGGCATGCTGGGAAGGGGGTGGAGGCAATAGCATGATGGGAGTCGTAGTCACAGACATTGCTCAGCCTCACAACTGGCCCATCAACACCACCCTGAACCATGCTCACATCACAGGGAGTGGAGAAGGACTCACAAGATGGCTGACACTGGCTACTGCTGTGGGGAGCACAAGGCCCTGCTGCCAACTGTGCACCAACAAACAGCAGGACACCACTGACTGACATCCTGAGAGACAACTTACACTCCCTGCAATGCAAGCACGTTCCATGGTGGGATATCTGGCTGGCTGGGTGGGAAGGGGGACTTGCAGCACTGACTATAGTCACCAGCACCTCCCCTCACACCCTCCCCAACACAGACTCCACAGTACCCACCTGGTAGAATGCAATGCCCTCCATCCTAACACAAGATCCCACAAAGCACCACCACCCTGGGTTATGTTGTGTGAAGCACAGGGACACTCTTGGGACTCTTAGCCAAACAACTGCCAGGACAACACTCCCAGCCATCCTGTCAGCACAGCCAGCCCACCCCACAGGGAAGCAGAGTCAAAGGAAGGAAGCATGGGCATGCTGGGAAGGGGGTGGAGGCAATAGCATGATGGGAGTCGTAGTCACAGACATTGCTCAGCCTCACAACTGGCCCATCAACACCACCCTGAACCATGCTCACATCACAGGGAGTGGAGAAGGACTCACAAGATGGCTGACACTGGCTACTGCTGTGGGGAGCACAAGGCCCTGCTGCCAACTGTGCACCAACAAACAGCAGGACACCACTGACTGACATCCTGAGAGACAACTTCCACTCCCTGCAATGCAAGCACGTTCCATGGTGGGATATCTGGCTGGCTGGGTGGGAAGGGGGACTTGCAGCACTGACTATAGTCACCAGCACCTCCCCTCACACCCTCCCCAACACAGACTCCACAGTACCCACCTGGTAGAATGCAATGCCCTCCATCCTAACACAAGATCCCACAAAGCACCACCACCCTGGGTTATGTTGTGTGAAGCACAGGGACACTCTTGGGACTCTTAGCCAAACAACTGCCAGGACAACACTCCCAGCCATCCTGTCAGCACAGCCAGCCCACCCCACAGGGAAGCAGAGTCAAAGGAAGGAAGCATGGGCATGCTGGGAAGGGGGTGGAGGCAATAGCATGATGGGAGTCGTAGTCACAGACATTGCTCAGCCTCACAACTGGCCCATCAACACCACCCTGAACCATGCTCACATCACAGGGAGTGGAGAAGGACTCACAAGATGGCTGACACTGGCTACTGCTGTGGGGAGCACAAGGCCCTGCTGCCAACTGTGCACCAACAAACAGCAGGACACCACTGACTGACATCCTGAGAGACAACTTACACTCCCTGCAATGCAAGCACGTTCCATGGTGGGATATCTGGCTGGCTGGGTGGGAAGGGGGACTTGCAGCACTGACTATAGTCACCAGCACCTCCCCTCACACCCTCCCCAACACAGACTCCACAGTACCCACCTGGTAGAATGCAATGCCCTCCATCCTAACACAAGATCCCACAAAGCACCACCACCCTGGGTTATGTTGTGTGAAGCACAGGGACACTCTTGGGACTCTTAGCCAAACAACTGCCAGGACAACACTCCCAGCCATCCTGTCAGCACAGCCAGCCCACCCCACAGGGAAGCAGAGTCAAAAGGAAGGAAGCATGGGCATGCTGGGAAGGGGGTGGAGGCAATAGCATGATGGGAGTCGTAATCACAGACATTGCTCAGCCTCACAACTGGCCCATCAACACCACCCTGAACCATGCTCACATCACAGGGAGTGGAGAAGGACTCACAAGATGGCTGACACTGGCTACTGCTGTGGGGAGCACAAGGCCCTGCTGCCAACTGTGCACCAACAAACAGCAGGACACCACTGACTGACATCCTGAGAGACAACTTCCACTCCCTGCAATGCAAGCACGTTCCATGGTGGGATATCTGGCTGGCTGGGTGGGAAGGGGGACTTGCAGCACTGACTATAGTCACCAGCACCTCCCCTCACACCCTCCCCAACACAGACTCCACAGTACCCACCTGGTAGAATGCAATGCCCTCCATCCTAACACAAGATCCCACAAAGCACCACCACCCTGGGTTATGTTGTGTGAAGCACAGGGACACTCTTGGGACTCTTAGCCAAACAACTGCCAGGACAACACTCCCAGCCATCCTGTCAGCACAGCCAGCCCACCCCACAGGGAAGCAGAGTCAAAGGAAGGAAGCATGGGCATGCTGGGAAGGGGGTGGAGGCAACAGCATGATGGGAGTCGTAGTCACAGACATTGCTCAGCCTCACAACTGGCCCATCAACACCACCCTGAACCATGCTCACATCACAGGGAGTGGAGAAGGACTCACAAGATGGCTGACACTGGCTACTGCTGTGGGGAGCACAAGGCCCTGCTGCCAACTGTGCACCAACAAACAGCAGGACACCACTGACTGACATCCTGAGAGACAACTTCCACTCCCTGCAACGCAAGCACGTTCCATGGTGGGATAACTGACTGGCTGGCTGGGTGGGAAGGAGGTCTGGCTGTCAACCAAACACAAGCAATGCAGACCATGTTCACACCCCAGAAAATACATAGAAATGCCCAAATACTGCAGGACAATGTGCCACACCAATATCAACCCCTGACTGTGACGACTTAGGACAATGCAATGTACAGGCCCGCACCCAGAGGCACAGTCACAACTGTCATGTGTGTCAACCACTGATGCCTGCAGAAACATGACATACATTGTTTGTGTCTCCCAAAAACAGGTGATGATGGGGACACAGCAGCAGACGCTGAGGAGTCCCAGTCCCAGGCTCAAGAGGATGCCGAGCTCACTGGCGTCGTACAGCCTCTGTCCTCCTCGGACGATGAACAACCTGGCACATCCGGTGCAAGTCAACATGCAGCACCAGCAGGACCACCAGCTGCAGCACCAGCAGGACCACCAGCTGCACTCCCTGCACCCACCCCTACAACGACTGTCACCACGAATACCATCCCTGCCGACATGGACAGAATAAGGAGCAACACCAGCGCAGTGACCCTGGACCAACCTGGGGCCATGGACACCACCACCACCACCAACCCCCAAGGTGGACCAGGGTTATCTGTGCGTGCAACTGCACACACTGCACATGTCAGCAGGGGTGGTGGGAGGAGTGGGAGACAGAGGTCGCTGCTTGCAGGCGTTGCTGGTGTGCATGAAGACCCACAACTGGTACGCATAGCTGATGCGTACCAGTCCAGCACCGGAGAGCTCAGCCAGGTAGTGGGGCTCCTCAGAGACATCAAACAGCAGCAGGCTGCCCATCATGCCCGCTTGGACTCCCACATGTCCCACGTGGAGTCACACATGTCACGTGTGGACTCACACATGTCCCGCGTGGAGTCCAAGTGGGATGTACTGCATGAGATGACGGCGGTGCACAGGGACATTTTACAATGCCTCCGCCAGATGAACAGCAACCAGTCCACACCTCCCTGTGTGCCAACAACATCTGGTACCGAACAAACTGCAACTGCCACAGGGAGGGAGGAGGACTCTGGCGGAGAGTCCCCTGCACCGCAGCAGCCTGCACTTGAGGGCCCCCCCCCAAGAAGAGGGGTCGTCCGAGGAGGGGAAAGTGAGAGGCCGATGGCCAAGCGCAACTCCCAGGAAGCCTGAACCTGTTCTGGATGTTCGCATTTGTGCACAGACTGTTCACCCTGTTGACGGCAACACTACTCCCACACATTGCATGGAGAGTACAAGTTGGACCAATGTGTCAGACAACTGTCTACCCGGACTTTCAATTCACCTAGGAACTTGGGATTGCAAGATTCATGTACAGCACAACCCATCCTATGCACTATTAACACAAATGTATCACAATAAACACACTAATACACCATACTTGCCTCTGTCGTGATTCCAACGTGGGTGCTGTTATGGGGATGATGAACTGCAAAATTACACTGTGTATGCAAACTGCAACAGCAAGGACAACACAGGCATGTGAGTAAAGGCAACGTGACACATATGAGGGAGACACACCACCAGGGCTACACAACACATACACACCTAGGCCATCTGACTCATTGCCTACACTGATGTTGCCAGGGAAGACGGTGCAATGCACAGACACCACACCCATTCCCAGTTGTAGTCAAGTAGCCCACAGGTGCAGTAAGCAAATGGCAGTCAAATGTGTGACCACAGACAACGCACATCACTAAGTGAAGCACAGGTTTATTACACAGTAGCAACATGCCGTAACCACTACAGATGCAAGGTAACCCCACCTGGTAGCGGGCACACAGTCAACAACTGTAGACGGAAGGAAGTCCATGGGTGTGGCGCACATCACCTGTAGGGACACAACAGCTACCAGCCTGGATGTGCAATCACGTCGTCGGTGGACACAGTTGACCAAACGAATCTGAAAGTACCCTGTGAAGGACAGAAATGACACACAGTCAAAAGCAATGCAGTACAGGACAGAACAGCAAAACTCATGCACAATACATGTTACAAGATACCCACCCAGAACCAAGTTAGCATGTCAACACTGTTGGGGAGTACAGCCCACCTGTAACCACACATCGCAACACACATCCAGTCAAGTAGCCCATGGACACACTCCAACAGCGCCAGAGCCCCACCCACACATCATGCCAACTCACATCATTCACATGACACCTCAGGATACTCACATTCAGCTAAAGAAGTTGGTGATGAGCTGTGTGCGGACATCACCATCACCATCATCATCATCATCGTCACTGGCATCGTGGTCCAGGCCAGGATCCTCCACAGGTGGCGGATGTTGGTCATCGTCATCCTGGATGAGAGGCAACTCCTTCCGCACTGCCAGGTTGTGTAGCATGCAGCAGACGATGATAATCTTGCACACTTTCGCAGGGGCATATGGGAGGGACCCTCCGGTCTTGTCCAGGCAGCGGAAGCGGCTCTTCAGGAGACCAAAGGTCCGCTCAATCACTCTCCTGGTCCGACCATGTGCCTCATTGTAGCGCATCTGGGCAGGTGTCACAGGGTTCCTGAGGGGTGTCAGCAACCACGGCATGTGTGGGTATCCTGAGTCACCTACGGACAGACAAGTGCACATCAGCTGACTTGGAAAAGTGGGCGGAATACTACAGATCAGATCACACACAATGGCACAAAGTCAGTACACACCGACAAGCCAGGCACGCTGGTTCTGCATCTGTGCCATCATCCTGGGGATGCGACTACTCCTCATCACAAAGGCATCGTGTGCTGAACCAGGGAAACGGGCACACACGTGTGTGATGGTCATGTCTGCAAGACACACCACCAGTGCATTGACCGAGTGGTAGTGCTTGCGGTTCCTGTAGGCCTGCTCCTGGGCCTGTGGTGGTACCAAAGCCACATGTGTCCCATCAATGGAGCCAATGACATGCAGCATCCTCCCCAGGGCATAAAAGTCACTCTTCACGTCAGTGAGTCGTCGCAGTCTAGGGAAATAGATGTACCGGTTCAGGAAGAGCAACATTGCCGCCAAAACATCGCGGAGCACACGGCTGAACATGGTCTGTGACATCCCACCAGCAGACGCCACAGTATGTTGGAAGGTACCGGTGGCAAAGAAGTGTAGGGCTGCCATCACCTTCACCTTGGGGGTCAGCGCTGTAGGATACGTCCGGCCAGGCTGCAAATGTGGGGACAACTGCACTGCCAAATCCTCAATCAGCTGCCTGGTGAAGCGGTACCGTCGGATGCTGTCCCGTTCCACCATCGTTGCCAGGTCTGGGAATGGCCGATGGACAGCAGGAGCCCTGCAGTGCAGAGGAGAAGTAAGCAAGATCGTCAGTCACCCCACATATGCGGCATTGAACACACTCAAGATCCCAACATACATCATCATGAGGCACAACTACATGAAGTGTGCAGTACCGGAAGGACATGTATGGTACATACATGGCCAACATCTGTCAACACGGTCCTACAGGTGGCATCAATTTGTCCCAGGTTGGCCCATTGGATATCATGATGCCGTGTCACAGTCACCCCCCACAGTGACATGTGAGGACAGATGTGCCCCAGGCACCACAGCTCAACGACAGGCACATTCCCAGGGACCCTGTAATGCCACATGGACACTGGCATCACCTGGAGTATCATGTGTACACCACAGCAAAACAAACATGACCCCCACAGGTAGTGGCCACACTTGCCATGGCAGGACAGACATGGACGTCTGTGACACACACGCACAACATCAGAGTCCATGCACACACAGCGTGGATGTGGAGACTGTCTCCCATTGTGCACATGAAATTAGAGACATTGTAAACACTACATGCACAAAGACTGTGGAGGGCCATCACTATTGTGCCACTGGGACACCCTGGCTCAAACATACCGTCCCACATGGGACTCACGGGGTATGTGACATGACATACACAAACACCACTGTGAAATGTGACCATGACACATGCACAGATATGAACAGTTGCACATCACAGTGGTCACGTACACGTAACACCCAGGATCCTGTCCCCATGAACACGTGCACAGCCTGGGGGTGGCTGCCCACAGGTGACACCCACAGGACAACATGTACACCAACATACACACAATAGGAAATGCAGCCTTACATGCCTTATGATAAGGTTTGGACAGGCTGTCGTGATGTAGGTGTGCCCCTCACTCCCTGGGAGCTATCTGTGGCTGGCATATGTCCATCTGAGACAGGCATGCTGACCTATGCCAGTCACATGTACAGTGATGCGTTGAACCGCAATGGACCGATCGGTGCCTCCGGCCGGCCCATTGCCTTCAATGTGTCGGGTACGCGTTGTACCCCTGTGCGCGTTGTACCGCAATGGACCGATCGGTGCCTCCGGCCGGCCCATTGCCTTCAATGTGTGCGGGTACGCGTTGTACCCCTGTGCGCGTTAATACCGCAATGGACCGATCGGTGCCTCCGGCCGGCCCATTGCCTTCAATGTGTGCGGGTACGCGTTGTACCCTGTGCGCGTTGTACCGCAATGGACCGATCGGTGCCTCCGGCCGGCCCATTGCCTTCAATGTGTGCGGGTACGCGTTGTACCCCTGTGCGCGTTGTACCGCCAATGGACCGATCGGTGCCTCCGGCCGGCCCATTGCCTTCAATGTGTCGGGTGCAGCGTTGTACCCCTGTGCGCGTTGTACCGCAATGGACCGATCGGTGCCTCCGGCGGCCCATTGCCTTCAATGTGTGCGGGTACGCGTTGTACCCTATGCGCGTTGTACCGCAATGGACCGATCGGTGCCTCTGGCCGGCCCATTGCCTTCAATGTGTGCGAGTGCAGCGTTGTACCCCTGTGCGCGTTGTACCGCAATGGACCGATCGGTGCCTCTGGCCGGCCCATTGCCTTCAATGTGTGCGAGTACGCGTTGTACCCCTGTGCGCGTTGTACCGCAATGGACCGATCGGTGCCTCCGGCCGGCCCATTGCCTTCAATGTGTGCGGGTACGCGTTGTACCCCTGTGCGCGTTGTACCGCAATGGACCGATCGGTGCCTCCGGCCGGCCCATTGCCTTCAATGTGTGCGGGTACGCGTTGTACCCCTGTGCGCGTTGTACCGCAATGGACCGATCGGTGCCTCCGGCCGGCCCATTGCCTTCAATGTGTGCGGGTACACGTTGTACCCCTGTGCGCGTTGAACCGCAATGGACCGATCGGTGCGCACCCATTGACAATGGGCTTGCCTGGCAACGGACGCGTTTTCGAATTTCGAGCGAGTCGGTTGCTGGGAATTCAGTTGGTCACCCACAACAATGTTGCAAAATCATGTATGTCATGAAGTTGAAGATTTGAAGGATGCTGTGGGCGTGTTTTGGTGCTGCTATTCCATGGATTGGCCAGATTCAGAAGATGCAAACGACTTGGACCTATCACTTTGGACACAAGGGACAGGATCTGCCTCTCCAGCACATATATATTGCTGGCTGTTCCCCTGAGAGCCCACTTGCCTGCACTACATGCTCCAGGACGACATCTGCCACTGCACTGCTGCTGTCTCTGCCCCTCTGGACCCTGCAATGGCACGTACTGTGGAGAGAGCCCCAGCCTTCAGCCTTGAGGAGAACCAGGCCCTGCTGGACAGCCTACTTCCACAGTACAGCAAGCTGTATGGGACACCAGGGGAGCAGGTGAGTGTCCTGTGCACTGCCTTTCTGAATGTGCATTTTGTCTGACTAGCAAGGCTGAGAGTCTGCACGCCACTGGCTAGCAGGCTCACTGAGTAGTTGTCACCCCCATAGTGTGTAGTGACTTGCACTGGACAGGTATGGTGCAGTGACAGTGCTTCTGAACAGGGTTTTACTCCCCATGCAATGATACCATGTAGTGACTTCTGGAAAACTGTCCATGGGCAGCCGTGCACTGCCTGTGTACACCATGTGCCCCTGTGATTGCGACATGTATATGCAACTGTGTCATGCACAGATATGTTGCATGTGTAGTAATGGCCTTATCACTTTGTCATCCTGACAGGCTTCTGCCCATCGGAAGCAGGAGATATGGAAGGACATCGTCCGGGCTGTCCGGTCCGTGGGGGTCTACAAGCGCCGGATCCGCAACTGCCAAAAGAGGTGGCAGGACCTTCGGGGCTGGACCCGGAGGATTGCACGGGTCCAGCTGAAGCTGTCGCCTCCTCGCAGGAGGGGCGGAACACGGACCCTGACCCCCACATGCTCAGGATCCTGGCGGTGGTCTTTCCAGACCTGGATGGGCAGCTGAAGGCCAGAGAGCAGCAAGGAGGGGTGAGTCAAAGACTGCACTGTGTACTCTGTCTAACATGCTATGTGCCCTCCTCGGGCCTGGTTAAACTGCCACAGTACGGCAGTCATGTTGTCCAGGAGCCATGTCCCTCTATTGTGCACTGCCCACTCCTCATCTGATACCCAGGTGTGGCCCTTACATGCATGGAATTCTGTCACTTAGGACTGTGTCCTTGCAGTTTGCTTGACTCAAGGTGGGAGACAGCATCTGTTTCCCTGACTCTGTGGTGGGCATCATGGGTGGGTCCATTGCTTACACAATGCCTGTATTCTGACATGTATTCAGCGTGTTACTTTGATCTGTGGTCCAATTGCTGAGCTGATCCACCACATGTGGCTGGGGTATCTGGCACACACCCATGCTGCGGGTGGGAACAATGTTTGGGCCCCAGGAGTATGTATATGACGTGTGTCATACAAAAAACAACTTGGACAAGTCCTTAGTTGGTTAGGGTCATAATTGTTGACCTTCACCTTGATAGAGGAACGCAGACAGACATTAGTAGTCTTAGGAAACCCCTCACCCACCTACCTAGTAGGTGGCATGCTTCATCATCGGGGCCCAGCTGGATTGCCGAGTGCAAACCAGCTGTGCTTCAATGCCTGATTTACAGCGGAGCAGGTTATTTGTGAGAAAGAGGAAGTGCTATGTGAATAGTGAATTAAATGCTAAAAATGTCTCTAGGAAATCCCCTTATAAAAGTTTTAATAGAAGGGTCCTAGGACATGAGTAAAAACATGATAGGGATATACATGAGGTAACAATGTGCCTCAATATCCCTAAAAAAGTGTGGGTCTACTAGTTTCAGCCTTCTATGATATTCTTGAGGCTTTCGTCAGGACCAAAGGAGTGAGCGTGGCCAAAAAGGATTTGGTGGCCACTAGGGTGTATGTATCTCTATATCAGCGCACACCCTAAAGTGCGCTGTGAGTGTGGTGGGATCTTGTTACTTACAGATCCTGCGCGATGAGTATCTGTAAAGAAAGGTACAATACGACAAGTGTATTTATAACAAACAGCATATATCATGCATGTCTTACGTATCTGCGCTCCTCCATGCGTAGAATAGAAGAAGCTTGACTATGAAGTAGAATGAATGCATCATGCATGTGACATCGTGATTGCATGCATGATGACTATCTGAAAAATGACCATGCGTGGTTACAATGTGCCGTAAGAACACACAAATATGTTCATGTGATGGATATCTACGAACTAATTCTTATATATATGCGTGTTTATCAATAGCATGTATTGTATCCAACGTATCGCATTATGGCATCTTAAGAAATGGATAAAAGCCTTTAATCAAGTGATTTTTAAGGCGCGTGATTTAAAAAAGAGAGAACACATTAAACATGGATGAGGTAACAAACGGGACAAACTCACAAACAACATGTAAGCAGGCTTACATTAACTCCGCGTGTGTACAGTTTCATGGATCCTGTCACACAGTGGAACTTCCTGTTATGAGGACCCTGCGCGGGTGGAGAAAGTCGTAACAATGGATGTAGTATAGAAATTTACAGGAAACGCGCTACGGGAGCTGTAATAATGGGCGCGAGTACTTACATTAGTCTCAGGATAGTTACGCCTGCAACCTAAGCTGTGGACCGGATCCCGCCGTAGTGGCGTGTATCTCGAGTCTCCATATTTGTTATTGCCAAGGGAGGGAGGAAATGGTCACGTAACAGCGTGCTTAATCACGTGACTTCATTACGTACGTGAACAGCTAGAGCGCTGACTTTAGGGGCGACGTGTCCAATAAAGCTAGAGCGACTGTTGCAAATGCGCATGAGCACAGGATATAATGTCAGCATATGTGGGCACATATTCTCAAATTCAACGCAGTTGTACAAAATAGTATAATTAAACAGCCTTGATGTTTAGGTCCAAAAATGAAAAATTGAAAAAAGTGGTGTCACCCGATGGTGTGATCTAGATATTTGGGAATAATTCCAATGCCCAGAGTAGGGTCAAGTTAAAAATAAAATGATAAATAATAAAAATAATAATAATACCTAGGGTTACCTAAAGTAAAAAGAAACAAAAGGAGTAAGGGTTCCAAATAGTCCCCATATTACTTGCATATTATTCGAAGGCATCCGAACAATGTATTATAATAGTGAAATATTTTGGGTCATAATACCCAAATATTGGCAAGTATACTACGAATGACTAGTCTGGAAATCTGGTAGTAGACAAATGTATGGGAAATATTTGACATTATTAGGTTCATCTATCAGTAGAGATGTTTAGAATCTATATATTGCATTCCATGGAGATGTTTAGTGGAGTTACTAAGTTCACATATCAGTTCACATATCAGTGGAGATGTTTTAGAATCTATATATTGCATTCCAAGGGACATTGTCATTAAGACCTGTGATATGGGTCGACAGTCTGTACACCCAACGTTGCTCTTTTTCTAAGAGTAAGTTCTGCAAATTGTTGGTATGTGCATCTAATTGTTCAATGACTACCCAGGCCATATCGTTGGTTGTATGTCCAGCGGTAACAAAGTGATCAGACATTTTGGTGGTGTTACGTTTACACAAATATGGAGACTCGAGATACACGCCACTACGGCGGGATCCGGTCCACAGCTTAGGTTGCAGGCGTAACTATCCTGAGACTAATGTAAGTACTCGCGCCCATTATTACAGCTCCCGTAGCGCGTTTCCTGTAAATTTCTATACTACATCCATTGTTACGACTTTCTCCACCCGCGCAGGGTCCTCATAACAGGAAGTTCCACTGTGTGACAGGATCCATGAAACTGTACACACGCGGAGTTAATGTAAGCCTGCTTACATGTTGTTTGTGAGTTTGTCCCGTTTGTTACCTCATCCATGTTTAATGTGTTCTCTCTTTTTTAAATCACGCGCCTTAAAAATCACTTGATTAAAGGCTTTTATCCATTTCTTAAGATGCCATAATGCGATACGTTGGATACAATACATGCTATTGATAAACACGCATAAATATAAGAATTAGTTCGTAGATATCCATCACATGAACATATTTGTGTGTTCTTACGGCACATTGTAACCACGCATGGTCATTTTTCAGATAGTCATCATGCATGCAATCACGATGTCACATGCATGATGCATTCATTCTACTTCATAGTCAAGCTTCTTCTATTCTACGCATGGAGGAGCGCAGATACGTAAGACATGCATGATATATGCTGTTTGTTATAAATACACTTGTCGTATTGTACCTTTCTTTACAGATACTCATCGCGCAGGATCTGTAAGTTACAAGATCCCACCACACTCACAGCGCACTTTAGGGTGTGCGCTGATATAGAGATACATACACCCTAGTGGCCACCAAATCCTTTTGGCCACGCTCACTCCTTTGGTCCTGACGAAAGCCTCAAGAATATCATAGAAGGCTGAAACTAGTAGACCCACACTTTTAGGGATATTGAGGCACATTGTTACCTCATGTATATCCCTATCATGTTTTTACTCATGTCCTAGGACCCTTCTATTAAAACTTTTATAAGAGGATTTCCTAGAGACATTTTTGCATTTAATTCACTATTCACATAGCACTTCCTCTTTCTCACAAATAACCTGCTCCGCTGTAAATCAGGCGTTGAAGCACAGCTGGTTTGCACTCGGCAATCCAGCTGGGCCCCGATGATGAAGCATGCCACCTACTAGGTAGGTGGGTGAGGGGTTTCCTAAGACTACTAATGTCTGTCTGCGTTCCTCTATCAAGGTGAAGGTCAACAATTATGACCCTAACCAACTAAGGACTTGTCCAAGTTGTTTTTTGTATATTACTCTGGGAAAGGGACAAGTTCCTGTTCCATTTCCTTACTCTTTAGTTGTTCTTTTGTATGACGTGTGTCACACATACTTAGCCAGCTGCCTACAGTCCAGGGCTCATCCCTCATTCATGTGGGGCTGGACAGTCATGCCTACTCCAGGCCATACAATACACTCTGTACTCCCACTCCCGTGTATCAGCTGACACATTGTGCGCAGTGATTTGACCCCTCAGGTGTCTGCCTCTGTGTCAGTGTGCTGTGGATTAGTCGCCAGGACTGCTGTGGAGTTTCTTGGTAGGGGCTCAGCATGCCACTGGAGATGTGACCATAGGAGACGATACTTGTGTGACACATAGGTGTCTGATCAGCTGCCCATGCAGACTGGGGCATGTGAATGTGAAGTTCAGGCAGCTGTTCCCCATGCACAGCAGAGTGTGAGGGGCTCAGGTTCAGAGGGTAGTGTCACAGGTCTACCATATGTCCAATAGGTATGACCTGGACAGATGAGGGTTAAGAGGATGTGTTGTGGGGGGATGTACATGTGCACTTGTGCAGCTCCAGGACTTGCATTCCCCATGACCTACTATTGTGACACAGTGCAGAGTGTTGTTGTCTGGCTGCAAAGTCATACATCACTGAGACAGTGATGTATGACTTTGCAGTCATGCCTCCGCCATGGCATGTGTCTACTGATTTGTGAGCCTGCAGGGGAGTGACATGTGCTACATGCACACCATAGTGGCGCTGGCTATCAGGACATGGGTGCATCATGGTGTCTGTCGCTGGTATGCATCACATGCATTTCCTATTTGACTCTGGGCATCCCTTTCATCCGGAAACCTGTACTGACTCAGTGGCAAGAGCTGTGATGTGTGCATGTCCACATGCCACACCGTGTCCTCTGCACTGTCCAACTACTGTGTACTTGGTGCATGTGTCAACACTGGGGTGTTGCAATCCAACAGACACCAGACAGATGGGTGCAAGGCCATGTGGGATGTGAGTGCCATGCTTGGCATCAGACTGACAATTGACTTCTCCTGTTCAATTAGGGCACTTTTAGCAATGTACAACTGATGATGCCAGGGCTTGCTCTGTGATGTGCTGTGCTCACAGTGGTGTGTGCGTTATGTGCAGGTGACTGATGTCTGTCTGTATCCCCATTGTTTGCAGATACATCCACGGCCACGGAAGGGGACAGCTCCATGGACCAGGAGGAGCCAGAGAGCCAGACTGGGTCAGCAGCCGAGGAGTGGTCGGAGGGACCCAGTGGCACGGAGGGCGAGGGGAGCCACACCGAGGAGTCCTCAGCAGCATCCACCTCAGCTGAGGACCAGAGCAACTCGGAGGATGACTCCCTTGTGGAGGCGGGTGTCAGCAGCCACCACAGCTAGTGTTGCTGTCCCCGCCACCACCAGCACCACCACCGCCCTCCCATCGGCTCCCATTCCCCAGGTCCGTGGAGGCTCCCATGTCCGGGAGCGTGTTTCCTTTGGGCCAGGCACCGCACCCCCTGCCCCTGTGTCCCCTGCTGCCCTGAGTGAGGAGTCTGTGTACCTCCTTCGCCAGCTCCATGTAGGGCAGACAGCCATGCTGAGTGTCCTCCATGCGCACACCGCGCTGTTGACTCAGCTGGTGTCGTTCATGGAGGGCATCTCATCGGGCATGTCTGACCTACATGGAGCTGGCGACGGCAGCAGTGTCCCTCCTCAAACGGTCCCTCACCCCTCCTGCCTCTGCTCCATCCACACTCCCCAGCACCTTACCCATCCCAAGCACACACACACCGGCACAGGCACACACCAGCACACACACATCCAGCACACTGACACACACGCCAATGACAAAACGCACACGCACGCACATTCAGGGGACTGAAGCCAGACTCACAGGGGATGGGGCCCTGGAACACACACACGCATCCACATGCACTGCGCAGTCCTCAGTTCCCTCTCCCTCCAAAGCACCCTCCCTTGCCTCACCTGCAACCCCAAAGTCACAGCAGCTCTTCCTCTGTGACCTCGGCCTCTTCCCCACCGATGAAGCTGCTCCAGCATCCCGGGGAAGAGGAAGCCCACCCACACGGAGCAGAGTGCCCCTCGCCCCCGGACACCCTCCCCCAGGCGCAGACGGACTGAGACCCCCACCCGCAAGTCCCCCCGGAGTCCTAAGAGCAAGACACCGCCACCGCCCTGCAGCTCAGGCACAAGGTCTCCGTCCTCCATCCCTCAGGCCCCCACTGCACAGGTGCCCCCACCACACCCTGCCCCAGGTTCCCCCACCCACAGATATACCATCCCCAAGAGGTTCAGGCCTTCTCCCCCTGCCACTTGCTCTCCCAGCACCACACCCCCGCTGCGCTTGTCTGTGCCACTGATGTGGTGAGGGTGTCCTCCCCCTCTGTCCAACCCACCTTGCCTGTTCCCCATTCTCCTCCCCTGGAGGTAGGCACTGCAGTGGAGTCCACTACCGCCCTGTCTGACTTGGGCACTGCAGTGGCGGACCTGTCCACTCCATCTGCAGGGTCCACTGCAGTTGTGCCGGCACCCACGACATCTGAGTCATGCCCCCAGTTGTGCCGGCACACACCATGTCAGACACCTCCACTGCAGTTGTCAGTGGCTCTCCAGCACCCACCACCCCTTCCCTGACTCCCCCTGGTGAGCCCTGATCCTGTCCCTGCGGTGCCTGGCCTGCCCCCGGTTGCCCCTCCTAGTGGATTGTCCCTGGTTTTGTGCAGGCATGCGTAGGGTGACATCTGCCAGTGTCACCCTGTTTGAACTTTGACAATGGACTGGCCATTGGCCTTTGCTCTATTTTTTCTGGACGTCGTTTTCAATCAACACATATGCTGAATAAAGCAACTTTCTTTTCTCTAGTGCTCATGCTTCAGATGTACATGTTGTTGGTGCTGCTAACCATGCCCTTGCTGCAGTGATGGTGATATCTGGTCTCATGATTATGAAGTGTTACTGTGCAGGAACCCATGTGGTCCAGGGGGAATGTGTCCTATCATGTGGTGTATCCATGTCATCAATAGCAGCATCTGAGGGTGTCATGTGTTCAGTATTTGGCAATGGGTTTCCTACTTACATTAGCAATTTCATATCTGTGGCTTCCACCCCTGCACATCTGTTGTGCCTGCCATCGTTGCATTTGTCTACTTCCCTGACCGTGTTGCCATCTCCAGTGGACATGCAGGTTCGGGCATCAATGGGGAAGGACTCATCCGTGTAGTCAGTGCAACATTGCTATACAAGTGTGTTGGATCTGTGCTGATGATTCCGTTGGCACATCCATGACCAGGCTGATGTGATGGGAGCCCTCATTTGGTGCTAATTGTTGATTGTGTGACCAAGTGCTCAGCTGACATGATGGGGCCCTACTGAGGCAACATATGGCACAGCTTTCCTCACACAGGAGTGGAGTCCCCTCATGGCAGTGTGTACACGTGTGACATTGCCTGCGCCCAAGGTGTGTGTTGTATGTGCATGTCTGTGTGTTCACTTCCATTTATCTGCGCATGCTGTGATCCCTAGTGTTGTACCTGTTTGTGATGCTTGCTGACTTGAGCTATGTTCCCCAAAGTCTTCTCCCTGTGTTCTCTGTGATGTGGGTGCATGGCACATTACTGGTCATCAGGGTGTCACCCATAGGTGTGTTTGCTGTCAGGGCTGAGTTTGTGTGCAGACGCAGATGGGTCACAGTCAGGTTTCCCCTTGGCACTTGTTGTTTGCCCCTGTCATGTGATTTTCAGTTCGTGTTATCTTTCAGTGATTGTGACACGTTGTGTGTGTGACTGCTGGCACTCCTCAGGGTCCGGGCTGCAATGTTGGTTGTTGTCTATGTGTGTTCTTTGTGGGTGACCTTGGCTTCTTCATTGGTGTGTGACTGTGGCTGGGATCCCATTGGTTGGTGTGGTATCGCCGTCATGTCCATGTACAGCGTAGTGTGCAGTGTGTCAGACATTCAGGAGTCTTGTTGAGTGGCCATGTGTGATGTGTTTCTGCACCTTGGTTCCCACCCACCACCCTGGAATAGTCATGGGTGCATGTGCAATGTCACCAGTGCATGTGTACTTCACTGCTGCACATTGTTAGAGGTCGAGGGGTGTGGTCTTGAGTGTGTGCAGATGGGAGTTGTTGCCCAGCTAGTCCCCTGCCTCCATGTTGGCCTTGGCTTACTGGCCATGCTGATTGATTTGTGCTTGTGTAGGTGTGATGGTAGTTTGTTGCTCAGGACACCTGACTGTGGTTCACAGTGTGAACGACATTTAGCTTTGTCATCACAGTGGGATTTTTATTCAGCCCAGGGTCACCACATTGTGGGGGCCCTGGGGGTGGTGCTGTGGTGTGTCTGTGTCTTGCTGTGTCAGTTGTTGTTCCTACGTGCCTGTGTGACATGTGTGTTTTGTGCTCCCTCTCGTCTGACAATGCCTGCTTGCCCACATAGGGGATTTGGATCCATGAGTTACCTTAGTGTGGCAGTGTATGCACATCTGTATGATTGGTATTCAGCTCTCCTCATGTGTTGTGTGGTTGCCTGGGGACACTGGCACCCCCACCCCTCACCTGCTGTGTATGATGACAGTGTTGGTCTGCCTGTTTGTGTTTGTGCATCTGCACCACTGCATTGGCATATCTTGGGTGTGCCATTGGCTGTATGTTGTTTGGTGTGTTTCCCCTGCTGTCCCTGGGACTCCTAGGTCATCGGTCAGTACAGTGATCATGGTTTGTGTGTCCCATTGCTGCCATGGTATGGTATCTGTTCACCTCACATCTGCTGTCTCCACAGGATATCTGCATTTGTGTGCCCATTGGTGCAAATATGTGGTTCTGCATTCTGATGGTCACTTCTGTCATTGTGTCATTGATGACTGTTGACGGTCTCAGCCCCCATGGGTGTTGTTTGTCTGCACATGGCCAAAGGAATGTTTCATTTGCACTGCAGTATTTGGCTCCCCCAATTTATGTTGCAATGGGACACATACACTACTTTGCCACAGATGAGTTTTTGGTTCTGTGACCAGGAATGATCCATGCAGTTTGGCAGTTGCAGCTCTTTCTTTGTCAACAATTACCTTTTGGTCACTGTGATGATGAGGGTGTAGACCCCATTGCCACAATGGTCAAAATGTGCTTCAGCTATGGACCCCACACTTGCCTTTTGGTCACTGTGATGATGGGGGTTTAGACCCCATTGCCACAATGGTCAGAATGTGCTTCGGCTATGGACCCCACACTTGCCTTTTGGTCACTGTGATGATGGGGGTTTAGACCCCATTGCCACAATGGTCAAAATGTGCTTCAGCTATGGACCCCACACTTGCCTTTTGGTCACTGTGATGATGGGGGTTTAGACCCCATTGCCACAATGGTCAAAATGTGCTTCAGCTATGGACCCCACACTTGCCTTTTGGTCACTGTGATGATGGGGTTTAGACCCCATTGCCACAATGGTCAAAATGTGCTTCAGCTATGGACCCCACACTTGCCTTTTGGTCACTGTGATGATGGGGGTTTAGACCCCATTGCCACAATGGTCAAAATGTGCTTGACTATGGACCCCACACTTACCTTTTGGTCACTGTGATGATGGGGGTTTAGGCCCCATTGCCACAATGGTCATGGGCTGCTTGCATTGTGGGTGCCACACACATATATGTGGCACATGTGCTAGGGGGTCACATTGTATGTTCAAAGTCATGTTCGGAGTTGTAGGCATTTGACACAGCCTACACACGCTTGTCATGGTGGTGGGGGGATGTCTTTATCTTGCATTCCCTAGGTTGTGGTGTGCTTGTTGTGTCATGCATTGTCCATCCTATGAGTGGGGGTGGTAGTAGTGGTAGGCATCCAGCCCCCTGGGTGTGGGTGGTAGTAGTGGTAGGCATCCTGCCCCCTGGCTAAGGGTGGTAGTAGTGGTAGGCATCCAGCCCCCTGGCTAAGGGTGGTAGTAGTGGTAGGCATCCAGCCCCCCTGGCTAAGGGTGGTAGTAGTGGTAGGCATCCAGCCCCCCTGGGTGTGGGTGGTAGTAGTGGTAGGCATCCAGCCCCCTGGGTGTGGGTGGTAGTAGTGGTAGGCATCCTGCCCCCTGGCTAAGGGTGGTAGTAGTGGTAGGCATCCAGCCCCCCTGGCTAAGGGTGGTAGTAGTGGTAGGCATCCAGCCCCCTGGCTAAGGGTGGTAGTAGTGGTAGGCATCCAGCCCCCTGGCTAAGGGTGGTAGTAGTGGTAGGCATCCTGCCCCCCTGGCTAAGGGTGGTAGTAGTGGTAGGCATCCTGCCCCCCTGGCTAAGGGTGGTAGTAGTGGTGGGCATCCAGCCCCCTGGCTAAGGGTGGTAGTAGTGGTAGGCATCCAGCCCCCCTGGCTAAGGGTGGTAGTAGTGGTAGGCATCCAGCCCCCTGGGTGTGGGTGGTAGTAGTGGTAGGCATCCAGCCCCCTGGGTGTGGGTGGTAGTAGTGGTAGGCATCCTGCCCCCCTGGCTAAGGGTGGTAGTAGTGGTAGGCATCCTGCCCCCTGGCTAAGGGTGGTAGTAGTGGTAGGCATCCAGCCCCCCTGGGTGTGGGTGGTAGTAGTGGTAGGCATCCAGCCCCCCTGGGTGTGGGTGGTAGTAGTGGTAGGCATCCTGCCCCCCTGGCTAAGGGTGGTAGTAGTGGTAGGCATCCAGCCCCCTGGCTAAGGGTGGTAGTAGTGGTAGGCATCCAGCCCCCTGGGTGTGGGTGGTAGTAGTGGTAGGCATCCTGCCCCCCTGGCTAAGGGTGGTAGTAGTGGTAGGCATCCTGCCCCCCTGGCTAAGGGTGGTAGTAGTGGTAGGCATCCAGCCCCCCTGGCTAAGGGTGGTAGTAGTGGTAGGCATCCTGCCCCCCTGGCTAAGGGTGGTAGTAGTGGTAGGCATCCAGCCCCCTGGGTGTGGGTGGTAGTAGTGGTAGGCATCCTGCCCCCTGGCTAAGGGTGGTAGTAGTGGTAGGCATCCAGCCCCCTGGCTAAGGGTGGTAGTAGTGGTAGGCATCCAGCCCCCCTGGGTGTGGGTGGTAGTAGTGGTAGGCATCCAGCCCCCCTGGCTAAGGGTGGTAGTAGTGGTAGGCATCCAGCCCCCTGGCTAAGGGTGGTAGTAGTGGTAGGCATCCAGCCCCCCTGGCTAAGGGTGGTAGTAGTGGTAGGCATCCAGCCCCCCTGGGTAGGGGTGGTGGTGCGCATTCAGGCCCCTGTGTGCATATGTGGCATTGGTGATGGGCATCCCGCCCCTATGGTGCTGCTGTTGCTGGTGTAAGTATATTCAGCATCCCCGTGTATGTGTGTGATGTGTCGTGTACGTGTTGTATGTGTTTTGTGGTTGGTGTCTGGCTTACCTTCTGCGCCGTACGCGTCTGTGCCTGTTCCGGTAGTAGATGTAGAATATTGGTATGATCGGGACGAAGGGATTCATGGTTGGTTCGTGTCGTTCGTCCTTCTCGTTGCTTCGCGTCGTCCTCGTCGCTTCGCTTCGTCCTCGTCGCTTCGCGTCGTCCTCGTCGGTGCCGTGTTCGTCTCGTAGCCGTGGATCGTATTGTGGCGCGATTCGGAGCTTATGTGCGCCTCTCCCGGATGCTTTAACGTGCCGTGCGTAGCGACGGGTTCGGCGCGTACGGGAAGCGCATCGTACTTGTCCGGCCGGACGGGGCTGCATTTTTCCTTCCGTGCGACTCGATTCGGCGTTTTCGGATTCGCCTCGGTCGGAGAACAGGACCTGGTTTGGGTGAGTACGGCTCGGCCGGATTTTTTGCTGTTGTGCGCATCGTACTTGCTCGTTCGGTGTGCTGTACGGATCGGTCGGGAAACAGGCTTTCGCATGGCTTTTTTCCCGACCGAATGGTATTGGGTGCGCCTCCGACCGAGATCGGAATCGGCCCCTATGTCTTTATGCGATAAAGCAATTTTACCATTAGGGCCATGAATTGAGTTGATTTGAGTTTTATCCCTTTTTATACGCAAATAATTAGCCAAAAGTCTTCCAGATCTATTAGCATTGAACTTAAATTTGGCTTTCGCTTTGGAAATTTGAACACCAGCTCTTTTACTAAGAATTGTATTAAATTCGTAACGAAGTTTTTGCAACTTACTTCTATATTGAGGATCATTAGATGTGATGAAAAGTCGTTCATTTTTCGCAATTTGCGTTTCTAATTTTTTAATATTCGCATTAAAGGTCTTATTTTCGTGGGCCATAATAGAGATAGTGACCCCTCTAATGTATGCTTTAAAAGCATCCCATCTATTAACCATTGAAGTGGAACCCTCAGGATTAAGCATAAAATAATCATGAATGGCGTTTAAAAGTTTTGGTTTGTTATGTTCATTGAGAGCTATACCGGTATTCATTCTCCATCTAGATTGTTTGGAAAAAGTTGAATTTAGGTTTAAAACACAAGAAATCATAGCATGATCTGAAACATCAATGTTACCAATCTTTGGATTAATAACTGAATTAATTAATTGCTTAGTAACAAGTAAATAATCAATCCTAGAGTGAGAATTATGAGGATTGGAAAAAAATGTAAAACTTTTTGTCTGTAGGGAAATGTAGCCTCCATATATCAACTAACTTAGTGGTTTGGAGAAATGATTTAAAAGCATAATAACTCTTAGGAGGGCGATATTTAGTAAGGGATAGTCTGTCCAATAAAGGATCAGATATGACATTAAAATCACCACCAACAATAAGAGGAACATTACCAATCTCTAGAACCTCAGATGAAAGATTGGTCCAAAAAATAGGATCATCCGCAATAGGACCATAAACATTAATTAAAAATATGACTGAATCATAAACTTTAGCTTTAACAATTAAATATCTCCCCTCTGCATCTGAAGTTTTGCTCAAGACTTGACAATGTAGTTTTTTTGCAAAAAGGATAGCTACACCATTTTTTTTACCATTAGCAGGAGAAGATACTATAATGTCAACCCACTTTTTCTTCATATAGTTTAAGATTTTGTCATCTATATGAGTTTCCTGAATAAAACAAATATCAGCTTTGCAATTACCTAAATAATCTATAAAAAAAATTACGCTTAACTGGATGGCGTAAGCCTTTAACATTTAATGAGACTACTTTAATATTAGCCATGATGAAAGAAAAGGAGAGAAAAGGTTTAGAATAGGAAGGTAAGAAAGAGGCACAGAAATTAGGAAGAAAGTAGCTCCAGAACTAGTAATAGGGAAAGGCAAAAATAAAACATAGAAAAAGAGACAAACATAATACATAAATATGAAAAGTGAAACGCACACACGCTTTACAAGCATGACCGAAACCGTTGGAGCCCATTTTAAGAATTATTCATTAAGAAATCAGAAAAGCCAAAACTAATAGCAATCAGGTAGTAGTGTCATTAGTTTCCATTGAATGTTGTGACTGCTGATTTAAAAAATGTTGCAGATCTTCAGGCCGCTGAAAGGATTTTGAAAAGTTGTCTTTCCAAATGCGCATTGTTGACGGATCAAAAAGGCCATATTTGTAACCAAGACTTCGTAATTGAGGGCGAAGATTAGTGAATTCCCTGCGAATAGCCACAGTTTCCTTGGCAAAGTCTTGATGGATAAAAATTTTATTCCCATTGACCATTAGGGAAGGAATTTCTCGTGCTGCTTTTCTGATCAAAACCAAGTGATGGTGTCGAAGAACTTTGAAGATCATTTCGCGTGGTTTCGTATGTTGAGGATTTCGATGGGACGGAATCCTATGAGCTTTATCAACTTCAAATTTTTCTGGAAATTTGATATTTAATAGCCCAGGAAGTAACGTCTCCAGATATAATCTACAGTTATCTCCTTCAACCTCCTCTGGTAAATTAAATATGCGTAGATTATACTGTCTGTTGCGATTTTCCATATCCAAAAGATGTGAGCACATAGGTGTTATTTTCGCTACAAGTGGGGTAAATGCGTCCACTTTAACTTTATTATCCTGTATTTTAATTGAATTGTCAGATATTTTCATTGACATACATGCCATTTCTCTTCGCACGTTTTTAATTTCTGTCGCAATAGTGTCAGTATTCGCACGCAGAGCCTGAATTTCTTCCAGAATTAGAGACAGTGAAGGTTCAGAAGACTCAACCGCTTTAGATTTAATTGGAGGAGGAGAAACCTGTTGTCTCCTTTTATTGTGAAGAGTATTTTTATTATCCATTTTCTTGAATAAAAAATGTAATTTGAAGAAAAAAGCAGAGTTTATGGGTAAATAGAGTGAAAAAAAGCAAAGAAATCTGTAAAATGACTGGTGCAGCAGCTAAAATGAACTATGGGAGTGGCTAGGCCCAAGCCAGGCCCTTTCCTCAAAGTATTCTCCGCCCCTTTGACAGACCAGCCTGGCAGTACCTGTGAGCAGAGCTGATAGCAGGAACCAGAAGTTGAAGAATACCACTCCCACAGTCCAGAAACGCAGGAAACTCCTTCAGCATGCAGGTACAGCCTTTAGAAGCACAGCGACATTGTTTCATAGCATTTTCTGACAGAAAATCGTCGTATTAGACGTAAAAACGGGCGAAAACACGGAGGAGCTCACCGGGTGGCGGCCATCTTGATTTGCGCGCTCGCGCGTCTCCAAGAATATGTAGTCTTAATTCCACTTCATTCCTCTTTCACCACCACTCTACCCTATCTGCCTCTCCATCTCTTGCTGTTTTTTGTCCTTCTCTGCTTTTTCCCTTTGTCAAACTTTTTCTATATTTCTCCTTCGTTTCCCCTTTTCTGCCTTTCTCTCTCTTGCCCTGAGTCAAAATCTATCTGCAAGCACCAGCATAAATTAAGCACTGAGTATATGCACTGATTGCCTGAGGTGCTTTTTAGGCATACTTGTTTACCCGTACCAACTTCATGTGAACAAATATGAAAAAAAAACATGCAGACATTTCCGGAATTGTTGAAGCACATAATTTGGTTGGAGTCCTTTCATCAGTGCAGCCTTTACATTGGTTGATTGAGTCAGTGCCCTTTCTGCAGTGGAGTATGTTTTTTGTTCTTTAATCTCATTTCAGTGGACAATCAATCACCTTGATGTGAATGCATAGCATTGTTGGCGCAGTTAGTGTCACAAAACTCCCTTTGCAACCTTGTCATTGCAACATGCTAGAGGCAAAACCAGAGGCAGAATAGACTCGATTGTGGGGTCCATGCTGGGAACTATAAACTCGAATGGCAGCTTGGGTCGGTCTGGGACAAAAAATAGGCCCGGACTCCAACATAAAAGTGTCCCTCACAGTGAACCAGCTAGCTAAAAAAAAGTGTTCCACGTGTGCAAATCAGGCCAATTTTGAGCTTTTAATGACACGCTGTTTAGATGTTTTGCAATGTATGGGAGAATTAATGCATTAGTGCTTGCTGCAGACATTGCTTGTGGCAATATCAGAGAAATCAACTGCAAAAAGTGGCCCACCTGGCCATAAAACAGGCCCACAAACTGCCAAAATAAGCATTGGAAAGCCAATAAGTCCTGCCTTTTAGAGCTATTGGCTTTAGCAATGTTTTGTAGCCACGCTGTACAGCAGCGCGGATGCTTTGCAGTGTGGCTAAAACTAATTTTAAAAAGTGCTATGCAGCCAGTGCAAATTAGCTTTAGTATTTAAAAGTGCATTAGCACTGGATGCATTACAGACTTTGTTTATACAGCATGGTTACAAATCATTGCCAAAGTCGGTAATGCCCTTGCTGTACAGCATGATCAAAGAGCTATGGCAAAGCCAATAATATCAAAGGCGCGACCTATTGGCTTTTTTATTATTATTTTTAGCCATGCTGCACAGCAGTCACTCTGCTAAACAGCATGGCTACAAATCATTGCCAAAGTCGGCAATGCCCCTGCTGTACAGCATGAGCAACAGGCTATGGCAGAGCCAATAGAATCACGGGCGAGACCTATTGGCTTTGCCAATACTTTTTAGGTCTCGGCCCAAAACCCAGTGATTCTGCGCATATCAGTTATTCTCCCCATGTGTGAAAATGAAAAACAAGCATTGGCATAGCCAATAGGTCTCGCATTTGGGACCTTATAAGTATTTAGTTATGCAGCACAATATCCTTACTGCAACAACATTAACTGTTGCATGGCTAAACACTTATAAGGTCCCAAAGGCGAGACCTATTGGCTATGCCAATGCTAGTTGTATATGTGACAGACGATGGACCCTCTCCAAGTATCAGGGACTATCACGGTTTGAAACACATTTCTGAAAAGCGGGGTCAGCATCTTTGCCCAGTTATCAGGGGCGCATTTAAACAAGGATGCTGGTAGACATATGGGCCCTTTCCTTGCCTGGGTACGGGCCTAGAACTCAAAGGACTAGGTTATGGTGCTGATATACCAGGAACATAGGGGTGTTAAATGAGACCCCATGTTATAACATACAGGTCTCCATAGGCTAACTCTACACACTTACCCCTCTGCAGCTACCTAGGGAACTATATCATAGTAATATGTATTACCTTGTGATTCTGGGTTATATGCTGTCTAAGTGATGTATGTATGAAACATGTGCAAGTTACGAGCAATTGTTTATTTAGCTAAATGCTGTAATGTTGAAGATATCCCTATGTGTTGTAGCCTTTGTTTTTCTTTTGTTTATAAGAAATGTAATGTTGACAAGAGGTAATGTTATGCCCAGGCAGTACTTGAATTGCATTATGTCTATGATATCTCCAAATGCCAATAAAGAGAAATAAAAAAAATTAAAAACAAGGACGCTGGTAAGCCACTGGGATTGGGAGCCCCGTCCTTTCTCATGTGCGAATGATGCTTTCAGCCTTCCTGCAATTTGTATGTTTGGCTACTGAATGACGGGTCTCATGTGGTTGTAAGGATAGATCATGCTCTGAGCTGTCTCTATTCCTAGGCTGGGTGGCTGGCTCCCCAGTAGGAACATCAGCGGAGGAGATTTGCTTAACAACCATGACCCCGGACTGACTGATGAATGACCGGGTGGCCAGGTATAACTCTGTTACGTATCAGATCCAAGCAGCTTCTGGGATGCCATACTTCCTTGATTCCTTGCAGCTTTTTAATTTGTTCACGTGCTCCCAGAAGCGCATATGGTCTGGGTCTTTCTGCAGCTGGTATATGGTTTTTTATTCCTGTTGGTTCTTGCCACCTTATGTTCCCAGACTGTTTCCTTAAGGGTTAATCTCTTACGTTTGACCTCCGCGACTAAATTTAGTGGGTTTTTGTTTGTGGGTCCACATAGCTCTGCAGAGGCCCTTGTTGCGACAATAATGGCTTTATCGTGTTGCGTTGTGACTCTCCGTCCCCCACCGAGTTGTGATGCATTGGACTTGATTTCTTCTCCCTTCAAGAGAGTTCTCAGGCCTGGATCACCCACTAATAATCATGACAAAAATAAATGTAACTTTTGAACAAAGAAAACTGACTGAGAACATATGTGCGAAGTACAGTTGGGGATATTAGACAAACATAAAAGAGTTGGAAGTGCTTCACTCCGCAGTAAATTGGGCCAAGGTTCATTTCGAACTCCCTAGGTGTGGCGGGAAGAGCACACCAATGAATGACAGGAAATGACACCGTCATCAGCAAGCAGAGGAAACTGCAGCATGTCACACTTCCTGCTCCATGCGCCCAACTGAGAAACATTAAAGAATGTTCTAGATGAAAACTGGTGATGTAAGAAATTGAAAAAATATATAAAATGCAGGAAGTCCTAGATAGCAAGCTAGCGTGAACTCACGTTGTAACACATACTATAACATAAGGTAGTATTGAGTTGTTGAACCCTTGGTTACTTCCGTTAAGATTGTCTAGCCCGGCTTCCTACGTCATTGAAAATAGCCTGAGGTGTGGGTATCACTGAATGTGCAGTTTTATATCACGCGAACTTGTCTCGAGGCAATTAAAGTGCTTTACTTGAGAATCAGATTGCATTGCACAAGGTCAAAATGATTTCTTTTATAAACAAGAAGTTATTAAGTGATTTGCCCAGAATCACAGGATGCTGTGCTGGCGCCGGGACTCGAGCGTGTTCCCCCAGTTTGAACGTCAGCAGCTTTGGCCATTAATTCACGTGGATTCCCTCACCTTGTTAGTTGGTGGACACATTGTAAGCTCTCCATGACCAGTTCAGATGCCCGCAGAAGCAGCGTCATCGCCCCAGCATGACAGATTGTAGAGCTCCTTCCGGACACATCGCATGAGACACCGCACGACAGTTTGGGACAACTGTATGGAATAGATTGCATGGCAGATGGCTTACAAAGCTTGTGCCAGCTTGACAACCGCCCGTATCTCTGTGTGCACGACAAAGTCTCTAATGATATATGTAGCACCGTGAGTAGCATGCTAATGATGTTACCTATCCACAAAGCTCTTTAGTGCCTCGCCATTAGTAACAAGCGCGCGCGCCTCGCGCTAAAAGTAAATAAACAAGACGCGCGGCCGCGAGACGCGCTCTGTGGCGGGGAGGGGCTGTTAACTGAGAGGGGGAGCAGGAGGTGAGCCTGCGAGTGGTGCGCGCGGCAAAGGAAAGCCATAAAGGAAAGCCAGATGGCGCCTGATCAGGCGCTGAAAGCTGGCGGCTGCGCGCGTGCTCGCGCGCGTAACCGCAAGCGCTAGGCCAGCAAAAGCGTATGGCAGCACTTTTAAAAGCCACTTACTAAATGTCTCGCAGTGCAGCGCATGCGCTGGCTCAGGCGAGACCTAAAAAATGACATTGGCAAAAAATCCTGTCACATAAAGAAAGCAATTGCACCCATGTCTTAGTGAAAATATTTTTAGAAGCAGATAACATCTGTTGTCATAATAAAAACAGATAACATCTGCTGTCAAAATAAACATCCATTTCAAAGGAGAAAAGGGCTTCTTTGAAGTGTGTGTAGGATAGTAAAATATAGTTACAAATGACAAAAGGTTCAACAAGGACGACAGGGAAAAAGAAAAAAGAAAAGTAGTACCTCAATCACAGCACGATAAGTGCAAGGACAGCAATGAAGCTAAAGCAATCAGCACTTGGTCCCTGCTCCATCCGAAAGAAGAGAAAGTGACGACAGCACATACTGGCCAATTAGAAGGCAACACATAAAAGTGACAATGCAGCCAATAAATGCTAAGCAATGGGCAGGCTCTGAGTCCCTTCTTGTATACAATATCTCTAGCAAGCGAGAGAGCACATGCAGGCGAGACTTAAAAATGGCCCACACAGTGACCTGTCTGACCATCCTTTTGGACACTGCCAGGTGGCCCTGTAGGCCAGTCCGATCCTGAGGCAGCACTTGCTTTCATAAATTGGGTGTCGGTGCAATCGCTCTTTTGCTCTAAAACATCAGTGATTTTAGTGAAATAATTCACTCAGCCTCTTTCTGTTTTTTTACCCACAGGACATGTGCACATCACAGACTTCAACATCGCCACCGTAGTCAATAAGGACATGAGGATCACATCAGTGGCGGGAACGAAGCCCTACATGGGTATGGTTTGTAATTATTTGAGTGGCAGTAGCAGGAAATGTGGGCTTAAGTGCCAGACTGTGGGAAGTGTGTTCTTTCTGTCCGTTTAATGGAGCATGTTGGCATAGTTTAATAAATTGTTTAGTTTTCCGTTTTGCACAGTGCCATACTTGTTTGCCACACGAAATAATTTCACACTTCCACTCCTTTTCATACAATCAGAATATTTCATACTGATGCCCTTTTCACATCACCTCATTTTTTAAACTTTTTTTTTACTCTGCCAAGCTATTTCTTAATGCCATGCCATTTTGTTTTGCTAACAATGTTTGTCAAACTTTTATACAATTCCCTATTGTTGCTAAGGCTCACATTGGTGCACTGTGACATTGAGGCATACCTTCACATTAAAATATTTCATAATCACACTGTTATGCATTCTTAGCCAGCTACAAGTTTGTATGTATTTATGATTACACTATTTCATGGGATTAAAATGCTGCACATTCACACAATTATTTTTTTTATTGCCATTTTTCTGTCAGTAGTAGTAGTACAGACATAACTCAACATTGGCTAGGAGAAAGATAACTGTGAACGATGGTAGGAATGCACCTATAAACAAGCATTGGCAAAGCCAATATGTCTGGAGTTATCTGCCAGCCTTTTGACAATTCTTCTTTTGTCATGGTTTTTGCAAAAGTTTATTGTTTGGGAAGCTGCCAGGTCTTAGTCAATCCAACAAAACACATTGACTAAAGGCAAGAACATGTTTGGGTCTCAAAAAAGCACACATTACAATAGTACTCCATGGCATTGAAGGGAACTACATTGCATGGGGATGTACTCATTGTGAAAGGGCAGCATGCTGCAACTCATAGTGAAATAAGCCAGTGGCTGAAGTTGCCCCTTTATGCATTCTACAGTGAGTTGCAGAACACTGAGAATGACACAACTAGAGACAAATGGATTAAGTGTGACTGGACCCCCCCATAATTAACTATGTCATACACATAATTTTAGAAAAATAAAAAGGTCGTGACTTACACAGATGTATAAAAGCCAATTGATCTTCCATTGGCTGCTAGCCTCCTGTCTTTGAGAAAGAAAGAAAGAAAGAAAGAAAGCTAGCTTTTGGTTTGTGTACTGCATGCATAGTAAAAGGAGGATAATTTACTACAAAACAGTTTCAGATTATTGCAATCGGTTATGCTATGAAATACCAGCAGTCAGACAAAGGACACTTCAAAAACAGCATTGGTAGGATACAGGATCTGATAAAGCATAGAATGTGGCCTGTACTCACATCTTGTAGAAAGGTCCTGCTTTCACATCCGGCTCTAAACACAAATGCAACATTAAAGTAATTTTAAAGTAAAAACAAAAACACTGGCACTGATGGAAACTACCATGTATGTGGATTTGCTCATTGTGAAAGAGCAAAATGCAGTCATTCAAAGTGAAGTTAACCAGTGGCTAAAGTAGGCCGACCCATGAGCCCATGCTGTATGCTGTAGTGGGCGGAACCCAAAAGCGAATGGCACAACACCAGACCAATGGATGAAGAGGGATGGCTGAAAGCCTCTTTAAGTAAGTATATTATATATATAATATTAGTAAAATCTAAAGGTCTTGACTGATGCCAGACCTAAAAATGGAAGGGAGGAAAAATGTCACAATTTAAGCTTTGTGATGCTCAATGTGCAAACGTGAGTGTAGTTCATTCCAGGCAAGAGTACAAACTAGGGTCTCAACTGAAGCAATATTTATGCAGTTCATCATAAAAATAACTCATAGAAACGAGGTCTAATGTACACAGGACCCTAAAACTGGAGAAGAAACACAGTATATATGTGTTGTCCCTGTGGATATCAGCCAAGTTACATCACTCACCCGTGGCTTTCTATTTCACATTGCTTCACTTTTATGCTCTGAAGCCAAAAGTGAAGAGAACAGAAAATAAAATATAAAATTCAAAAACAAATTAGTACAAGATAAGGGAGAAATGCACAAGAAAACATAAGAGAGAAGCATTGAAAAAGAAGAGGAATCAGGTATAGACCAGTGGTGGATGAAGTGAGAAAACCTTGGCCTTGTACCTTGGCACGTGGATGGAAAAACATCATCGACATCGTCCACTCAATTTCCTGTTCTTTCTTACTAACAGAGCTGAAAGGGAGACGAAATTGGTCCCTCCAAGTATTGCATGATGTGATCCAATTTATGGTTAAGTGCCTCTCGGAAACGAAGGGGTGCATCACCACAGTTCAGAGTGCTGTGAAAATATGAAGGAGCATTGGTTTCATTGTACTTAAGCAGCAAACGTTTATCCCTTTTGCACTGGCCTCACCAGCGCATGTCCCACAATAAGGAAATTCTAGGAAGCCACAAGGTCGCTACCAGTAGAAATTGTCATATTGGTTCCCAAACAGGCCAATGCCTCAAAGCTCCCCCTAAATTAGCCAGAAGAGGGCCTGGGAATCCATAGGTATCCACATTAAGTTCAGTCCTGGCATCCTTCAGAGTGATGGAAGCAGCCTCAAGCACATGTCGCACTCTATCCTTGCTTAACCAGGCTTTCGCTATCTTACTAGTGTACTTCTAATTGCAGGACCTGTATTAATTAGGGATGCTCGAAGTTGTCAGACTTGGCTTTTGACAACTACAGGATGTTTTTAAAAATTGATGACACTTTTGGTAACTTCACAAAGACGTCTAAGATTTTATTTTTAAAGCAGGTCAAAAATACTTAAGAAAGTTAATTTTTTGGTTGCAAAACTTTCACAAAAACTATGTTTTGTGGGAGAATTCTCATGCAAAAAAAGATTTTGCCAAAAACTCCTATTTCTTTTGGTAGGGAAGTTTTGTATGTTGACAAAAATTGGAACTTCACACAATTTCACAGTTCTCAACATTGCACAATTCTTCTTCCAGAATTTTAATTCTGGGCACTACTAGAATTAAAAAATTTCACAGGCATATAGAAGACATTTTACAACCTACGATTTTGTCCTAGACCTCCATTGTTTATCTACAATTATAAAAAATGAAAAGAAAATGTCTGCTGACCAGATTGTTAAATTTTTGAGTTTAGCTATAATTTGTTGTATTTGTACAGTAGTATTACTCTAAATGCTGGTACTGTAGATTCAGATTGCTTTTATGGACCCTACCAAATAACTTTTTAAGTAGCAAAACTGTATAGGGCCATGTGGCTACCTTATTGCCATAAAAAGAGTAGCAACTTAAGTCAAATTTGGGAATAAAAGTGACTGTCCCACTGTTAGGACCGTTTCACCGCTGAATTATGTCTCCTCTTTTGTCTTAAATAATTTCAAAAGCACTTGTTTTGGGTCTTTGATATACACTATATAAGAAACCTGATTATATGGACATTATTGGAATGAGTGGACCATGGTCTATGTTAATTAAATTCAATCCAAGTAGGCCTGGTTGAGGAAAAGTCACATGTTCGAACAGGGGGTACTGTTGGAGTTCAAAGTGGAGGTGGGGAATACGAAAATAATGTAAAATATTCTGGGCACAATATACTAGGATTTTGGTTTGGACAAATGTTTACGCTTTTCTTGTCTGTTTTTATTTCAGCCCCAGAGATGTTTTACCCCAGAGGACAGATCTGCTATTCCTTTGCAGTCGACTGGTGGTCTTTAGGAATAACTGCATATGAACTGCTGAGGGGCCGGGTAAAGTAAAACAAGGACTCAACTGTCCCAATTGTTTTTGCATTTGTGATCCTTTAAATTCATCACTTTCCAGAGCCAAAGAAACTCAACTGATGTGCCAGAGTAGAGTGTCTCCAGTGCTGTTGCTTCTGCCTCCTATCATATTCTCATTGTAATAACTAATTTGATGAGCCGGAGTTATTTTTATGCTAATTTCGCCGATATATGACCAACTCATAGTATTACTCCACTACTCAATGCCTGTTCAAAATGTGCAGTACAAGTGTCCTTTAGAGCAGAGTATTTATGCCTTTGACAATAATCTCCAAAGCGAGCATATATATATGTGATATTTTCATATTGCGAATCTAACTGAAAGGCTGTGGATTAGTGAAGGGAAAATAAGGCTAAATAACGACTTTGTAGTCTTCAATCTGGGATCCTGTTCTGCAGTTCCTGTTATGATCCTGTTCAGTAGTCTTGAGTCACTGGACGGTGCCTTTTTCCAGTGAGAATGGCATTTTGCCTTGGCCCATGTTACTTTTGGATTAACATGTTCAATCAATCAATCAATCAGTCAATCAATCATGTGTTTGTTAAAGTGCGACTACTCACCCGTAAGGGTCTCAAGGCGCTGGGGAGGAGGGGAGGTGCAGGTTCCAGTCCATCAAGGAGGAGGTCTATCGAAGAGCCAAGTTTTGAGGTTTCTCGTGCAGATGGGGAGTGATGTTGTCTGTCTGAGGTGGAGCAGTAGGGCGTTCCAGGCTCTGGCCGCAAGGAAGGAGAAAGAGCGGCCTCCTGATCTGGTCTTTCTGGTGCGGGGGACAACGGCGTAGGAGAGCTGGGCTGATCGTAGGGTCCTTTGGGGTGCGTGGAATTCGAGTCGGCTCTTCAGGTATGCAGGTCCGGTGTTGTGGAGGGCTTTGTGTGTGTGGGTGAGAATCTTGAAGGTGATTCTAGCCTCGATGGGGAGCCAGTGGAGTGTGCGCAGGTGCTGGGAAATGTGGCAGTGTCTTGGCAGGTTGAGGACCAATCTGGCGGCGGCGTTCTGGATGTTTTGTAGCTTGCGGGTGAGGTTTTTGTTTATTCCGGCGTAGAGTGTGTTGTCGTAGTCAAGTCTGCTGGTGACGAGGGCGTTAGTGACGGTCTTTCTGTGCTCGAGGGGGATCCATTTGAAGCTCTTACGTAGGAGACGGAGGGTGTGGAAGCAGGAGGAAGCGACGGAGTTGATCTGGCGGTCCATTTTGAGCTCGGAGCAAGACCACTGACTCACTGTCAGTAAAACTGCTCTTCCACCCTCGCAGCTCCACCATTAAGTGAGGCCCTCTTGAGCCCCTGCACTCCCGTAGTGTTGGTGTTCGAGGCCCTCCTCCACCCGCAGGTTATACCTGCGCCTCATCCCTGGTGGTCGAGTGGACCTCTGACTCCTTCTCTCGCTCCGCTTTCTGCCCCCTTCATCCTCTCCTTTCTGCTTCGTTTCATCCTTTAGCTTTTTCACCCTTTCACTCTTTATAGCACTTTTCTTCTGCTTTCTGCTCCGTTTCACCCTTTATTCTTTTCACCCTTTTACTCTTTATATCATATTTCCTCTTCTTTTTATTGCTTGCTTTCCCCGTTTTTCCCGCCGCTGCTGCCCCCGCTGCACCTCCCCCCCAGCGCGACCAGCCCGAGCCAGTTCCCCTCCCCGCTCCCGCCTCCCAGCTGTCCAGCCCTCCCCGACCCCTACTTAATGGCGGCCGCTGCAGGGACAGGCGAGCAAGACCACTGACTAACTGTCAGTGAAACTGCTCTCCCACCCTCGCAGCTCCACCATTAAGTGAGGCCCTTTTGAGCCCTTGCACTCCCGTAGTGTTGGTGTTCGAGGCCCTCCTCCACCCGCAGGTTATACCTGCGCCTCATCCCTGGTGGTCCAGTGGACCTCTGACTCCTTCTCTCGCTCCGCTTTCTGCCCCCTTCATCCTCTCCTTTCTGCTCCGTCTCACCCTTTAGCTTTTTCACCCTTTCACTCTTTATAGCACTTTTCTTCTGCTTTCTGCTCCATTTCACCCTTTATTCTTTTCACCCTTTTACCCTTTATATCATATTTCCTCTTCTTTTTATTGCTTGCTTTCCCCCGTTTTTCCCGCCACTGCTGCCCCCGCGCCCCCTCCCCCCCAGTGCGACCAGCCCGAGCCAGTTCCCCTCCCGCCTCCCAGCTGTCCAGCCCTCCCCGACCCCTACTTAATGGCGGCCGCTGCGCGGCCGTGCAGCGGAAGTGTGCAGCGGGCGCACCGCTGGCGCGCCGAAGGCAAGCCCGTCTGCGCCCATTCGCGACCCGACCGCGACCAGCGCCAGGAACCCTGGACCTCCGCACCGCCAACGCTACAACCCAGCGGCACTCCACGCACTCAACCCAGGCTGCAACAACAACTGCAAGCTAGCATCACCAACCGACACCCACGGACCCGTCAGCTGTCACCGCTGCCGGCACACCTGCAGCACCGCCAAGACCACGGACCCAGCACAACCCGCCCGCAAGAACACAACCGAACCGAAGACCCTGCAATGCATCCTCCTCAACGTCCGATCACTCCACAAACACGCCACCGAAATCTGGGACCTCCTCGACAACACCACCCCGGACGTAGCATTCTTCACCGAAACCTGGACCAACACCACCTCGGGACCGGACATCGCCATCGCCATTCCCCAAGGATACAAGATCTCCCGGAAGGACCGCCCCACCCGCCCTGGAGGAGGAATCGCCATCGTCCACAAATCCACCCTCCGGCTGAGCACACTCCCCGATGAGCCCACAGACCTGATGGAACACCTACACTTCAAGATACAGGCCAGCCCTACCACCACCCTCCGAGGAACTCTCATCTACCGACCCCCCGGACCACGCGGACCATTCACCAACTCCATCACGGACATCATCTCCCCGCAAGCCATCGCGTACCCCAACTACACCCTGCTGGGAGACCTCAACTTCCACCTCGACAACCAACTAGACCCCAACACCACAGCCCTCCTGGACAACCGCCACAACATTGGACTCCGCCAGATCGTGACCGAACCCATGCACTCAGCAGGATATACCCTCGACCCCCTCTTCACAACAGGAAACTCTATCACTTTCAGCCACACCACCGAACTCCCGTGGACAGACCATCGATGCATCCACTTCACCTTCAGAACACCCACCATCCACAGACACCAGCACCTGCTCCCATGAAGAAACTGGACCAAAATCACCAACGACCAGCTCACCTCCTCACTCGGCAACTCCACCCCAACCACCACGGAAGACGACGACCCCAACACCGCAGCCCGAACTCTGCACAGATGGATCTCCGACAGCGCCAACACCATAGCCCCCCTCAAGAAGAACAACACACACGCCAAGAAAGCCAGATGGTTTACCACCGAACTTCGAGAGTCCAGACGCACATGCCGCCGCCTCGAAAAGGCCTGGAGGAACTCCAAATCCACAGAAGCCCACAACAACTTCAGAGCCGCCACCAACGCCCACCACCAACTCATCAGAAATATAAGAAAAACAGCGATCGAAGACAGAATCTCCACACACGCGCACAACAGCAAAGAGCTCTTCAGCATCATCAAGGAGTTCGCCAAACCCACCAGCGAGTCTACTGACATTTCTCCCTCACAAGACCTCTGCAACAAACTCAGCACCTTCTTCCACCACAAAATCAAGAACATTTACGACAACTTCGACGAAGGCAACCAACACACTGAACCCTCACCAGCCACCCCCGACACCCTGAAGCCAACGATTGACAGCCCTCACCACCGAAGACACACTGAAGACGATGAAGTCAATCCACTCCGGGTCCCCCACGGACCCCTGCCCCCACCACATCTTCAACAGAGCCGCCGACACCATCGCACCCATGCTTCGCCACACCATCAACTGCTCCCTGGCGAACGCCTCCTTCCCCGACGACTGGAAACACGCAGAGATCAACCCCCTCCTGAAGAAACCCTCGGCGGACCCCACCGACCTCAAAAACTACAGACCCATCTCCCTGCTCCCATTCCCAGCAAAAGTCATCGAGAAAGCCATCAACAGCCAACTCCCCACCTTCATCGAAGAGCACAACATCCTCGACTCCTCCCAATCCGGCTTCAGAAAAAACCACAGCACAGAAACCGCCCTCCTCGCCGCAACAGACGACATCCGCTCCCTCCTGGACAGAGGAGAAACAGTAGCCCTCATCCTCCTCGACCTCTCAGCGGCCTTTGACACAGTCTCCCACTGCACCCTAATATGCAGACTCCACGATCCATGACAAGGCCCTCGACTGGATCCACTCTTTCCTCTCCGGCAGAATGCAGTGGGTCAGACTCCCTCCTTTCCTCTCGGACCCTACACCAACCACCTGCGGAGTCCCCCAGGGGTCCTTCCTCAGCCCCACGCTCTTCAACGTCTACATGGCTCCGCTCGCCCCCATCGTCAGAACCCACTGACTCAACATTGTTTCATACGCAGACGACACCCAACTCATCCTCTCCATATCCAATGAACCCAACGCAGCCAAACACAACTTTCAAGAAGGCATGGAAGCTGTCGCCAAATGGATGAAAAGCAGTTGCCTACAACTCAACACTGACAAAACAGAAGTACTCATCATGGGCCCACACCCCGACGCCTGGAACGACACCTGGTGGCCCCCCGCCCTCGGAAGCCCACCCACCCCCACGGACCACGCACGCAACCTTGGAATCATCCTGGCCTCCGAGGATTCAATAACTCCTATCACAGTTTCCTTCAAGAACAGACAGAAATCTTGGTGAATCCCATCCTTAGCCAATGGGCTTTGGCTTGTAGGATATGAAAACCCACATCCCATAGTCATTAGACTATTTGTATATGTAATTTACCCCTCAAAGCTACCATTACTAACTGAAGGCCCTATGAAAGTGTGGACTACTTTAGCCCGTAATTGCAGCAACACAAAGTTCAAGAAATGGCACTCTGTAATAAAAATAAAATTATGCTGAAGGTCCAGAAGACTAGATTCTTCATTACCACCCAATGATGTTAGTGAAGAAGATGCTCTTCCTGGGAACTGTTCAAAACCCATAAGCATAATGCCAGTATGGATAATGCCCCATCAGAGGGAAGCAGTTCCACAGACAGGGGCCTGAGATTACAAAATTATTTTGAGCATAAAATCAACATTTTACATAGTATAGACTCCCCTAGAAACAAGTCAGAGGCATGTCAAGTAGAAGTGGAAGCGACAGCTGGATCAGTGATAACTGTTGAGATGGTACAAAGACAGAGTTGATACACATTTTAAACTACATAGATGTCATCCATTGCCCTGCCAGAATCTATCTATGTAGTTAAATTAAGGAATGTGGGAAGTCTACGGGCCCATATTTGGAAGAACCTATAAGCAGCATTCTTAGATTTTGGTTTATACATAACTCTCTGAAAAAAGAACAAGTGACAACCCTGATTAAAAAGCCATTTCTGTATCCCACTAAATCATACATAATACATCATGGACAAAGGTGACTGAGCTCTCTTGACGCTGCTGCTTTTATCAGCATCTTTTGACACTCTTGAAGACCCCATTCTACTCAAAAGTCTCAAAGATGTAGCTGGAGTGTCAGAAAGAGTGAGCTGTTTTTTAGATCCTTTCTTGAAGAAAGGTATAGAAGGATATAAATTGGAGGAGATTCATCCACACCAACCCTAGTATGTTATAGAGTACAACGGGGTTCCAGTTTATCGCCTATAATGTTCTACATCCATATACAACCACTCAATTACCTCCTTCATGCAACCAATGTCTCATTTCATAGCCATGTGAATGACACCCAAGTGTGTTTCAGCTAACTAATGATCTGGAGTTCAGTGAAGATGAAATTATTAACATCTTCAGTCTTATCTAGAGCTGGATGCATAAAAACTAACTGTGTTAATGAGACTAAAATAGAGCTGTTGGATCGGTGCTGGTGCCAGTTTAAACAAGGAAAGAGACAGATATGCCAGGATCAGCGTGGGACTCTAATCTGATTAATGAACTAATGAAATAAGCAATGCACTGATAAACCAGACGTCATTAGCCGAAAGACCATATCCTTCATCTTAAGTAGATTACTGCAAACACATAATGCAAGAATTGCTGATACAAATCATATATTGTCCTCAGCTGGTACATCATGCTGCTTAAGAGAATTATAACTTGATAGAGGTAGCATGGTCTGTTACTTGCAGCCTCAAGCACTTTCCAGATATCCTGCTCACCTATTTTTAAACATTGAGTTATATGTACTTTGCTCAACAAGATGTGTCTCCAACCTGTCTCTAACCAATGTTAAGAAGCCTGCGGCCCAGAAGCCTGCCCTGAGTAGCTAGCTTTTGAAGAACCGACCAGCAGAAACTTTTCCAGCAGCTGGAGATTAAGGGCCTTATTACAAGTATGGCAGTCCTCAGGACCGCCGTACTCACTGTGGCCGTCCGACCACCGCTACCACTGATGGCTCACCCACAGTATTCTAAGTGTGGCGGTTGGACTGCCATGAGACCGCTGGCTCTGGTGGGACCAAGGATCCTGCTGTGTCGGCCATCTGCTACCGGACTCAAAATGTGGTGGTGCTGATGCCAGCACCACTGAGCATATTACGACCTACATATCCAGCGACATTTTCATGGCGGTGAGCCCATCATGAAAAGGGTGGCGAACATGCAGGAAAGGGGGCCCTAATACGGTCCCCAGCCGGATATGGGCCTGGAGGTGCATGCGGGGGGTGCACATGTTGTGCACCCCTGGAATTGCACCTGTGTTCCCGCATACATGTCACACCATGCAGGAACTTGCTGCAGGCGCTGTCACGGCAGCAGTCTGCTGTTAAGGCTCCCCTATGAGTCTTACACAGCCGCTGCCGTGAGACCGCAGCAGCACCGCCCGCCTGCCCTGGATTACACTCATAATCAGGCAGGTGGGCACACGACGGGCCTGGTGGTTCTCCTGTCACCGCGGCGGTGGTAGGCAGACAGGAGGACCGCCCAACTCATAATAAGGCCACAAGTCTGAAGTAAAATCTTTGATTGGTACAACCCACTTGGGATATCCGACCACCGCCCCATTGTGGTTGCCATTAAAATGTTAGATTTTTTTTTAGGCACCTTTTGCCTTAAACATTAAAAAATCTAACCCTTAACCTATTCTGATGATCTTGCTGCCTTTTGACTCAATATTTTCTATATTTTTCTAAATTGTTTTGTGAAGTGTATTGTGTTGTGTTCTTTACTTTAAACATTTTGGTGCTGCTTGAACTTAAAGTGCACTTCTCCTGCGATTGACTGCTGCTTGTGCCATATCTACCGGTTTTGAGCAGGGTATTCTCTCAGAACTGCGTTCTCACCTAAATAGAGTGGGTTTGGTGGGTTGGCAGGGGTGCCCCCTGCCAAATTAATAACCCCATTTCTGACACACATCTACTAAGATATGGGACGATAGCTCTCTTCTCTAGCACTGACACACAATTAGGCTGCCTAGTGACATGTACACACCTTTGCACCATAAGTGTGTGCATAATTTCTAGCATAGCTTGAGTATCAGAAGGGTACTCTTCCAGTACAAAATACTATGTGCTTAGACAAAACATTATATTTTTCACAGATAGGATGTGTGCTGTACAGTGCATCATGCATGCAACGTTTGAGGAGTTAGGAGAAATTACAACATTTCTGCAGCTTACTTCTGCTTCAAGGATGTGTTTTTTGTTTGCGCAATACCCTGTCTACCATTGTAAGTAGATAGGGCCTTGTGTCAAAAATCATAGGTGGCAGTGTGAGACCGCCCATGCACCCATGGCACATCCACTCTACCAAAGTACCACAAAGAGTTATTTTCCCTACTCTCCAGGCTACTTTCCAGCGCATATAAAGTTTGCACTTTAAGGTTAATAGTTCATCAATACCTTGTTCATTTTGCGTCACTTTTTGAGTCACTTTGCACCAGTGCAAAGTGTTAATAAATCTTCCACCATATTTTTGTTCTGCCATTCCGGACCCACCTTTCAAAATACATTTCTATGCTGCATGATGATTGGTAGAGATTTCTCTTCTACTCTGCCGCCTTTAGACATCATAGCAAAATGCTTTAGCCTTGCTCGATAAATCCAGATTTTCTGTAAAAGCTGAAGACATGAATATTCAGTGAAAGAGCCATGTGAATGATGACCGCCTATGCCTCATTGATGTTACAGTGTCTGCAAGCTCGGGTGATTTATATAGGTTACAGCAATATAGATGAAGGTGATTTATTTTATGGGCTGGTTACAGACCCAGGTGTCATAATGGCAGATTTAGTATTTCTCCACAGACCACTCTTGGAGCTGACAGTCATACACGTGACCAAATATTGCATTCTGAAACCACTTGCTTTTGATTTGTTCTGTCATTTTGTGGGCTCAGATATTTCCCAAGTCGCTTAGAGCTCATGAATAACTAATTTATTTTCTACTGGTAACCATCTAATTCCAGAGTACTTCACGTTATATGTTCAGATATTCCACAGTACAAGACACTGAGGGGTAGATTTACCAAGACTTTGCACTCGGTGTAGAGCCCCTCAAAGTGACTGAGGGCCAGATGTATCAAAGGGTTTTACCCATTCTGTGTCTATGGAAAAATGTGTTTGTACATATGGCCCTGAAAGAGGTGCAAGAGATTGGAAACGCAAATAGCACTTTGCTATGTTTTGCACCACTTTGCTCCAAGGGACTCTTACATAGGTGTAACTTGGGAGGATTAGCACAAGCACCTATAGTTTTTGATGCAAATCCTGATCTACTAAGATTGACAGTCTGGGTTTGCATAAACAAAAAATGCCTCCTTGAAGAAGCCGCTAACTTGGAGCAATGTTTTATTTTCTCCAAACATTCCACTCATTGCTTGTGTACTTCACTATGAAGCATCCATCCAATATGTGGCATGTTTTGGAATGTGAACAGGCATAGGCTTTTTGTAGGTTTATGTAGTGGAAACGTAGGGATAGTGGAAAGGTTGTGAGTAGCACTAGGCAGCCTGTTTGTGCTCTTTCTCTCTCTTGTGCAATGATGCACAGCAACTTTGATTGCTGCGCTGTGTTGTGCAGAAAAATGATAAATCTCCTCTCTATAGCTCAATTAATGTTTTTAATTTATGTCTAGTTTTATTTTTGTGAGCACCTTCCATTTTTGTTTACACATAGTTCCTTTTATTGCATCCACGTTTGCCTTCTTTCTTTGAAAATACATTTTATACAGCCTATTGCATGTTCGTAACTATTTTCTATCTAGCGTTTTGGTCAGCATGTTCCCTTTCATACCTATAGCATACATATAGACTCCATATATACATTTTGCGATCACACTACGAAATATTACTTGGATTGGCATGCTCGGCAATGACAGACTTTCCTTCCATGTAGACATTTGTGTTGTTGTGGGCATCTCATGCAAACACTTCAGTTGCTTCTGATGAAAGATGGTGTCATAGTCTAAGTTTAAAGGTCACCTTCCTAAACACGTGTTAGTTATCCCTCTTGAGCAGACTTTTCTGTATATTTCATTTTGCTGTGGCCTTCCTCTTAATATATGTAGCTCTTTGCCTTTCCTTTCCCCCATAAACTGTCTTTGCTTTTGGTGTACACCTTGACCCAGATGTCACAATACTAAGCGGTATTGTTAAGCTGACCCTATGCTAAACATTTACCATACATTACATTAGCAGTGGTGCCATGTATCTGATTTCTTGACTACTGCGGGAGAAAGTAGCAATTAATTGTTCAGTGCAAGCATTGATCCCATGTTACCTCAACTAAATGGAACGAATAGATATGTTGGGTCCAAAAACAATCACTACGTACACAGCAGGCATTAAGCAGCCACCCATAGGAAGTATTCCATTGTACACCAGTTCCAAGTTGTGTGATCCTGGCTGAATGAAATGGAAGGACCTTATGCTCCCAATATTGTGAGCGATGGCCCCCATAGGATCCCATACTTTTCATTGCGGCCTCTGTCTTTTATTTCAGGCCTCCATCCCTTGAAGTCTAAAACATGTGGAAGAGCAAAAGCCCTGACCCTGCATGATGAATATTCATGAGGTGGGTCAGTTGCACTGACTTGCACCAGTGAAATGTACCCTCTCAGTCCAGAGCTGAGCAAGCCTGTGAGAGGTCTGTCGCTCAGATCAGTGCGGCAACCCCCTTCCCCTCAGTGTTAGGTCTTCCCTACAAGCCGATTTGTTTTATACTTGGCAGCAGTCCATGTAGGAAACTGTTCTGGCGTGTGTCAACTACATATTTCATTCTGATATTTCTCCTGCTTTGCGTAAGGCTGACTCTTCTTTCTGTCTTTGCTCTATCATCTCAGAGACCGTATCACATCCATTCCAGCACATCGGCCAATGACATTGTTCAGGTGTTCCACACAGCCACGGTCACATACCCTGCAACCTGGTCTGCGGACATGGTCGACTTGCTTCATAAGGTAAGAGGGGATGACGTAGTGAATACATTCTGAACCGACGCTCATGTCCCATTCACAAAGAGTCTATTTACCAGGGCAAGTTAGCCTCTCACTTGAGGAGGGGCTCATGGAAAGAAGCCCCATTCACCAAGTGTGACCGGAAATAGCTGTACAGTATCTCTTCCCCAATGGAAGCCAGTTTCACTCATTAAGGGGTGCCTCGTATGTTAAGACATTTTAAAGCCAGTTCCTCTCACAAATAGAATTTTTCTTTCCCAGAAAGGCAATTTGACTAACAGTGAAAGACTCTCATGTTCCCAAAGACCGTTAATCTCGAAAAAGTTACTCACACTAACAGGAAAAATTGGAATTTCACATTTGATGACCATCCTAAGTGAGACAGCATCTCCTTGCAGTATAATGTATTCTTTGTGAATGAGCCTGCCTGCTTCAGTATGAATGAAGTGGGTACCTAAAGCAGCTAAGTACCCCTTTGCCTGGTTTATAGTAAGCATGGAGGAGGCAGGTGTCTTTTTTTATGTTTTGTATACCACTATTACATGGCATTGCCATTTATAAAGACTAGCTGTAGCTGGTGCATTGGAAATTACCCTAATAATGGGAACCAAATGTTGGAAAGCTCTTATTTAAAGTTAAGACATTATGGGTGTCTGAACAATATAATCAGAAGTTTCATTTAATGAATGCTAGTATCTTAATGTAAACAAGGCAACAATGGTACATTCGCACATCTACTGTTGGAGAAGTAATGGAACAATGGTGCTCGAAACACTACAAGACAACTGTTGCCAGGATGTGTATGTCTGGATCGAAGAAAATTTATGCCCAGGCACATATGGAAAAAGAAGATAGCGGAGTACTCTTATAGTACATCTGATGCTTTAACGTTTTGGTCCAGGTGTAATTATTAAAACGTTTTGAAGCACATGTAATAGCAACTTAGTTAGGTACTCAAATAATTTATCAAAAACATCCAGGTGTTGCAATAGAAAAGATTCCTTTACTGAATGATCATTTTTTGCACACAAGATACAAACATATCACCACGGTAGTTACAACAGTACAACAAAGATCGCAGATGCGTTTACAGTGTTGATATTTAGTGTTTATTCGTTCTAACCACCTTAAAATACATTTACTCCAAGGTGTCATCTACATGAAGCATCTTGTGGCTGTTATCAAGTCACATAATATTAGTCTAGTGAACTATGCTGATGATACCCAGTTGATTTTATCTCTGGAAGGCTGTCAGGCAATTTCACTTGAAAAATTTCATAATTGTATGCAAGACACAGCTCTTTGGCTTCAAAATAACTATTTGCAATTCAATGGGGAAAAACTGAGATCCTGTGCTGTTCAGTGGGGAAGGTTCCTTATCCATTACCCACTGGGTTTTGGCCACTACCGGTGACAGCCTCTTTGACCCCGACAAAGGTAGTTCGTAATCTAGGGATCAGTTTTGATTGTAAACTGAGCCTCGAGTCCCAAGTGAACAAGACAGTTGGGAGATGCTTTGCTCTGATGAGGGTGCTACGAAGAATCCTCCCACTGCTGCCTAAGCAGGCTAGGCCGCTGGTAGTAAGATGTATTATCCTTAGCCAACTGGATTATTGTAATGCTTTATTGCTGGAGTCTCCTAAATATTTGATGGGGAAACTCCAGAGAATCCAGTCAATGGCAGCCAAGCTGGCACTTATGAGATCTCGCCAGTCCTCTTCATCTCAGGCATTGGCTGAGCTCCATTGGCTTCCAGTTGTACAGAGGGTGCAATTCAAATCAATGTGTATAGTTTTTAAAGCTCTACATGGCATTGGGCCCAAACCTTTACAGAGCAGATTTGAATGGTATGTTCCCTCACGCAATCTTCGTTCTTCCTCAGCCTAACTGGTGAGAGTACCCAAGTTCAGAAGAGTTAGATCTGGTGGAAGAGCCTTCAGTGTTGTAGCAGCTTCGGCGTGGAACAAATTACCAACCAAACTTAGACAGATAGATGATCTACTGCCATTCAGAAAGAAACTGAAAACCTGGCTCTTTCCCAGGGTGTAATTCAGTGTTTCTTATTTTTGCAACCGTCATCACACTCTAAGATAATTGATCCTACGTGTTCAAGCGCCAGGATACCCGTAGGGTCGAAGTGCGCTCTATAAATTCTGAATACAATACAATACAATACAATACTTGACCTGCGACTGATTCCCTTACCCACTTTTGTAGTCCAAAGTTGTAAGTTCTGCAGCTAATAAGAAAGTGTTTTTTGTAAAGCACTCCGCTACTCTTTGTGGTAATGTCTCTTCTATAAAAACACCTGAATGAATTAAAAAGTGCTCCAGGTGTATTTTAAAAGCTACTCAATGATTAGTAAGTGCATCAACTCACACAGACATGTGATTACTTTTGGTATATATTTTTTGTGACAATATTTCCCAAGGTGTATGCTTGTCTAAAGATTCGGCCTTGTGTCAACCCTATAGATCATATAAAGGTGGAGCAGGGTTATTATGTTGTGATATGCAGATATTGATCGACAATCCATACATGTGCTTTGTAAAAATACAGCAGTTTCTTTAAAAAAGAATGCTGTGGACTATTGGCTGAGTAAAATGGCACTCACCAGCAAATCATGATTTAGGCTTAACTTGTAATTTAGTGGGAAGGGAGCATTGCCATAAAATGGTGGTTGCTCTTCACCCCCAAACTTGCAATTACTCCACATCGTTTAAAGTTGGAGGAACTTTATTGTTTCATATGTCAGAGCCTCAGCTGACTTTGCTGTCAGAAGGCTTTGACCTGATGTTCAGTCCACCACTGGAATGGGTCATGATGGAGGTTGCCACACCACATTAAGCAGCGGAGGTTGATCTTCAGTGATTTTCTCTGCCCGGGGCCCTGACAGGGGCCATGTTGGAATCAGGCAGGTAAAACAATCAATGGCCTGACATGCAAGAAAAAATTCCCTGCACTTCTGGACAATTGTCTTTTTTTGTGAAATATATTCCTACTTTGTAAGTTTGTTTTAGTAAAACAAAAAATGACTGCTGATTTGGATCAAACAAACATGGCACACTCTGCATTTTCTACTCCTTTCAGTGCAGCAACCACTAGGGGATGCATAGAAGGCGTTTTAATTCCTGCCAGCTGGGCAGTGATCTCTAACTATGGTGGTTCGTCCTTAGCCACGCAAACAAGACCCATAGCCTCCCTAACCAGTCGGGCTGGCAGACCTCCCTACAAACTATGATCACCTCTACCTTGCCTGGTGCCATATGACCACCATTTTATAAATTGTGTCCTTTCTAACTCTCATGATAACATTATGTGTGCATAAAACAATGTTGTAGGGATGCACATCCTTCACTGCATATACACATATTCCCCTGAAAGAGTGAATATCTCATTTCTACCAACCCCTCATCCTCCATCACGTACACCACTGGGCTAGAGTAATCAAAGGGGATGCAAAGATACCTTTCACTAGTGAGCTAATCAAAGGGTGCTGTGCTTGGTTGACGGCCAAATGCATGGAATTGGCTACCTATGTAGCTTTTAGTGTAGGGAATTGCTTTAGCAAGGCTCTGTGGCCAATCTCCACTGTGTATGGTAAAAGGCTCTGCGCAGTGGGGCTTGGTTGTCCATGGCGGGTGGGACCTGGTCCTTCACATCAACGGATGACTGTCTGTGGCCAGCTTATTGAAGAGGCTAGCCTTTGGTCAGGTCTCTGTGACCATTCACCACTGCTCGTGGACCCTTATTGCAAATCTGTAAATGATGACGAGAACAAAAGCTCCCTCATCCAATGACATACCTTTATTTGTTTTAATTGGATTTGTGACTCACACTAGCTTCTCAAAAACTACTAGACAGATTTACACCAAACCAAGCAAATGCACTTTGTTGAGTGAAGTTCTGCTTTCATGACAAGTTTGGTGTAATTTCATCCAGACATTTGTTATGGATCTCAAAGCAAGGAGTCGATGGAAGTTAAAATGAGAAGCATCATTTTTTAACCCCACTCTTTTCCCTTGGCTCCCCCCACCCCCGCATGATGGATCTGCACAAGACTTGCATGCTGAATCCATTTTTGGAGGGCTAAACTTGTAATAGGCAATATTTATTTCACCCATTAAATTCCAAACCTGGCGTATCCGATTTTAGTTGTGCAACAATAATGATCACATCCCCAACAACAAGTCACTCATAATTGAGGCCAGAGTCGGTCTGTTACAATGCTTTAGAAAGCAGGTAACTTTGAAATATATTGAGAGGGACTGCAGGTCAAGACCCCTGAAACAGCCTATGTACTTCTTTGGAGCTCAGAGAGTTAACTTGCATTGAGCAAGCCCTTTCAAAAGAAATTCATATCACGAGGAAACCTCAGATTTTTTGATGACAGTAATTACTGTCAGATTGCACTCTTGAAGATGAGATAATTTTCCAAGTAGCTGCATCTTATGTTGGCGAGCAAGGATTCTTTGGCGTCACGAAAGATACTTTGATGGTTTATTAAAGAGAATTTCCCTATTTTAATAATTGTGCATGCATCTATGGGTGTGCGTAGGTCTTCAGATAAGATGGACAGCAGCAATTTCCACTGCCAGGCTAATAGACCTGTCTAATAGGAGGCCTGGGCACGTGCCTGACATATCTGCTCTGAAATTCTAAAGCAAGCATGCCCCCGAAAAAACCTACTGCTAAGGACATTTTAGAAGAGACACAGCATCAATGCTGAAAATAGAGTGTCAATCACCTACCTCATTCTCCAATATATACTTACATGTATGTGTGGCATTATTGCTGTTTTGTTGCCCCATTTGTTTGCCACATAGGTGTGATATTGGCTATATTGTGATTTTGAACTCTTAGTTGATCCAGAAAATAGATCCAAGTGATAAAGGCTGCTTGAACCCGAATCATGATTTGATTGATTTGAGAAACAGTTAATCTTCAAATGTATTAGCGATTGAAGTTAAGAATTCAAATAGTGTATAAAAGTTCTGAAGCTGGTGGGCCTTGCGCCATCGTTGGAAAAGCGACAAGGAATGCACGATGGCATGCTGTCTGGGATATTGCTACTGGGCTGGTGCAAATAGAGAGGGAGACAATTTATGCCAGAGCCCTGATTCCAACATGTGCAGAACTGTTCTGTGCATATTCCAGCACCTGGAAGTACCAGTACCACCAGTATTGCTGCTTCTGGTATCTGAGAACACAGTTTTATTCCGATATTTCCCCCAAAATGATCAATAACTAGTACAACACGGATCCCTGCTTGAAGCATTATTCCTTCTTTGCTGGCCATGTTTCCCCTGCACATTTCATCTGAATATTCTAGGAGAAATATCTGTGGGAGAAAACATCTCTCGCAATTTTTGAATTGGCCACACAAATAGGTTCTGGCCGAAATGGGGAGTTTACTCACTCCTGTAATAGAGACCTAAACAACAACTCTTTTGTATAATTTTAGCTTCGTTTTTCACTGTTCACCACACAGTACAAACTACAAAGGTTAAACAGCTGTCTTGTTTACACCTACGTTTTGACAGCAACGATACATGTAGAATTTTACATATGAAAATATAAGCAATAACATGCTGGAAGACACCATCACCAATGAGCAAGAATAAATGTGCATTACAAGTGTCAATTTTTCTGGTCATATGCATCAAAAAACAACATTGTTGGTCAGTGGTTCACTTATATTGTAGCTGAACGTAAAGTCTGTTCACAAGTTAAATTGGTTTCTGGAAATAATTAATATATCATGGGGGTGTAGGCCAGAATATTCTTATTGGCAAGTCAGTTCTCCACAACACTGGCCGCGCCTACCTGAACAGCTGCATTCGCTTCCACCAACCTTCACACACGTCTACTCTGCAGGTCTCTCACTAGCACCCCATGCATACATACACAAAAGCAGAGAAGGGGGCCAGGCCTTCTTGTTGCTAGTCCCCAAAGCCTAGGGTGACCTCCCACAACACATCAGAGTCTCTTTCTCTCTTCTTGAATTTTGCAAGAAGCTAAAGACCTTGCTTTTCGAGTAAGCCCCCAGGGATGGCCTCACAGACCTGCTACAGAGCACCTGGATTCCCTCATGGGTGATTAGCATGCTATAAAAACACATATAACATAACATAAGTTCTTTAATTTTCCCAGGGGTAGGTTGAAAGGTATCTATCCTCCAAGAAAGGTGTCAACGCATTTCAACCCTAGTGAGTGTTGAGTCTCCTCAGGAAAGGGACCTAGTGTATAAAAAATATTCTAGTTACAATAGTGGTACAAAAAGTTTAGTTTTTTTAGTGGTCACTCATGTATGTGAAGGTTTACCTTAAGGTTTGAGCCTAAAATGTCCCATATGTTTATTAGTGTCAGTTCTATCTGCAAAGGACAACAACATATTGCAATTTAAGTAAAATATTTTTGAATGAATTTGGTTTTTAGCCATAGTCCCATAGGCAGAGAAGTTTTTATAAGCATACCTTAATGCAATTGATGAAAATGAATAATTTCTTATCAGAGTAGTTGCGTTAGAAATGGTTTCACCATGATAAGCACCTATCTGGTGGATGACACAAAGGAGTATATCATTTTATCAGTATTATGTTTATTGCAAATGTAACATAGTTTCTGTAGCATTACCACCCAAGGTACATATGTGTTTGTGCATCAAGGGAGTTGGGGTTTATCATTGTTACAGAAATCATACAGGGTTTTGAGGCTAAGCAATGAAAATAAATATAAACCGGGGCGGCGTAGTATTTGCATTAGTATTGTGGTTGTGGCATATTAGTATTTTGGTTATTGCACATTACTACTGTGGTTATTGCAAATAATATGTTCATTTTATGGGTTTCCCCGAGAGAGAGAGACGAAGAAAGAAAGGTAGACAATGAGAGACAGAGAGAGAAACATTGTGATAATTCTTTCGAAAAGAAGTTTCCAGGCTATTCTATTTAATTGGCAGTGACTGTTAAACAAATGAAAATCAATTCACTAAGGTCCAGGATAATGTTGCCTGAACACTGCACTAGAGGACACGGAGAGGCACAGTGGGTTGTCTTGTGGCCTAATTTAACTATGTGTTGCTTGTTCTGACTTTCAGTGCCACTTCTGGCAAATGCCCTCACAAATGTGTCCTCTGTCTCCAAACATGCCTGATGTAGGTGGGAAGGAAGTAGGGGTCACTATACATTTTTAGTGTAGTGATGGTAGCTACTGGATTCAGTAACAATGACCCTACATTTCTGAGTCACAGTAGGTTCCATCGCTAAATGTCTGGGTCGCACCTACCTCCCTAGCTCATGCACCCTACATAGTAAAAGAAAAGAGGCTTCATTGCCTGAAACACTTCCCTAATGCTTAACCAACATCTCGTTCTCACACCTACCTGAAACTACTCCAAAGCAAACATGAAGCCTGGTTTCCACCCTCAGCACCTAGGCAGGTCCTAGTAGTGTGCAGGAGGCAGACCAAAGTGCTGCAGAATTTGATGAGGCACCAGAGAGAGGTATCATGAGGCAGCTGATTCTAGGGCAGCAGGGGTAATGGAGCAGTTACCACAAGGTCAGGGACTGTTAACATTTTAGAACATGGTAAAGATTGCTGGTGAGACTCCACAGCACCATATGGAAATTTCCAATAGCATGCTTGTTCCACTAGAACAAGGAGGAAAGTCATATTTTAACTTACAATTGGTGAGACAGAGTCTAACCGTGCAAACATAGAAGACATGAGCTACCAAAGGCCACAAAGACACAAAGCAATACAGAGACAATATATAAACTGAAATTCTTTGTTAGTGCCACCGTGTCCCAGTGGGGTATTACAGCAAGCTGACTGTACAGGCTATGCCTCAGCAAGTTAGTATTCCAAGCATGTCAGAATCTGCTACATGCCATGGGGTCAAGGTTCCTCCTGCCCAAAGGAGAAAGGTTTGTCTTACGCTACAACATACATTTTTTATGTGGGTGGAGTTTGTTTTAAATAGGATAGTGAAAAGGTGCATGTGGCTATCTGGCCTGTGTGGCACAATTCTGTGCATTGTGGAAGGTCAGGGGCATGTATGTAAACCTTATTTCGGTGGAACCTTATATAGAAGTATCGCTCACATCTTTGACTGCATATGAACAGACACCCGTGAGCCAAAACAGATGTCTCAAAAATTCAACATACTGATTCCAATATACACTATTAGCCCCGAAAATGGTCTGATAATCACCCCAACCAGTTAGGTGAGCAGCCATACCACCAGCACTATATTGCATATTACCTGTAAGTGTGGCAGATACAATACAAACAATGACAAGACAACACCATCACCAATGAGCGTTGAAGGGCTATCTCAAGGTATTTTTGCTACCAGCTCCCATTTTGGTTTGTGTACTGAGATGCACGAGCTGCTAATACCTAGCCAGAGCTTAGTGGACTGATGTTCAAAAAAGAGTTTCGTGACTGAGCTCTCCTCAAAATTAATACAGAGATGTACAAAGCTTTCCCCCAAAATCCCAATATTACCCAACATCTTCAAAAGAAACGAAAATAAGCAAACCCTTAAATAGAAAATAATAAACCTAACTTAAACAACTGCAAAAAAATTAAAGTAACTTTAATATGAATTCAGTTAACTAAAACTTCAAAAACGAATCCAAACATAAAAATATCAATACAAAAACATAACTCACAAAAATGAATCTAAATCTTTAAAACTTAATGAACAATTTAACCGTGATCTAACATACTAAAACATGTTTTAATATTGTTAACTGAATAGTAACAAGATTGGTTTTTTGGAAGTCTTTATTTTCGTTAACTATTTTGGTAGTTTGTAGTGTGCAACAAATTACATACATCTCAAGGTATCATTCATTATGAATGAAAATCAAGATGAGGTAGGAAATAGGCTATACAACGTTGTTATGTTTACAGCTGTTTTGTGAAGAAGTGGGAGATCCGCGTTTCTGTTGGGTACTTAAGAAGATAGTTGCAGAAGAATTTTCTTAAGACTGGAAATCAGCTGCCACCTGAGAAAGATGATCTATGCCCCAAAGGTACAATTAAGTTCAGGCTAGATTACTGCATGGTGTTGGGCCTATATTTAGTAAGGTTTGTGAGACTGGGCACATATTTGAAGGCCCTGGTGTGCAGGGCTATGCATATCAAGGCCAGAATTTCGAAATGGCCGTGGTAGTTGACAGGAAGCCAGAGGAAGTACATCCAGCAGTGAAGATGACTTTGGAAGAAGCAGTTTGAATCGTTCTCAAAGGGAAGCCATCGATGCATTTTAAAAGGCCATTGTCGAAGTCTGATATAGGAATAATTAATAACTAGATGATAAACATGATATCTGAAATATGGGTGAATTAAATTGAGGTGTGATTGGGGCATCAAAGAAAAGTGTGTCCAAGTGTAACTGGCTCACAAACCTGCACATGTCTTACGGGGAGAATGTTCTTGTCCTGCATTTTATGGGTGAGATGTTCAGAACCGAGCTATCCTTAAGCTCATAGGGTTAAAGATATATAATATTATTAATGACCATTGGTGACAAATATCACAATTTTCACCGTAGCAGAACTTTGCCCTCCTGTGAAATTGCCCGCCAAAGCATATTTTGTAGTGCAGATTATTCCCACAAAATATTTATTTTGAGAGCTTTTTATCCTGCAAAACCAACTATGGAAAGATTTTTAACCCTCTACTTTTTTTGTTAAACTTCACCCACTCCATAAGGGCCTGCTCAAGTATGAGTTGTTTGGTGCAGTGCTGATTATCAGGGCTGGAATCATTGGTTTAGATCGGTATTTATTCCCCTGCACCATGCTGTTTCAAGTTTGAGTCCCTTAAATGGTGAATAATCATGCAGATCTGTAATTACCAGATCCCTTTCCACATGCTTATCCCCTATTCAGGGAACTTTTCAGTTCCAACTTACCATCTGCTCTGATAATGTGGTAAATGAAGGTCAGGTAACCACTGTTAGTTATTTGCCTTGGAGAGTGTTGAGGGAAAGCCAGCCTCTAGGTCAGTGGGGGACAGTGTTACATGCTCCCCTCTGTGTTGGTGATGATTGGTGGGGACTGAGCTGTGCCTCTGCCAGTAACCCTTCACTAGAACTGCATGCACTTTAGCCCGGTGTGTTTCCACACTATGAATGTTTGGGCCTGGGTAGTGTATTCCCATACCCTGTAATTGCAGATGCGGAAATACCGGACCACTTGGACTCAGCTTCATAGAAGGCTATATCAATGATGTTTTTTTCAGAACCTATGGAATATTAGCGTACACCACCTTTCTGTAACTCTATTAGAAATGTGAAGTGGGTAAAGAGTATATTTTTTGCATAAAGAAGAAGGAAAGGTCGTCATGTGTCATTGGGGTTAGAAAGCAACTTAAAAACAACTCTCCTAGCTTGTATCATACTGCTCCGGGCATATTTATGTGGCCAATTTGCAAAATCTTTGTAGATTTTTTGTTGATCTGCTCCCTTTTCCATGAGGGTGTCCTTGATAAGCGCGTTGTGTTCTTCTCTTCATTACCAGCTGCTAGATCCCAACCCAGAAGAGCGTTTTTCCAAGTTGACTGACATTCAAGACTTTCCCTACCTCGCTGATGTGAACTGGGATGCAGTTTTAGAGAAGAGGATAGCCCCGGCATTCACTCCAATGGTAAGGAAAACTCTCTATAGAGGAACATGCAAAGAGATGTTGAAAGGCCAATTCATCAAAGATTTGCTTTGGCGGCTTCCCAGGTTGCAATGTTTAGTTGAAGAATTCTGTCTACTACAAGATGCGCCAGTTCTTGAAACCAGCTCAATGTTTTTTAATACTGAAAGGAACATAGGTAAGGTGTGGACACATGGTGGGGGACTGAAATCACGCTGGCATTCTATGTACTTATTTGTCTGCCTTACAGCCACTAACTTGTCGAGTACCTTTTCTTGGCTCTTGAAAGTTGACTTGCTGATATTTTTCTGGATGTGCTTACCTCTTACCCATAAAGACGCTTACCCGCGTGCAGTGGGTGTTCATGTGTTGTGTCCAAAATAGTCAGTAGACCAATAGGAAGCAAAGCAAATGACTGTAGGCAGAGACACATACTCCTGAAGCCAAATGCTGCACAATGATTGCCCCGGGGCAGCACTGGACATTGTGCCACTCTGGCATTATTCCGGTGAGCTGCAGGCTTGGGGGGCTGCTTTCAAAGCACGATGAGATTCCATGACCCATCCATGACCCCTGGGCACTATTCTAGTCACGGCCTCCTGTACTGTGGGGCTGATTGGAGCATGTCTGTCAGTGCTGATTGTGGTTTACAGTCTGGCATCGTTCCCTTCATGCCAATTCTAAATGAAAACGCAGGCAGCTGGCAGCATTATTCCAAGTCAGAGGTCATCTGAACTCAGGTGAAAAAAGCGCTAGTGACCGATTTCAGATTCTCAGAGGGGTATTTTGCATTTACCTGTGGAATTCCCTACACCCTCTTCCCCCTCCCTCCCCTGAAAACCTTCCAGGTATCACCTGAAGGAATTTGTACCCGGAAATGATGGAATAGGGAAAATGTGTGGTGTCAGTATGAGGTGGACCACACATTACTCCCTGTTGCAAACTTCAAAAGTCTTAAGCACAAGGAAATAAACAATAGAGGAAGAGAAACAGATCCCTAACAGGAATACCGATCGATACCGGGCTACTGGGCAAACACTAGTATATTCGCTAGTATATTCGCTAGTATATTCGCTAGTATATTCGCTAGTATATTCCCTGCGTTCTGGAAAGGAGAAGTGGGACTTGAATGTGTACCTTACTTCAAAAACATCTTCATCCTGCCTGCCCTTCGTAACATCCTTGCCCATCACCCAAACGTGGCTGGCATGTAGAGCCTGTCATGGTAGCAGATGGTCCATTCCTTGGACGAAATCAAAGGCTCCGGATAAAGGGCTCTGAGCACTGCCTCCGGGGCTCCCTCTGGGCGATGGGAAAGAGAGGTGCCATCTGTGCATGAACTGCCACGCAAAGGTAAAAGGGAAGCTCGTTTTTTTCCCTTTATGTATGAATTTAAGGAGGTGACAGAGGGGCATATCTTCTTGAACGGATAATATATATCAAAACAAAATCTTCTAATTGTGTGAGATATTGCAGAACACATCATTAGAAACATGAAGCAAATATTACAGCAGCATAGCCTATATGTCTTAATGCAGAATGTATCTGTCCCTCTCTATTGTGACTGGGACAATGATTGGGTCCAGCAGCTCTTTCCAGAGGTTGTCCGAACAATATAACTGGCCTTCCATCCTATCATGGGTCTGATGCCTCACCTCTTGTTTCTTTGTTACTTTTTCCCTCGGCCACACTTGGTGTGGAAGAGGATTTAGTAACCCTGGGCTGCAACTGTGGGGCTGCAGAGGGATTATGTCTGTGTGTTGGATGCTGGCATTGATTGCCGTGGACATGTTCAGGTCATACATTCTCTTGACTTGATGAGGGGTTGAGTGGGTCAAGGGATCATGAGAGGACGAGCAAGCGAGAAGAGAGCAAGCCGCCCACTAGCAATGTCTCCACAAATATGCTTGCAGCATGTGTCTGCCAGCTTGTCTGTACATTATTTCACAGCTAACATAGTGTGTGGCACATCATCGTTATCCTCATCACTTTCTAACTCCATGTTCAGTATAAGTGGGGATAGAGTCTGCTCCACGGTTCTCCAAGTGCAGCTGGATAACAGACACAAACGTACTGATGCTACAGCTGCAGGTCCAATGTGGCTGGCAATGAATATCCATGGCCTTTGCCTAATTTATATTGAAAAAAATAGATGCAGGATACAAATGTACTTTTGAGGAGCCCATCACCAGAGATGCCAAAAGTTGGGGTTGCCAAACACAAGAGTTGCTGAATACTAAAGCCCTTATTACGAGTATGGTGGCACTGGGACCGCACACTCACTCAGTACCGCCGTATTACGATGGCGGCGGTGGGACCGCCACAAAACTGCTGCCACCGCCATGATCCAGGATGCCACGGCAGTGGGAAAAGCAAGCAGAAATTGCAGTGGTGTCAATGCCATCACTGCCAAGCAGATTCCGACCTGCCTTTCCACCAAGCATTTAAAAAAAAAGAGGGACCTCACCATGAAATGCTTGGCGGAAAGGCATGGACAGTAGCCCCCAACAGGGAGTGCGTACCGAGGGCACGTGATGTGCCCCCCACCCCCAAAAGTGCATAGCTGTGATATGCTGTTTAGGCTCTCCTATGAGCCAAACATACCCGCTGCCATGACACCACTGCTGCCGCACTTCCACCCCTGGATTCAACTCGGAATTTGGTGGGCGGGTTCACCATGGGCTTGGCAGTCTTCCTGAGACCGCCGTGGTGGCGGTCCTACAGGAAGGCCGCCAAACTCGTAATCAGGGCCTAAAACTGCATTTTTCTTCCTTCCACCACCCATCCCTTGGACTCCTATCTCACCCTTGCTGGTTCTTTTTCATCCCGGCTTTCTCATTTTGTCACTGTTTTCCTGTATTTTTCCTCCTCCTTTTTCACTTTTCAGCATGTCTCTGTCTTCCTGTGGGTCAAACTCTGATGATGAAAGGCCCTTTCTTGTAAAATGAGTGGTGGTTTCCATCACCTGCAAACAGCTGCCTTTCATCATCAGAGTTTGACCCACAGGAAGACAGAGACATGCCGAAAAGGGAAAAAGGAGGAAGAAAAATGTTGTACTACCCTTGGCTTTGTCTTCTGTTGTGATCAGATCACGACAGAACAGACGACAAAAGCAGGCATAGATAACACTGTAACTGTACAGCAGCTTCTGGTTCAACAATAAGAGCACAATATGGCTGAGCTGCAACTGGAACATTGAAGGACAAGTGGCCTCAAGTGACTACTGTGCTAAGGAAGTCCATGTGTTATTTCCTAAATTACCAAAGCCTTGAATGATTGCACACATGACAAATACCACAGGGTTGGTCCCTGAAGTACACCCTGAGTAACAACACAGAACATAACAGTGCGATGAATGAAACACTATAATAATTCACATAGATATGATTGAAGCAAGCTCTTGATATTGAAATTGTCAGAAATTAATAATTGTGTTTGCCTGGGTTGATAAAGGATACTGGGTACAAACCATAGTCTACCATTTGAGTAATTGGTCTGGACTAAACCTCCATATCTGAGATGTTGGTAGAGAGTCAAATTGCAACTAGATGACAGTCTGACCTTTACTCTTCAGAAGGGCCGTCTGAACTGTGACCCAACATTTGAGCTGGAGGAAATGATCTTGGAGTCCAAGCCTCTCCACAAGAAGAAGAAGCGGCTCGCCAAGAAAGTTAAGGACACCGGGAAGAGTCGCTCCCATGCACAGGTGAGTGTCCACTGCATTCACATGATAGGTTTATAGCCTCCTGTCATTTCAGTGAAGACCAACATGTAATGCACTTGCTCAATAAGACCAAAATTGAATCTGTCAGACACAAGGAAATGATGTGCCGTCCATCTTACTTCAACAAGGTTGCATTTCCATTTTTTCCCCTTTGGTAATATTGCTTGGAGTTACAGCAAAATTCACTGACTGGATTTACACTAAACTTTAAATGAAATTAGAACTTTACCTAGAAAGCTTGCTTTTTGAGTCAGTGTAAATCCATTCAGTAGTTATTTGAGATATTATTATTTTAATAATATAGTAGTGAGTTGGCATCAAATAGTTAACATGTATAAATATCTTGTCCGTTTAGACTTGCAAGCTAGAAGCTCATGTGTTTTGTCCATTACATTTGAGTTTTTCAAGAAAGTAATTGGCTGATCAATGGCTTCAATAAATATTACAACTATTTTGAAATTCCTAAGTTTTACACAATTTGTAAACCGGGTGAACTTTCTGTCTCCTGGGCATAATCTTGTGTCATTTCGATAATCACACACTACTCATGTTACGAGAAATTTCGAAAATTATGCTATTACACCATTTCATGTAATTACATGCAAATTGTGGCAACATTTTTGCGCAAGTGCACAGGAACAGGCAAACGACTAGAATGCGAGTGGCTGGTGTTTGTGATGCTAGTTTCTTTTTTTTGCTCTTTTTTTTACCGCAATATGCATCCAAAATGGATGTGAGGACACATTTCGCACTGGCAGTTTTTAAAAAAAACATTTAATTTCAGGTCATTATTCAAATTCTTGCTAACTTACACAAAAGTAAATAACACAAATGTCATGCTCCCCTAAAAATTTGCAAATTCTACACAGTGGAAAACATTTCACTGGGAGAAAGAGGCACAATGACTAACGTCAGAGGAGTTAAATATGATTATAAAGCTGTGGAACAATTGTAAGAAAATTTGTCAAAGTAAATTTAAAAATGTTCTGAAATTTATGAGCACACAGTCCCCATTTTGTATCTGGGAATGAACACAATTTCCCCCAATTGCTAGTATCAGAGAACTTGCAAATTTCAGCCATCAAGAATTTCTCAAAATGTGTGAAATTTATTTAAATATTTGGGTGCTATTATTACAGTAAATGCAGTAGTACAAAAACCCAAATATTTCACTGGGAGCCATGAAATATCGAAAAGATTTCAGGGTTCTCTGTGAAAAATGGATTTATTATCATAATGACATTTCATCAAATCAGTCTGCAGAAAATTAACATCATCAATGACATTAGGATTATGTGGCATGGAAAAAGTATGTGACACATTCTCCGGTACTATTATTTTCATTGATTTTAGCTAGAAATTACATTTATTATACCATCTGCAAAATGTACCAATAACGTAGTAAATTATGTGGCACATGCGGTAATTTCATAATTATATGGTAATTGCTGCATACACAGAATCACATAAATCCACTGGCCCTCACTATTGTCCATTGTGTTATCAGCAATTTATTCAAGACAGATAAACAAACTTTAAATCCAGTTGGTGCCCATTGTTAGCTGCACTTTGAAGAAAACAGCCTTTTTAAGCTGCCCTCCCCTCCAAATAAACATGCAATATAAAACATATATAAAAGATAACATCTGTAATATGGTTCTATACTGCCACCTTCGGGTTCTGGGGACATTTAGAAAACAATCGGCCTTCGGCCCATTGTTTATGATGTCGCCAGAAAGCTTTAATGTCAATACTAGACCATTTTTTAACACTTTAAGGCATGGCCACAAACCTTTAAAATTTCAATGAAAGTGGAAAAGACTTGGACAAACAATTCATATATAACTAATTGATTCAAAATGTGCTGACATGCATTCACATTAACAAGCACAAGGCTACTGTACAATATTTTACCCAGGTAAGGAGATGGACAAAGTGACAAAAGGTTGCCATCAAAGAATCCGTTTGCAGGTTTCGTAAATTATCAGTGTTATTTAACCACACCCATCACCACCTTTCATGTTCAGTTCAAGTGATTCGTCGAAAATAAATATAACGAAGGCACTCCAATTTAGTGAAAACGAGATTCATAGGGGATATTTTCTCAAATCCTTCGGACATTGAACTCTGACCTGGAAGAGATTGAGCATAAGTGTTCTTGCTTTAAAATCCACCTGTTGTATGAGAGCAAGAGAAATGAAGCTAAAAATAACTGTAGCGCACGTGAGCATGCACGGAACAAGGGATGACTGGGTAAACACTCAGAGCTTTGACTAAAAATATGCTAGCTCCATGAGTCCTCAGAGGTTGTAGGACTAAGTTGAAGAATCGTGGTCTTAGCCCTTAGGACAGAGGTCTTCAAACTTTTTGATGCCGAGACCCACTTGTCAAACCTTTTTAGGAGTAAGGACCCACTCCTGACAAAAGTTTCTAGAACCTGGTACTCCTCATCATCGACAACCAGAAACGCCCCCAATTCCCGCACAAAATAATTTTTACAGTGGTGAAATAATATTAAATAGTGTTTAGCCAAACAAAGGTCAGTGAGTGTGGGGGCGTGGTCAGAGGTGTAGCAAAAAACAAAGGGCCTCATTTATGAGGAATTGGCGTTGGGCAGCGCCGCAAGTCTTCTTGCTGCGCTGCTCTGCGCCAATGTGAAAAGGCAGGAATGCACCATATTTATGAAATACGGTCCATTCCTGTCCTTTCCTCTTGCGTTGGCGCACAAATTGCCGCCTAGCACCAACATAGGCAGGATTGTTTTTGTGCAGTAAGGGCACCTTCCTGGACAAAAACAATCCTGAGAGATGTTTTCCTCTTTCTATGTGAGCTGTAAAATGCAGCACACATGGAAAGAGGAAAAAGCGAGGAGAATTTTTTTTACTGGGGAGACGTAAGTTTTTGGTGCTGCCCCAGGTTTAAGTGATTTTGTAAATATGGGGCAGCATCAAAATCCATGGGTGTTGCGTGGGAACACCCACGCAGCGCACATGGAACACCTCCTTGATGCAGAGTTAGGCAAGGCAGCAACTTGCCCTGCTTTGTCTTACTCCATATCTATGAGGCCATTCAAAGCCATGCAGGGCAACTTTGCGCCGCCTCATAGATATGGTTGAGATGCTTGCGCCGCCAGAGCGTCAATAAAACTGGTGCTCTGGCAGCGCAAGCCTCTCATAAATAAGCCCCAAAATATTCTGTATGTTTTTTAGGTCTTTCACCATCAGGTACCTACATATAAAATAATGGCCATCGTAAATAAAAAATAAATGTAAAAAGTCGTTACTCAGTGGGAAATGCACTGTAGTCTATTATGAAACCTCTATTAGTTAATGCACTGCAGAGGTCTGTGTGTAACCAGAGAGACACAGAATTAAATCTTGGTTGGTGCAGTGGAGAATAGTGTATTTTTAGTGCTATGAGGTCAAAGCCTGTGACAGAAAGCACTGTGAGTATGTAAGTCATTATTTTATACTTGCATTACGCACAGTGAAATATAGACTGATACAAAATGTGTAAATAGTTTTACAATAAAATGGTTCTACCAAAATGTAGATTTTAGGAATACCAGGGCTTATGTAATGCAATTTCTTTTTTAAATAACTGTCGCTTCAAAACCTCCTTAGTGGTACTAAGGGCTGTGTAAGTACAGTTATATTAAAAAGCAAATACTTCACAGCCCAGTTGTTAACTCTTTGCACTACCACTCAAAAAAACAACTCTTTGTCATCGCAAAGCTTGGAGTGATTCAAGGGGTACCAAGCACCCTTCACACTTGCAGATTAACTAATGGGGCACATTTGCATTTCTTTTAGGCGACCAGGCACCCTGGGACAAAACCTCTACACAGCACAGGAGACTCAGATAAAGCATTTAACGAGCGAAATTTGCTGTCCCAGGAGGGTTGTCTTTTTTCCAAAACAAAAGCAAATGTTTTAGAATCCAGGCAAAGTGAGGCTGGGGAATGCACGACCCCCTTCCCAGGACTCCACGGCCCCCCTAGGGGTCGCGCCCCACAGATTGAAGACGTCTGCCTTAGGGCATGTGAGCAGGACTGCTGTGGCCGGCTGAGCCACCCATTGACGGAAAGAAGGGGTAGAAGAGGTGAAGTCTGGGTAAATTCCCAGGGAAAGTGTGAAGGTCCCTCGGTGACAGTGGCACAGGGTTGTCTGGCATGACGTACTCCCCACACGAGAGGAAGAGCAGTGGGGCACGCTCTATACATGTCACTAGTGTAATGCTGAGGCAGTGAGTCCGGAGCTGCGTTTGTGATCACACTTTGAGAAAAACATTCAGCGGCAGCTGGTGAAGCTAAAAAAATGGTGTGGCGTAAAATGACATTTTTACTTACACCTTTAGTGAATCATACAGGGTTTAAAGTAAACCGCTGTACTCCCCCCCCCGCCGCGCCTCCACATTCCAAAAAAGTGCAAACACTCACCGTTCACACAGCTGTGATTTGCTAAAAGCGCCTCCATCAGATCATCTCGTGCTTTACTCTGACGGTTGTTTTCAGTTTTTTGGGTGGGGGCAGGGAGAGTGCCTAATGGAGTGGCTGAAGGCAGCACTATGCCTCTGTAGATGGAGCCGTGTACCAGGTGAAAGGCGGCGCAGGGAGAACACTATCCAGTGCAGAGAGGTGGGGGAGTCTGGGAGAAGAGCAATCATGTTGCCCGCCTAATAAACCAATCCTGATGCTGCTTTCATGTTGTTTGTGTTAGTGAACAGCATGACATCAGCACCCGGATTGGATAGGGCAGGCAGACACGGTGCTCACATAGGGATGAGGAGGCTGTGTTGGTGTTCCCTCGGCTCACTTGTAGAGCATAGGTTGAGGAGAGCTGAAGTGCGCCTGTCAAGTTGGCTGTGGAAAACAAACCGGACAAATTGACATGCGCACGTCATTTCATCGGGTGGCTACCAATCATTATGCTTGGTACGGTCCACAGTACGTCATCGGGCACGTAGTGATAGAAGTCACAGCTGGGCCGGGTCATAATGAAATTCGCCTTAATTCTGCATATATATATATATATATATATATATATATATATATCCCAAACACAAGAATGTCCTCTTAAGGAAGCCGCACACAGGGGGTAAATATTCACGCTTTTAATGGAGAGAGCTGCAGCCAAGCAGACAGGACACTTCCCCAAAGATCTTGCCGCCCAACGCGTTTCGTGCTGACACGCACTTAATCATGGGCAATGTCAATTAGTCGCTTCACTCCTAGCACCTGCTTTACATCCTGGGACCCGCCCCAGTGGATGTCGGCAGTTGCACTGCCTGCTGGTTCCTGTAGTGCTAGTTGTCATCCTCCTGTGAGTAGTGTAAGCGCTGTCACATTCTGACAGTTCACATCCCCAGTGGGTTGGCAAATGCCTCGTTCCTCCAGGCCACACCGTATAACTCTTGCCGCATCCCTCCTGTCCTTTACACTGCTGCACGCCGACTGGCGTCAGCAAAGGTCCGCATCACCGCGGCAGGGCCTCCTCACGACCGGACTAGCCGTCATCAATCCCAAACACAAGAATGTCCTCTTAAGGAAGCCGCACACAGGGGGGTAAATATTCACGCTTTTAATGGAGAGAGCTGCAGCCAAGCAGACAGGACACTTCCCCAAAGATCTTGCCGCCCAACGCGTTTCGTGCTGACACGCACTTAATCATGGGCAATGTCAATTACAGTCGCTTCACTCCTAGCACCTGCTTTACATCCTGGGACCCGCCCCAGTGGGTGTCGGCAGTTGCACTGCCTGCTGGTTCCTGTAGTGCTAGTTGTCATCCTCCTGTGAGTAGTGTAAGCGCTGTCACATTCTGACAGTTCACATCCCCAGTGGGTTGGCAAATGCCTCGTTCCTCCAGGCCACACCGTATAACTCTGGCCGCGTCCCTCCTGTCCTTTACACTGCTGAACGCCGACTGGCGTCAGCAAAGGTCCGCATCACCAAGGCAGGGCCTCCTCACGACCGGACTAGCCGTCATCAATCCCAAACACAAGAATGTCCTCTTAAGGATGCCGCACACAGGGGGGTAAATATTCACGCTTTTAATGGAGAGAGCTGCAGCCAAGCAGACAGGACACTTCCCCAAAGATCTTGCCGCCCAACACATTTCGTGCTGACACGCACTTAATCATGGGCAATGTCAATTACAGTCGCTTCACTCCTAGCACCTGCTTTACATCCTGGGACCCGCCCCAGTGGGTGTCGGCAGTTGCACTGCCTGCTGGTTCCTGTAGGGCCTCCTCACGACCGGACTAGCCGTCATCAATCCCAAACACAAGAATGTCCTCTTAAGGAAGCCGCACACAGGGGGGTAAATATTCACGCTTTTAATGGAGAGAGCTGCAGCCAAGCAGACAGGACACTTCCCCAAAGATCTTGCCGCCCAACGCGTTTCGTGCTGACACGCACTTAATCATGGGCAATGCCAACCCACTGGGGATGTGAACTGTCAGAATGTGACAGCGCTTACACTACTCACAGGAGGATGACAACTAGCACTACAGGAACCAGCAGGCAGTGCGACTGCCAACGCCCACTGGGGTGGGTCCCAGGATGTAAAGCAGGTGCTAGGAGTGAAGCGACTGTAATTGACATTGCCCATGATTAAGTGCGTGTCAGCACGAAACGCGTTGGGCGGCAAGATCTTTGGGGAAGTGTCCTGTCTGCTTGGCTGCAGCTCTCTCCATTAAAAGCGTGAATATTTACCCCCCTGTGTGCGGCTTCCTTAAGAGGACATTCTTGTGTTTGGGATTGATGACGGCTAGTCCGGTCGTGAGGAGGCCCTGACGTGGTGATGCGGACCTTTGCTGACGCCAGTCGGCGTTCAGCAGTGTAAAGGACAGGAGGGACGCGGCGAGAGTTATACGGTGTGGCCTGGAGGAACGAGGCATTTGCCAACCCACTGGGGATGTGAACTGTCAGAATGTGACAGTGCTTACACTACTCACAGGAGGATGACAACTAGCACTACAGGAACCAGCAGGCAGTGCGGCTGCCGACGCCCACTGGGGTGGGTCCCAGGATGTAAAGCAGGTGCTAGGAGTGAAGCGACTGTAATTGACATTGCCCATGATTAATTGCGTGTCAGCACGAAACGCGTTGGGCGGCAAGATCTTTGGGGAAGTGTCCTGTCTGCTTGGCTGCAGCTCTCTCCATTAAAAGCGTGAATATTTACCCCCCTGTGTGCGGCTTCCTTAAGAGGACATTCTTGTGTTTGGGATATATATATATATATATATATATATATATATATATATCGCACATCCACTCCCACGTCTCCAAAGGAAGAAAAACGCTGCACTCCAGTCTCCGTATGTAATAAACCACTTGTTTTATTAGCACGTAGCAAACACCTACGCGTTTCAACTCCTCCGAGTGCTCACGGTCCATATATATATATATTATGCGCAACTGCTGGCACGCGGGGGGGGTAATGCCCTGGCGCTCCTATGGACGCACCACACCGGAAAACAGAATTGTCCCTGTCAGTGAAAGGGAGCAGAAAATGTGAAGCAGAAGCAGCAAATAAAGTTGCTACCAAGCAATGGAAGGGAGAAGCATCTGTCAGTGCTGTATGAAAGGCGAGTAAACAACAAGCTGCTCAACTCGGTGTAGAAAAATAGAAAGTTTAAGCCACAGGTTATTCCCGTTTGCTCCTCATAGTAGGGACTAAGGAGCGGTTTTTACATCTGTCTGTTGACTGCAAAAGAACAACAGAGACTGGTCTTGCTTGACAGGTGTACATGTAAAAGGGGCCATCTGGGAAATGGCATAACATGTCGCAAACACCCAAACCCCCAACCATAGGCTGGTCTCCTTTGAATCAACCCCAGCTCCTCCACCACCCCCAGTCTACAGCATGTCCATCCTTCGACGCAAAAATGACTTGAGGCCTAAGGCCCATAGTACTGAGGGTAGGCCCTTTTAAACGCCTTTTAGCACCCGCTATTAATCAACAATGAAGATTACTCAAAGCGTCATCAATGAGGCACCAAGCATGTACGCGAGATGAGCTTCAAGGAAGCCACTCTGCACACTGTCTGATCAACGGAGTGCCTAGTGTGCAACAATGTAATCATCAGGTGAATCACTGATTGACAAGATGCCTAGCATGCAGACAGCGTGCTTCCATGCACTCTAGTGTGCAAACAGTACGAATGAGTAGATAACTAGTGTGTACACAATATTATGATTCAGATACGCAACATGCACACCATATGAAAAGTTGTGCATCCCCGGTATATACAGTATGATCGATGAGGTATCCAACATGCATGTAACATGGCTGAAGAGATATGTTGTATAGATACAGCACAATTGATAAGATATAAGGTAGACACACAACACAATCAGTCAGGTATGTAGTATGCACACAGCATTATTGAAGAGTTGTCAAGTATGTACTCAATGTGATTTATGCATTCATCTCACTCCCATACACACACACACACAAATGCACAGTCATGTGACTGGCACCCCCTCTCTTACTGGACTTTCAGAGGCTCCAGCATGCGCAGGAAAGGACTAAATGTTGTTGAAGGAGTTTTGCCTGGCCCTGTTGCCTGCTGTGTGCACGCACACGCAGAGTGACACTCACAGCTGCTGGATGTGAAGGGGCTAGGTGGCAGTGACAGTGAAACAGAGCCCTGGTTTGCGTGTTTGAAATTCTTCAGTCAGTTTACCTGCCCCCGGCAGTGGTTCAGCGGAAGTCCCTGTCACATTCGGTTGCAGCGTGTGGCGGTGAGTAACGCGAGAGCAGCTCGCGGTGGCTGAACGAAACACCGTCTGTCAGGTAAACGAAGCTGTCGACAAGAAGACTTAGCCGAAGAGAACTTTTCAGGCGGAGCTTGAGCTTAAACACTTGGCTCATCTCCAGGCTGCGCGCGTGTGCTTCTGCGGCTGATCTGAAGTGATAGCGCAGGTAAGTCTGTCACCCTGGTCCTAGCTGTAGGCTCCTCCAGCCTCCGCTTCAGTCTGAGTGAGTGAGCTCAGGAGGGATGCCTTCTGTTACTGCCTAAATCAGCTGCCCAGTCGCATTAATCCTACCTGGGTCGATAGGGCTTGTGAAAAATGGTGGGAAAGAGATTCTGTGGCAGCTGCTGGTGCTTACTATTTGACTCATCGAGAGCATTGACCTGAAAAGCTCCAATTCATTTACAGCTTTATTTGATTTCATGTTTGAATTTTTAACTTAAAAGTTACCCTACCAGAAAGGACTTCAACATATTTAACAATGACAACGTACCTAAGAATCCATCAGTATTTGGTGACCAGATTTTGAGAAGAAAAAAAACCCTGACATTTCAAAGTTTACACATCCCACTGACTGACTTAGAAAGGCTAGATCAGTGGTCTTCAGACTTTTGTGATTATCAGAAAAGGGGGGAAGGAGAGAGGTGAGAAATATTTGGAGTCCCTTCCAATTTGACACCCACTCTCAGCCAGGATATACATGTCAAAAGATGTTAGTGATGGCCCATTAAAGAGTGGCTTACTGCCACTCATTTGTTTTTTACTTAAAACAAAGCTCTGTTACCAGCATGATGCAACTCATCCCAAGCGGCGAGTCACCTCCCCGACCCTTCAATCTTTCCACTGCATCCCTCTTAACCTCTGACATACACCAGTGACCACGTGCTTGGTGCCTTAAAAGGTCGCAGTTTATTATAACATTTATAAATATTGCCAATTTCATGCTCATGCATAACATTCTGTTGACACGTATATTGTCTTTGCAATTATGGTCCGTTTAGTCCATTCTTGTTCATTGTCTGCCTTCAGGCAGGCCAATCTCTGGGGAGGGGCCCAACCACCTGGGCCATTGATTCCGCTGTTTTAGGCTTCAGCTTGCTACCGACTTGGTGGGTGTCCGTCAGGACCAGCCCGGGCTGCAAGTGCCGTCCCGCTTGCCTTCGACCCCCTTCTTGGCCCCTCCCTGCTCTTCCGGGTCCCTGCCATGTGGCATCCCAAGGACCCTGTGTGAGCACTTCATCTATTCAGCCTGGTGCTGAGTTCTGACATCTCGCTCCTTCTGGTACCCCTGCCGTGAGGCATCCCAAGGGCCCAGCGGGAGCATCACATCTACTCTGTCTGTGGCTGATTGCCACCACTGGCTCCCTCAGTGCCCTTGCCGTGAGGCATCCCAAGGACACTGTGTGAGCACTTCATCTATTCAGCCTGGTGCTGAGTTCTGACATCTCGCTCCTTCTGGTACCCCTGCCGTGAGGCATCCCAAGGGCCCAGCGGGAGCATCACATCTACTCTGTCTGTGGCTGATTGCCACCACTGGCTCCCTCAGTGCCCCTGCTGTGAGGCATCCCAAGGACACTGTGTGAGCCTTCCATCTACCTCTACCAATTTATCTCCTTTTTCTATCATTCTATGGTTTTCTCCGTCTCACCTCTATCCCTGCGGCTGCGATGCCCGCCTTTCATCTGGAGTGGGTGGGTGGGATTCACGTTCCTTTTTCTTCGGCGAGGGGGAATATGTGCTTAGGGTTGCCTTCCGCCCCCTTCTTAAACCCCTTCGCGGCCCCTGATTGGGGGGCCATCTACAGCCCTGGGGCGACCAATCCTGGTCGCCCCCTTTTCGCGGGCTCTCGCCCGGGGGGGGGGGGGCTTCCCACCTCCAGGCGGAGTTTGTCCCGGGCCCCTATTGGGTCCGGCTTTGCCTTCCCCGGCCCGGGCTCCAACTCCTCCCAAGCGGCGAGTCACCTTCCCCACTCTTCAATCTTTCCACTGCATCCCTCTTAACCTCTGACATACACCAGTGACCACGTGCTTGGTGCCTTAAAAGGTCGCAGTTTATTATAACATTTATAAATATTGCCAATTTCATGCTCATGCATAACATTCTGTTGACACGTATATTGTCTTTGCAATTATAGTCCTTTTAGTCCATTCTTGTTCATTGTCTGCCTTCAGGCAGGCCAATCTCTGGGGAGGGGCCCAACCACCTGGGCCATTGATTCCGCGGTGTTAGGCTTCAGCTTGCTAGCGACTTGGTGGGTGTCCGTCAGGACCAGCCCGGGCTGCAAGTGCCGTCCCGCTTGCCTTCGACCCCCTTCTTGGCCCCTCCGTGCTCTTCCGGGTCCCTGCCATGTGGCATCCCAAGGACCCCGTGTGAGCACTTCATCTATTCAGCCTGGTGCTGAGTTCTGACATATCGCTCCTTCTGGTACCCCTGCTGTGAGGCATCCCAAGGGCCCAGCGGGAGCATCACATCTACTCTGTCTGTGGCTGATTGCCACCCCTGGGTGCCTCAGTGCCCTTGCCGTGAGGCATCCCAAGGACACTGTGTGAGCACTTCATCTATTCAGCCTGGTGCTGAATTCTGACATCTCGCTCCTTCTGGTACCCCTGCCGTGAGGCATCCCAAGGGCCCAGCAGGAGCATCACATCTACTCTGTCTGTGGCTGATTGCCACCACTGGCTCTCTCAGTGCCCCTGCCGTGAGGCATCCCAAGGACACTGTGTGAGCCTTCCATCTACCTCTAGCAATTTATCTCCTTTTTCTATCATTCTAGAGTTTTCTCCGCCACGCTACCTACGGTTTTCCGATCGGAGGGAGCTCCCCCCTGCTTTCCCTTCCCATTCTTCTTCAAGAGAAACCCCTCTGCTCTAGGACTCAGACATAACGCGTTGGACCATGGTCCCTATTCCAGTTCCCCCCTTCTGCAGCGTTGGTCTAAGGAAAGACTGTGGAATTCCTAACATTTAGCCGTGTGCCTGATCAAGACCATACCCCTGCGCCCCCGCTGCAGGACTGGTACTGCCTTGGCTGAATTTGTTTAGCTCAGGGATGTGGAATTCCTATAGCCTGATGCCCAGTACATATTGTTTGGGGTCAGGGCAACAGGTTTTCATGTGCATTTTATCCTTGGGACAAGTAGGCCCAACCCCCTGCTGCCCAAATCCTTTGGCTGACAGTTGCAGTGCCACATTATGGATCAGGGTATGGGCACTGTCTGCAGTTAAGGTAATAGTTTTGTCCATATGTTAATGCTGTTCCAACTTGTATTCATGGTTCATTAATTAAAAGCCTTTATTATTAGGGCGAGCGCTCTAAGTAACTGTTGTAAGCTCTGACTACACTACTGCCTGTGGTTCCAATATAAAAATGTGTACCCACGTTTTCAAACTTTCGCAATATGACGTTCTGTATAATGCTTTCATAACGCTCTCTGATTTGATGCAAATATTTGCAGATCATTGCCAGTAACTACTGTGGCAGCGTGTGCCTTTTGAGACCAAAAGCAATTTTTGCTTTTTTCCGAAGTCTGTTATAATGGGGACGGCCCTGCAGCTCCCACAACAATAAGGTTATGCAAAGAACCATGCCAAAACAAATCACGCATTGACAAAATAGAAGGCTGACCCCCAATTTCAGACCTACTGGCTTTGCCAAGGCTTGTTTATCTGTGTTTCCCATAATCTTATTGAAACTGGTTACACTGATTTTCCATTATGAATATTTTGGTGAAATACTAGCATGCATCAACCCATGTTACTAAATGATGCTGTAAAGAAAGGGTATCTGAAGTTTTACAGGGGCTTTTACGAACCTTTTATTTTGAAAGCCAAGAATCATCAAACACTACTTTGTGTGCCGATATGCTCCGCGTGAAAGAGCAGAGTGCTGTCACTCACAGTGAATCCTGCCGATACAGAGAGAGAGAGAGAGATTTTTAATAAACTCGAAAGGTCCTATCAACGCCAGACCAAATTAGGGGCCCCATCATTATAGAAGGTCTCAAAAGTGCACCCATGGTATATGTCCTTGCATTAAGTGCAGCTATACTGCTTTCATGAGTTCCCCAGGATTTACAGAGGTAGGACAAGAAATAGTACTCCTGGAAACTATTTGTGAACTGCATTTGAGAGTGAGCAAATATGCATGTGTAGATCCGCTCATGCGAAAATCTGAGTGTTTGCACACTCGCTTTCCCTCCAACCACTTTTTTCCCCACTCTGGAAGAAGGTTTACGTATGCCATTGTCAAGAGTAAATTTCAAACATTTCTCAGTTTGTGAAATGATTAGAGAAGTGTTGTTGAAAACCCTTAAAACGTGCAAGTTAGTAGGTTTGCACAGACTCAAAAGGCCATTCTAACCCTGGAACTATTGCTTACCACTTCCTTTGGCCCCAGTATGTAGATTTTCAGAAACGTGGCGACATAAGGGGATTGCGTGTATTCAAACACTACTTTAGTATGAGCCTTGGCATAATCAGCGAGGCTACATCAGGGCTCTTATATAATGAGATTGCTGCCATAATTTGTCGCTGCACTACACGGCCCCAAAGGGACAAGTGGATTTTGTTACAGGACAAGTAGACGTATGAAGCAACCTGCCCCATGGACAAGTAGATATTTTATTAAATTACACTCCCGTTAACTGTCCCCTCTTTCCTCTGTTGTCTACTCCGGTGCCCTGCGGGGCATCACCTCAAACGCCGTAGCCCTTTGAACCTCTCCTTTATACCTATTCGGTTTTAGTGGCGTAACTAGTCTGTCACAGGCCCTCTGGAAAGCGGAAGCAACGTTATTCCCCGCGAACCTTGTAAGCACAACTCTTAGCTCGCCTATCTGGTGCTGTATGGTTCCAATGCAGACGCGATCATAGCGAGATAAGCGTGAAACCTGCTCCCATAGAGTCGGTTGCCAACTTTGACAATGATTTTTCCGCACCGCCAGCCATCATGTCGGTAACAGAAATTGATCTAGGCCCCGCCTGTCATAACCAGATCCTGATCATGTGGTAATGTGACTTAGCTGCTATAAATTCACTCCTATTGTAGGAGGGGCCGGACTGAAACCCGTTATTGCAATGGAGGATGGGGGAATTATTAATGGTCTGGCTTCCGTTCAACCCCAGCCAGATTTGAACCTTTGCCCCGTCAGGGTTTGTAAAGCCACAGGCAAGGCTTTACCCCACTGAGCTGTAGCTCCCAGCTAAGATGCATGTGTGCTCGCTCCATGGCGTAGCGTTCTAGTACTCATTACTGACGAGTTAGAGCAGAGCAACGGGCTGTCTGAATAAACCGATTGCAGAAGTGACCAGCACCTGGTACTATCATATTAATGCTCTATGTGGGCATTAAACTCCTCAAACAATAACCATTGCCACAACCAGGTGCTTGTTTGTTTTGTCCTGAGCATCATAAAGCTCTGTAAACAAACACCTTTTGTCACCCTCAAAAGCACATAAAAATCTAACTGTTTGCGATACAATTAAATATTTGGTATAATTTGTTTTAATTTAAATGTGTGCATTTACACTTAATATTATTACTTGCCATCAGAGTGGGCATGCCATTGTCCCAGCCAAATGTAGTTCTAATACTCCCATTTATCTCAGTACCATATCACGGAGAGCGCTTCCATTTCCTCTATTTACTAACAGTGCCAGTACCTCTAGCCAACACTAATCTTCGGTGCACCCAAATTGCTGAAGTGCAGATTATGCTTCCATGCTTCAGAATAAGACCATTAGAATAACATAACTTGATTGGCCCTTTCGAATCTGTTCATCACAGAACATGACAGCCACAAATAGGGGCATTTTCTCAAGGACTCATCGCCGATTTATCGGCACTTTAGCGCCGCAAAAGTGGCGATAGATTTATCGCCCTATTCTCAAGCTGGTGCAAACTGCCGATATCGCCAGTTTTCCAGCGATAGCTGCCGCAAAAAACATTGCCATGGATGAGAGCGACAACTAACACTAATGATATGCAGAGTAGGCGTTCCCGTGCAAAAACACATGAAAACACCACTCCGCGATATTCACAACGACCAGCCAGATCTGCGATGCGATCCGAAAACAGGCGATAAGGCGCGTTAGCAGCAGGGATTCAACACCTGCCTTCTACTGGTGTTAAGCAGGACGACAACCTGCAGTATGAAAGGGAGCCCAGCCTAGAGCCACATCTGAAGACCAACAGATGCCATGGAGACAACGAACATGCAGCCTGGAGACCCAAGAGGGCCACAACACCCACCGCAACCACCCCCCGGACCCTCCCCCCCAGGTCATGAAGTCCAGTAGTCAACGGTAGTGGAAAAACAGAACTTTATTACAAATACATAAACAACAAGACGAAAAGCTCAGCCAACGCGTTCCATTCCCAACGCGGAACTTCACCAGGGCAACGTGTGGATCCAATAAACTGCAAATGCTGCGGGAACTCCCCAATACCATCCCATATTCCGAAATCAGTAGTCAGAAACCTGTTGGAGAAATGGTGACAATGGTCAAGCGTCCTCATAGTCACAAACGTAATCTGGTACAGTGTATTGCACTTGGACAAACCAGAATGCATACAGGTATGATGAATCCAGTCCAAATACACTGTAACAGCAGTCCGTGTGCATGTAACCTCCGCAGGAAAGAAAAGGAAGGTTATGACCACACAAACATCTGTTACGGTCTCATTACGCAGGATTCATCATACCTGTAAACATCACGGTTTGTATCATCCTGATACCCCTGCACCTTCACTTCCCCCACGCTGTGCATGAACAGCTGGAGACCATGCAAGGGAATTACGCCATAGCTGCCTTACCGCACGTGTCGGGGCAATTGACTGTACACATGTACCACTTGTGCCCCCTGCTGACCCTGCACACAATTACCGCTACAGAAAGCACATGCATTCCATCAATGTGCAGGCAATAGTGGACCACCCGGGACAGTTCACCAATGTCGTCGCCAACTTCACAGGCAGCGTGCATGATACATACATCTTCCGACAGTCCATCATCAACCAGCGCTTCCAGGATGGCACCTATGGCAATGCACTGCTCATTGGTAAGTACTAACTGAACACACCACACACCTCAACTTCACAATCACACAACACACAACTGTGGGAGAGCACACGTAACATAATCACATACAACATGCCAACCAACATGCCCAACTACCGGACACGACATCACAAGTAACCGTGGTAACAGGGGCCAGATATGTAGACAGACCATCCACAAAGGCAGAGCCCCTCTGCCACACAATTGCAGAATGTGGGGAGAGGTGGGAACCAAGAATGTGCGAAGGAGGCAAGTGACCCAGCAACAAGAAAGGACACAATGCCAAGTGTTGCGATGATGTGCTGGACAGACTGCAGTATGCAGAGCACAGACATGTCCATGTGGACATCAACTGCTGGTGTTTGCAGTGTAGTGGACAGTGGACGCAAACAGGTTACCCCAGGCAGTGTGGAAGCCCTTGGACATGTAGCCATGTGGTCCCCCCTGTAAGCCTCAGCGGAGCGGCCTTGAACGACGTATGTCGCAAATGAATACCCCGGGGCCCTGGGCGTGGTCCAGTTCCGGGATGGCCACCACAGTAACTACTGCGTGTGTCTCTGTGTCCGCCATATCATGACCATAGGCCTACACACACGTGCCCGACCACAATCAACGGCTGCATTCACACTGGAGACGAGGTGACTACATCCCAAGCCAACCCGCGCACATCTCGTCAGCGCATGCAGGGCCGTGTCTGCCAGGGCGGCGCCCCCCACCGAGCCACGAGGCCACCGCCGTGACCGGTGGTGCCTGCGCGATCCTGTGTGCCTGCTGCACCACAGCCCTGGTCCCCAGACCGGTCCGCCGCCCAGCGATGACTGCCCGCCCCTGCGCACCCAGGCCTCAATGCTCACCTGCCGCCACCGGCGTGTCTCCAAGAGGGCCCTCCACGTGCTGGTGCAACCTCCTCAGCCGATGGCTGGATTCCGCGCCACAGGCCCCCAGCGCACCCTGTGGCACTGCACCGCAGAGTCATGTGTGTGCTGACTGCTGCCTGCGCGCACTGCGGTCCAGCAGGGCTCACAAATCAAATCGAGTCCTGATATGCTGGACACCGTATCGAGGCCAACGCATCATTGCAGGCTGCACACCCGCTCAGCTCTTTAGGTGGGCCTAACTCAGTGCAATGCAAGTCATCGCCACGTGGCGGTAGGCCCGTGCCGGACCCAGGCAATCAGGTGCCACCAACTCACTGCAACGCAAGTCATCGCCACGTGGCGGTAGGCCCGTGCCGGACCCAGGCCATCGGGTGCCACCAACTCAGGGCAACACAAGTCACGGACCCTTTATGATTGTGTTCCGTGGATGCGGACGCCATCATGTCACCTCCGGCAGTGGGGGATGTGCTGTGGTGGGCCCCTTTTATTGGCAGGGTCACATGTCCCGTGACGCCTGTGCTGGATGGGTGTGGTGTGGGTGTAAACCAGCCCTCAGTGAGTGGCTGTGGCATGCTGACGACTAGACCAGTGACCAGCAGATCACTACAGGGAAGACCTGGGACATGTAGCTGTGTCATCACCCCCTGTGAGCGTAAGCGGAGTGGGCTGGGCTGGCGTATGCCAGTCCAGTGTAGGGGTGTGAACAATGAGCCTGGGGCTCAGTTCTGGCCTGGACAAGGAATTAACCAATGCGTGTGTCTCTGTTGTAGTGTCTGCGCCACCCGGACCGCAATCGGCAATGTTGCACCCTGTGACCCAAGCCCCACAACATGTGCTAATTGGATGTGAGGGGGAATCAGTGACCCTACATTCATCCATACTGTCATACTTGAAGGATCATAGACATGACACATCTGTGTGAATTTGAATGTTTTATTCACATTCAGTGGAGTGTTGCAGCTGGAGCAGTACAGGGCCATGCAAACCCCACTTTGCATTGTTGCCCCGTGGAGGGCCAGCCAGAGTCCATTAGGGAAGGACAGATTCATCGGAAGAGGAAGAGTTCAGTCCACAGTCTGATTGCTGTGTCATTGGTAACCAAACAGAATATGGCAGTCCATGTCGAGGTCCAAGGTGAGTGCCGCAGAGTGTATCGGGGGACAGTGGAAGGTGATGATGCAAAGGGCCGAACCAAGCTGAAACAGGCCATATGGCGGAGATGAATGCTACCGCTTCCTCATTACCACAACGGCAGTCTCATCCACATCATCGTCCTCTGATGTGTGATGTGCCTCACCTGTGGGTGGTGGTGTTTCGGCTGCAGCACTGTGTGGCAGTGACACATCAGGTGCTGGAGGTGGAATGTCTGCCGCACTGTGGGGCACTGACACAACAGGGGGCGGAGATGTGGATGGTGTAGGAGCAGCACCATTCATCTGCGCCAGGCCTTGTGGCAGCAATGCCATGATGAGGATCTGCAGGGCATGGAAGATCCCAGCTACATTTCGCTGATGTGCAGCCGTGGCAGCCATCCTTTCTGCATCCATCCACACCATGTCCTCCATGAGCCTCCGCATGTGTCCCAACTCCCGGCTGAGATCGCTGGAGCCACTCTGACTAGACAGGTGTTCTTGTCTCCGAGTCATGACTCCAGCGATGTCAGCCATGGCTCGTTGGAGACCATGTAGTGGACTGTGGGTGTCCATTAGGGACTGTAAGTTGTCCCTGATGGGACGTAGACACCCATGGATGGCATCTAGTTTGGCTGCCATGAGGTTGAACCCCACCCGCACCTGCTCAGCCATCTCCTTCTGGCCCTCCAACACACGGTGTTGAAATGCCATGAGTTGGTCATGGGGATCCTGGGAGACAGCCGGGGTGGTGGGTGCTTCCTGCTGTGTGGTCTGTGCAGGGGGTGGGGTCTCCTCAATGCAGCTGGGCTGCCCTGCTCCTGGGGGTGGGGTGCTGAGGGTGTCCATAAGCTCTTGGAGGGCGTCGGTGTCGAAGGTGTGGAGGTCCTCTTCGTCATCAGTGAAGAGATGTTGGGTCTGCTCTGCAGGAGGTGTTGATTCTCCCTCTGCAATGTAAAGGGGAGATGCAGTTTAACAGTGTGTTCCATATATGTTCACGCATTGGCCAAGTTTCCAAACAGACTGCATGACAATGTACATTGTGACTGTTTAGGAGGAGCTGCCTATTTGAAGCGGGACAGTGGAAATTTGTGCACCATCAGGGATGTGGGGTTGTACTTGTCCATTATCATGTCACAGTTTCCTGCTATGCCAAATGTGATTGGCCAGTTTCTACACACAAGCAGCAGCAGTTGTGTCCTCTGTTCTGTTGTGAATGTGTTGCAGTTTGTACCACATTGTTTTCAATGTTGATGTGCTCTGATTCTTGTGTGTGTGCTGCATTGTGGGAGAGTCGCCCCTGCAGCTCAGACTTTGCTTGGCCTTCTCCCTTTCAGGCGGTGTGTCTTTGACTTCTGTGCTTATGCAGTGCTGTGATGTTGCATACTTGGGTAAATTGGGCTCTTGGTGGGAGTTGGGGCTCTTGGGCATGGTTTGTCCGCAGATGTCTTGTTGCCGTCAGGGGTTGTTTGTGCACGTGGATGTGTCAGTGTGTGACCTGCTCCTTTCCCGATGTGGACCACACTCAGCCACCTCGGTGTCGTGGGGTGCAACATGTAATGATGAATGGCCTGCAGACATGCTCATCGTCATGCAGTGTCACTTGCATTGTCAGTGGGGCTCACGGATCCGCAGCTTTGCTGGGTTCAGCACATGTGCATGGGTTTGTTGTGAGATTGGTGATGTGTGGGGAGGGCCCTCTCTGGGCCCATTGTGGACGGTGGACTACTTGCTGTTTCTATGTGTGCTGCAGTATGGCAAGGAGATCAGGGACATGATCCAGAGTCATTGTGGTTGTGCATTGTGCTATACTTCATTGTGCATGTATGCCATTGTGCCCATCTCCCCCCGTCCCCCCAGTCCCTGGTGGTTACCCTGTTGCGTCAGGTCATGTTGAGCAGTGTCCGGTCCCCCGACTCCTGCCACTGTCTCCCCACTGATGACTGTGGACACCATTTCCTCCATCTCATCCAGCTCCTCCTGTGGCGCTGGACTCCCACCTCCAGTCTGCATTGCTGCTTTGCAGTTGTTTGCAAGTTTCAGCTTGGTTTTGCGCTTCACATCATTCCAGCGCCTCTTGAGCTCTTCCATTGTCCTCCTCAGCACTCCGACTGCATTCACCATGTCCAGGATGGACTGCCATATAGTATTTTTAGTTGCCAATGACACAGTGGTGGTGACGAACAGTTGTTGATGGTGTTCTACCACCTCCGTAATCAGGATCCTGTTTTCCTGCGGACTGAACCGCGTCTTCCTCTTCTTCTTCTCCTTGCCCTTCCCTGACCCCGAGGTCTCAGGCTGGTCCTCCGTGGGGCTTGTGGGGTTCGGGTTGTCCTCTGTACTTGCTCCGGCTACCTCCATTGTGCTTCGCAGTTGTAATGTTTTTTTAAATTTTTTATTTGCAGCTTTTTTGGTGATTTTTCCCGCCTGACGTGGGAATTGCATGCCTGGCGCTGCTTGTCGCCGATTTTTCTATCGCGGTTGGGCCCATCGCAACTTTTTTCACGTTCGGGTTTCCTTTTTTATCGCCGTCGCGGTAGTTGTATCGCGGACATTTGACGCGTTATCGGGAAACTATTGCATGTTACCGCCGTGTTGAGAATGAGACATTAACACAGAGTTATTTTCCCGCAATGGATGGCGATATGAGAAATTGCGTTAACCTATTTTGGCGATGATTATCGCACGTTCTTGAGAATATCCCCCATAGTGTACCGTAATATGCGATAGAGTGCACCCTTCAGAATGACTTACTAAACAATGTGCCATTAGACGGACTGTGTTACTGCATTACCGAATACACCAAAACATATGGCCTTCCTAATTATTCTGAACTCACTTAAACACATTTCCTTCTCAGCACCCTGACACAGTAAAGATTAAACCAAAAAGTAATTGCAACTCCACTTTGCTCAGACCGTCTGCAGGACCATATTCAGCACGCGATGTGGGAGGGGGGGGGGGGTAAGGGAATCGACTTCGCCGCTGCCTTTCTGAACTGCAACAGCGCTACAAAGTGCCTTCTTTTATAGTTCAGTGTCACAAATCATTCAAGTAAGCGAATAACCATTAACGTGACGCTGGTAGGATCATTAAGCAAAGGTATTCGTTTGCAGGAGCGAGGGTTTCTGTTGCGATGTAGCAGCGTGACCTGACAACAGAGGACGAATTCATTTCAGTCAGTAAATGTACGCAGAGGCTCAAATAGTATTTGTTTCTTACATTTTTGGCCTGCCCAGAGCTTCGCCATATTTTCACTAAAGTCTTGGTCCTCACGAGGGGGACGTTTAGCAGCTATAATCTACTCCGCAGAGGCAATTCTCGCCGTTGCTATTTGCTTTGACCCGCAAGCCTCTAGCTGGAATACCCGCAAGACTGACTGAACCTTCCATCTTTATAAAGTAGGCAAATCGAGCATCTTTCAATTGTACGTATGTAAGTAAATAACATGTATCCCCTGAAATTACAGAATTAGGATATGAAATGCTACATGAAAAAGTTATTATGAATTTTCTTTCTGTTATGTGCAGTTACAAGAGTTTTCGTCTGGTATACAGTCTTTGTCATGGAGAGGATATGTTGTTGTGAACTTTTTATTGATTTTATTACATTATCTTCTCCCTTTCAAACTTCTCAGACAATCTGCATGGATGAGTGTTACTAGCGCTCCCCTAGCTTAGGAACAAAATGTCCATGATTTTGAAAGAAAACCTCAGCCCCTTTGAGAGAACGCCGGAGTGCTGTGCCATGTGCGCATTTCGCGCCCGTAGTGTAAGCCCCCATCCCACTCGGAAATGAGGGAACCCTGTGATGTGGCCGAGTGGGTTCCGCTTTGAGTGAATCCCGAAAGGAGTAAAATGGCAGCCTTGCAAATGACGGTAAGGTGCACTCAGACCTGTGCAGCAGAGCAGCCGAGAACCGTATTTGGCCGCAACTACGCACCAAGCTGCTACCTTATCTACCTGGCCCTCCAACGAGGAATTGAAACGGGCTGTAAAGTATCCCTCACCCTTACTAGCTACTAGCAACGGCCCCACTCCTTTGAGACCCGTGCTCACCTCTCAACATGATGCTGTAATTTCGGGGGCACCACCGCCCGCTCCGACCCCTTCTTCGGTGGCCTGCCTAGGCAGCCGGCCATCCTACCACGAGGCAGTATCTCCATGGACGAATTATCCTGCACCTCGCCCAGTATCACCGTGATGCTCGAGGTGTCCCTGTGAAGCCCGACACATGGCTCCCGGTGCCCTTGCGTCCTGCTTCTTCTGTAGGCCGCTGAGTGCAGGGCCAGGCTCCCGCTGCTTGATGCAGCCCTCAGCTCGGCATTGACGTTCCATTTTCTTCGGCGAGGGGGAATATGTGCTTAGGGTGGCCTTCCGCCCCCTTCTTAAACCCCCTCGCGGCTTGCTATTGCGGCCCCTGATTGGGGGGGGCCATCTACCGCCCTGGGGCGACCAATCCTGGTCACCCCCTTTTCGCGGGCTCTCGCCCTGGGGGGGGGGGGCTTCCCGCCTCCGGGCGGAGTTTGTTCCGGGCCCCCATTGGGTCCGGCTTCACCTTCCCCAGCCCGGGCTCCTTCTCTTCGTCAGAGACTGGACTCCCCCTACCCAGATTAATTAAGGTCTGCCCCCAGCTTGAAGACCCATGGTCTAGATAATGAAGCCCTGCCACTAATGGGAAATTAAATGCAGTTTTTACACACAAAACCACCTGTGTTAGTTAAATTGTTTTCTGGTAAGGGCTGGTAGCTAATCCTGCATTGGAAAATAAGAAAACTTTCCTCTGTTTGTGTTCGGCGGACTCTCTTTAAAAACCAGGCCATGCTAAGTTTATTGAAATTTGCCCGGACAGATGGTGAAAATCTGGCACTGCCCCGGCAAATCCGGAACACCCGATCGGAACACCTAACTCCATTGAATGAAGTTATATGGAAAAACATTTATATTGCAGTGGGATCAGCAATGTATCTGAGCTGCAGCATTTTGTGCTCGTCTAGGACAAGGGCCACTGTAAATTCACATCATTTCTAAAGTCCAATCATACTAATACATACACATTAACAAATGGCTTCTGGTGCCAGGCCATCAAGTAGTCACAAACCACTGAGTCTTACCACTTCTGCTATACAAACATGAGTGTTCAGGGTGCAGCCAAAGAATAATTATACGTTTGACCGGGAGGGGTCATGGAAAGTTGATGCAAGCCATTGATGAACGAGAGTTGCACTTTTTTGTGATCCAATATTAAGCCACTTTCTGTGGTACTTTCAAAGATCTTGCATTGCACCCATTTAGCATACAATAAAAATATGACTACCAGAGCTTTTGGCATTATTAGTGTAAATTAACATACCATCAAAACAGCTGAGAAGACAATATCCTTAGTGTGACTGTATTGCTGGAAGTGCAGACTCAAACGTCTTCATGTGACTGGCTGAACTAATATAAGCCTTCCTATTGAATGTTTGCCAGTGGTTTTAAAACTTGTATTTAACAGAAAAGAGGCAATCACTGTGAATATTTTCCCGTAATTCACAGTGCTGAATTAATTTGCAGGATATTTAACTTCCCTAAACAAATAAATAAAACAAATAAAAAATGTTAAATAGAAGTACCTCTGTACTACGTACATTTAAAAAAAAAACAGACAAACTTATAAATAATTTTACTTACCTATTACCACTTGAATAAAGTGTTAATAGGTAGGGAAAAAATATAAAACCTTATACTTACCTATATCTAAGGCCGTAACCCAGGACACAGCCAAAGTATATTAAAAACAACATGGCTGCCTTTAACTTTTGTAAAGGCAGCCATTAGCCAATCACATAATGCCTTGTCATTGCAATGTGCTGCAGTAGTTTTGTGAAGTACTGTGAAGTACTGCGAAACTTAACGAATCTTCTGTGACAACAGATATCACTAAGTTAAAATGCATTATAACTTAAAAAATACTTACCCTACTTACCTGTAGCCCCCAAAAGGATAATCTGCACACCATAATGCATAACTCAATTAAATTTCATGAAAATCTGTTCAGCCATTTTCTTGCTACGTCTGATAAAAAAGCCTATGGAAAATGCATTGGGACCCCTCCTTTTATCTTTGCAGCCCCTTGACCAATCACTGCAAAACTTTCCATCTCTGCCAATGTAAAAAAGCTATAGGCCTGGAAAGTGTACTGGAGAATTGTCAAAGGGGGCAAAGTTATTAGCGAGCAAAAATCTGAGGAATTCCTATACCTGGGAATCCTAACTATAACTACAGAGTGGCTTCAGCCACTCTGTAATAAAAGTGACTACATCAAATTACGGCTTCATGGATGACTTATGTACATAATGTACTTAGCCACTACATTATACCACTACATGGTTGGATCTTTGGTGCACTAGCTTTAACGCTATCCCAAAACATACCTTAGACACTACCACATACCCTGAATCTGACTTTAAACATAGACTTAAAGCGAAGTCTATATATAACATTCTAACCTAACACTCCCTATCATCCCACCATAGGCTTCATATACACATTATGTTTACCCTAAGTCTAAACCCAAATCTAATCTCCTCCCTAGACCTAAGCATAATCTTAAAACTAACCCTAACTTTAAGCATAACACTTTAGCTGATGCTAATCATAATTGTAACCCTGAGTCTTATCCTAAGTCCCTAACCCTACGCTTAATAATAACTTAACCATAAGCCTAACCCTAATCCTACACTTAACATTGTAACTCTTCACAATGACTGGCACTCACCCTTACCAACTGTACACTTATTAATGTCAAAGTAGCATTGTCAATGTTGTTGTGTGTGTCAATGTATTGTGCGTCACTTTGCTCAACTTAATATGGTGCGGTGCACCAAGTGATGCCATCCTTATGTAGGACTTTCCTCCATTCTCCACAATTATCCATTAACACAACTTGAGGTTATGAGTAATGGATGCACAAAACCATGGGTGAACAGTGGCAAATTACAGGACCTCTGAGCTGAAGCCACGGAGAACAAAATAATCACACAGAATCAATTTGCTAAATATTTTTGTGTGTTAATTTGTTTAAAAATGCACATCACTTAAATGCCTTTCTCTCTGTCCCTAAATGATATTTTATGTTATGTGTATTTGTAAATCACACTATCATCCGTGAGCAAATCCTGGCACTGAGCAGGTGTACATGCCTAGCCCTGCCTATAGTAAGTTGGTTAACTGGAAGCCAGATCTTCAGCTTCTTGTAGAATTCAAAAAGAGAAGAGGAGGCTCTGATATGGAGTGGGAGGCCATTCTATGCTTTAGGAGCGAAGTAAAAGAATGCCCGTCCTCCTGATGTGGTTCTATTTATGCGTGGGATGTGTGTGAGTGGGAGTTCTTTGGAGCCGAGCTGTCTGAGTGGTTGGTGGAAGGAGATGAAACTGTTTAGGTAGGTGGGGCCTAAGTTGTGTAGTGCCTTAAATGTATGTGGGAGGAGTTTGAAGAGAGTGCGTTTGTGTATCGGGAGCCAGTGGAGCTGCATGAGGTGTGATGTGAGTTATGTGTGGGAGGTTGAGGATTAGTCTGGCTTCTGAGTTCTGGATGGTTTGTACTCTTCTAGTGAGTTGCTTATAGATCCCGGCTTAGAGTATGTTTTCGTAGTCCAACTTGCTGATGACTACGAAGTGAGTGGCAGTTTTTCTTGTGTTGTTTGGGAGCCATTTGAAAATCTTCCTCAGCATCTTTAGGGTCTAGAAGCAGGATGCTGTGACTGCATTGACTTGTGCGATCAAGTCCAGCTTTCTGACAATGATTATTCCGAGGTTCCTGTCGTGGGTTCTGGGTGCAGGTCTAAGTTCAGCCTGCCGCCAGTTGGAGTCCCACGGTGAGGTGTTATTTGCTGATGATCACTACTTCTTCTTTGTCAGTGTTGAGCATGAGACAGTTGGCTTTTATCCAGTTAGAGACTTCGGTCATGCAGGCAGTGAACTTGTTTCTTGCGCTGTGGTCTTCTCCGATAGGGAGATTGGGAGTTGTGTTGTCTCTATAAGAGAGACTGTTGATGTTGTGTGAGCAGATGACTTTAACAAGGGGAATCATGTATGTATTGAAAAGGGTGGAGCTGGGCGATGAACCTTAAGGCACTTCGCAGATGAGTTTGTGGACTTCCAAGGAGTAAGGTGCTAGGCTGATAGCTTGTGTTCTATCCGTTAAGAAGGTGCAAATCCAGCGGAAAGCGGGTCCGCGGATGCCAGTCTCGTGCAGGTTCCGGATGAGGATGGGGTGTAAGACCGTGTCAAGTGCTGCAATAAAGTCCAGGAGAATGAGAGCTGCAGTGTCTTCCTCTTTCAAGGATCATGTAGATGTCGCAGTGGCGGTAATGAGTGCTGTTTCTGTACTGTAGTTGGGCCTGAATCCGGACTTCATGGCGTCAATGAGCTGGTGGTTGCTGAGGTGGTCACTGAGGTGTCGGTTAATTAGTTTCCGTAAGAACATTGCCAGATATGGTAGGAGGGAGATGGTTAATTATTTTTTCTTAGACCTTTACCAGATATAATGAGAGGGAGATGGGTCTGAAGCTGGAAAGCATGGCTGGGTCAGCGGATGGGTTCTTGAGTGGGGGCATTACGGCGGTATGTTACCAGATGTACAGGAATGCGGCTGAGTCGATGGAGGTGTTGAAGATGGGTGTTAGTGCTTCGTTGATCAGAAAGAGTCTTTTGGTAAATGCGTGGTGCGGGCAAGGGTCAAACGTGTATATACATTTGTTGTGAGTCTGTTATAGATACTTTAAATTTTACCAAGTTTAAGTTATTGATGACAAAGACATGCACATATATAAGTCAGGGAGGCTTTGGATATCTAGGTTTGACCTCATTGGTGGATTAATTTAAAAATTGCCCATGGTAAAGTGGGTCCCAACAATCTGTTTATTGTACAGACGGCAATAGTTAGACTCCTCAAAGCTCATGACACACGCTTGTAGTCCTTGGTGTAAACAATTTTACTGTGTTCTGAGGTACATTGCTCCTGATTAACTGCATTAATGTACTTGTTTTGATGTCTCCCTTTGACGTGTACCTTGAAGAATGGCCACCTCCAGGAGCATCTCGACTGTGTGGAAAAGGAATTTGTGGTTTTCAACAGGGAAAAGTAAGTAATGAAATTTGCGCTTACTCGGACCGGCTGCAGATCACTGAGGTTAAATAGTCAACAGACAGGAATACTTTTGTGAAATCATGGCTGGTATAAAAGTGGTATGTTTCGCTCTAAAAATATGTTTATGGTTGAACATATCATTATGAATAGGCCTCATTGTTTCTCCAACATCTCTGGAAATACTTCAATGGTGAAGTGGGCATTTAACAATCGTTATTTACTTATTATTTGCTTACTTCAATTTTTTGTGTAGCACTGACCATGATGTATACTGAAACTCCAGGGCACTTTCATTTTAAAATGCAATAAGAAATATGTCAAAACAACTGAGGAGAGAAAAAAAGCAAACAGTCAGTATTGTGTTCCATGGTTGGATTCCCAGAGTTGCCAAGGGGCTTTCACCAAAATGGGTGCAATTGAGATTTTTGTTGCTCTTAACCTAATCTTTGAGGACCTGCACGACAAGATGGCAAATATATCTTCCAATGTTTGGTCAGGTGTGTAGGCGCTTTGACCCAGACTGCCTTGTGCATTAATGATTGACTTTTGGTTACATTTTCGTTGAGTAGAGCAAATGTAGAGCTTTAACAATATATCTAAGACAGCTGGATTCCAGACCGCCTTTAATTAATCAAGATGTAATATAACTGGAACCGCTCTTTATCCGAGACAGCATTGTTTACAAATTGTGGTCACCATAACAGTGGATGAAATTTTGCTTGAGTATCTATCTGATTGTGAGTTTGCTCTCAAATCAGGCAAATCATGGTACCATTAGAGAATATAGTACAACATATTTTGTAAAATGTTTGCCTTTTCCCAAAGGATGCTTGAAAAGTCAACCCAACAATAAATTGTACTCGAATACAACATAAATCATTATTATTGTTCAAATTATATTTCCAATTTTACATGCTGTTTTTTCTTCTCCTCCAGGACAAAGGTAGAACTCAATGATATTCAGGAGAGTCTCACAATCTCACAAACCAAAGAGAAAGATGAAGATGGAAAAATAACAATCTCTGAAGTCAACTGTGAATAATTATTGTTTTTTTAATTTGTATGTTTGGTCAATTTTTTATATAAATATTAAGCTGTCTGTATCCAATAACTACACCTCTGTAAGTCTAAGCAGAAGAACACAGTAAACGGTCAGCTCAGTTGAGTTCTGAGTTTCAAAGCCGCTGTGACAAAGGCTCCAGATTCGCTCTTTTTGGGTTTGGGTCAGATTCTGGGTAATTGCAGGAAGATCCACCTGTGGTTAAATTCAACATTATTTGCCAGTATGACAGCAGTCAATCAAATTAGTTGCTTTGGTCAAATTTCAGAGTCTAGCTTTTGGGCTATTCAGCTAATAATCACCGAACCTATCAACACAATGTGTTGATTCAACCCGCAAGTCTTCGTTGGTCCATAACTTGGATCCAATTGATTGGAGGTTCATGAGCAGGCCAGGTTATAGGGATGTTATATGTTTTCATTGACCAAAGAACATACAAAGGGAGATCGGTAGATCATGACCATGCAGGATCAACCCTTTTGATCTGTCTTAGGCCCCAAAGTTGTTCACTGATGTGGAACATTGCCCATAGATTACTTTCTCATAAGTGTAACACTTACATGCCCGCTAGTGGAAAAGAAAAAATAACATTTCACGTGGAAGGCAATTATCACACTTAGCACTTTTGGGATCACAAGCACATTCTTTTTATGTTTGTTTATTTATTCATTTTATTACATTGGCACACCCCAAATTAATTCCATGTAGTGTTTGTGGGTCCTTTGGCAATGTTTAGATTGAATCATGTATTTCTTCATACCTGCGGTCTTCCAGGTTCTCAAATGAGATGCCTCTCGGGCTGGTGCAAAATCAGTAGCGGCTCGTGGAGGGAGTGCTGCGGGCGGTGGGGCAGGGCGGTGGAGGAGCAGGGTGGGGGGTAGTAAACTACGGCATACGGCCAAACAGAGGTAAGTAAACAAATAAATAAATTAAACCAATTTTCATTGCACGTGCTGCATTGCCAAATGCGATGCAGCGCGCGCAACGAAATTCGTTTTATTTATTTATTTGTTTACTTACCTCTGTTCGGCCGTATGCCGTAGTTTACTACCCCCACCCTGCTCCTCCCCGCCCCGCAGCACTCCCTCCACGAGCCGCTACTGTGCAAAGTGCTATTGACTGACTCCACGATATTTGCCATGAAATAATATGATTTTTCTTTATCTGCTATCTTATCCATTCACTGACTTCCTACCTTGTCCAGACTTGTGTTGGCTTTAAACCACTTTACTTGACACATAAAGGCCTTTGGGAATGTGCAAAAAAACTGGCTAATATAGTCAGGGTTCACTGTGATGCTCAGGAGAAATAAACCCTTTGGAAGGCTCAAAATATTGACTTGATGTTCATTATTAGCAGCTGCAGACACCTTTTCTACAATAGACTAATGTGCTCCTTCACGTTCTAATAAATGTCGTCACTAAAATCCCACTTTCTCAGCCAGGTAATTAAGCATTTTGACATTCTTTTTAGTACATGAGACCATACTATCCTTGTATTGAAATATTTTCAGTACATTATACATTTTTGGGGAAAAATGCGTTTTTCATGAAAACTGAATTAAAATAAGCAAATAATAAAAAAAATGCATAACAGGTAGTGGCAGTTTTGTAAACACGTTGTTTAGATTCATCTGGGTCCTTTGTACTATGGTCATTCTATCCATAATAGGTAACCACAATCTGAACATTCCCGTTGCAGTCAGATGGCCATTGTTAAATAGACTCTGAAGAGAGTGGCTGCCAAACCCTTCAGTTTAAACTTTCTATTATCTAGTCCATCCCGGGCATCGTGATCTTTGATTTCACGGAAAATCATAGAGACTGTGGGGCCTATTAGCAATAACCGGCGATAATTATCGCTAAGCGCAGTTAGCGCTAGGATAATTATCGCCGGCTATCGCAGGTTTCTATCGCGGAGATAGCGTGCTATCAGCAACGCTTATCTCCAAAGCGATAGAAACCCTAGAGAACAGTGTGAATATCACTTGAAAACAAGCGATATTCGCACTGTGACCGGCGATAGCTTGCTAATAGGGCGAGGGGGATTTAGCCATGTAATCCACCTCCCATTGGATTACATGGCTAAATCAAGTCTGGACCAGGCGTTAACAAACCAGCGCTAAACGTGTTTAGCGCTGGTTCGTTAATCACCTCCCCTGCCTCGCTAATAGACGATAGCGACCTTAGCGACTGTTTCCAGTCGCTTTTAGGTTGGGAACGCCTACTTTGCATGCCATTAGCGATAAATATCGCTGGCATGCAAATCGGCACCCAACCCGGTCGCTATCGCCTAGAAGCTGTCGCTAACAGCAGTTAGCGACAGCTTGCTAATAGGGCGATTGAATTATCGTCGCTTTAGCGGGAAAAAGTCCCGCTAAAGCGGCGATAATCACGTTGATAATATGCCCCTGTGTTTTTTTAAAACAAATATTTGTGCTGTTTACGGAAATATTGTGCCACAAAATTATTTGATGATCCATGCTGCAATATCCTGGAGGGGCTGTGGTCCAACAAAGCAATCCAGAGATTCTGGTAACATTTGCAAACCACTCTGCCTTTGGCTTTATGGTTTATTATCATGTCAGCAGTACACATCAATGATATTACTCTGCGATAGTAAAGTCAGCAGTATCGCAATTACAACTGAGACCATAAATCGATTGGAAAAACACATTTTGATTGCTGGTAATTTTGGCCTCATTTGATGGACCTGTAAGATGCTTGGTAAAAATGAATATATACACAGTTACATTTATTCATGAATTAGATTTATGCAGATTGGTCAAGTGGTAAATGTAAAGGGACAAAGAAGAAGTACAAATTGTACGCCCTAATGTAATTACCATAGTATGTTAGACTCTGATGGGCCGTATGTCAAGAGTGCCATGTGTACAGAGCATCCTGTTTTGTGTTCCTTTTGTGATTTGATGTAAATCTGTCTTGTTTATTTATTTTTTTATTTTCTCAACACAATGTTATACATATATCTTGACAGTTCAGCTTATGAAGCAGCTCATGAGCTGAAATTTGAATCAAAATATAAGTCTCATTGGTCAAGACATATTTTGTTCTTTTAGCAAACTTAAAGGTCAAGAACCAGCTCCCTCTGTACACAAACTTCATCGTGAAAAGAAATGTCCCGAGGCCATCTAGGGTCTAATTAAGCAAACCTCAACATCAGGCTGAAGTGGAGCAGATCATAGATTTGTGAAAAATTCCTTTGTTCTCCCAAAAGTGAAATTAAATTAAGATGCAAAGTTTAACCCACAAAACTGTACTTTTAAGGCTTTGGATTTGTGAATCAGTTTGTGAAACTTTTCTGGTTTAGAAGCACACATCCAAATTCAAAAAAACTTTTCGACAAAGAGTAAACAAATAAACCTGTGTGATCCTTGAAAAAGAGCGCAGGGAGACTTTGCACTCTATGTGGCTGAAGGACATGCCAAACACCCACCACTTGCCAGGCAAATCTGAAAGCCAAAACTTGCTGTATTCATTGTCAGTGAGACTTGGTGCAGAGTGCCTGAAGAATGCATATTGTGCCTAAAGAGGGCTAGATATAGTGCAAGACTGTGCCCAGTAGGCTCACATGTTGGGTGGAGCAGGCTCAGGCCAATGCCTAGTTGATTTTTGCGAGCATTACACAGGGCTGTCAGCCATGTCCTGTACCCTCTTTATGATAAGCACAGTGAGGGGTGTTTATTACCCTTTCAGTTCCAAGTAGGTACACCCACAGCAACATACACAGCACATATCACCACAAAAATAAAGCAATGACTCAACAATAGAAACATAACAATAGAAAAGTGTCAACACACAAGTACACCACACAAAAGCACCACACAAATTATTAATAAAGTACACAAATTCAGCTGGACCAGTGTTGGAACTGGCCCTGTCTGCAAGGTCACCCCCAAACGTTTTGCTAACTTACCTCCAATTTTTGCTGGATTTAGTTTTTTTGGCCTTCGGACTCTGTGCACTTTACCACTGCTAACTAGTGCTAAAGTGCTTGTACTCACTCCCCTAAACCTGGTTTGATTAGCATATTCCTAATTGGCATATTTAATTTACATATGATTCCTTTGTAGAGTGGTATGCCATATACCCAGGGCTTGTAAATAAATTGCTACCAGTCGGCCTGCAGCATTTATTGTGCCACCCACTTAAGTAGCTCTCCAAAACATGTCCCAGGCCTGCCATTGCAGCCTTGTTGCAGTGTCACCCTGCCATGTTGACTTGGCATTTAAACCCCCTTGTCAAACCTTAAACTCCCCTTTTATTATATATGCATCATCCTAAGGCAGGCCCTAGGCAGCGTATAGGGCAGGGTGTTTTGTAATTAAATGGTTGGACATGTACTCCATGTACTCCCAAATTTGTGTTTTCACTACTGTGAGACCTACTCCTCCTATAGGATAACAAGGGGGATTGCCTATTACATTTAATAAGCTGTAATTCCTATTTGAGAGGATGTAGATTTGTCCTGTTTGGTACCTATGAAATTGTAATGATAAATCCTCTTTAATGGAAAAGTTGGATTTTTCATCACAATTTTGAAAATGCCAATTTAGGAAGTTTATCAGGTAATGGGGCCTACAAGGGATTTATTTTTCACGAAGAAGTTTGATACAATTTATCAATTTTTTCAGATGTCTCACCATGACATCTCAAATCATTTACAACAATGCATGTATCAATTTGTCAAATGAAATGAATTCCGTTAGCCAGGTGTATTTCTTCTTTCTGATTGATCAAAACACAAAGAATTAGGGGTGCAAAACAAAGTCCTCACACAACATTGATAACAGATGTTACAATCATTATGAATAAAAGTTAGCTACTCGTCAATGTGAGAATTCCTGTAACATCACATTTAGAGTCTGTCATATATAGGAACTAGATCTCTTAAATTAATTTTAATAATGACTAAAAGGAAGTTGGGTTAGGCGTCGACGTTTCAGTCTCTGTTGCAAATAATCTGTGAGACCATCTTCAGGACACACAAGTCGTTTGAAGATACAAGACCCCTAATCAGCGAGTCAAGAGTTATAATGATGTGGTTATTTTCTTCTGAAGTAGGAAGGAGACTTCTGGATTATAGATTATTAAACCTTCCATAAAAGAATGTAGAAGAGGTGGAACATAGCGCACTCTCCAACCCCAGCTCCAACACCAACGACATCCCGCCGTCGCGAGACCTGTGCGACTCACTGGCCACCTTCTTCCACCGCAAAATCGCCGACATCCACGACAGCTTCAACACCACGACCGCCCCGGCAACCACCGAGACCACTGCCCCCACAAAGACCAACCGCCTGCTCTCCTGGACCAACATCAACGACGAGGACACCAGCGAGATCATGAACACCATCCACTCCGGCTCACCGCTAGACCCGTGCCCTCACCACGTCTTCAACAAAGCCAGTACAGCCATCGCGCCCCATCTCCGGAAAATAATCAACATCTCCTTCGAGACAGCAACTTTCCCGGAAAGCTGGAAGCACGCCGAGATCACCGCCTTACTCAAGAAACCCAAGGCAGACCCCAAGGACCTCAAGAACTTCCGACCCATCTCTCTGCTCCCGTTCCCCGCGAAGGTCACCGAGAAAATCGTCAACAAACAACTGACCCGCTACCTCGAGGAGAACAACATCCTGGACCCTTCCCAGTCCGGCTTCCGCAGCAACCACAGCACCGAAACCGCCCTCATCGCCGCCACCGATGACATCAGGACCCTGCTAGACAACGGAGAAACAGCAGCCCTCATCCTCCTGGACCTATCAGCCGCCTTCGACACGGTCTGCCACCACACACTACGAACACGCCTTCACGACGCCGGGATCCAAGAGAAGGCCCTGGACTGGACCACATCCTTCCTCTCCGGCAGAACACAAAGCGTCCGCCTCGCCCCTTCCGATCCAAAGCCACCAAGATCACCTGCGGCGCACCCCAAGGCTCCTCCCTCAGCCCAACGCTGTTCAACATCTACATGGCACCCCTCGCCCACGTCGCCCGACAGCACAACCTCAACATCATCTCCTACGCCGACGACACCCAGCTGATCCTCTCCCTCACCAAAAACCCTCACACCGCCAAAGCCCACCTCCACGAAGGAATGAAGGCCATCGCCGAATGGATGAGTACCAGCCGCCTGAAGCTGAACTCGGACAAGACGGAGGTCCTCATCCTTGGTTCCAACCCTTCAGCATGGGACGACTTCTGGTGGCCGACATCACTGGGAACAGCCCCGACACCCACCGACCACGCACGCAACCTAGGGGTCATCCTCGACCCCACCCTCTCCATGACTAAGCAGGTCAACGCCGTTTCCTCATCCTGCTTCAACACCCTCCAAATGCTCCGCAGGATCTTCAAGTGGATCCCCACCGAAACAAGAAAAACAGTCACCCAGGCCCTCGTCACCAGCAGGCTGGACTACGGAAACGCCCTCTACGCAGGAACGACGGCTAAGCTCCTGAGACGGCTGCAACGCATCCAGAACGCCTCTGCACGTCTTATCCTCGACATCCCCCGACGCAGCCACATCACACCCCACCTGAGAGACCTGCACTGGCTCCCTGTCAACAAGAGGATAACCTTCAAGCTCCTCACCCACGCACACAAAGCACTCCACAACTCCGGACCAGCCTACCTCAACAGACGACTCAGCTTCTACACCCCCACCCGCCAGCTCCGCTCCACCAGCCTCGCCCTCGCCACAGTCCCCCGCATCCGGAAAACGACCGCCGGCGGCAGATCCTTCTCCCACCTCGCCGCCAAGACCTGGAACACCCTCCCCACCAACCTTCGGCAGACCCAAGACCTACTGGCCTTCAGAAGACTCCTCAAGACCTGGCTCTTCGATCAGTAGCAGCACCACCCCCCTCTTCCCCCAGCGCCTTGAGACCCTCGCGGGTATGTAGTGCGCTTTATAAGTGACATGATTGATTGATTGATTGATACAGCCAATAGATGCTGCATTTACAGATTCAAAAAGAATGAAGTTCCACCTCTTCTACATTCTTTTATGGGAGGTTAAATAATGTATAATTCAAAAGTTATTTCCATGTTGTCAGGCCTCAGTGTTCCCAGTCCTGTGTTTTTCGGTTTGTAAATAACTGTCATCAAGTGTGTGAGTCCAGGTGGTTTAACACCTCATAACTAGAACTCCAAGAACACATTAGCTTGTGAAATGAAATTCCAGCACTGCAATATGGTGTTCTAGTGACACAGAGATGAGTGACAACTCTGATGCCTATGCTTGAGAATTATAACCAATTTGTGGGTGCTCGGCTTTACAGGTACTTGATTGTTTGCTAACCCATCAACATAAGAGTACCTTTTTCGAATCACACTGCCCTGTGCAGATATCCAGTGCAGGTTGTGCAGTCCTCCTACCACCATAGCTGCGGCTCTAGAGTAGGCCTGGGTGGTGAACTCCGCTCCGTTCGCGGAGTTTAAGGAGTTTTTCGCACTCTGCGGAGCTCGCAGAGTTATGAAAAAGCATAGCAGAGTTTTTTCTACTCTCACGCTCGCCAACGGTAAGTTGGCGAGTGCGAGCAAGGAAAATCCAACGCTAGACTGCTTCCCAGCGAGATTTCTCAACACAGGCGGTCGCGAATGGTCGCTACCGCTCATGTTGAGAAACCTTCCGTTCGCGTTGAGGAAGCTGCCGCTTGAGTAGAACTGCTACTCGAGTGGCAGAAAGAAGCTGCGCCCTCTTGCGCTGTGCATGATGCCGTTTGCGCTGATTTTACAGTGCGGGACAAACACCCAGCGCTAAAAATCAGGGCGAACAGTGCAAGGTATGCACTCCGGCGCTTGCGGAACCCCGCATAGTTTCGCAGAGTTTTTTGTCACTTCGCGGAGTTCCGCATAGCGGAACTCCAGCCAGGCCTATTCTAGAGTTCTAGTTTCAGGTGCTTCATCAAGGGTGATGCTAGGATTTTTTTAGTACTTCAGGCAAAATAGTTTTTTTGCCTGATAATATTGCTTATAGGTAATGAGAAAACGTTTGTAGAAATTTTTATGTAATTCAGCACCACCACTGGGTGGTATTCTAGTGCTTCCTTGCTTCTCCTTAAAGGGGCCATGCATTTATTGGTGTCTCAATTGGTCTCATAACATCAGACATCATCAATCTAAGGAACATTCTGGAATGCCTATTGTCGGTGATTGTAAGAGATGCATGAGAGGGTAAAGAGAAAAGCTTTTCCCTTCTGGGAAGGCGTCTCTAAAGAAGAGCAGCAGCCCTGTGCCTGACAGCAGCAGGGCTCAAGCACTCCTCTTGGGTCCCATCTGGATAGTCTCATCCTAACGAACCTCTGTGACAACAGGTGATCGCCAGACTAGGAGAGCAAAATAGAGCACTCACCAGGAAAACTAGCTAAACCAGCTAAAACCTTCCGCTTTGACAGTGGCGGTGTTGTAAATAATTTAGTGGCGTTTTGGTCGCTTTCAGTCCTGGCAATATTTTGAAAGCGTCCTTCATAAAAGCGAAGTGGCAGCTCCAGGTAGCTGGCAGTGAAACCGAAGCCATCTGCCGGGCAGCGGAGCAGATGAATAATACAGCTCCGCGCTCCGTGTGCGGGATGAAAGAGGACCCCTCGGAGGAGCACGCATACAGTGAAAAGCTGCTTTAACTAAATTCAGCCTGGTGCATGAATGAAGCATCCACTGCTTGGTCCACCTGAGGATAACTCAGTGGATCAACGAACCTGCTGCAGCAATATGTCTGCTTATAGGCAGATCGCAGGTGTGAATATTCATCAGGCCTGGTCCAGTCTTAACTATACTGCGGTGGTGTGCACGAGACAGGTGCGTTACGAACGGGTGACGTGGGGCTAATTGCCCTGAGCCCGCTCTAGGAAGGCATTTGAGAGAAGATCAAATGTGCGCAGCAAAATCGTGATAACAATGTCTAACCAGGACCTTGTTATTGCAGTGTCAGGGGTAGAAATGCTTTGCAGGAGCCTGTCACGTCCATTTGTGGTGGAGGAGAGGGGAATGAGGGGTGATGGCTCTTGCAGCAAAGGAGGAATACTGCAAGATATGAAAATTGTCTGAGGGTGAAAAGTGCTGTGCGTAATTTTCTCATCCTAAACAAATACTGACATTTGGCTTTTGTGGAGCAAAATCATTTCTGTGGTGACATACGTAGATAGGAGTGGAGTATATTGGGGAGAAGGAAAGCGGTAAGAAGGAAGAGGTTGTTTTGCAAGGATAGGAAGAATATTACATCAGCACATCTTTTATTTGCCATGTTCAAATAAATGGCCTGACGCAGCACCACTTTGAAGTCGACACAAATAGAAACGAAGAAAAATAGATTAGGGGCCCATTACTCTTATTTCACGCAATGCGGCGCAGCAAGGGAACTTGAATGGTAGAGAGCAGACCTTTTCCATATTTTACAAAGATATGAAGCATTTCTGCCCTCTCCTTGCACTGTGTGCTGCCTAGAGGCAACGCAGGCCCCCTTGCACCATAGTGCAAGGGTGCCTGGGTAATGGGCAGGATTGTTATTGTGCAGGAAGGAATCCCTTCCTACCCAAAAACAATCCATAGAAGCATAGTCCTCTTTCTATACGTGTTGCAAAATGCAGCACAACCGGAAAGAGAAGGACCAGGAAGAAATAAATATTACTCTGTATTTACTAAACCACGCAGAGTGCCTTTGCATGGCATAGCAAATGCCCAAAAATTATTTGTGTCGGGGCTGCACCACAAAAGATATGCAACCCGAAACAAAAGCATAGTAAATCTGGTCCATAGTGCTTCTTGCTGGTCCACCTATTTCCAAGCACACTTTTGTTTTGTTTTTTGTACAATTGGTATAGGTTAGTACAATAATTCACATACTGTAGATACTTGTGTGAATGTGCAAATCTGATATTTGAATCCTGGCAGATCGTCTCAGCCTTTAATACTTTCAAGGTCGGTAAAATTCCTGTGTTAGGCTTCCCTACCAAAATGTTTTGTTTTGGACCCACCAAAGTCTGTGACAACACAGGCAAGAAATGTAGGGCCTGATTCACAAAGGTAAATTTACACTTTTGTGTGAGTTTACACTTGCTCTATTAACTTTACTACTGTTTTGGTATTCACAGATTACGAGTGTGAAACAAGAAAAATTACTAATAATAAAATTACACTTGTAGTTTGTGAATACAGGAGCCTGATTCATAAAAGTAAGCTTGCACTTTTGTGTAGGTTTACACTTGCTGTAGTAACTTTACTTCTGTTTTGATATTCACAAACTATGAGTGTGATTTTAACATTAGTAAAATGGCCAGTAATAACATTACACCTGTAGTTTGTTAATATAGGCCTGGGCAGAGTTTGCGGAGTTCCTCTGAACTCTGTGAAGTGACTAAAAAACTCACCCGCTATACACAGAGTTCTCCAAGCAGCAGAGTGCGCTAGGTCAGACCATTCACCCTGAATTTTAGCACCGGGTGTTTGTCTCGTGCTGGAAAATCAGCGTGAACAGCACCATGCGCAGCGCAAGAGGGTGCTGCTTCTTTCTGCTGCTCGAGTAGATGCTCTACTCGAGCTGCAGCTTCCTCAAAGTCAAAGGCCTGGACCTAGGAATGGTGGCCCGTGTGTAATGACTGGGATGAAAAAGGAGTTGGATTAGGAGTAATAAAGATTACTGGTAAGTAGACTGGGCATTTCCTCTACATTCTTTGTCCAAGTCATTACTTAGTAAGGTATATCAAAGCCATATGGCCTTGACGAAAACCAAAACATGAATATCAAAATAATACAAAAGCAAATATGACTAGTCTCAAAGAGACAAAGGAAGGGGACTCACTCATGGGTAAATACCCTTTATTTGGGAGCTCTTTTGATCCATATTGTGTCTCCTGATATGTATAGGACCAAAGGGATTCAGAAAAAATTGCCCCCTGGGTATCATGCTTCATTATTGGCCAGTGACAGAATATGGATAAAAAGGACTCCCAAACAATAGTTTATTACCTAAAGTGAGTCCTGTTCCTTTGTCTCTTTGAGACTAGTCTTGTTTGCTTTTTTTTTTTTTTCTACGATTAGATAGGGAGGACACAAACGTTGACATCTCTTCTCCTCTGATTGCCTTTGACCCACCTCGGCATTAGGAAATCAGGTCTGTTTGTTTGTAGATACCAAAATAATAGAACACCCAATAATTTTATTGCAATTAAAGAATGATAATAAGGGGAAGGCTTGCAAATTACAACATTGCCGACTTCAACACCTCTTCACCAAAATGTTCCTGTTCACTCCACACATTCTGAAGTCCATAATGTCATATGAATGTGTGTTGTGAAGCACCAGGCCTGCAAATCTTTTGCAATGAAAGATCCTCAAATTCTGCTCAAGAGGCTGTGACACTTTTGGTAAAATGTCCTTGCTCTTTCCTTGGTGCAGATTCTTCTTGGTTCAAATAGGCAAACAATTTAGGGGCATATTTACAAGAGCTTATCGCCACCAGAAGGTCACTTTTTGTGATGTTCTGGTGGCGATAAGCCCTTCACCTTATTTCCAAGCCGGCGTTAAGCCACGTGAATAAGGCCCCCTTTAACGCAGCACTTAGCGTGACAGGGGCGGACAATCGGGGTTGCGGTGGGCGTTCCGCTGCAACACCCATTGCTTTTTGACGCTGTCCCCTATTTACAAGGGTGGCATAAATAGAAGGCAGCACCAAAAATAAGACCAGGGAAAACCTGGTCTTAAGCTGGTGAAACGAGGATAAATTATTAATTTCTCCTGGTTTTTGCTGTTTCTATTTGTGCTGCATTCTGCAGCACACATAGAAACAGCAAATTGCCACTAGTGTTTATGTGCAGAAAGGGACACTTTCCTGCACATGAACAATCATTTCTCACAGCATAAGCACCCTTGCACTATGGTGCAAGGGTTCCTGCATTGGCGCTAGGCAGCTAAATTTAGTGCCAGTGCTAGGGAAAGTGCAGGGGTGCACCCCATTCGTGTAAATACGGGGCATCCCTGCATTTTCAGAATGGCAGAGTGCAACGTTAGTAATGTTAGCTTAACGACGTGCTCCACCATTCTCCATTCTCCATTGTCCTTAAGCCACTGACTGAAAACCATTTTAGCAGACTTCTTACCTGTCCCAGGAAGACCAAAGGTAACAAAGAGCCTGTTTTCCTGAACTTTCTGGATCTGTTAAGATAAACAGAGAACACTTAGCATCCAACAAATTCTGTTGCTTTTCATCTGAAGGACAATGAAGAGGAAAGGAAACTGGAAGGATGCTATCCTGAGATAAAATGCAATTTAGAACTCACCTTTGGTAGGAACGTAGAATCAGTTTTCAAGACTACATCATCATCCAGAAACTCTAGGAAAGGAGGAGGAGATAAAAGAACCGAGAGTTCTGCCAACCTCTGTGTTGTAGTGATTGCCACCAAAAGTGACACTTTGGAAAAAATAAAATTAAGAACAGCAGTGTCCAAAGGCTCAAAGGGAAAGGACCATAAACACCACAAGACTAGCAGAAAATCCCAAGTAGGAACAGAAGAACAACAGATAGGTTGAGAAATAGGGAAACTCTTAAACATACTGTAAACTAAAATGTTTTCCTTCATTGACGTTTTAGACTCATGAAAAGCCTTAATTATACATCGCTGTAACTTAAGTGTTCATAGCAATAGGTTATTGTCAAAAAACATCCATCAAGAATTGAAGAAACAGCACAAGACACAAAAGACAGATTGTGCAAAGAACACCAACCAAAAATCAAAAGTAGCCCAATGTCTAGAGTAAGATTTGAGAATAGAAGGTCTCCTAGAACCTTGGACCACTTATACTAATTGTGGAGACAACCCCAGTCATAAGTGATATAACATTTCAACCTCCAAATTGACAGGGTGAGTTTTCAGAGAAAGTGGAGAGCTGTTCATATTTAAAGGAGAAGGAAAGTGTGGAAGAACCCCAAGAAGCTGAAGTGCCATTCCTTTAAGTAGTGGAACCATGTACTTCTGGACCAAAAAGAAAGTACTACAGTCATATGAGGTTTCTCCTGCTGGTTCTTTGACAACAACTTCTAGATTAATGGAGAGAGTGGAAAAGCAAACATTAGTTTCTTTGGTGATTAAAGACCAAGTGCATCCACTCTCCTTGCTCTTCGTTGTGGGAACCTGGAGCACTACCTCAGGAGAAGGTCATTCACTCAAGAAGCAAAGAGTTCTATTAACAAGGTCCCAAACCTCCTGCATACCTTCTGGAAGGTTGAAATAAATCTGGTATTTGTAAAGCGCAAACTAATCACCCCCTTAAGGGTTTCAAGGCGCTGGGGGCCGTCAGGGTGATTAAGTGAGCTATTGCCCAGAGTCACATGATGCTGAGCTAAGCTGCCGCCGGGGATCGAACCTTGAGCCCCGCGCTCCGGAGCCAGCCACCCTGGCTGCTACGCCACACCTCTCCCTCTTGATCTGGACAACAGTGTGAGGCTTTGGGAGGAGGCAAACACTGTGCTTAAGTGGTCAATCTCTACATTGTCCAGACCTTTGGTGTGCACTGCCGCTACTGAGAGTAGATGTTTCTCTGCTCGAAGACTCACCGAACATGCGACCTTGTTCGGGGGCTGCAAGTGTGTGTTGCCTTGATGATTGGTACAGGCACACTGACACCATATTGTCAGACCATAACAACGCATTAGATGGTGAAGATGTTGAGATGGACAAGAGGTCTGAACACTACTGGTATGTCCATTCAATTCAAAGGTTTTTGTGCTTCTGCTGGATTCCATTTGGATCGCACTGACAGATTTCCCAGAGTGACACCCCAGCCAGCAGTGCTGGCGTTTGTCGCTGTGACTTGAGGGGGGTCTGGATTCTGTGGAACTCCCCTGCAAAGGTGCATGAACTCAAGCACCAACGAACAGCAGATTGTGTGCCTTGTATTACTAGAATTATCTTCTCAAAGCCCAAGAAGCTGGTGAACAATATTTGTGAAGATCCCAAAGTAATGGCCCGAGGTGAAGCCTTGTCTACTGAATGGTGAACACACAAACTGCAATTTGACCCTAGATGTTCATCTACTTGTAGGCTGACACTTCCTGCAGACACATGAGACATCTCAACAGACTCTGAAGCTGTGTTGCCCTTTCCATGGGAAGAAACACTCTGCCCTGCTGAGAGTTGAACCTTGTTCCAAAGGAGATGAGATCTTTTGATCGTTCCAGATGACACTTGGTGGCTTAGAATAGGTGTAGACCATTTTAAATGACGAGTCTAGTCTTGGACAGACAGTGCCTGAACCAACCAATCACCCATGTGTGGAAAAAATGAGATTTCCAAAGAGGAAGGTGTGCAATCAAAGGAGCTACAACTTCTGTTAAGAAGGTAGTCTGAAGGGGGTAACTCCGAATTGCCAATGTACACAAAATCTCTTTTGAATCAATGGAATATTCATTTTTAGGGTTTCCATTTGAAAGGAATCTTTATTACAAACATGTTCAATTCCTTCAAATCTATGACAATCTGAAAATTCCTTTCAGTTTTGGCACTAGAAAAACAATTGAGGATATACCCTACTCTTCTTTATTTTCTGCACCAACATGATAGCCTTTTTCAACCAGAGTGATTGAATTCCTTCCTCCAAGGCCCTCTGTTGTTTTTATCATTTCAGTAAGGGTATAGGAAGAGCCTCCAAGTGCATTTGAGGGGTGATTAATATTATCTAATACCCCCTTCGAAAAATGTTCTGTACCTTTCATCTGAGGTGAACGTTTCCCAAACCCCCAGGATGTAATGGATCATTAAACGTTTGTACATAATAAGGCAGCTTATTCTAGTGTATAGAGGCTAGGTAGGAAAAGGATCTGCCCCCCCCCCCCTCTAGTGCAAGATTTTCTGATCCGAGGGACAGTAAGCAAAGCCTTGTCACTTGATCTTAGAAGTCTAACTGGGCGATGATGGATGAGCGGTGAGCCTTGAAGATAGATAGCTGGGTACTTTCCCAGTCAAAGAATTATGGGTTAGACAGAAAATTTAAAAAAACAATTATCTTCTGAATTGGTAGCTAATGTAAGGAGGGTAGAAGGGGGGGCAGAAGCCACCTCAGATGGAAGGTTGCAAATGAGACGGGCTGCGGTGTTTTGGACAACTTGTAGCTTAGATTACAACATCTCATCTCACGTTAAAATGTAATTTTTGATATTCAACAAGATTACGTTTTTTTGTAGTCTTCTAGGGTTGGAATTGCCAATCAAGGATGACTCTCTCGTTCTGTATCTCTGTCCAGAGTGGGCAGCCTTGATATCAATCTAGAAACCTGATGTCATATCGCTTGGAGAATCAAGGGTCTAGCCTGAGAAAATATAAATATTGTATCCCTATAATGTGCATGACATGACTGAATCTTTCTGAGCTTAGGTAGGCTTTCAGAAAAGATCGGTCAGCCTGCCAGGAATCTAATACATTTTATTATAGACCACTTGGTTCCATTTCAAAGATGCTTTGCAAAGCACTTTATTTATTAACAAAGGGGGCCAAGTCTAATTCTCTCCAGGTCTGTGAAATACAATATTTGAACTTCGCTTTCTGCACCATAGCAAGATTGTCACCTAGATCACTTTTACAAAGCCTTCTCAGGTTGAATAAGCAGCAATTTGTCAGAAGACATATCCTGACATTTGACTTTGTACACACAACAAATGTGACAAGATAGCACAAAATTTAAAGGCATCTTTATTGCTCATTGACCTTCTGAACTTCAGCACGATTATTTCTAGGGGTGCTGCAGCACCCCCCACACCCTAGCTTCCAGCGACAATGCCTTAGAATTGCAAACCTAAAATCTAGAATAATTCTGAGATCCCATTCAATGTCAAATCACTTGATAATTTGGGTGATTTGAATATGTGCAGATTTGTCTCACCCAGCATTTGTTATTGTTAGTTTTCCATTCCACTCTCTGCTTGAATGTCTAGCCTTTGTATATCAATGTTGAGTATCATTCATTGACATTATATCAGAAATATTATATATTTGTTAGTGGTCAGATAAACCCTGGCAGCCATGGTCAAGTCTTTGAACATTGTATTAGATTGAACTTGGAGTAAGTATTTATTTGAACACATTAGAGGTGCTTTTCCTTATTAATGGGGATTTCATTGTCAACACTGTGGTATCAGGTCCCATCATCTTTGTCAATAATCTAGGAGCAGGCAAGAAGGGCCATGAATTGGAGATTATGTGGACTATTAAAAAGAAAGCCAATGTCTCTGTTCAATTTGCCATAAATGTGTCATAGTTACGCCCATTTTCATGGACAGGGCTGCACTGAATGAATGAATGAAATGGCATTTATATAGCGCATGGCTACCCGGTTAGTGCGGTCCGCTCTTAAAAGCACACCCACAGAGGCAAAATGAATAAGAATTAGTAACTTTTCACAATATGGTTTTCACAACACCTAGAGGGAGCACATTAAAAATGTGTGAATTTGTGATGCTGGTGGTGGATGTGTAGCCTCATCAGAAAAATGATCCTGAAATGAATGCAACTCAGTTCTGCCTATATGGCGTTTTGACCAACATCTCTGTTGTGGTCCCACATACTTGTTGGTTGTAATTCCTTTTGTGTAATACCACTGTCAAATGCAAATTTTACTGATAAGTTTTTTTTCAGCATTGGTGGTTAAAACTGTGATGCCCTTACCTGGAGCATAAATTCAGGATGAGAGGATCCCAGAAAAAAACCTGCTGTTTACCTCACCAGATCCATTGATAAATCCAACACTACAATAACATACAGTAATGCTATATTTTATATTACACTACTTTATATTTAAAGTTTTTTAAGCAGTTTCAAGAAATGCCCATGTCGGTCTGCTTTGCTTGTCATTTGTCTCAACTCCTGCATTGTTCAGAGTTAGCAGTTTCCAGATTGAGATCAACATATCTGTTTAGTTGTATGTACCTTTATCATAACTTCTGACTGTCCTAAAGTTACTGCAGCCAGTGCTTTCAATTGACAATTACTTCTAGTAGGAGAGTACAGGTATGCAAGTCATAGGAAATTTAATATGTGTGTGTATAAGAAAATAATGTTAGTATTTGGTTGGAAAGAAGAGGGAAGGGTTTATTTCTTGGGCATGATGGTTCACAAAGTGTCTCATTATGATCTGCCACTTAGCAGTATTTCTAACCAATTTCAATTAATGTGATCTTTTTGTCTGGTAGCAAAATGTATTACCTACCTCCTCTCTTTAGATGATCATCTTAGGAATTCTGCAAAGAAATTAGCAGTAAAAATCTCCAGCAACAATTGGAGATTAAAATGATGAAACCATGTAAATTTAAATTGAAATGTTTGCAAAAAGTATCCCTTCCAACACCCCAGACTCCACTGTTGTCTGACACATCTGATTATGGTCTGAGTCTAGATTCACTATTACTTTGTTGAATCTACCACATCATGGATTGTCCATGTTGAGCACTACAACACTTCAACTGCTATGGCTCGAACAGGGAACACACGGTGTGCAAATGTAATATCCTTATCTTCATAAAGGGCTATGATCTTGTCATCGGGATTACTACAAAGAAAGACATTATTGCCAGATGTCCAGTCACCAAGGCCAGCTGAGCCCGCCATCACTGTCTGAAATGTGTTTCACTTATACATAGATATATATGTGTGTTTGTTTTTATCAATGTAAAGAGCACTCTGTACCATTTTTTAGAATCAAAATTAAATAAACTTTATTTATATCAGATTATCGCCTCCTTCCTAATTTGATCGCATGTGGATTACAGAAATTCTTAGGTCTAGTGAAAGAAAGGAAGATGAAATTTTGATTCGTAGAGTGCAAGATCAACTATTCACATATAAAATATTATTGATCAGGAATTGATAAATCAAGTACGAAGAGCAGTGGTATAATACTGAGGAAGCTTACATGTAGGGACCCACTTTAAAATGCTTAGATAAAATGTCACATGTGCACGATGATGTAACTATAAAAACTGCTGCATTCCTCACTGAAGATGAAAAATAAGTATCTATCGCATACCACACATTTACCTGATAAGGAAACTAAAGGATGTAAGGAGTCATGCTTGTATATGCTAAATAATGATAGTATAAGCAGTTACCTTTGCACTTAATAAAGATACCCATGAAAGATGTAACGTTTTGCCTGGTAAAGAAAACCAAATATTAGGCAACTATTGCACTTACGCATCTCATGATGAAATACTGTATATCTATGTAGCTACATTTGTACTTGATAGAGTCAAAATATCTTGCAGCTACTGTGTGACTGGTAAAGCCAAACATCTAGATAGCCCTTCTCCTTCCTATAAGGAAAGGATATCCAAGCAGCATTTTTGGCATCTGTTTCCAAATATATGTATACCCCAAGTGAGGAAACCTGTTAATCAAAGAATCAAGCTATGTTTGTTCGTTGGTGAGGTGTTGCTACGTAAGCAATTACAATTTTGCCTATTCGGGATGCGTGCTAAAAGGGTTAAATTGGAGCCACTTTTTGTTCATCGATATTTTAGAGGATAGTAATGATCCACCAGAATTTACTTGCATTACAGAGGAGCTCGAAGGAAAGTGAGGACAATTTTCAGAAACTATGACAATGTTCCACACTTGAAAATTTAGAGGGAGCTGAAAAAACACAAGGAAAGAAATTAAACGTTGGGGTAGTGATGTGTGAGTTAGGAGGTAAGATGCTGTGCAAAACAATTCTAAGTTATACATGTATGCCATTACAACGAGGCTGTTACCCCGCAAGTCATTACATCGCATGCGTTACAACGCATGCGATGTAACAACGCGTAGCCATTACTACGCATACCATTACATTGCATGCGCTTTTACAATGCATGCAATGTAATGGCTATCCACATCGTTGTGAGGAAACTGAGGCTGTTCCGTTTCCTCACAACGACTTGCACCGGCCCTCAGACGACGCTGGAACCAGGAGAGAGGAACCACGAGGAGAGAGAGGTAAGGGGGATTGTGCTTGGGGTGCGGGTTATTTTTTTAGGGTTTAGGGTAGTGTCGAAGTAGTGTTGTAATGTTTGTGTAGTGTAGGGTTGTGTTTTAGGATTTAGGTTAGTGTCGGGGGTCGTGCAGGGTAGTGTTAGAGTGTAGGAACAGGACTGGGGGTAGGGGGAGGGTCGTGCTGGGGGTAGTGTTTTAGGGTTTAGGGTAGGGTTGTGGTGTTTGTGTAGTGTAGGGTAGTGTTTTAGGGTTTAGGGTAGTGTCGGGAGGTCGTGCAGGGTAGTGTTTGTGTGTAGGGACCGGTCTGGGGGTAGGGGGAGGGTCGTGCTGGGGATAGTGTTTTAGTGTTTAGGGTAGTGTTGTGGTGTTTGTGTAGTGTAGGGTAGTGTTTTAGGATTTAGGGTAGTGTCGGGGGGTCGTGCAGGGTAGTGTAGTGTTATTGTAGGGAGAGGACTGGGGGTCGGGGAGGGTCGTGCAGTGGTACTACATTAGGGTTTAGGGTAGGGTAGGGTGGAGTCACTTACCTTGCAAACGTTTACCATGAGTATGCCTTTACCACGCATGCCTTTGCGTTGAAATGGCATGTGTGGTAAAGGTATAGTTGTGGTAAAATTTTGTGTTGTAATGGTAGTCATTGTAATTGACATCGCGTAGTAATACCCACGTTGTAATGGCATGCGTGGTATTGCTATGCGATGTAATGAGTCATATTCAGTGTTAGTGTGCGCAACCCTCGGGCATCAGGGGGTGGTTTTGGAGGAAGTGGAGGTGCGACGCGGTGATGTGGAGGCCGCTCATCTGCTGTGATATCAGTTGCATCGGAGCACTCTTCCTTGCGCCTACCGCTGAACGGAAGGGGAAGGATGGAGGAGAGCGTATCCCAATGGCGGTAAGCATCTCAACACAGCTGGAAATTCCATGCACTCTCACTCTGCTGCAAGCTGTGGATCGCCTCACACCAGGTGCTGACAATCAGGGGGAGGCGGCATAAGTGCGGGGCTGTCCCTAGCAGGCTTCCTCTGCCAGTGTTTCTGCAGCAATCCTGTCTGTGTTGGTCCCCGTAAGACGAGGGGGGGGGGCTGTGGCCCCAAGAGAATAAATGGATGCAGCTTCATTGATTCCCCCACCTGTGGTGAGAAGGAAGTTGTAGGCCTGACTCCCCGTGGAGAGCTTTACTGGACGAGGAGTGTAGGTGGGCCACAGTGAGTGGTGGCAGAAGCCCGCCTGTCTAGCTCTGGTCATCCAGGTGCGGGGCAGGAGCCTGGACACAGCTGGTTAGCGGCCAGAAGGTCAGTCGAGTGGACCCCGGCAGGCATCCTCTGAGAGCGGGGAGGCTCGTGGCGTGGAAGGGACGCAGTGTGGTAGAGACAGAAAACCAGCGGAAGTGCGTACCCAGTGTGTAGTGAGACAAAGCTGAGGGACAGAGAGCAGGAGCGGCTGGTCGCAATCCCCTCTTGGGTGTTGAGTACCTGGGGCTACCCGAGGACCTGGGCAAGGTGAGACTGCAGGGCATGTGGCAGCAGGTGGTGGTTTCCAGAGATGGGAGCAAGCAGGAGCTACCAGGCCCAATGATGGGGGGGCAGCCAGAAAGCCCACACGTGATGCATGCATGGCAGGCCCCCAACTGAGGAGGCGATACCCCAGAGAAGTCAGGGTTCAGCGAGAGATCCGGCTCTTCACAGCAGGGGCCCTGGGCTAGCCTTCTTTTCCAAGAGGGTGATTTCGGGCGCTTTATGGGCAGCCATGGTTACATCACAGGGTTTGCGTCATCGGGCAGTGGACGAGGCAGGAAGGGTGAGCCATAGACTAGGGGGCTTCGGAAGGACAACAGGTGAGTTGCAATCTGGGGCCATATTGGTGATGGAGCATAAGGCTGCTCCCAAATCAATGATGGTGAATATCCTGGAACCAGTTGCAACAGGACGAGGGTGCACCAGAAGTAACAGAGCTGGCATCAGTGGAGCCCTAGGGATTGATTGTCAGACCTCGCGGGGGAGGAGTCACACAGTAATTAAAAGGTAGCTTCTTCTTTGGAGCTAGGGGTCGGAGGGGAGACAAAACAGTAGGGAATTGAGTTGAGTCTATGGTCCAGAGAGAACGAGAAACGGAGGGGAGTCTACCAACAACTGGGAAGGTAACCATAATGGGCACGGCAAACAACTCGGCAAGAAGCATGTCAGAGAAGGGCATGAAGTGGACCGGTGTTGGGACATTGGTAAGTGGTCCAGGAGAGACTGGAGATGGAGGCCCAGGGGAGAAGGAACGGTCTGTGAGTATGACGAGGGTTGAGCAGATACCTGGAGATACTAAGAAATGGGGAGGGGTTGAGAGAGGATTGGGAGCAAAGTGCCTGGTCATACTTGGGGGGGGGGAAGGTGAGTCTGAATTTGAGCCTATGCAGAAAGTGTGCTAGGAGTCATGGGAAAGATTTCCAGGTCAACAGGGAAAGAGAAAAGCGACAGGTGAACAGACCATCAAAGAGGGGCCAAGTGGCGAGAGCTGGGGCGCATACGGATCCGGAGTAGAGCAGCCAGCAGTGCCAGGGGCAGATGTGGAGTCAGTGAGTGAGGCAACAGGGGGACAGAAAAAGGGATCTGGAGTAGGAGAGAAGTCGGTGGTAGCAGCAACCCCAGCAGCTGAGAAGAGAGATCAAAGGAGACTCAACCTTACTTGGGCATATGGGACACCTTGGGATAGCATTTCATACAAGGGATGATTAAAAACATTGGGATAAATAAATATGTGGAGATATATTCAAGCTGCTTCATAAGGAAACGTAGTGTAAAGAAGGGTCGAAGGCAGAAGATCTGGAGTTGGCGAAATGGCCTTAGGCCCCCATTGACATATGGGCAGTGGCATTTATAATTTACACCAGCATTGTCTGCGAGAAGACTCCAGAGAGGAGCGTGGCATTTTGGAAGGATTTGGATGTCATCAGGAATACTAATATCAGCTTCAGGGGCATGCATGGATAAAATATGATGAGGGATTCAGGGAAATCATGGGGGGACATCAACTACAAATAAGTGGTGCACCACATGACACCTTTAAGACCAGTGCAGTCAGCCAATGCGATGAGCAGCTTGCCCATTCCATATCAACTCAGGAAAGAGGGGGTGGAAGCCAGCAGGGCCCCACTGGGGGGTACTAGTACTTCAATAATCGCATCAATAAACGCACTGAAACTTCAATAGAGGTGTCACCCTTGTAGGTTCCGGCATGAGTGTTTGAGGTGCATAGAGAGGCATCCACTCATGCACTACAATGCTGGAACAGATTCAGCAGTGGCAGGAAGGGACGGGGTAAGAAAGGAGGTATGGCAGCAAAGGGTGGTTATTTCGAATTACATGCTGCTCTGGCTGAATGTATATGCAGATGGAGTGGCGGCATCTTTACTGTGGAAGGATTTCAGGCAAGAGTTCAGGATTCTTTATACAGGTCCATTGCCGGGCCATCAGGTTTACAATTTGAGTGCCTCCAAGGACATGGAAGAGTTGGCGCAGGAAAAGTCGATGAAGGAAGTGGCTCAAGGCAGGACTGCTGTTCTATTTCGAGAATCTTTCTTATTTGACTTCATGGTATCCCTATTAGGGGTGGTACTAAAGAAGGTGGCAGAGAAGTATTGGCTGATACATCACCTGTCCTGGCTGCAAGAGGCATCAGTCAAGACTTGATTAATCAAGCAGAGTGTTCAGTATCTTACACGAATTTGGATACAGCCATACAACTTATGAGGTCATGTAGTGAAGGCTCAGAAATGGGTAAGGCAGACATTAAGTCAGCTTTCTGCCTTCTACAGGTACATCCGGTGGACTTTCATTTGGAATACAGGTCTGAGACAAGTATTTCATACACAAGTACATGTCCATGGAGTCTTCAGTGGGATCTACATATTTTGAGAAATCCAGCATGTTCATTAAATGGGTGGTGAAGTCAGCAGCAGGTTCGAGTCAAGTTCTGTACTACCTAGATGATTTTTGCTGGTGGGTAGTGCCAGGTGGCAGATGAATGCGTGCAATTGATGAAGATGTTGGATGTGGTGGTGGACAGGTTTGGGATCCCTTGGTGGCAGAAAAATCTGAGAGTCTTACGAGCAGGTTGACGTTTTTGGGCATTGAGTTAGATTCAGTGGCATTGGTCTCCCGGCTGCCAGAGGACAAGCTGAAGGATTTGAATGCATTTCTGAATGAGGTAATGTGAATGAAAAAATGAGAGTTGCGGCTCTTGCAGATGGCACTTGAGCATTTGAACTTCACATGTTAGGGGAGCCGGCAAGCCACATCTCAGGATCCGGTTGACCAGATGGGTGAGGGAAGTCTTGGGTACAATGAAGTTACTATGTGACTGCTGGATGATACACTGATGTGGAAGGTGGAAATATACTCTGACGCTTCAGGCACTAGATGGTTTGGTGTGTTATTGGGATGGTCAGTGGTGTGCAGAGCATTGGCAGCAGGCTTGGAAGGACAGGGAGTAGAGGACTGCGTTCTTGGAGGTTTTTTCCCCCTGTTGCTGGTGGTTAGACTTTGTGGGGAGGAGCTGCGGAACAAGAGAATGACATTTGTGTTGGACAATGCAGCAGTGGTGCAAGTAGTGAACAGGATGCCTACACAGGATATTTGGGTGATCACGATTTTGAGACCGCTGGTATAGCAATGTCTGGGAAAGAACATTCTCTTTCAACAAAAGCACATTTCTGGGCTGGAAAATGGGGTAGCTGATGCATTTTCTCATTCGTAGTGGGCGAGGTTCCATGATTTGGACCCAGGTGCAGCAAAGGTGGGACTGAGAGTGGTAGATGATCTGTGAGACATTGGACTGTAAGTGCATATCTATTGGTGGAAAATTAAATAGCTACGTGTAGGAGGAGGTTGTATCAACAGGGCTGGAGGAAGTTCATAGAGTATGAGGGGAGACGCCAGAGGAAAGATTTTTGAGGATTGATGGAAAGAAGAGCGGATATGTTGACGTTTGGGATGGGGCAGGTTGAGAAAGGCTTAACTTAACAGCAGTGACTATTGGCAGTGACTATCACCTCCATATTTCCCCTGTGGTGGGGAAATATGGAGGTGATTGATAGGGGATGGTCCAGAATGCAGAGTTGCGTACACATCCGCCTGGGAGGCTCAATTGTTCAAAGCACTGTTCACATCATAGTTTATCTGTGCCTTTAGGTTGTCCAAATTGGTGGGGGGTAATGGGGGAACTGGTATTAGGATAGACGTCATTGACTGTAGTGATGAGGGTGTGGAAGTTTGGCTGTGGAAGTCCAAAAAGAAAGTAAAGGGTGCGGTAATAAGATTGAAGCATTCTGGGGTGAGGAAGGTGTGGCCAACAGTGCATTTGCACAACTTTTCTGGCCCCATGGACTATGACATAGGAGAGCTCTTCTGGCATGAAGAAAGGAGGGACATGCTGGGCACAGCAGTTCTTATGCATCCTCTGTAAATGCCTGGATCTAGCATATCTACCAGCTCTGAAGTTTGATTCTCATTCTTTCAAAATTGGTGCAGCCTCGGAGGGGTTTTGGCAGGGAAGGGAGAGAGCTGGCTGCAGGGGCGGTTTTTGCCCTAGGGCGTTGGGGTGTTGCCCCACTTGTATTTTGTCCCCCTTGGCCTCTTATAACATATAAATATATTGCAGTTCAGTTAATTAAATCAATGAGATTTTCATTATATACATCCTGCGGGCCGCGAGTCTGGACATGGAGTCGCGAATCAGGCTTCAGCTGCGCAGCATTTCTGAAGGGGTGGGGGGCTTAAGTTAAATTGACACAGACTGTGACAGTCGCACATGGCAACAAGCGCAGGGCACCTAGGCCACAAGTGCACATGTCTGGTTGGCCGGCTGCATTTCTCCGGCCAGCCTGACATGCGCACTACAGGCTTCTCTGTACTGCACATTAGTGACTGGGGTTGCTTAAAACCGCAGGCCCCCAGTCACTTGATGAGCGGTGAGGTTTCCAAAAGCATCATTCATAACGTTAGAATGTTCGTACCGTTCACTTGAAAGCACTTTCATGCAATTTGTCTCATGACAAATGAATGGAATGAATTCCAAACACATGTTTTTGGCTTCTATCCAGTAGGTGGTGGCGGTGTTACAACACCTTGGAGTTTGGTGACTGAATCAGAGTACAGACATTTTGAAATTATTGTAACATTGATTTGCAGTTGTGTTCTTTTTGAGTAATATCCTTGAGGTTGTGAGAGAAATCAGTTAGCATTTTTCACGCTTCTGCAATACGTGATCATGTCAAAGGTTGTGGTTCCGCTATCAGTGTCTGTTAAATTGTACCTCTCTTGCTCTCCCTGCTTGGCTCTGTGCAGCGCAAATCCCCCATAAATATGTTTTGTTCAAAGGAGAAAGTAGGCTACGAGCGCCTCTTCCCCATAGCTGCCCCTGGCAAACAGGAATTAGAATTCAAATGTTTTGCACATTTATTTGTTTATTCATTTAGTTTTGCCTTATAATAAATAAAAGGCATATTCCCCCCGACCAGGTGTCGGAGCGATGACTCACTCACACCTTTCATCGCTCTGAAAGTTGGTCGGGTGAGTAGAATGGGTAAAACTCAGAAATGCATTGGCGGAACTACATGCTTTCGGAAATAGCACGTTGTTCGGTTGCCAGGACCTCGATTTGTTTCTTTGCAAATTGCACCGTTTGAAACTAAGGGACCTACAACAAACATAATGCAGCAGCCGGCAGCTGCGCTCGTGAGGAGGCCTGTCTTGGCCCGAGTGACAAATGTGAAAATTGCATGCGGAATGGCTTGAATTTTACTGCTTGCATTTGGAAACAATACACACACTGGTTTGCTGAAAGCGGGCACTTCCAAATGCAAGCAGTAAAATTCAAGGCATTTGACAGTACATAAACTAACGGAACAGAGTAGGGCCTGGTAACAAATTCCATGGATGACACAACATACTGTAATGTAACAGTATTTGAGAAAGGAAATCCCAAGAGGAAGAGGGCCCACTTACTTGCCAGTTGATGCACTGTGCTCTTCTGAACGGGCCTCTGCAGGGAGTTAGCATTTTAAAGATGCAGAAATGGATTGTAACTTGGAAACAGTGATAGAACATAAAAAAATAGACCATTATTTTTGTAGCACAGGAATTTTAACAGCAGAGATTGTGTTATGTGTCATCATGCAGGGCAGGCTGTAGCACTTATGACACCCGGGGTGACATTGTTTGTTGGCGTCCTACCACTAAAAAACCTCCTTCTCCACAGGTTCCCTCATTACCACGCCCCAACAGTGCCCCTCATCTCCCCATAGCCCTTCTCTCACATGCATTTCTTTTGTTTTATAGTGCTGTGAAGGGGTTCAGAGCCCTTTACATCACACACACACAATTTATACAGAGACAATAGATCATACGTGTGTAAATCAGTGCATAGGAAATGTTACATAAGACAAAGAGGACTACATGGTGCAGGCGTCACGTCATCTATACTGGTAGGCAGTATACTTTAAGACTGACTGTTTGGTCTGGAGCAGCACAAACGTTTAATTTGAAATGTAACACCGTGGTTGTGTGGACTTTACTAATAAGAATTAATTTCTACCAAAATACAGTGCCTTGTAGGGTGCCCTTCTACCTTTTAATGTTTATTCCTTGCTGTCTCACTGTGTCCAGTCCAACAAATCACAATAGCTTGTCAGTATATTTAATTTCTAAAGGTATATCAATAAATAAAGAAATCTGTCAGGTACTCAGGTTTGTTATCTCGAAGTCTGTTATGAAGTTCTGTGGTTATACTGAATAAGCAACTACCTACATTATTATCATATAAAACCTCTTTATTTATGTCATAAATACACTTTCACAATTGCTTTATTAACCTTCTTGCTTTCATAAATTGGCTTGGAAATGCATAATTTGACTGCTCTTTTTGAAAAACTTTCTCGGGGGGAGAAGCTCCCAGAACCTCCCTTATGCCAGTCGGGCTCGCTCGCTAAGCTCGCTCACCACTGTGCACTGAGCCTCCACTTTTAAGCCCACCACTTTAAAATGTCACTAGCCGCCACTGGCCGGCTGAAAGGTTTGGGTATGTGGAAGAGCAACTGTGTGTAGCGCTATGGGTTAAAGCAACTGGATGTGCTTTCTTTGGCAGGTGTACTGATTGTAGCATTCCATCGCTGGGATATTTGGAGTTGCGGGCACCCCGTGGTGAAAAGAGCAGGGGTAAAGGCTGAAAAGCAATTTGGAAGTAACCATCTGGGGCTAGACAAGGACGTTGCAATGGCACACTGGCATAGCCCGGAGGCATGCGTTGGGGGCAATTGGTGCTGGCCTTGTGGGAATTCAAGGCAAAGGATGGAAAGCCAGAGTCAGTGGTGATTTACCTGGGGGAGAACGGCTTGGTACAATCCACGCGGCTGGAACTGATCAAGACTATGAAAAGGGACCTGGAAATGTTGAGATCGGAGTGTGAGGAGACGTTGTTTTATTGTACTTAGCTGCTGCACAGGAGAGTGTGGCAAGGAGCCCATAAACCAGTAGTGATCAATAAGGCACAGGAGATAAATAGAGAAATTCATTGATTCTGCAGGACAAAGGAAGTGAGGATGATTTCTGATAAGAATATAGTTTTTGAGTCACCATCTTTGGTCCTTCGCTATGGGGTTGCCTTGTCTGAGCTGGGCAGCAAGTTGTATCTGGAGGAGTTGATGTGAATGCTGCAGGAGTGGGTAAAAGAGCTTGTAGAGGGGATTGAAATGACATCTCTGGGGTGGATCTTTCTGGTGGTGGAGAAAAGGAAAACTGGAGAGCAGATATAGGGAAATTTGAGGGTATACAAAGAAGTAAGGGAGAACGGTGGCAAGACTTGATTCAAGGAGGAGGGCCTGATCTAAGGGCAACAGGCTCGGCAAGGAGGTAGTAGGTTCCTGGGCGAGGATTACAAGGACACATGTTAATGTTTGGAATGTGTGTGGTTGTTTCATGGAGGTCATAAGGGGTGGGATTTTAGCGTGGGAGTATGTAGGGGAGCAGGATTGAGTTATTGTATATGTTAGTCAAGTTGAAGGAAAGAGTGTACGGCTCAGCTAAAGGGTTAGGATCTTTTCCTACTCTCAACAAAGCAGCCTTTTGCATTTGAAGGAAGCAGAATAGTGTGATCATTTCCTCCCAACCTAGAATACAGCAACAGTAAAGTGAAAGCCTCAAACAAATGCATCAAAACGGTGGACAATCTGTAAAACCCCAGTGCACAGCTGCTTAATACTTGCATAAAGAAGCACACTGCAGGACTTTGAGGCTGTTGAGCTCACTTGGAGAGATACATTATATGCCAGAACCGTTTAGATGAGCCTACAGAAAGATTCTGAATCTGTCTGAGTAAATGCCAGTGAGATTAGGATCTGTTGGAGTGCTGATGAATTGAATGCATGCTTTGTTATTCATAAATGAGTTGCAGGAATGATACCTGATAGGGTTTATTCTTGCTAATCTACTGGTCCTGCCACAAAGGCTCCTATGCCTTCCTGAACCAGCATCACATGAGCTGAGAGCTATGGTGCTTATGATATGGATGCTGTTTAACTTGAGAGGCCAGACAATGTACACGTTATAGAGAGTGGGTATGTAATTAGGACTGTTATCCATGTTTAATAGAGAGCTACATCAGTACCATCAGTCCAAGGAGAAAAAATAAACACGTTTACCTCTCTATTACTCTCATATAAAATGAAATGATTTCAAATACATGTGCTAGACCTGTCCAAAGAAGCTGCATCCTTTTTCACACACCATTCCAATTCAGTTTGGACCCAGCCATTGCAAATCAGTCTTGATTCTGCTTCAATAGAAACAATGCAGCCCGAATTGCCAGGCCAGGTCCTCCCTGAACCAGAACACAAGCAACTAAAGACTGGTTTTGCCCTGATTGCGGCTCATCAGTTGGGTATAGCTTAGTTCTAGAGCCATATTGAGGATGGGACCTACGTCTGTGCATAGCCCTCAAACTTAGGGCATCAACTACAACAAAACAAGGTGAGAATGTAATGCTTAAATGACTCTCAGCCACTGACAATCACTCAGGAGGCACCCTAGTTTATTGTTTTCCACCCACAATGCCACCTCAGTTTGGACCCAGCCATATACAAATCAGTCTTGAACCTGCTCCAATAGGAAGAGTCCAGCACAAACTACCAGGCCAGGCCATCCCTGAGCCTGAACACAAGCAACCCAACCCAACCCACAAGCCCTATTGGAGCAGGATCACGACTGATTAGCATATGACTAATTAAAACAATGTTTGAAGTAACTCAAAAATCAGTCACAAAAGTAGAAGCAAGGCTTGTACATCAGTAAAAACCAAAGTAAATGTGTGTAGTACAACAATATAGAATTATATTTTCAAATTTCGATTGCCTTCATTTTTTGTATAATTCGGAATTAGGAATTATTAACATCAATTAAAATGCAAAATGTATCATTTATTTACTGACCTCGCTAGACATTTACAAAATGTAGTGAACTAATTGGTATAAATACTTACAATTTTGAATTGATGTATCTAGCTTTAAAAAAGTGGGAATTGTTGAAACGATCACTCAGGGCATTCGTACTCTAGGATGGAAAAAACACAGAACACCCAGAAGATGTTAAAAGAAGAAAAACACATACACACACATTTCTGTAATCTACACAAGTATTCTGTAATATTATATTTATATATAATATCTGGCTAGCGTGTTGACAACACTGTGTTATAGTAATTTGAAGGTGGTAAGTAAATTATAAATCTGAGGTATAACTATAACTTAAGACTTTCTAATGTTTGTGAAATTTGTTTTGTTTGTATAGAAAGAATAAATAAAGTTATAGTAAATTTGAAAGTGCTTTGTAAATCATTAATTTAAGTTATAACTGTAACTTTAATTGGAGTGTCATAGAGTACAGTTGATGAGTGTCATACAGTGTAGCGCCGTAGAGTGGAGTGCCGTTGAGTGTAGTAGAGTGGAGAGGCGAGTACAGTAGAGTGGCATACTGTACAGTGGAGTAAAGTGTTATGCAGTGGAGTGGTGTGGTGTGCAGTACAGTGGAGTTAAGTATCTTAGAGTGGAGTGGTGTGCTGTACAGTGGAGTGGCGTGTCGTACAGGTGAGTCAATGTCATACAGTGGAGTGTCATCAACAGGAGTGTTGTTGGAGTGGATTGTCATGGAGTGGAGTGTTGTAGAGTAGAGTGTTGTAGAGTGACACAGAGTGAAATAGACTGTGGTAAAGTGTAGTGGCATAGAGCAGAGTACAGTGTTGTAGAGTGGACTGTTGTCAAGTGGAGTGTTGCACAGTAGAGTGGCATAGACTCTACTACAGTGTGGTATCATAGAATGGAATGTCATAGAGTTGCGTGTCGTACAGTGGAGTGTGATAGAGTGGAGTAGAGTGGCATAGAGTGCAGGGATATACCGTGGAGTAGAGTCTTCTAGAGTGGAGTGGCATAGAGTGAAGTGCATGTGTCGTACCTACACTATAGTGTCATAGAGTGAAGTGGAGTGTCGTACACTGGAGTAGAGTGGGGTAGAGTGGAGGGGTATACAGAGGAGTAGAGTCTTCTAGAGTGGAGTGGTGCAGAGTGAAGTGGTGTGTAGTAGAGAATAGTGGAGAGTCATATAGTGGAGTGGACTGTAGGGAAGTGGAGTGTTACACAGTGATATGTTCAGAGGAGTGTCGCTGAGTGAGGTGTTGTTGAGTGAAGTGTTGTTGAGTGAAATCTCATAGACTGGCACGGAGTGGAGTAGAATGTTGTACAGTTGAGTGGAGTAGGGTCTTCTAGAGTGGAGTGGCATAGAGTGAAGTGGCATGTCGTAGAGTACAGTGGAGTGCCATAGAGTTGAGTGGACTGTCGTACAGAGTAATGTTGTACAGTAGTTTGTTCTTTAAATCAGTGTTGTAGAGTGGCATCGAGTGTAATAGAGTTGAGCTACATACAGTGGAGCTGATTTTTCATGCAGTGGCGTAAAGTGTAGTATCGTACAGTTGCGTAGAGTCAGGCACAGTGTTGTATAGTGAAGAAGAGTGGAGTGGAGCAGAGTGGAGTGGTGTAGCATACAGTAGTGTGGAATAGCATATCATAGGGTGGTGTGTGGTACAGTGTCTTAGAGTGTAGCGGCGTAGAGTGGAGTGGCATAGAGTGAACTCGAATGTCGTAGAGTGGCATGGCATGGGGTAGACTGGAGTGGCGAGTCGTAGAGTGAGGTGGCATGGAGTGCCATACAGTGGAGTGGACTGTCGTAGAGCGGAGTGTGTTGTTGTAGAGTATAGGGATGTGTCATAGAGTGGAGTCATGAAGTGTAGTGTAGTGGCGTGTTGTGTCGTAGAGCATTGTTTAAACAGAGGTAGCTTGAAATGGATGAACGAACTTAAATAAAATGTGTCCGAAATATAGATTATTAGGTGTAAATGGTCTATTTTGGTAGCACATGTAAATTGTTTCAGTAGTTTTAAAGTTATACGTTTTGTGTAAGTTTACCATTGTTTGCTATTCAGAAAGATATTTTACGACTGACAACAGTCCTATCTTGTAATGAGTGGGGACTCCGCAGTCATAAAGATACTATTTGTAAAAGGGCTTTTTGAATAGCCAACAATGGGAAACTTTCAAAATAGTGTAAGTTTCCCATTGTGAATGAGGCCCATAAGCCAGAAATAGTTAGTGATATATTAAGCCATGGTATACAGCAAATAATTTTGCAGTTGACCGCGGTACTTGCAGACCACAAAACAGTATATGATTGGCTAATGACTGCCTTCCATACGACCGCGATGCCCGTAAACCGTTCGGGCAGTCCGAATCGGTTCCGGAAGGCATTCGGACAGCCCGAGTCTTTCGGAGCCGAATCGTACAGCTCTGTGGACACGGTTTCCGAACGAGCGATTACAATGACCGATTTGGACAGCCATTCCAATTCGGTCTGCCTGACACGAAACGCCTGTCGGAATCTGTCTTTCGGGCCCCCCTTCACCTGGATTGAAAGAGTAAATGGAGTCACCCTGTGTCCCTCAGAACCTGGCCATACATACAACAAATTACAAATGGTTCTGTTGGGTAGAGCAATTGCTTTGAACTCTTGTAGTATTAATCATGCAAAAACAAATCTAACAAATTTCTTTGTATACTTCAAGATAGAACACGAGTAACAAGAAATATTTGGCATACAAGTAAATTTTTTTTTTTCACCTGGAGGCATCCGAATGGGGCCCATGGGGGTACCCAAGAGACCCCTCTTCTCAACCGTGCACAATGTGGCAAGCACCATGGGGTGCCCACCACAGGGTGCAAGGTTTTCCCCGACCACCCCTTTTTTCAATTGGAGTCTCTGTTCTCGCTTGGAACACAGGCTCCCATTGAAGTCAATGCGAGTCCGACCGAACGATGTTGGGAAGCATCGTAATCCGTCGGTTGGGCTCGCACAACCCGATTTGTTCGGAAACGATTCCGAGACCGATTCGTTCGGAACAGTTTCTAAACAACATCATAATTGGCCCCTTAGTGTGCATTCTTGGTTATAAGTGGAAATATAGTGTAATACAGTGTTGTCCAATTTTTTTGACATATTTCATTTTTTTAAACATGTTTAATGTAGACTGTACTACACTGTATTTCGCCTTACATCCCAGAACGCAGACTAAAGGCCTGATTACTACATCTGTGGTCCGTCCGCCAGACAGCCGATGCCATGGTTGGGAGAACACCGCAAAGCCTGCGGTGTTCAGATCACCGTATTACGGGTGGCCCGCGGGCCGGCGGTCTGAAGTTGGTGGTCCCTTGACTGCAGCATGGCTCTGCCATTGAGAAGGGTAGTGCCTTCTGCACGTCTGTGCACCATGTAGTGCATGGCACACAGTGCACGCATGACAGTGCATGGAGAAGGGGGCACAACATATGCCCCTAGCACTACCCTCCTGGGCAAAATCGCCCAAGGGCCCTGTTTGGGGTCCCTTCCTTCTCTTTCCGCCATCCTTTTCATGGCTGGGTTCCCACCATGAAAAGACTGTGGAAAAGGGAAGCCATAATCCCGACGGCAGTACCTGCCTCGGCATCCCCACCATTCACAGCCACCTTCGCCTTTACCTCCGCGGCACCTCTGGGATCCAACAGCTGTGTTGTTGCGGGCTGGTGGCCGTCCGACTGCCAAACTTGCAATCGGGCAGTCGGACTGCCTACGTTGCAGCATTCGGACTGACACCACAGATACGGCAGTCCTGGGACCGTCGTACCTGTAATAAGGCCATAACTGTAAAATAAAAGAAAAATTAAATATGTAAAAAAATTAAAAACAACACTGAAATACACTATATTTACCCTTAAATATAATGTAGTAGTGTTTTTTTTAAATTTTGCTTCCATATTTAATTTTTAAATCATTTTTGTAAGTAAAGCAATAGTTTCTATTGTTTAGTTAAAAAAGAAATATGTAAAAATTGAAAATACACTGTAGCAGACTATATTGCTATTTTTAATTTTTTACATTTTTTTAAAGTACTGCTTTACTTCCTAGGAGGTACCACGGTACTCCGTAAACGTTCTTAAAAACATATAGAAACATATAAATAATTTAATAATTTTAAATTCAATAAAGTGGTAATAAGTGGATAAAAATATAAAACCTAATACTTGCCTATATCTAAGGCCCTAACCGAGAACACGGCCAAATTGTGGTAAATGACACAATGGCTGCCTCTTACTTTTGGAAAGGCAGCCATTATCCAATCATATACTGCTTTGTGATCTGCAAGTACTGTCGTATATAGCGAAATTACCGCAGTATACCATAGCCCAATATATCATTAAGGGGCCAATTCCGATGAGGTTTGGAAGGCATCCTAACGGCATTTGCTCTGTCCGAATCGGATCAGGAACATGCCTTTTCGATCGAATTGGAAAGGTTTCCGACTGACCGATTATGATGCGAGTTAGGCGTTAGGAATATCCCAATCCAAACCCGTCGGCATTCAGAATGACCGAGCTGTACGGAGCAGACTCGTACGTCTCTACAGGCTGCGTTTCAGAACAACCGATTACGATGCTGGATTTGGACAGCCTTTCCGAATCGCGCCGTCCGACTCGATTCGGCAGTCAGAATCAGACTTTGGGTACCCGTAGCGGGCCCCCCTGCACCCGGAGCCTTCCCAATCGGGCCCGTGGGGGTACCCATGGGTCCCCCCATACCAGCCATGCACAGTGTGGCAGGCACCAGGGGGTGCCCGCCACAGGGTGCCCCTATTTTCCCCAGCAACCCCTTTCTTCAATGGGAGCCTATGCATTCGGTCGGAACATAGGCTCTGATTGAAGTCAATAGAAGTCTGACCGAATTGTATCTGGAAGCATCCGGATGCATGGTAATCGGTCGGTCGGACTCTTCCGATCCGAGTCGGTCGGAAACCATTCCCAAACCGATTCGGTCGGAATGATTTCCAAACCGCATCGGAATCGGGCCCTCAGTTTTTATGCCTTGTGATTCCAAAACTACTGAATGAATTTGCATGAAATAGCAAAAAAAATCCTTTCAAGAACATAATCTATATTCTTGCCAAATTTGATGAAAATCTGTTCATCAGTTTCTGGTACTACATCTATCTAAAAAGTCTAAGGAAAATGCATTGGTGGAAAAATGAGTTTTCCCATTTTTACTTTGCACCCCTTAACTAATCACCGCAAAACTTTGCATCGTCTGCCAATGTAGGTTTGCAAAGTTTCATGGAGATTCTTCAAACGTGCGCAAAGTTATTATTGAGCAAAAATCCAAGGAATTCCTATCTCTGGGAATCCTAACTATAACTACTGAGTGGCTACCACTCAGACCTATTCTTTCTTCAACATTGGCAGATGAAGCAAGCTTTTCCCTTGATTGGTAAAGTGGGGGCAAAGAAAGAGACAGGGTCCAAAAACAGGTTTTTAGCCCAATGCATTTTACATAGATTCTGTGTACTGGACATAGTGCCAAAACAGCTGAACAGGCTTACATGAAATTTAGCAGGACATTATGGTGCACATATTATCCTTTTGCATACTACAGGTAAGTAGAGTAAATATTTTTTAAGTTATAAGGCATTTTAAATTAGTGATATCTGTTGTTGTGGTATTTTGCGGTATTTCACAGAAGTACAATGGTACATAATGAAGTCATTAGGTGATTGGCCATTGTATGCTATTTCACTGTACCCAACTCCAGTCTCGATACTACACTCTTCAGTTTTCAACCCTATGCCACTGCACTGTGCACCACTTCAGTGTACACCACTTCTCTCCTTGCTATTCCACTGTAAAACACTTCACGACACTCCAGTGTACGCCTCTCCATGACAATCCAGTGTATGCTTTTAAACCGTACAACACTATATTCTGTGCCATTCAACTATGTACAACTCCACTCTACATCCCTACACTCTACGCTACTACAGTCTACACTATTCCCCTGTACAGCACTGAACTCTACTCCACGCTACTTCACTACGTGCCACTCCACTCTACATCACTAGACTGTATGCCACTAAACTCAACGTTATTGCTCTCCACACCACTCTAGTATTCGCTACTCCACTATATGCCACTCTACTCTACACCACTCCTCTCCACACCACTACTATCTTCTCTATATATATGTATATTTATGTTTTTTTAGTGAGTTTCTAAGGTTTTTTTTTAAATTCTATTTTCTAATTGTAACATCCCAGTAACCTTTGTTTTTTTCAGTGAATTTCTAAGGTTTTTTAAATTAAATTTTCTCACTCTTATGCCCCACTTACCTTTATTTGTTTCAGAGAATTTCAAAGAATTTTTTTAATATGTTGTTTGAATATTATTTACTACTTTACTGTCAGTTTTTGGAGAATAAATCAACTCTTTCTAAGTCAGATTTTTTTGGGGATGCTTGTATTGTTAATTACTTAATTTTAAGAATATATAATAATATGTTTACATAGTTCTCATGTTTTTAGAATTTTTGGTTGGTTATTTTGGTCATTTTTAAAAACATTTCCTTTTGCAGTTTTTAAAAAGAACTTTTTTTTATTTATAAATATAATTATAAACTGTTTTTTAAAAAATTGGGAATTTTTAAAAATAAAAATATGTTGGTATGTTTACAAGATTAGTTTTCTTTTATTTTTATTTAACTCATTTTTTTAGGTCCGCGGTACCCCTGCGTACCGAAAAACACCCTAGTCAGTATGAATTCTATGGTTTTCTAGCCCGATCATGTGATCGCAATGTATACCAAAAACAAAAAAAATTAAATACTGGATATATAGAACACTATTTCTGTTTTTGAAATTAGTATAGACATATTCAGGGTTAACAATTTCAGAGTATACATTTTATTTTACAATAACTCACTCGAGTTACGTATTTTGTGGCCTCACGAATCTGCTGACGGGCAACACGGATTTGCGCGCTTGCACAACAAAATCCACTCACCCACATAGGGACCACACCTTTTTTTGAATTATACCCCACCCAACACCTGTTATTTCTATTAGAGGAAAGAGAAAACAGCACATAGATTGGAACATCTCTATATTCTGTGTGTAATGTCGTTCGTGTTTGGTGATAATGGCTGCAGCATTAACATCTGCTCCAGGAAAAGATCCTGTTCTTCTAGAAGAAGATGAGGAAGAACAAGAAGCAGCACCACGGAAGAAGCAGAGTGAAGTTTGGCATGTTTTTGCCATACCATCAAGTCAAAAAAAAGGCACTGCCAAAATTGCTAAGTGCAACATCTGCTGGAAGGAACTTTCGAGAGGAACCAGCAAAAAGTACAGCCATGGGACATCCTCAATGTGGAAGCATCTTAAGACCATCCACGAGAGGCCTATCAGACGATGCTCAGTGAGGAGGAAGCTGGCGCTGTCCATCTGCTTCTTCAGTGACTGAGTCAGCATCTTCCATCTCAGCGACGTTAATGGTGGCAGCTGTGTGTCTAAATTTGGGGCACCTGACGACCCATTGTTTACGCTGCCATGTGCCAGTTGGATTGTATACGACATCTGTAGCTGAGTATTTGGATGCAGTTAACAGTCATCCGTGCTAATTTTTTTGGGAGGGGGATTTTAACATCCAAATTTGTTTGCTCTATTTTGGAGCTTGATAACATGTTCGTTTACATGCAACTAGTTTTGAAACAGTTCTGTACCATGCTTTTTGGGTACATTAATTATTTTTTTAAAAGCAATAATAATAAAATAGCAAAACAATATTTAAAAATAGTTAAAAAGGTTCTTTTAAGACCCTCACCAAGTAATCAAACAAGAGCTGTGTTTCTCCTTTTCTTTCTTTATTGTATATATGATGTATAAGTGTCTGTGTCAGTATTTGTATAAGTGTATTTCTGAGTGTACCAGGGTATGTGCGTATCCCTCCATGTATCACTGTATGAACGAGTGTGTGCCTGGATGTGTCAGTGTATGCATAAATGTATGCCTGGGTGTGCTAGTGTATGTATAAGTGTCTTCCAGGACGGGTTACAGTACTCATCTGCATGTGCCTGAGTGTGTCACTGCATGTATGAGTGTCACTTGGTGTCTGAGTGTATGTATGTATGAGTGAGTGTCTGAGTGTGCCAATAAATGCATCAGTGTGTGCATGGGTGTGTCAGTGTACATATCAGTGTGTCTCAGGCTGTCTCAGTGTATGTATGAGTGAGTGTGTCAGTGTGTCAGTGAATGTATCAGTGTGTGTTTGGGTGTGTTAGCATATGTTAGAGTGTCCCTCTGGGTGTCTGAGTGTATGTATCAGTGAGTGTCTGAGTATGTCAGTGAATGTAATATTGTGTGCATGGGTATGTCAGTATATGAATGTGTGAGTCTTGGTGTGCCTGAGGCTATGTATGAGTTCGTGTCTGAGTAAGTCAGTGAATGCATCAGTCTGTGCATGTGGCGGACTGCCACACCAGCGCTCCGCTGGGGGTGCTAGAGAGCCCAGCACAAGATGGCCACCACTCTGTGAGGCTCAGAGGGCTGGAACGAAAATCTGACTTTTATTTGCCCACACAGGCAGCTGACGAAGAGTACCCCATTAAAGCTCGCGTATAGATCAAGCCCCCTGGGGAGTGGCAGTGACAGAAGATCCAGCAAAGTTTGACTGCTGCCGACACTGTGGCCTAGAGCCCTGAACTGAGCAGCGCACTCCGCAAGAACAGCAGAGTGCCTGATGAGAGGCAGTGCGGGCGAGAGGAGAGCGCCGGACCATGGATCCCTGTGTGAAGGAGGGCCCCGTCATGGCTACTGACCTTGGTGGCACTTCAGAAGGCTGACAGCTTTGCTGGAGAGAATCGCGGACCAGAGGGGGCCCGGCGGCTAGGGTTGTAGATCCGGCTGCTCGACAGTGTGAGGCCAGGAGGCCGCTGGAGAGACGGAGGAGGTCCCGCCCAGCCCTGATGCTGGAGTGGAGCCCGGAGTTTGCTGGGACCACGCTGGGGACGGCAGGAGGCCCCGGCTGCACACAAGGAAATCTGGGCCATTTTCTGCTGACTGGGAGACGCGCAGAGTGAGAGGCATCAGGTGCGCCATCCGGAGCGGTGGAGGTGGCGGGTGCGGCACTGCATGGCCAGAGACAGTTGTAATCTGTCCCTGAATAGACATTGGCTCTGCATGGTGTGTGGTCCTGGGGACCTAACATTAGACCATGAGGGCAGACAAAGCAGGCCCTCTAAAGCGTGAATAGGCACTACCATTAATAGTGTGCTTCGCGGAGGACCAAGGCCTGCATGGAAGCAGAGCGAGGAGCGGACCTGACTGCTGGGGATTGGGAGAACTCCTGCTGGGCCTAGAGGCAGAGCACAGCCTAAGAGCCCGGTTGCACAGTGTTGGGGTGCAGAGTAGCTCAGCAGCAGCCAAGTACCCAGCGACTAGCCTACGCAGAAGGAGTGACTGCTACAGGGGATACCCCCCCACTACTCCAATTAAGATTGGGAAAACTGATACCAGGCAATCCAAGTTGCTCTTCGAACAGTGTAAGCCGACACAGGGACTGGTGATCTCCCGGAAGAGAGACCGTCAGAATTCGAGGTGAGCGAGGCATCCTTCCAGGAGCCTGATATACGGGAGATATTTAGAGATCTTAAGCTGTACATCACAGCGATTGATAGTAAAATTGATTCCCTGGTGGATAGATTTGATCATTTAAAAGAAAAGGTAACTAGTCCCAATGAAAGGTTGGGACAGTTGGAACAGCGCACAACATCGCTGGAGGATGAAGGGAACACAACTAAAGAGAAACTATTGCATATGGAAAAGGTGCTCAAGCTAATCTGAAACAAAAATGAGGATTTTGAAGCTAGGTCCAGATGGAACATTATCAGAATAAAAGGAATCCTGGAGTCCACTGCAATGAATCATGGAGAAGACTATTTTAAAGGAATGCTGCGTGCCCTGTTCGGAGCGTTGCTGTCAAACCTATGCATAGTGGAACAAGTGCATAGATCGCTAGGACCGAGACCGCCACAGGAACTACTGCCAGGCCCATCATTGCGCACCTCCTAAATTACAGAGACAGAAACACTGTGCTCAGGCTGGCATGGCTCAACAAACACTGCCATATCAAAGGAATACTGTATCCATTTATCCTGATTTTACAATGATGGTGCGTGCTGCGATGTGTGACTTCCTGCCGGTGAAAAGATGTCTTCAAAAGACTGACGCCAAATACTCATTGCTCTACCCTGCAAAATTGCGTATCTTTTATGCTGGTAAGACTTCCTATTTTACTGACCCAAGGGCTGCAGCTAAGTTTGTCAAGAACCTCCGGCCTGCCGGGTCGGACTCCCCATCTGCACATGAGCCTGACGAAACCAGCCACATCAGCGACAATGACTGACTACTTAGAAGTTTGAGTTGAGCATGGCAGAGCTCTACACTCATAACTGCCCGAGGGGTGGTATCGAAGTGAGAACCTAATGGGAATTCCTTATCCTGGACCTTGATTAGTTAGAAATGGGTCTCCTTGGCCCGTTGCCTGTTGGCTCCTGCCGGCTGGCTCCTTGTTCAAGCCACCCAGCTCTTATCAAGCTGGGAAGTGCCGGGTGGCTAGTGGTTCCCCCCTCAGGGATGATTACCCACTGTATTACACTGTAAGCCCTAGAAGGCTTTGGTTGGTTGGGTGGATTTTATACAGCCTGGTTGGGGGGCTGTAGTGGGTGTGGGATGGATATTGTTGGAACTGTTTGCATTGACATGCTTGTTCTCCTCTTTCCTTTTCCCTGCTCTGTCTCTTACTACCCCTTTGGCTGCCTCTTATTGTACTGCTGTAATTGCAAGGCTTCTTGCCGCGAGTGCTGAACCAGGGCTGCATGCTCAGTTTTCCAAAACCCAACTGTGGCATAGTTGAAGGTGATCACCTGGAACTTCCGGGGCTTGAATGATAGGCGTAAGGTGAGGCTGGTGTTCGCTTACTTGAGGAGGCACGGCGCCGATGTTTGCTTCTTGCAAGAATTACATTTGACCGAACACACTAGTATGTGCCTGAGGGCGGGGTGGATAGGCGAACAACATGTGGCCTGCTATTCGAGGGGTTACTATCCTTATTAAGAAAAGGCTTGCCCTGGTGCACGTGTGGGAATTTATGTGACCAACAGGGCAGGTATGTGATGTTGGCTGGCATACTGGGACGACACCCGCTCAGGCTTGTACCTATCTATGGCCCCAATGTGGATGACCCTGATTTCTTCGCTGAAATCTGGAGATTGGTAGACACGCTGGGACCTGGCGTGGTTTTATGGGGAGGTGATTATAATGTGATCCTTGATCCTCAGAGATATAGATCGGGTGACTCTCGACGACCTCACCCTAGAGCGGCGGCGCAGCTCCACTCCATATTAGCAGATAATGGGCAAATAAATATTTGGAGGAGCAGGAACGCAGAAAGGGAGGAGGGAACATGTATTTCCTCTGCATGCTCCTCTTGGTCGAGGATAGATTAGTGGCTTGCCTCCCGAGATGCAGACGCCTGGGTCTCCACTGCCACTCACTTGCCGAGAACCCTCTCGGATCATTCACCAGTCATCATGAAGCTTATTACACCAGAGTACACAGGCCGGGCGTTCACGTGGTGGTTACCTCATGGGGCACTATGAGACCAGGTGTTCCGGGATGCCATCCGGGCTGCTATAGTGGAGTATTATGGGCACAATGCAGGCACAGTAGATTCCTTCTCTGTTATCCAGGAAGCTTTTAAAATGGTAATACGTGGAGAATGTATAGCAAAGCAGGCAGTGGTGTTGCTGTCAACCAGAAGGGAATTGAACCATATTGAGGAGGAGACCCAGGACCTTGAGCATGATTATTTTGCCACTGGCAGTGCAAAAGTGTTCGGCTGCATATGTGGCAAGATAGGCGAATTTGAGGAGGCTGCGCTGATGGAGATGCATTATCTGGGAAGGGAGCCCCGCGCCACTCAATATGGGGAGGGAGAGCGAGCGTGCAAAACCTTAATTGGCCTGCTTCGACAACCATGGGCTAGTGATTACATTGCTGAACTCCACACTGATGAGAATGAGCCAGTTGTTGGCCAGGCAGCGGTGCAGGCGGAAATGCTCTCTTTTTACTCCTCTCTTTATAATGCAATGCAATCGCATGCCCCCCCAGATCTTGATTCTTTCTCTAATTCGATCCAGCTACTCTGGCTTGAAGATGGGCACCTCCACTTCCTAGATGAGCCTTCTGTGGAAGAAGAGGTTATTCAGGTAATTAGAGCTCTCACAGGAGATAAAGCTTGAAGGAAGTGGCCCTTAGGGGCCACCCGGGTTACTTACAACCACCTGCTATGCCTTCCCAAGAATGAAGAGTCAGTCAGACAGTAGAGAATACAAACAAGCTTTTATTAGCAATACTCTGCAGAGGAGTCCAATCTGACCTGCACCCTAAGATGTCTGCCGAGGGACTGGCTCCCCAACGTCCTGCAATGCATGATCATTCCTCCAAGAACCCCCCAACCACGCCCACAGTGGAAAGTTACCGCCCTGAGCCGAACATGAACAAAGAAGGCACAGAAGGATGGGCTACCACCTGCCAGATGGGTACATGCTATCTGCAACTCAAGGTCGCGCTGAGTCTCAGCGTCTCCTAACATGGGAGCAGGACTACACACTTGGATAGGTATGCGAGGGCAGAATGGCCTATTCATTAGCAAGTCGGGAAGCAGCCTTGAACAGGAAAGAAAATAATAACTAAATACAGTGTTCTGCTGAGGCAAGCAATACGAGTAATGAGGCCTAGTTCAGACACAGCCTAAGCAGCCTAATAGGGATTACGAAATACAAAATGGAGTCACACTTGCTAACTAAAGCTTGCACGTTGCAGGGATAACTCAGTGGGTTGCATAACGTGAATACAAACGGCGTCTATTTAGCCACATACTGCTAACCTAATATAGCATGAAATGAGTGCATGGCAGGAATGGGATTTTCAAACCTAACAGACCCTCCTTTTAGCATAGGTAGCTAAATGCTTTATTGAGGCTATCCGGTAGGGTCTTTACAATTCTAAGTGGGAAGAAAGAAAATGAATAGTCACTGAAGTTACAAGGGAAAAAAAGGTAGCACAAGCACATGAATAGCAGAGTCTACTTAGTATTCAAAAATACCCTCATCGATAAGCATCATGTTCTATATATATCATGCATCATCATAGCAGAGACTTTATGATCACGTCCTGTCAATGTAGGGGTAGGAGTGAGTTTGCTCACACAATAGGTGCAACAGGCTGGAAGACAACTGATACATAGGAAACATGTAAAGATGACACCTGCGATAGCTGCCAAGAAAAGTAGCATCTTCCAACCCCATGATGTCAACAGACCCCAGAACCACCCTGTGAGGGACCATGAACCATTATCCTGATGGATATCTGAGGCAAGCCTGTGTAATTTCTGTATTGCGGAGTATACACTAGGGGCGTTATCAGGAATGTAAACACAACAGCTGCTGCCGATGACGCTGCAGGCTCCACCACTATCAGAAAGAATGACGTCTAAAACCATCCGGTTTTGAAGAGCAACGAGTCTCGTAGCCTGAAGCTCGACTGTAAGATTAGTCAGTATACCTGCAGTAGTGTTAATAACTCCCTCAACTACTCTAGCAAGGCGACGGATATTACGGCTATTGAACATGGGGCCCCAGAACGGCAGAATGCCCTTCATGATGTCAGTAAATTGCTGTAGGGAAGTATCTGTTTGAGCTATATCTTCTGAATTGACAACTCTCTTGGCCCGATGCAAATGTAGATCCCTACGCTGTAGCCTATGATTCCTGTGATAATTAGATGGTGCAATGTAAACAGGGGGCAAAAGAATGGAGGCATAACACCGGCCAGACCATCCCCTGGGAAGCCATGTATAAGCCTGTTCCCCACAAACGAAGTATACATTGGGAGGTGTAAGCAAAGGTGGGCTACTAGTAGTGTTCAATCGGTATGTGTAGTTACAACTGCTCTGTCCTACTGGAATGTTCCCTGAACCTTCAACGCAGAAACTAGATGCGGTATTGATCACAGGGACTGGCATGGCTTTGTCTTCAGTGATATTATGTTCTTGGAAACATTTCAAGTATTCGGTAACATTAAATCCTTGAAAATCCAACATTTCATTTTGTAACCAAGTGACATTCTTATTATCCTCAAAAATATTCATGCAAGCTTCTGGATGTAGGGTACCCTCCTTTCCATCTGCCCCAGGTGTATATCCTTGGTGTACCATTATATATTCCAACACTGCTTCGTAGTCAGACTGTACCATATTCATTGCGTCAGCATGATAGTGCATGTACACCATAGAAAGCAACTGGAACCAGGCCTCACAGCTACCCAAGTATGACAGGGGCAATGACACTAGTAGATCATTCTTGTGCATAACTGAGGGAAGTAACCCACACACCCAACAATTTGTGGCATTGGTGGTGCTGTGTACCTGATGAAGCATCTGCAGAAATGCGTTCTCAGCATAAGTCTGTCTATTTCTCTCTTTATGCGGGGCCAGTGTAACAAACGAATGCTCAGATGGAGCCGGGGTAGTCCCTATCAATGTGTGTACAGGATGCTGTTCTTCTAAATACCACACCACCTCGAATAGTATTATCGTTACAATGAGAAGGACCACTACTACCCTACTCCCAGTAGACCAACTAGACCACCCAGGATCATTCTGTTGTAATGGTGGGGCCACCAGGGGCTGTTCCTCCTTCATGACTGCACGGCCAAATGGGTACATAGAAAGAAACCTTAGGAATTGGAGCCACAAAAATACAACCGACCAGAGGGGTACAAATCACCCAGTGTCCTTCATAGCCTCACTGGTAGACTCCTATTGTTCATCAACGACGGTGCTATGACGCACTCCCACGGGGGAGCTGCGTGATCACAGCCCTTGCTGGAAAACAAATCCTCTTCTTTCAGGATAGGGCACCCTCCCTCCTGGGCAAGTACCCTCAACGATCCTGTCTAGTGTCCAGGGCAGTGCACCAGTGTAACTCACTCTAATCTAGAGCAGGCACCTTAGACATAGCACCTATGCCCTAAGCTCGAGTCCTTCCCTAACTCCTGGACTGTCCTACTGGCACACTGTCCTTCCGTCAGGGCCGCAGGTTGTACCTGGCGACCCCAGGCACTTCTTCATCAACAAAAAGGGGAAGAAATTCAGGCTCAGCAGGGCATTGAGACTCAGGTGTCTGTGCACCAGAAGCGGGAGCATCCGGGCGGCCCTTATCTCTGGGGGGACCACCTCAAGTAAGGCCGTGTCGCTTTCTTCGTCTGTCTGCGCCCACCTCAATCGAGCGTCAGAGAAGGGAACGAAACGGGGCACTCGCTCCCCTTCCTGGACCCACAGGTCGTACGGAACCCACCGGTCATACGGAAGTGGAAGAGGGATCCTCTTGACGTGCGAGCCGTGCACCCAGTGCTTCCGGCCTTCAAGCTTCACTGCGGTGCGGGTGGTGAGCAGGACCAAAAGTGGCCCCTTCCATCTAGGCTCCAGGCAGCTCTTTCGCTGAAAATTCTTCACAAGCACGAAATCCCCGGGCTGTAGCTGATGCCTGGGCCCCTCTGGTACTGGTTGCAGCATGGCGTGGATCTTTTGGTGGATAGAACGGAGATCTTTAGTCAACTCATACAGATAGTCCACAATCAGGGGGTACTCTATCTCAGAGAAGCGCTTGGGTCTTGGGATGCCCCAGATGTTGGCGGGGCGTCCAAAGACCACCTCGTACGGGGACAACCCTGTTCTAGAATGCGCTGTCGCTCTGGTAGATAACAAAGCCAAAGGTAGAGCATCAGGCCATCGCAATCCTGTGCTTTCTTGAATCTTCGCTAGCTTCAATTTGAGAGTACCATTGTACTTCTCAACCAAACCTGCTGACTGGGGGTGGTTCACTGCATGAAACTTCTGCTTAATATGCAAGCCTTTGCACACCAATTCAATGACTTTTGAATTGAAGTGACTTCCGTTGTCACTCCAGATCACACGTGGCAATCCATAGCGCGGGAAGAACTCTTTTAAGAGAGCCTTCGCCGTTGCCATGGCTGTATTCTCCTTAGTGGGGTAAGCCTCAATCCATTTACTGAATGCACAAATCACTACAGGCACATACTTAAAATTGTTAACTCGTTCCATTTCGATGAAATCCATCTGGAGAACCTCGAAAGGAAAGGAAGGCGGTGCAAAGTTACCTGCGGGTGTAGGAGTACCTTTCCCATGATTATGTTTCAGACAAATGATGCAATGTTTCACTAGGTGTGTGGCTACCTTAGAAATATTATCGTTCTGCCATACTGGGTCCAGTAGCTTACATATTCCTTTGGCACTAATGTGTGCTGGGCCGTGGGCCATGGTAACAACAGGGAGCACATAGGCGTTAGGCAGTAACCATCTCTGTTTCCCAGACAAGTCAGTCCAGCACCCATCCTCGTCCAAACTCCCTGTCCTCTCCTCCCATATTGGCTGTTCATCTACGGTCGCCTCACTCTGTATTTCCCTGACATTTTCTAATGTGCCCTCGAACATTTAATTGTCTGGAACCCACCTAGCGGGACCTGCCACAAACATCTTTTTCATCTTCGATCTAGCTGTCTCCTTAGCTGTCTGATCTGCAAACGCATTTCCCCTTCCAACATCGTCCGTTACTGCTTTGTGAGCGCTACATTTTATTATTGCCAACTTATCAGGAAGTGTCAATGCTGACAACAGCCTATGTATCAATGGACCATGCTGTATTCGCAACCCATGCGAGGTCAAGAACCCTCTCTCCGCCCATAGGCGCCCGAAGTTATGGGCCACCCCAAAGGCGTACTGGCTGTCAGTGTAGACATTGACAGTCAGTCCCTCACTCAACTTCGCAAGCCCTAAGGAGGGCAACCAACTCTGCAGCTTGGGCCGATTGGTATTGGATACGGGATGTCTCAACGGGAAACAGCCTTTACTACGAAGTTTATACTTCGTAAACCATTTACCACGCAATTTTTACATCGTAAAGACTGCTGGCACGCAAGTCTTTACAACGCAAGACTTTACCACGCATCTTAGCAGTAGGTGGCAGTGTTGCACCTTATTCTTATAATGTATAATTTAATATGTTGAGAATGTCTCGACCATGCAAATGGCTTATTTCGGTGTTTCTTAGGTTCACACAATTGTAAGCTGCATGTTTACAGTTTAATTTTCTGTACTCATACATTGCTTTTTTATTACAAATCACAGATAATGAGAACACTTTCTACACTTATCTCTGGCATTGTATGAACAGATCTTATTATTATTGGAGAGGTCTTAGAAGTAAGAGCCACTATACGTCTAAAGCACACAGTGCAGAGATCTACGAGTAACCTGAACGTGGCAAGTCTCCATAGTACCAATTTCACTCAGCCAAATATCCTCCTGACGTCATTAAGGAGTTGCACAGTGTTCGGTGATAGGAACGCCTTTATTCTTTGTGCTGCAAGACCACAAGTTGTGGAAGAAACAAAGCCTACAAGATAGCTCAGCTGATGAAACGTTTGTTGCTGAGATCTGTGTATGTCCTTCTGACACAGGTTTGAATTTCGCAGAGCCGACTTAACCATTAATCATTTAGCGTCTAGATTTTAGATGCATATTTAAGTGTGAGTTCACTTACTCTGGGAGACAGAGAACTGCAAAATAATAGTCCTTTTTCGCTTTCGGTGAATATTATAGGACGTACGCGGATGAACGTCTCTTTTTATAGAAAATAGAGCACTTTGGAGCAGGACGGACGATCGGAGCAGAGAGTGCTGCATACAGATAAGTTTAATTTACATTCTATAACATATTCTGTACATTGACAGCAAAGAGAGAGAAATGGTATGCGTGGTGAAAGTGTGCGTGCTAGTTGTTTGCATGGTACGTGTACTTGTAATGTTAACGGATGTACAAGCGTGGTAATGGTATGCGTGCTTAAAAATGCGAAGTAAAGACTTGCGTGGTAAAACCACGAGTGGTAAAGTCATACAACCAGTACTCAACTACAGTGTGTAACGTTGTGATTGCATAAGCTGCAGTGGTAGTGCCATCTGGTAGTTTGAAACAAGAGCCATCGACATATAGTTCCCCTTGGGGGTTAGATAAGGAAACATCAGTCAGGTCTACCCGTCCCTTCGTTTCTTCCTCAGTCCGAAATATACAATCATGAACATCATTGTCCTTTTCTTCCGAAGGGAGGGGTAGTAACGTGGCTGGGTTCAGAGTAGCACATCGTTTGATGGTAATGTGCGGAGCAAACAAAGTTAATTCATATCCAGTCAGACGCGCACTAGTAAGGTGCTACGTCTTTGTCTTATTCAATAGCGTATCCACAGCATGAGGTACCATTACTGCGAGATCAGTATCAAGGACGAGCCCTGCCGATTGTCTGATAGAGACTGCCACCGCCGCAGCAGCTCTCAGGCAGCTCGGGAGAGCTCTGGCGACGTTATCAAGAATAGCAGAGAAATAAGCGCAGGGTCTCTGCTTACCATCGAAACCCTGTGTTAGAACAGAAAGCGCACAACCATCTGCCTCGTGTACGTAGAGCACAAAAGGCTTCTGGTAATCAGGAGTACCAAGCACAGGAGCAGAGCAAAATGACACTTTTAATTGCTCAAAAGCTTGCTGGCATGCAGATGTCCAAGGCAGGTGTTCATGCACTTCTTTGGTGGTCAGGTAAAGGAGGGGTTTCGTTAGTAAGGAGTAATTAGGGATCCAATGACGGCAATACGAAGTTATACCACTGAACACACGTACCTCGCGTTGGGTCTTAGGAACAGGCATATTAGTAATAGCAGCTATGCGTTCAGGTGTTAGTCTGCGACCCTCCTTCGACAGTAGGTGACCTAAATAGGTGACCTCCTGTCGACAATATTGAAATTTTGAAAGTGACACCTTGTGTCCATGTTGTGCCAAATGCAACAGTAATTTAACTGTGGCCACTTTACAACCATCTTCAGTATCCGAAGCCACAAGGAGGTCGTCAACGTACTGCAACAGCACATTACGAGGGGGAAGTTCCAAAGAGTCCAATTGAGCTTTCAAAGCTTGGCTATAGATACTAGGACTTTCTGTATAGCCTTGTGGAGCACGACAGAATCTAAAGCTCCTTCCGGCTATTGCAAATCCAAACAGATACCTGCTATCTGTAGGGATTGGAATGCTGAAGAAAGCATTCTTCAAATCGATCACAGAAAAGAATTTTGCTGACGGGGGAATCATTGTCAAAATCGTGGTAATGTTTGGAACTACAGGATACTGGGGAACCACTATTTTGTTCACCTCTCTAAGGTCAATTACGAAGTGGTAAACAGGGTGAGCATCAGAAGAATCCAAGGGTGTCTTTTTAAGAATAGGAAGAATAGGGCTATTACACACATTCGCCACTGTCTCCTCAACCACACCAGATTTAATCAAATCCTGTATTATTTGCAACAAGGCCTTTTCTCCTGCCTGGGATATGTTGTACTGGGGAATACGTGGCAATACAGCATTGTCGTTAATCTGTATAGAGACTTGTGGCATCTGGAGTAGCCCCACATCCGTGTCTCCTGTAGCCCACAGTGTGCGTGGCACATCTTTAAACTCAGCGGGGAGGGGAGCATCCTTTGCGAGGCATTGTTTGGCACGGGCCACCTGCGGTCCAATAGTCATGTAAACACCGTCTGGAGAACAAAAAATTGTCGCATGCAACCTTTTTAACAAATTCAATCCCAACAAATTCTCCCCACAATTTGATGTTAATAGAAATGGTGAATCAACCGTGAAGGGGCCAATAGTCAAAGCAAGAGGTTTGTAAATGGGGCTAACAACCGGCACGCCTGAGAAACCCACCGAAATATTGTTTTGGCCAGACAGAGCTGCCCCCGGGACCAGTGAACGGGAAACAGAGCTATTCATAGCCCCTGTATCAACTAAGAATTTCTCAGTCGTACCTTGTAAATCTGCAGTGACATAGGGTCCGCGCTGATCTACAGGCACCGGAACTGGTCCCTTGCCCTGTCCCTGGCTATCCTAGCTGTGAGACATCCTCGTCACGTCGTCCATGTCATAGTCATCATGATAGTACTGCCTCCCTCGTGGGTCATCAAAATAGTTCCCGCTCTGTCTATTAGACGATGTATTCTCTGCTCGCGCCTCCCCTCGGCCTCCTCCTCCTCTTCCACGTCCTCCAAACCCCCGACCTCTCGGGGCCTCACCTCTCTGCGATCACTCCGGGCACTCATTCCGCCAATGTCCCTCCCGCTTGCAATATGCACATTGATTGAGCCCAATAGGTGCACTCAAAGTACCACCCCTGTTAGACCGATGCAGCCGCTGGGCCGAACCCAAACCTCTTCCTCTTCCATTTCCCCTCGCAACTTGCTGCATCAACACTCTCGTTTTCAGCTCTTTTGACCTTTTCTCCACTTTCTCCTTCTCTTCATTCTATCTATGTTCGTAGTACTGTGCCATACTCAATATTACCGATGGGGAAGAGGTGCTCCAGGTGCTTTCTGAAGCCTGCAACCTAGTCGCAATCTCAGGAAGCAAGTTGTTAACAAACCTGCTGACAAACAACCGGACACCACCTTCCAATAACAGGTCCTGACCACTAAAGTCGAGAAATACCCCTTCAAACCTAGTAAAGAAATCAGACACACTCTCGTCCTTCTTCTGACGACATGCAGTCAGCTTGTTCCAATCCACCCGTCTCGGCGGGATAAGGGAATGCATATATGTGATAATGCGTCCCGGTAAAGCCAATATCTCCGCCTTCGGCTTGTCGCCGGGCTTGCGTTCCTTATCCCACGCCCTGATCTGATCCCATGTTCCTCCCAATTCCACTACATGATCCTGTGTATGCACTTGCCTCCATATATCCACCGGTACCAACAAGCTAAAGAACAACTCAATATCAGATAACGTCATCACCGTGGAGGAGGCCGCCTCTGTCAACTCTTTGTAGTATGCAGTCGGGTTTTTCCAAGGGTCCGGCAACTGAGCTTTAAGGGATATTACCTCACTCCTCTTCCAAGGAGTGTAGATCCACTGTTCCTGAAACCGAGCATCGACTCGTGGCCTGATTACAGTATTCGTGGAGTCGCGCAGTTCTGGTATTTCAGGTTGGTAAATGGGATGGACCTCCCTCATGGGGCACTGGATCACAATCGTCAGAACCTTTTGGAGCAATCTGCCCCGATAACCCACCAAAGTCGTTACATTGCTAAAAACCTCATTGGGAGCCATACCTGCAGCATATGCCCTGTCCCGTATGTCATAGATGATCTGCGGTGCAACACACTGAAAACACTGCTCCCACAGCCCTCTTAGTATGGCCGACATGTGCTTAAGAGCATGCTGCTGCATGAAGGGCTCATAATCTTTCATCACACTCCACATATCTTCCACACTATAGATCGCATTCCGGGCCCACTGGGCTGCTTGATTCGCCACCATTTGCTTTTCCTCATCACCCACAGCAGAACGCACCAACACTTTCTCCATGCGATCTCGTGCTGCCGCCCAATTCCCTTCATGTATCCCTCGTACAGGGGTCTCGCCATTCGGCAATGCTTGGGGTGTCATACTTGAGAGAGAAAGAGCAGATGAGGAGACAGGTATCATCATGAAAGGAGACAGTGTTGTAGGAGTGAAAGGGGGTGTAGCAGCAGATACAGAATCAGTAGACGGAACAGGAGAGCTAACGGCTCCCGCCCCTGTTACTGGCGTGAGCAGAGAGTAAGCAGGCGGGGCTGGGGCCGAAGCAGTTTGACTAGAGGCAGAAATACTAGGGAGAGCGGCACCAGGGGCCGGGGACTGAGATGTTGGAACCCTCGGGTATAGCTGCTCAGAAGCATAAGGTGGAGGAGGGCGAGAATCCAATAGCTCCTCAACGAAAACATCACCTTCCTCTCTAGTAACATAGCATTTATCAGTCTGCAATCGAAACTTTCTATCTGCACATTCTATGCCTTTCTCTATCTTTTCCCTTTCATAGGCCACTGCTTTCTGTGTTATGGTTTGCGTCTGTCTCTTCCGGGCCTCTTTCTCTGCTTTCATACACCGTTGCTTTGCTTCCTTCTGCTATACTCTCAGAGAATCAAACATCGACTGCCTGCTCTTTTTGGCAAACAATTTGTCCTGCAAGAAATTCAATTTCTGTTCATCAAACGAGCCAGTAAGTGGCCACTGTAATTCAGCATTGTCCCTCGTATATTTATTCCACAATGTGCTAAACATAGTAGGGCCAATACCGTGCTTGATGTATACATCAAAATTTGGGGTATCCTACGGAGGCGCAGGCTGGCTCTCTTCCAATCGAGCCTCAGTAGAACAACACCGACATCCAAAACACCCCAATTTACTTAGACAAGGCATCTTAATATAAGACACATGCGCTGTCCCCAACGGACAAGTACAACACCAACAATAATAATAAAATAAAAAATAAAAAAAATTGTTTAAGAACCAAACCAAAACGGTCCGGAGACCGCTCCCCACAGTCCGGAGACTGTACCAAGTTCAAGAAGAGAGGCTCTAGCCCCAGACCTTTTCAAGCATGGGCCAAATTACCAGTTGGCCTGGCAGATTGTTTGCAAACAGACCCAGACCTTTTCAAGAACAGACCAAATTACCAGTCGCCCCGGTAGACTGCTCACAAACACCTTTTCAAGGGTCCGCAAACCCACCAAGTTCAAGACAAGACAGTCCGGAGACTGTACCAAGACACAGCCCGTCGGCTAATGTCGTTCAAGCAAGGCAGTCCGAAAACTGCACCAAGACAGTTCGGAGACTGTACCAAGACACAGCCCGTAGGTTCATGCCGTTCAAGAATGGCGCCATTTTTCCAAGAATCAAATCACTCACCTGGTGCACACAGGTCGAGTCAAGTTATTCTCCACTGCCGACTCTTCAGACCAAACGGTCAACTCCAAGGTTTCGCCTTCTCAGGATCCCAGCCGGTGACCACTAGATGAGGAGTCGCCCGATCAGACGGGTGGGGCAGCTGCGAGAACCAAGCTTGATCGTGTGGGGTACCCCGATCCGCCCGACCGACCGGACGCAACCCCGACCCTGCAACCCGATTACGGGCGAGCTGGATCACCTTGCGGGGTCCCTGTTCGGGCACCAAATGAAGGAAGTGGCCCTTAGGGGCCACCCGGGTTACTTACAACCACCTGCTATGCCTTCCCAAGAATGAAGAGTCGGTCAGACAGTAGAGAATACAAACAAGGTTTTATTAGCAATACTCTGCAGAGTAGTCCAATCTGACCTGCACCATAAGATGTCTGCCGAGGGACTGGCTCCCCAATGTCCTGCAATGCATGATCATTCCTCCAAGAACCCCCCAACCACGCCCACAGTGGAAAGTTACCAGCCTGAGCCGAACATGAACAAAGAAGGCACAGAAGGATGGGCTACCACCTGCCAGATGGGTACATGCTATCTGCAACTCAAGGTCGCGCTGAGTCTCAGCGTCTCCTAACGTGGGAGCAGGACTACACACTTGGTTAGGTATGCGAGGGCAGAATGGCCTATTCATTAGCAAGTCGGGAAGCAGCCTTGAACAGGAAAGAAAATAATAACTAAATACAGTGTTCTGCTGAGGCAAGCAATACGAGTAATGAGGCCTAGTTCAGACACAGCCTAAGCAGCCTAATAGGGATTACGAAATACAAAATGGAGTCACTCTTGCTAACTAAAGCTTGCACGTTGCAGGGATAACTCAGTGGGTTGCATAACATGAATACAAACGGCGTCTATTTAGCCACACACTGCTAACCTAATATAGCATGAAACGAGTGCATGGCAGGAATGGGATTTTCAAACCTAACAAGCTCCTGGCCTGGAAGGCTTGTTGTCAGCCACGTTTTATAAGGAGTTTGCAGCTATGTTGGCCTCCCATCTTATTAATATGTATAATGAATCTCTGGAGAGGGGCATATTACCCCGTCGTTTAGGGAGGCGCTTATTATTACTATCCTGAAGCCCAACAAAGACCTGCAGTGTTGTGAATCATATAGACAACTGTCCATGATCAACTTGGACAATAAAATCGTGGGCAAATGAATTGCCTCGCGGCTCCTTCCCTTACTGCCCCTCATAACGAGACCAGCACAATCTGCGCACCTTTTTTGCTAATCTCCAGGAAATAGACCCTTTGCTTGAGGCAGCAGCAATTTTTCTTAATGCCACCAAGGCATTTAATTCTCTCGAATGGCCGTATCTTTTTTTCGCTGCTGACTCACCTGGGGATCAGCCCTAAATTTATTCAACTGATCGGTCTCCTTTACTCTGGGCTCACTGCGCACCTCTGGATTAACGCAGTGATTTACCCCCATTTCAGGTCTCCCAAGGGATGAGGCAGGGATGTCCGCTCTCTCCTATTCTATTGCCATAGCTATGGAACCCTGATGATGTGCCTCAGACAGCATCATTCTCACCGAGGCCTAGCTTTCACTCCCTGGGTGGTGCAAGTCTCCATATATGCAGACGATGTCACTCTTTATGTTAAACACCCAGCTGAGAAGTTAGATCCGCTGATCAGGTAGTTCACCAGGTTTGACGGATTATCAGGCATATCCATTAACTGGGCCAAGTCAGTGATTTTTCCGCTCACAGAGGCCACTGCACAGTTCTGCTCGGAATTCCCTCTTCAATGGGCGAAGAAGCCGATTAAATCTCTGGACATATGGCGGAGCCGGGATGTCGACGTCCTTTGGAGACCGAATTACGGCCACCTGATGGAGTGGCTGGAGAGCTGACTGGCTTGATGGCTGCGACTCCTGCTTTCCTTGGCGGGACGTCTGGCCAGTGCTAAATTAGTTATATTGCCCAAATTCTCTTTATTTATTCATTACCCTCCCATTTCCTCTCACTAGCAGCTTCAGGCACAGACTTCGTTTGAGTCTGGTAACATTGGCATGGGCCGGGAAGCAACCCAGAATTGTCTGGGAGATTCTTATGCTCCCTTTTGAACAGAGCAGGCTGAGCATGCCAGACATGGACCTTTACTACAGTTGTGCAGAGGTGCAATTCAGATTTTACTGGCTATATCCTACACAGTTTAGGCCTCACAGCGCTTGTGAACAAGATCATGCTACGCCTCATCCTCTGCATATGGTCTTGTATAGACCACAGACCAGACCGCGGGCAATATTGGACACAATTAGTTGCACTGTCTGGGCGTGGCATGAGCTGGGTCAGAGAGCGCAGCAGGATATATTGTTTGCTCCCTCTATTCCATTGATTAGACACCCTGCCCTGTCCTTCTCCCAAGATGCAGGTGCCTGCGATAGGTTGCGAAGTCTCTGGCTCACCACGATGGGAGATGCATTCCCAGAGTGCTCATTCATTATGGTACAACAAGCCTTGGGAAATGCTGAGTCCATTATCTTGGAAAGATTCACTTATTATCAATTACAAGTGGCCCTGCGCGCCAGCTTTGCTAATTAATTGTGTGATTTGTTTTAGGTGTGGGTTGTGGGGTTTATGGGGTGAAGTAATTTATGTTTAATTAATTAATAATTGGTTGATCATTATTCTTAATTAATTAAATGATATTTAATTAGGGTAGTTGTTTATATTTTTTTGTGTGTGGGTTTTACTTTTTTTGGGGTAAAGGGTGAGGAGTAAATTAATTTTACTTAATTTATAATTAGTTTTTATATACTATTAGTTTTTTAATTGAAAATAAGTTTTAATTGTGTAATTAATTTTTTTACAGTTTGATTTTACCAGTGGTTTGTGGGGATTATAGGGGTAAAGCGTGGGAAGTTTATTAATTTTTATGAGTTTTAATTTGTTTTTTAATTAATAATATTTCTTTAATTGTAATTATGTTAATTATGTAAGTACATTTTTTTAAATAAAATTTAGATGTGGGTTGTGAATTGTGTGGTGTTATAGAGTAGGAAATAAAAAAAGTAAATTTATGTAATAATTAATGTTTTTGATTCTGAACAATTTCTAATTAAAAATATTTATTTGTTTGGAAATTATTTTTTATTTTATTTAATATAATATTTGTAGGTATTTGTCATATGCATTTAACATTATATGTTTTTTTTTAAATTTTAATATTAAATAAATTTGTATTTTAATTTTTAATATATTTATATATGTTTTATTTATTTTGGTTTTTAAATATTTTTGTTAATATTTTGTTTGTTTTTACTTTTGAACTGACTGGAGTGAGAATATTCATTGTTACCCCTTTGCAATCCAACATTTTCCCTACTGTTGCACCGATTGGAGTGCGAATAGTAAAATTTATCTTGCTACTAACCAACACTTTCCATACTGTTGCACTAACTGGAGTGGGAATAGTAAGTTTTACCCCTCCGCTATCCAACACTTTCCCTACTGTTGCTCTCATTGGAGTGGGAATAGTACATTTTACCCCTACGCAATCCAATTCTTTCCCTACTGTTGCACTCACTGGAGTAGGAATAGTAAGTTTTAGCTGTCCGCTATCCAACACTTTCCCTACTGTTACAATCACTGGAGTGGGAATAGTAAGTTTTACCCCTCCGCTGTCGAACACTTTCCCTACTGTTGTACTCACTGGAGTGGGAATAGTAAGTTTTACCCCTCCGCTATCCAACACTTTCCCTACTGTTGATCTCATTGGAGTGGGAATAGTAATTTTTACCCCTACACAATCCAATACTTTCCCTACTGTTGCGCTCACTGGAGTGGGAATAGTAAGTTTTACCCCTCTGCTATCCAACACTTTCCCTACTGTTGCACTCATTGGAGTGGGAATAGTAATTTTTACCCCTACGCAATCAAACACTTTCCCTACTGTTGTACTGACTGGAGTGGGAATAGTAAGTTTTGCCCCTCCGCTATCCAACACTTTCCCTACTGTTGCATTCACTGGAGTGTGAATAGTAATTTTTACCTCTCCGCAATCCAACACTTTCCCTACTGTTGCACTCACTGGAGTGGGAATAGTACATTTTATCCCTCCGCTATCCAACACTTTCCCTACTGTTGCAATGAGTGGAGTGGTAAATTTAAGTTTAAAGATTTTTAAATAGTTTAATGTTTTAATTTATAATAGAATGATTTTTTAAATGCATTTTATGTTTTTGGAAGCGAAGTGGATTTTGAATACATATATATATATATATATATATATATATATATATATATATATATATATATATATATATATATATATATATATATATGAAGATAAAGCAGTCCTGGCCCACCTACTGCAACGAGGGGTTCCTTGCAGGTACGGACCACACAAACGCCTCCACACGATCAAGGATGTTTCGCAATTCTTATTTATTTCAAATAACATCTCATAGTGAAACAGACAAGTGTCCGCCCTGACGCGTTTCGATCGCTCCATGGCGATCTTGATCACAATATCTATATATATAGAGAGAGAGACATATATATATATATGCATATATGTGTATATTTTTATATAATTTTAAAATGATAAAATAAATTAAAATTAATAGTTTATTAATTGTTTTAAAGTAAATATGTATATATATATATATATATATATATATATTGATTATTATGTATGTGTTTAAACATTTTTATTAAGTTTATTTGTTATATTTGTTAAACTGTATATTAAATCCACTTTATTTTTTTTAAATTAATATTTATTATTTTATTTTATATATATATATACAAATCGATATTTTTACAACTATATTTTTAACATCGATATTTTTTTCCCAATATTTTTGTACTTACCTGTTTAAGTATAGGGAGTCGATATTTTTGCATTCTATATTTCCTTGCAGAATTGCCAGAGCTCAGCTGCAATGTAGCTCTCCATCTGGCTAAGCGCAAATGCCATCCTTGCAGGTAGGGTCACAGGCACAGACAGCCATATGGAATAGGAGTGGATATGGAAAAAGCAAAAGAGACAATCATGAAGAATACAAAAAGATGTCGAACATGGAAACAAATCCATTATATGGGATTTTAGTGTTAAACAAAATCACTGTATGGCATGGCACAAACACAAGTACTGAATCCCACCACTGAGCACCAATGTGAGAAATTGGGTTGTTGGTTCAAGTGGGTGTTAGCCCTTCTTTCAGCAACAGCCACAATCCTTGTCAGGGTAAACCATAAAAATCACTTCACTTAACCCTCTGGTAGCTTCGCACAAAAGCAATAAGGCTTAACTTAGAGGCTATGTGTAAAGTAGTTATGCAGCACTCACACAGTAATAAAGTGAAAACACAACACAAGAAAAATCCCACACCAATATAGAAAAATAAAGGTAAATTGGAAATTATTTGACACCAAAACAACAAAAATCCAATCAGTAGAACATGAAATAAGCAATTTTAAAGGTTTCAGGTAAGTATTATGATTAAAGGAAAAAGTGCCACTCACGGTTATCTGGTCCTGTGAGACCGGGTAGAAGTCACAAGTTCAGGCTGACAACAATGGAGAATGGACCAAAAACGGGGAAATGGTTAGACCCGCTGAAAAAGTTATCTTCTAATGTCTAGCACGTAGAATTCTGTTTGCGGTGGAGGCGGCCGCGAGAAGCAGGGAGATCATTGCAGATGGTTGTTGCTGTAGCATGAAGGGAAGGCTGGGCATCACGGATAGTCATTGCTGTAGCACAAAGATCCTGTCGGGCATCGCAGATGGTCATTGCTGAAGATTTTCATTCAGGCTGTTGATGCTGCAGCGCGCAGTGAAGATCTTGTGTTGCCATTCATCGCTGGCGGTCGCGGTAGCCCGCAGAGTCGGGTTCATTGGACCTTCATGTTGATGGGCAGTGCGGGCAGCAATATCTTGGCGCAAACAGGCGTGTTTGCGGACGAGAAGAAGCCATAACTTCAAGACTTCTTCTTTTCTTCAAGGGGGAGCTCAAATGAGGCAATACCATGTGTCCAGCACCTCAGAGGCACCTCTTGAAGATCAGGAACTCACTCCAGCAGAAGTGAACAAGGCTCAGGCAGGTCCAGTTGCAGGTCCGGGTGGCTCCAGTTGCAGCTGGGCAGTTAGAGAGAGACTTCTGGATTTGTTGTGACCCTGTAGCTCAGAACACACCAGTCAGCTGACCCTTACAATCACTTCTGGCAGGAATGAAGTAGGGCAGACCTCATGCAGCAGGGCGAGGAAGCAAAAGACACACAATTGATGGACGGAATGCAGAACAAATCAAAACATTCACCCCCAGTCAAGAGATCTGGGTTAAATCCATCATTCTTTTGCTCACCATGCCACCCCAGTTTAGACCTGGCCATATGCAAATCAGTCTTGACCCTGTGCCTCATGGGAACAGTCCAGCCCGAACTGCTAAGCCAGGTCCTCCCTGGACCGGAAACAAGCATCCTAGGACCGGTTTCGGGGTTTCACCCCTGTTCAGCCAGGATAGCTTGAATCCAGTGGCACAGTGAGCCTGGGACCCACGTCTGGGCATACCCGGCGCACTTAGGGCGAGGAAGCAAAAGACACAGAATTGACGGACGGAATGCAGAACAAATCAAAACATTCACCCCCAGTCAAGAGATCTGGGTTAAATCCATCATTCTTTTGCTCACCATGCAACCCCAGTTTAGACCTGGCCATATGCAAATCAGTCTTGACCCTGTGCCTCATGGGAACAGTCCAGCCCGAACTGCTAAGCCAGGTCCGCCCTGGACCGGAAACAAGCATCCTAGGACCGGTTTCGGGGTTTCACCCCTCTTCAGCCAGGATAGCTTGAATCCAGTGGCACAGTGAGCCCGGGACCCACGTCTGGGCATACACGGCGCACTTAGGGCAAGGAAGCAAAAGACACACAATTGATGGACGGAATGCAGAACAAATCAAAACATTCACCCCCAGTCAAGAGATCTGGGTTAAATCCATTATTCTTTTGCTCACCATGCCACCCCAGTTTAGACCTGGCCATATGCAAATCAGTCTTGACCCTGTGCCTCATGGGAACAGTCCAGCCCAAACTGCTAAGCCAGGTCCTCCCTGGACCGGAAACAAGCATCCTAGGACCTGTTTCGGGGTTTCACCCCTATTCAGCCAGGATAGCTTGAATCCAGTGGCACAGTGAGCCCGGGACCCACATCTGTGCATACCCGGCGCACTTAGGGCGAGGAAGCAAAAGACACACAATTGATGGACGGAATGCAGAACAAATCAAAACATTCACCCCCAGTCAAGAGATCTGGGTTAAATCCATCATTCTTTTGCTCACCATGCCACCCCAGTTTAGACCTGGCCATATGCAAATCAGTCTTGACCCTGTGCCTCATGGGAACAGTCCAGCCCAAACTGCTAAGCCAGGTCCTCCCTGGACCAGAAACAAGCATCCTAGGACCGGTTTCGGGGTTTCACCCCTGTTCAGCCAGGATATCTTGAATCCAGTGGCACAGTGAGCCCGGGACCCACGTCTGGGCATACCCAGCGCACTTAGGGCGAGGAAGCAAAAGACACACAATTGATGGACGGAATGCAGAACAAATCAAAACATTCACCCCCAGTCAAGCGATTTGGGTTAAATCCATCATTCTTTTGCTCACCATGCCACCCCAGTTTAGACCTGGCCATATGCAAATCAGTCTTGACCCTGTGCCTCATGGGAACAGTCCAGCGCGAACTGCTAAGCCAGGTCCTCCCTGGACCGGAAACAAGCATCCTAGGACCGGTTTCAGGGTTTCACCCCTCTTCAGCCAGGATAGCTTGAATCCAGTGGCACAGTGAGCCCGGGACCCACGTCTGGGCATACCCGGCGCACTTAGGGCGAGGAAGCAAAAGACACACAATTGATGGACGGAATGCAGAACAAATCAAAACATTCACCCCCAGTCAAGCGATTTGGGTTAAATCCATCATTCTTTTGCTCACCATGCCACCCCAGTTTAGACCTGGCCATATGCAAATCAGTCTTGACCCTGTGCCTCATGGGAACAGTCCAGCCCGAACTGCTAAGCCAGGTCCTCCCTGGACCGGAAACAAGCATCCTAGGACCGGTTTCGGGGTTTCACCCCTCTTCAGCCAAGATAGCTTGAATCCAGTGGCACAGTGAGCCCGGGACCCACGTCTGGGCATACCCGGCGCACTTAGGGCGAGGAAGCAAAAGAGACACAATTGATGAATGGAATGCAGAACAAATCAAAACATTCACCATGCTCTCCATGCCACTGGAATCAAGCTATCCTGGCTGAAGAGGGGTGAAACCCCGAAACCGGTCCTAAGATGCTTGTTTCCAGTCCAGGGAGGACCTGGCTTGGCACTTCGGGCTGGACTGTTCCCATGAGGCACAGGGTCAAGACTGATTTGCATATGGCTGGGTTCAAACTGGAATGCAAAACCACAGGAAAAGAGGTAAGAGGAAAGCAGTCCCAAATCGCCCTCCTACAAAGCATTAATTCACACAACAAAGAAAAGGGACTGTATTAAAAAACTCACAGAATGGATCAAGAGAAGAGAGAAATAAAACAGGGCACACACTGTGTATGTAAAACTGCCCTCACACACAGCGAACTGTGTCATGCTTCATCATAGGGCCTGCTAACACACCTCCGCGCTAGCCAACGCTGGAGGTGGAGCAATAGGGAGGGGGAAGACAAACAACATAAAAAATTAAAGAAATTGTGTGGAATCAAAAAAAGTGAAAAAATATAGTGGCAGAATAAATTGGTAAAACTGGTAACAGTGTATCCCTGCTATACCTTTAATAATGGGTACACTGTCCAGATGCAAGAAATGGTCCTAACCAGACCCGTGGATGGTGGTAGTGGCTACTCATTATCAAAGCCTTACCCCTCCACTCTGCTAAGATGTCGACATGTTTCAGCCGGCAAGTGCTAATACCCCGGCTTTCTTCAGGACTTCCACCTGATCAATCCCAAAAGAGGCTGCTGTCCCTACCTCCTTAGAATCCAGGGGTAAGAAAACAAAGCACCATGTTCAGTGCAAGCTCTGGAATAGAGCATGGAAGAGCCCTTTGCTCTCCATGAGGAACCGAGTTTACTAATTAGTCAAACTTGAACTGGCGGAGGGGTGCGAATAGCTCCCTGTAGTCACACATGCGTCAAGGTGAGCTAAAGTGCAATTCAACTCCGCACTCTCTCTTCTCTTGATCCATTCTGTGAGTTTTTTAATACAGTCCCTTTTCTTTGTTGTGTGAATTCAAACTGGAATGGCATGGTGAGCAAAAAAACTATGGATTTAGGCCCAGATCTCTGTACTGGGGTGAATGTATGACATTGTTCTGCATTCTGTCCATCAACTGTTGTTTTTGCATTTGTCACCCCGAGTGGGACGGGTATGCCCAGATGTGGGTCCCGTGCTCTCCATGCCACTGGAATCAAGCTATCCTGACTGAAGAGGGGTGAAACCCCGAAACCGGTCCTAGGATGCTTCTTTCCAGTCCATGGAGGACCTGGCTTGGCAGTTCGGGCTGGACTGTTCCCATTAGGCACAGGTTCAAGACTGATTTGCAAATGGCTGGGATCAAACCGGAATGGCATGGTGAGCAAAAAAACGATGGATTTAGGCCCAGATCTCTGTACTGGGGTGAATGTATGACATTGTTCTGCATTCTGTCCATCAACTGTTGTTTTTGCATCATGCAGCAGGGCAGCAGGGTATCCTTCTTCTGTAGTATCCGCTGGTCCAGAGGTGTACTGAAGAGTGGATATGAGGGTCCCGTTTTTATATCTGGTGGCCGCTTTGAAGTGAGAGAAGCTTCTGGAGTTTCCACCTACAGAGGTGTTTGGAATTTCCTGCCTCCCTGCCTTGGTCCCAGTCTGTCTGTGGACAAATTAGGCTATTGTGAAGCCCTTTGTGTGTGAGTTGAGGTGTCTGGTAGGTGACAGCTCCACTCCCCCATCCTGCCAGAGGTGGCCTATCCTGCCAACTCCCAGACCTGATACTGTCTGGGAGGATTTCACAAAGGCCAACTACACCTAGCCACGTAACCCAGGAACAGGCTGCAGGTACCAAATGGTTAGGACAAAAAAATGCCAACTTTCTAAAAGTTAGAAACAAAACTTCTTAGTCATTCAAGATGTCTAAACATGACATCACAATTTAATTGAAGGGTGTTTAGTGTTAAACAATATTTCAGACTAAGAAAATAAATCTCAAAAGCAGGTGTATATATTATCAAATTTTAAATTGAAGAAATAAAATGCAGACATACGATTACAGGGGTTCAAGGTATGAATATCATAATACATTGACAGTGATCATACAGTACATTCCGGAATTTGTGTGCCAGTGCCATATGTCAATGTATTAAAGCCCACTTCCTAGATAAACAGCTAGCACCTGTTTTGAGAGAAATACTGGCCTCATTTATGACATTTTGGTGTACAGCAGTGCAGCAAGGCAAGTGAAAGGGCAGGAACGCACCGTATTTAAGCAATACAGTACATTCCTGTCCTTTCTGCCTGCGCTGAAGCTGTTTTGGCAGCCTAGTGGCGATGTAGGCACCCTTGCACCATGGTGCAAAGGTGCCTCTGTTGCAGGCAGGATTGTTTATGTGCAGGAAGGGGCACCTTCCTGCACAAAAACAATCATACGAGGCTTTTTCCTCTTTCCATGTGTGCTGCATTCTGCAGCACACATGGAAAGAGGAAAAAAACTAGGAGAAATTAACATATTTCTCCTCGTTACGCCTCACCTTGTGAGGCATACGGATTTGACGCTTCGCCAGGTTTACATCACTCTGCAAATCTGGGGCAGAGTCTAATTCCAAGAGTGTTGCGTGGGAAAACCCACTGCAACGTCCATGGAACGCCTCCCGGGTGCAGAGTAAGGTGACACAGCGATTTGCGCTGCGTCGCCTTACTCATGATTTATGAGGCCTCTCAAAGCCACACACTTCATGCATGTACCACTTTGCGTGGGGCAAAAGTGAGGCAGGGCTCATAAATAAGTCCCTATGTATCCAACAGGAGGATGAGCCTAAGACTAGAGAGGTGTAATAATCCAGGCGATTTAGACTGTAGGCCTGGACCACACTTCGACAGGCTTTACTCGTAAGTTAAGGAAGAACTTTATGAAGTAGTTTGAGCGGAAGAAAACAGGTTGGGGAAAGTTTGAGAGAGAGGTTTTGATAAAATAAAAACTCCAGATTTCGTGCAGAGAGAACAAGCATTGTTCGGGGGCCTATATGGGAATTCAACTCGCTCACAAACAAGGATGTACACATTCTAAAACACACCAGCGCAGTGTGAGTGTAAAAGAGATTTCCGTCTTCCTCAGCCGATCTGCAAAGAATTTGAAATACTGCCTGACCTGTGCTGTTCTGCCACCACCCAGTGGTCAAAATATTTATTGCCACGGTTTAAAAACACACATTTAGAGAAGATCTGCAATAATATCTTTTTTAAAGTCTGAGAAAAATCAAGAATCCATTATTTTTTTAGAAATCAAACATAAATGTTTTTATACCTTCTCAAGCTCTGTGTAGCAATAGATCTCGACCTCAGGTTCATATTTAAGGTATTTGATAATGCAAGCGTCTCTCTTCGAGGAGAAGCAGACAGACACTTTATAGAGAACAGACCTATTGTAACACGAGCTTCTCAACCATGCAGGGTACGTATGCGCAAGCAAAGCCCTTGAAGAGAGTTAGTCAAGCAATCAATCATGTGATACTTGTATATCACGGCTTCTCACCCGTGAGAGTATACAAGCGCTGGGCTGCGGGTTCAGACGAAGAGCCAGGTCTTGAGTCCCTTCCTGAAGTCTGTCAACGAGGGTGATGTTCGGAAGTGGAGGGGAAGAGTGTTCCAGGACCTGGCGTTAAGGTGGGAGAAGGAGGGTCCTCGGGTGTGGCAGCGGCGGATGCGTGGTATCTATGTGAGGGCGAGGTGAGTGGAGTGGAGGTTTCTGGGTAGTTAGTGGATATTCAGATGGTGTTTCATGTATGCAGGCCCTGGAGGGCTTTGTAGGCGTGGGTCAGCAGTTTGAAATGGCATCTTTTCTGGATGGGGAGACAGTGGAGGTCTCTCAGGTGCTGGGTGATGTGGGTCCTTATGGGCAGGTTGAGGATCAGTCTGGCTGCTGTGTACTGGATAGCCTGGAGTGTTCTCATGAGTTCGCTGGTGGTGCCTGCATAGAGTGCTTTGCTGTATCCAGGTGACTGATGAGGGCTTGCATCACTGTTTTTTGGTGCTGATGGGGAGCTATTTGAAGATTCTGTGGAGCATGTGGAGAGTGTGGAGATGGCATTGACCTGTCGTTTCATGGAGAGTTCACTGTCTAGGATAATGTCGAGGTTGAGGGCAAGGTCTTTCGGAGTAGGGTTGGGTCCGAGTTTCGAAGGCCGCCAGGAGTCATTCTAGAGGGAGGTGTGTCTGCTGAAAATGAGCACTTCGGTTTCGTCCATATTGAGCTTCAGGCAGTTGTCCTTCATCCAGGCTGAGATGTTCTTCATTCAGTTGTGAAAGTTGGTCTTCGTCGTGGTGGGGTCCGCTGAGTGCGAGAGGATGAGCAGGGTGTTGTCGGCGTGGAGGATGATATTGATGTCGTGGGTTCTGACGATGTCTGCTAGCGGCGTCATGTAGATGTTGAAGAGGGTTGGACATCAGGGATGAACCTTGTGGGATGCCATAGATGGTGTGCTTGAGCTGGGAGGTGAAGGCAGGGAGATGGATCCTGTGGGTGCACCCCATGAGGAAAGATGTCATCCATCTAAGAGCAGTGTCTTTGATTCCAATCTGGTGCAGTCGATTGATGAGTGTGTGGTGGGAGACGGTGTCAAAGGCTGCAGAGAAATTGAGAAGGATCAGAGCGGCTGATTTTCCTCTGTCAAGTAGGGTGTGGATGTTGTCTGTCGTGGTGATCGGGACTGTCTCGGTGCTGTGGTTGGCTCTGAATCCTGATTGGGAAGGGTCTAGCAGGCCCACTCCAGGACTTCGGTGGGAAATGGGAGCAGCGAGATGAGGCGGTAGTTCTGGAGCTCTCTGGGGTCTGCGGAGGGTTTCTTGTGGAAGAGACTGACCTCTGAGTGTTTCCAGGCTTCGGGAAAGATGACTGTGGCAATGAAGGCATTGAGGATGGTGGTGATATGGTGGCTGGTCTTGTCTCTTCAGAGGTTGAAGAGTCGATGGGGGCATGGGTCGGTGCGTGCTACAGAGTGGATGGAGTTCATTAAGGCAGTAGTGTTCGGTGTGCTAAGTTGTTCCCATGTGGTGGGTGGGTGGGTGGTCGGCAGCTGTCTTCACGGTAGTGTGGAGGCTGAGGAGGTCGGCAGGATAGGGATCAACGTTTCTGTATATGGTGGCTATCTTGTTATGGAAGTGGTGTGCAAGAGAATTGCAGAGTTCCTGTGAGGAGGGGATGGAGTTTTCGGGGGCTGATGGGCAGGTGAACTCTCTGATGATGGTGAAGAGTTCCTTGGTCTGGTTGGCCCTGGCCTCGTTGTGGTGTGTCAGGGCCTCCTTTTTCATGGCTTTGAGTAGGTGGTGGTAGTTGTTGACGGCAGACTTGAAGGTGGCTCGATCAGTGTTGTTTCTGCTGGTGCAGCATCTTCTTTCTAGGCATTTGCATCTGCGTTTTGCTACACTGAGTTTGAGTGTGGGCCAGCTGGCTGGTTTGGTGGGTCTGTGCATTCTGGCTGGTTTGGTTGGGTGACTAAGTTGGCAATGCTGGTGATCCAGCTTAAGTCCGGCTCCCCATCTGACCCTTGTACTCCTGGCCTATTGGACTTTGGGGCAGGTGTCATCAATCCTCTGGCTAACAAACTTCTGAATGCTTCTTTGTTATCAGCCATTGTGCTGGGTGCCTGGAAGCAGGCAACAATTCTTCCTCTTCTGAAGAAACCCCAGACGGACCCTGGTGAACCTTCTAATTACAGACCGATTTCTCTGCTTCCTGCCCTCACAAAAATTTGGAAGAAGCATGTTAACTATCAGCTCTCTCAATATTTGGAAAATAACAACTTATTGCATTCAGGCAATCTAGTTTCTGCCCCAGTTACAGTACAGAGAAGGCGTTAGTGGAAGTGATAGATTGCATCAGTGGTGCCCTGGATGTCGGGGGCAGGGCTGTGCTGATTATGCTTGATCTGTCAGCAGCCTTCAACACTGTACCCCACTCCATTCTGCTGTCCCATCTTCAAACCATTGGAATTAGGGAGCTTGCATGGGGCAGGTTAGCTTCATTCCTAGAGGGAAGATGTCAGGAGGTATGGTGCCCACCTTGTTTGTCTGGGTTTTGTGAGCTCGAAGTGGGAGTGCCACAGGGCTCGGCTCCGAGCCTGACTCTCTTTAATAACTATCTCACCCCCCTTCCTCTTCTGGAAGAAGCACTGGGAGCAAAAATGATTTCCTATGCTGATGACACCCAGCTACTATTTTCATGGGGCAGGGATGAGAAGTTATTGGTTGATAAAATCAGAACCTGCTGAACAGTGGTCTTTCAATACCTGGCACACCCTCAGCTCAAAGGTAATGCGGAATAAATGGAGATTCTCTTCTTTGGTGTAAGGACACAAGAGCCCTGGTAGTCCTTTGCGCTGGTGGATGCTCCTCCTCCACTACGCTAGGCCAGTAAGGTGAAGAATTTAGGCATTAAGTGTGATGGCGAGCTATCCTTACTGCCTCAGGTTAATGCTGTGGTTGGGACTTGCTTTGGTCTGCTGCGTGTGTTACTTACTCTCTTTCTTAGCAAGGAAATAGGTAGTTCAGGCCTGAATAACATCAAGACTACAGTAATGTACTGTACTTGGGCTTGCCTGACTTCCTGATTAGTAAATTGCAGGTGGTTAAAAAAGCAGCAGCCTGGGTTCTTCTTGGTCTGCCTTTGAGAACACACGTTTCCCCGTATTTAAGGGAACTACACTGGCTGTCCATTAGAAGAGGATTTTCTTTAGCCTCTTGAGTGCTCATGACGGCTCCCGGCCGTCATGAGTCACAGTAGACGTGTGCTCATGACGGCCGGGAGCCGTCCGAACGTTGCCGCTCCGCCCACGCGGTATTAATTCCCCGCCTGTGCGGGGAAATTAATTAGTGGGCGGGTTTCGGACGGCTCCCGGCCGTCATGAGCACACGCCCACTGTGACTCATGACGGCCGAGAGCCGTCCTGAGTACCCGAGCGCCACGCCCAACCCCGCCCCCTCTCGCACCGTGGGGGAATTTGCCCCGCAGCGAAGGGGTTAAGACCCTGCTGCTAGTACATAGCGCTCTCAATCAGTCTGGTGCAGCTTATCTTAGAGCAAGGATAGGCTTTCATGCTCCTTCCAGGGGCCTGCACTGAGCCAACCTCTTTTTGGCCAAAATCCCAAGGATCCGGGTTCCAGGACGGAAGGCAGGTCCTTTTCGCTTTTAGGACCTTCATTATGGAACAAACTCCCTTTGGAGTTACGGTACATTTCAGCCACCTCCCAGTTCTGGAAGAAATTGAAAATGTGTTTTTTTAATCAAAAATAATAGTGAGGTCCTTTAGTTAGCTTCACACCTCGGTTGCATAGAGCCAGGCCACTCCCTTGAGTAACAGAGTGCTTTATAAATGCCTGTTACATTACATTACGTCCAGGCATTGAAGTTCTCTGCTGCCAGATTGAGGTTGGTGGAGGCGTCCGACTGGGTGATGTTGAGGCCATTTGTCCATTGCTGCTGTGTGACCTTGGTCCAGCTGTGGAAGTGGGTGCTGAGGGAGCTGGGGGTGGTGCGGGGTGTTCCGGTGATGGTGAAGTGGACGATGGAATGATCGGACCAGGTGAGTTCAGTGGTGTGGCTATATCTGACGGGCGCAGATGGGCTTGCCTTTGGCGTGCTGGTTGCGCACCTGCGCTGCGGCCTCCATTAAGTAGGTCCTGGGAGGAGCACTGGGAAGGCGGTGATGGGAAACGGGTGACAGGAAGCTGGAAAATGGCACGTAGGCGGGCAGGGCTTGGGGACTGGAGTCTAAGAGCAACTAAGTACAGCTGAGAACAAGGTGGAAGGAGGCTGCCTGACCAGCTAGCTCACGGCAGGAGCAGCCTAGCAGCAGTCAGTCAGGTGGGAGTGGGAGAACGTCGAGTGAGTCAACTGCTGACAGGCAGCAGGAGAGCTGGAAGGACCTGCTCAATGGGACCGTGCTGCGGCCTCCATTAATTAGGTCCTGTGAGGGGCACTGGGGAGGCGGGCGGTGGGAAATGGATAGCAGGAAAATGGCGGGCAGGGCCTGGTGACTGGTGTCTAAGGGCAACTAAGCACACCTCAGAACAAGGCTGAAGGAGGCTGTCTGGCCGGCTTGCTCGTGGCAGGAGCAGCCTAGAAGTAACCAGTCAGGTGGAAGGGGGAGAACGGCAAGTGACCCCAGTGCTGACAGACAGCAGAAGAGCTCTAAGGACCTGCTCCATATGATATCAAGGAATGCTTGAGACCCAATCAATCAATTAGTAGTTATATATAGCAGCTTATCACGCCGGGGGTATTCAGGCTCTGAGGAGTGGAGAGCCTTAGTCGAAAGCCAGGTCTTGAGTCCCTTCCTAAAGTCAGCGAGTGTGGGGGAGGTTAAGAGGGGGAGCATGAGGTTGTTCCAGGACATGGTGGTGAGGTAAGAGAATGAAATACCTCTGCTGTGGCTCCGCCGGATGCCAGGGATTTATGCAAGGGAGAGGGAGGCAGGTCGGAGTTGTCTGGTCGGCTGGTGGGATGTCAGGCGGTGGTTGATGTAGGAGTGTCTGGCGTTATGGAGGGTTTTGTAGGTGTGAGTCAGCAGCATGAACTGGCATCTCTTCTGGACGGGGAGCCAGTGGAGGCTTCTGAGGTGGGGGGTGATGCTGGTCCATTTGGGGAGGTCAAAGATGAGTCTGGCTGAGCCGTTCTGTATAGTCTGTTGTCGTTTGAGGATGGGAGGTTGTTCTGGCATAGAGAGTGCTTCCGTAGTCCAGTTGGTTGGTGGCAAGGGCTTGAGTCACTGTTTTCCTGGTGTTGACGGGGGTCCACTTGAAAATCTTACGAAGCATGGGGAGGCTGCGGAAGCAGGCGGAGGCTACTGTGTTGATCTGGTGCCTCATGGAGAGATCGCTGACCAGGATGATGTCGAGGTTGTGGACATGGTTGGTGGGGGTAGGTGAGGGTCCGAGTGCAGTGGGCCACCATGTGTCATCCCATGGGGAGGTATTCTTCCAGAATACAAGCACTTCGGTCTTACACATGTTTAGCTTTAGGCAGTTGGATCTCATCTAGTCAGCGATGTTTGTAATGGCATTCAGGAAGCTGACTCTGGTGGTGGCGGTGTCTTCTGTGAGAGAGAGAGGATGAGCTGGGTGTCGTTGGCATATGAGATGATGTTGAGTCCGTGGGTGCGGGCAATGTCAGCCAATGGAGTCATGTAGGCATTGAAGAGGGTGGAGCTGAAGGAGGAACCTTGGGAGACTCCGCAGATGTTGCTCTTGGGTTCGGAGGTGATGGGCGGTAAGTGGATTTTCTGTTTGCATCCTGTGAGGAAGGAGGTGATCCACTTGAGGGCATTTCCTCTGACACCGATGTGGTGGAGTCTGGTGATGAGGGTGTGATGGGATATGGTGTCGAAGGCCACTGAGAGGTTGAGGAGGATCAGGGCTGCTGTCTCATCATGGTTGAGGATGGATCTGATGTCGCCGGTTACGGCTATTAGGGTGGTCTCGGAGCTGTGGTTGGAGCGGAAGCCGGACTGGGTGGCATTAAGTAGGTTGTTTACTTCGAGGTGTTCAGTGAGCTGTCAATTGATGGATTTCTCCAGGACCTTGGTCGGGAAAGGAAGCAGCGAGATGGGGCGGTAGTTCTTGAGTTCACTGGGGTTTGAAGAGGGTTTCTTGAGGAGGGGTTTCACCTCCACGTGTTTCCAGGCATCGGGACGGTGGCTGTGGTGATGGATGAGTTGAAGATGTTGGTGAGTGTGTTGCTGATATCCTTATGTCCCAGGTTGAAGGTGTGGTGGGGCTGGGGGTCTGTAGGTGCTCCGGAGTGGATGGAGGTCCTGATCGCTGTGGTGATTGGCATGGTGAGCAGTGTCCAGTCAGTGAGGTGGCTGTCGGAGTTGCCAGAGTGTGTCAGGAGGTAGCCAAGGCCAGTTGGCTGCGGGTTGAAGTTGCTGTAGATGTCGGCTATCTTGTTGTGGAAGTAGCCTGCCAGGGAGTCACCGAGGGCTTGGCAAGGTCAAATCGTGGTCTTGGTAGCAGACGGGCAGGAAAATTCTCTGGTGATGCTGAAGAGTTCTTTCGTGTGATTGGTGCTATCTTCAATGCGGGTGGTTAGTGTGTCCTTTTTGGCTTCCTTGAGGCGGTGGTGGTATTTGCAGAAGGTAGACTTGAAGTTCGTGAGGTCTTAGGGGTTTCTGCTGGAGTGCCACAGTCTCTTCAGTCGCTTAATCTCACGTTTGACAGCGCAGAGTTTGGGGGTGAACCAGCAGCTGTGGTTGCTGTGTTTCCTGGTGCTGGCCATGCCCATGGGTGCAATTGTGTCGGAACAGTTGTAGATTCAGTCAGAGAAGTTTTGGATGTCTAGCTCCAGGTTGCAGGTTGTGTGGGGTCTGCTGGTGTTAAGGATGGTTGTCCATTGGTTCTCAGTGACTTTGTTCCATCTGCGTTGGGTGGGGGTGGAGGCTGTGCGGTGAGTCATGGTGAGCCTGCGATGGAGAAGTGGACAATGCTGTGGTCTGTCCAGGTGAGTTCGGTGGCGTGGCTGAATTTGATTCTGTTGCTGGCTGTAAAGATAGGGTCCAGGGTGTGTCCTGTGGAGTGTGTGTGGGGGTGGTGACCAGTTGCATGAGTCTGATATTCCTCATGCTTTCCTTGAGGTTGATGGAGTTGGTGTCCTTGGGGGTCATCGAGGTGGAAGTTGAGGTCACTGAGGAAGATGTAGTACTTGGAGTTGATTGCCGGGGGTGATGATTTCGGGGATGGCGTCACAGAAGTCGGGGTGGGGGCCTGGTGGTCTGTAGGCGAGGGTTCCTCTGACAGTAGTGTTCTTGTCGATTCAGATTTAGAAATTGAGGGGTTCCATGATTGCTGCAATGTCATCCTTGTGGTGATGCATTGGAGGGTCTCCATGTGGATGATGGCAATGCCTCCTCCATGTTTGTTGGCTCGGTCTCTGTGTATCATCTTGTAGCAGTGGGGCATTGCAGTTGCGATGTCGGGTGCTGAGTACCTTTGAGACAGGTCACAGTGATGAACATCACGTCGGGGCTGGAGGTGGTGATGGTGTCCCAGATTTCGGTGGCGTGTTTGCAGAGGGATCGGGTGTTAAGCAGCATGCACTGGAGCTGCTGTGGAGGGTTGGAGGTTGGCTGTGTAGGCGCGGCAAGGGTTTCGGTGTTGCAGGTGAACTGGCAGCGGAGGCGGGTGAAGGGTCCTTCAGTGTATTTTGGGTACGGGATGCAGCAGTTGTTGTTGTGGCCTCCGGGGACCAGAGCTAGGAGCTTGGAAGTGATGTAGCCGTGGATGATAGGAGCGCCAGGGTTGCGGATGCTGGGCATGGTCCAGGCACGGACGGGCACAGAAAGGCTTTCCTTTGGCATGCCAGCGGCACACCATGTGCACGAGTGGCGAGCCCGGTGAAGTCGTTCTGGGAGGTGGGAGGGCTAGCTGGGAGGCGGGAGGGCGGGAAACCCGTGGGGTCCGGGAGCGGGAAAACAGACGACGGAAGCAACAGAAGTGGAAAAACAATACAATAACACCATTGGCAACAGAAGAGATATGGCACAAAAGAAATTACAATATGGAAATTTACAAAACACAGGGGCTATGGAGAGTGGCGCTGATGATCAGTGGCAGGCGGGGACCGAATCTTGGTGGGCCTTGAGGGGCTGGGGCCGCGGAGACGTCTGTGGTTTACGGCTCTACAACAGTGGCCGGGGGGGCAGTACACAAGACCAGGGTTAGGGGCTACTCCTCGGAGGCCAGGCTGGCTGGGAGGTGGGAGGGAGTGAAATCCATGGGAGAAGGAAAAACAGATGACGGTGGCAACAGAAGTGGAAAAAGAATACAATAATACCAATGGCAACAGAAGAGAAATAAACAATTAACAATGGCACAAAAGGAATTACAATAAGGAAATATGCAAAACACAGGGGCTACGGCGAGTGAAACTGATGATCAGTGGCAGGCGGGGACCAAACTTCAGAGGACCTCAAGGGGCTGGGGCAGAGTAGACGTCCTTGGTTAACAGCTCTACAGCAGCGGCCAGGGGGAGCGGCACACAAGACCAGGGTCAGGGGCTACCAAGGTGCAAAAACACCCCTGTGACATGAGATGAGATCGGGTGCCACTTGGCAGTTCTGATTAACACATTTGAATGTTTCTTTTTAGCTGTTTTTTTTTTTACTTTGATTGGAGACTGCTGGTCTCCAATCAGTAGCTCTTGAATATCACTGGAAGAGGATAGTATGATGGTGTTGTGGAGTGGAGAACAACTGGAACAGGAGAAAATGGAAGGGATGGGTGGATTGATTGAAAGAAGGAAGACTAGATGGATTAGGAGCATGGTGGATAGATGGACAGGGAAAAGAAAGGAAGGACAAGACAATATATTGAACAATGTAGAGAAAGATGGATGGATGGTTGGATGAATGGATGGATGGATGGATGGATCAATGAAAAGGCAGGCAGATGGATGGATGGGCGGACGTACATACAGAAAAAAGCATTGAAAGAAGGAAGGAGAAAAGAAAGGAAAGACAGACGTAAGAAAGACAAACAAAGATTGAGAGAAGGAAGGAAAGAACAAAAAAGGATAGAAAAACTATTGCGGAAAAGAAGAATATTTCAGAATTTTCTCTGGGAGATCTATCCATTAAGTGACTGCGGGGTTCACTAACCAGTTGTATGAAAGAGGCACTCGTGGCTGAACTACGCGTGCCTCTACGACGCGATCCCAACCACTAATGTGTCTTAACCACTTATTAGTTTACCACGTAGCCCTTTACCATGCATGCCTTTACAACGAATATCATTGTAAAGGCTTGCTTGCTAAAGGAATATGTGTGGTAAAATTAAAACTAGAGGTTCCCAGCTCCTCGCCCATCCAAGCAGATCCACTCGGAACCACCTTCTAATCGCACGGCAAAAACGATAAAAAACGCTCCTTTCCATAGGCTCCAATGCAGGTGATTTCCCATTTAAAAACTAGGCCCACAACCACCCTTCCCGTGGAGCAATTTCCTCCCAAAAAATCACAGGCACAGTAGGCATCCCTAGCCATCAGTGAAAGAAGCCCTGTTCACCTGGAGCAACTGGAACCCTCCCCAAAGCATTTCTCGACAAACCCCAAAACGGGCCCATTGGATAACATTGCAAACTGGACCTTCACAAACAATTGTGTGTTAACCCCTTCCACTGCATTGATCCTCTTGGAACGAAGAAGGACCCAAGTACCTCACCAAACCGCATCCTGATCAAATCACGGGAAGGGGCACGACTTTTGAAAAACAAGCAAAAGTCAGCCAAAACAAGTCAATAACATATCAAATCCCATCCAAATTTTGCCAACTCCAATATGCATGAAACAAAAATGGGCCCTGAGCCCTAGACTCCAGGAACCCTAGTCCGCACCAACCTTAGTCCTAAAAATTACCCAACCCCCCACCCTGAGCCCTAAAACCGACCCCCCCTTAAAAACTACTCCCCTCCCAAACCCGTCCCCAGCCCCTCTTACCTGTGTGCCTCGAGCCTTCTGCCCCGATGCTTCCTGTTCCTCTCCTCACCCATCTGTGCATCTGGACCTCGCATTGCCTTAACCACGCATATGCTTGGTTAAGGCATATGTGTGGTTAAGGCAAGCGTGGTAGCCCGCGTTGTTCCGACTGTTTCCCTCACTAACCTCATATGCTCGCATATTGATATTTGGGATATGATTCAAAGTGGAGGGTAATTTATTTTCTAGCTACTCCCTTGCTCTTGTGTGGAAACCTAGTGCAGCCTAATATTAGGAGAGATGAGGAACAGATCCTTGGCCCCACTGAAGCTTGCAATGTCACATTTTTCAGTCACATAGTCACATCTTGCAGTTGTAGGGACTCTACATTCTCTTTGTGTGTAAACTGTATGTCTGGCCACGTTCATCTATGCCCTGCCCAGGAACCTTGGTGCAGAAGTGGCTGTTGCCATGTGATTATGTTATTGGGGGCAGGTTGGTAAAACGGAGATCACAACCGAAAAGGGTTTGTGTCCCTGCCTCTAGGGCAGTGGTTCCCAAACTTTTGACCCGTGGCTCCCTTGACCCATTGGCCATTGCCCGTGGCTCCCCACTGTTACTTTTTGGAGGGTGGGGTGGATGTAAGCCCGGCCTCGGGAGAACTTGCATTTTCTCCTGAAAATAATTGGGATGAAGCTGATGAAGGTATTATAATCATATACGCAGGGTGTTTCGTATTACTAAGGCGGCGCCTCTAATAAAATATTCCTAGCTACACTTCTTTGCCCATGCCTTTTTTAGAGTACCCTCTCAAACTTTTTTATCCCACTTAAAGTGCTAGATAGCACCCCTATGCATGTAGGGCCCATTGCCAAAGTGTTTCTGCGCTTGAAGAATATTTGCATGCACTTCCATTTCTACCCATGTCATTCGTGCCAACACACCTGTCTCAGCAGGGTGACTCGCGATTTTTTAAACCAAATACAGCTTTATTTTTGCTGTCTCCTGCCTGAAATTGCCTCCCAATCAATGCAAGTAAAACAAATTCTTCAGATTTGTTTTTTTTTTAAAACATCCCTCTTTCTTGCTTCCAAATGTTGGCGTTTTACTTCCGTGTGCTCAAGGAGAGAGCAGGCCTGTCTGGAAATGTGTGTACTGAAAGAAATGTGGACTGGAAGTACCTATGATTCAAGTACAAATGTCAATACTTAATAATACTTAGTGTGTTTAATAGACAGGACAACTGTACTTTCCTGATAACTTGCATTGGTGTAAAATGCATTTGGAAAAAAACAAAACTGTTAACGAGTCCAACAAAATAAATCAGGCATCTTTCGCTTACTTTGGGAGTGTTGGAACATGGGGATCCAGTAAAATATGGAGGTCATCTCCCTCGACATGTCACTTACAAATAATCCACATCATGCGTTTAAGTCTAATTAGTTTAACTGAAGCAACAGACCCTTCAACATTAAATGCATTAAAGTGCTTGGTGCGCAGCTCCTCTGGCTAGGTTTGACGGCTCCCCAGGGAGCCACGGCGCACAGTTTGGGGACCACTGCTCTAGGGGGCTCTCTTAGATAGTTCTTAATAACCTGGATTCATCTTAACCCCTTGACCGCGATCGGAATTCCGCTCGATCGCGGGTGGGGTCGTGACGAGCAACCGCGCAGCATGACGAGCTGAGCTCATCACGAGCATCGGAGGGGTTAATACAGCACTTTCATCGAAGTCCTCTCGGATTACTCTGCAGCTCTGGATGCAATCTTTTGGATTAAAAGTTTCCCATAAATGGAGTAGAGTTTTAGCTTACATTCTTATTTCACAGCAGTTAGACCAGGTCCCACGTATCATTTTTTCATTTCACTGCTGAAAAGGTTGGCCACCAGAAAATCAGCCTTACTGCATCTTCAGACACTTTTGGCGCCCTTGGGTGGCCATCTTTGTTAGCAAAATGACATGTCAGACATCCGCAGGGAGGGCATGCAGTTGTTCTGGTGCCACCGAGCGCTGTTGCTCACAGAGACCAAGTGATCCTTTTTGAAGAGGCTCCCTAGATAGGAAAGTCTGTAGCTTATGCCTATACAGATGAGCAGGAAGCTGGAGCTGGCAATGCAGGCTGTGCCTGTTGTGCTGGCAGGCAGACATCCTCCATCTTGTCACACCATGACCTGATCCACAGAGCGGTGTTCAACTCACATTCACAGGACCCTACATTCCTAACTAGAAGACGAGAAGGGTTCCCTTTAGAGCAGGAAACTGGAGTGTGAATTGGGTTAGTAGATTTCACCTATAGGGTACTATTTTGTACCCTAACTAAGCTGCCATGTTTTTCAAGTCCCTGTGTGATAAGCTGCTCCAACCCAAGTTTTCGATTTAAATTCTGGGACTTGTAGTTTTGGTTTTATACTAGAATAAACAAGACTACAAATTCCAGAATTCAAAGAAAAATCTTGGCAAGGAGCAGGTGGTCACACATGGACCTGAGAAACTTGGCAGGCTGCCTTAAAAATGACCAACGTACGAGCCCTTAAGGATTCACCCTGGTCCAAGCAGCAGTCTATGCCTCTGCCTGGGAAGTTGAGAGCAAGTGTTCGGTTGGTCCCTGATGTTAGGGACCACGGAAAGAGGCTAAAAACATAGGGGAACAGTGAGGGGAAATGAAAATGTGGCAGTTCTGCAAAGTTGAGACCAAATGCTATGAAGCTTTGTTCAGACACAAAGGAGCATATAAACGAGCCCTGTGCGCCACTGCAGCATCACTTTTTGTGATGCTCTGGCGGCGCATATTACAAAATTCATATCTATGAGGCCACACAAAGCCACTATGCATGTCTTTGGATGGCCTTATAGATATGGAGTAAGGCAAGGCAGAGCAAATCTCTGCATTGCCTCACTCTGGGCTCAAGAGGCGTCCATGGGCATTGCTGTGGGTTTTCCCATGCAACACCCATGAATTTTGATGCTGCCCCTGATTTACAAGATCACGTAAACCTGGGGAAGTGTCAAATCCTTACGCCTCCCGAGGTGAGGCATAATGAGGAGAAATATGTTTATTTGTCCTTGTTACTTCCTCTTTTTATTTGCGATGCATTCTGCAGCACACATAGAAAGAAGAAAATACCTCTCAGGATTGTTCTTGTGCAGGAAGGTGTTCCTTCCTGCACAAAAACAATCCTGCCGACAACACAGGCACACTTGCACCATGGTGCAAGAGGGCCCACGTTGGCGCTAGCTACTGAAGCGGTGCCAGCACAGGGGGAAAGGACAAGAATGCACCGTATTGTATGAATACGGTGCATTCCTACCCTTTCACTTTGGCGTAGGGCAGCGCAGCAAGTTATCTTACCGCGCTGCCCTACTTAAAATCCCCATAAATGAGGGCCACAGTTTTGAAGGTGTTGAGATTCTAACAATAGGCGACAGCATGGAATAAGATGATAGAATATGTAACCTGTGATATATATTCCAGATCTTCCGGACAACTCATTTTGAGAGAGTGTTAAACAACGGATTCCATACTATACCTTGCAGCACGACTCGGCCACTGGCTGGTTCTATGTATTTATTTCGAGTAACTTAATTACTTTGGGATTAATCTCGTAAAATCAATCTCCTAGTAATTCATTTCGAGACCCAGTTAAACTATTTATTTAATTAAGTACGTAGCATAAAATATCTCGTTTTAGACCGATGTTAATTAGAGTATTGCCTGTAGATGTCAGTAGTGTGCCATCTACAAATATTTTTCTGTGTATCACATTCTATACAGTGTGAATGCAGTCGCATAGAGCTCACTAAACTATTCATTACAGGAATCAAAGAGTAAAAATGAAAGTAAGGGAGCTAGGTGCAGAGTAGGGGTGGAACAGTGCAAAGATTTTAGGCAAAAGATCGACTATCTTTCAGCTTAGTTTCCTCCTCATGTGGCAAAGAAATGTAAGTACAAATAGTAATCAGCGATTGAAGTGCACACAGAAAAGTATGGACCTGTGATATTGGCTGGAGTCAGTGAGTTTGAGGGCGTTAGCTGAAAAGAACAGAATAATACGGAACTATTTTGTTGGCCTTTTACCTTCAGGTAAATGCATATAAAATATAATACACACACCCTAAATGAAAAACAAATGCAAGGTAAATTAATCAGTGGGAAATGCACTCCAAGGTTATGAAAGCTCAGATGGGTAATGCAATAACTGCAGATGACTGTGTTTGTAACCAGACAGTCAAATAACTAAGGGGCATATTATCAAGAACGGCGTTAAAATTATCGCCGGTTTAGCGGCAGAAAACTGCTGCTAAAGCGGCGATAATGGGCTTGATAATATGCCCTGGAGAATTCCAATAGAAGCCCATGTTCACACCAGAACATGGACTTCTATTGGAATTCTCAAGGGCATATTATCAAGCCCATTATCGCCGCTTTAGCGGCAGTTTTCTGCCGCTAAACCGGCGATAATTTTTAACGCCTTTCTTGATAATATGCCCCTAATCTTTGTTGGTAAAATGGGGAATAGTGATATGTTTATTTATAGTGCTATAACGTATAACTTTATTGATGATTAATTGAAATTCATTACAGTTTAAAAGGACCACTGAAAAAAACATATTTTAAAAATAATTGGGCAAATTAATTTAACATTTCTAAGAATAAAAGCAACAGCAATTACATTAAATGAAAAACCAAAGTACAGGTGCTTTGTGCAAGTCAATTTATGTGTCTAATATTGGAAGTGCCCGGGCTTATATCTTGTGCCTATTTAACATAAAAACTTGCATGACTGAACTCCTGATGAAATTAATTAAAGTGCAGAAGTGCTCGGGCAGTCTCTAGCGGTCTTATTACTGGGGGTCGCCGAACAATTTTTGCACAAGACACGGATATTTAGAGGGATATTACCAAGGAATTGCGATAATTATCGCAAAGCGTGCTTAGCGCTGTTTTTTTTATCGCCGGCTATCGCTGGATTACATCGCGGAGATAACGCGTTATTATCAACGCTTATCTCCAAGGCGATAAAAAATCCAGCGATAGTGGCAAAACCCAGCAATAGCGCGAGAAATCCAGCGATAAATTCAACGCGCTAATGAAAAGCTTGCTAATAGGCAGGTGAGGACTTAACCTTACAATCCACCTCCCATTGACTAGAATGGTTAAGTCAGGTTTTTAGCAGGTGTTAGATTCCAGCGATAATCGCGGTTAGCGCGAATTATTTTATCGCTTCACGGGCATTGCTAATAGGGGGAAGTTGTGTTTGCGACTGTTTTCAGTCGCTTTTAGTTGGGAGCGCCTACTTTGCATGTCATTAGCGATATATATCGCTGACATGCAAAGCGGCACCAAAACGGTCGCTTTCGCCATAAAGCTGTCGCTAACAGCTGTTAGCGACAGCTTGCTAATAGGGCGATAGAAATATCGCCACTTTAGCGGCAAAAAGTGCTGCTAAAGCGTCGATAAGGCCCTTGCTAATATGCCCCTTAGTCCTCTGACACGCCAGGGCGATGCAGTCTCCATGAGCCAACAGATTAGAGTGCCTGCAGGTAGGCACCTGCTGTTGTATGAAGGCAGATGTAAGTAACTTCCTTCTGTGTTCTAAAATGTCTGGGCTTGCACATATATATGAGTTGATGACTCTTGTTTGTACCCACATAGGCGGCAGATTAAAATTGTCGGCCGGCTCTTCTAGGAAGGGAAGAGATGCTTTGTTTCTAACTGCCCAAAATGAAACAACATAAACGAATGCTTTAACATAGGTGAGAAATGAGTTGTGATATTTGGCTGCTAATGATTTCTTATCTTGCAGCTGTGACAGAGCTTTGGCCGAGGTGTTACTTAGCCTGGTGAAGGATGCTCTTTCCATGGGCGGGCCCAGGCTTCTTTTAGACTTAGAGCAATGATTGATTGTAGGAACGTGCCCCTTTTTAGGTCTCGCCTAGGCAGTGCGCATGCGCTGCTCTAGGAGATGACCTTTTGGAATTGGTCAGCTCTTTTCAAGCACTCGTGCTTGTGCTGGCATCCACCTTGCGGGAGCGAGCAGCGGTGCGCAGGGGCAATCTGTTTGCAATTAGCGTGGCCGCGCGCGCTTCTGCACTTTTAAAGCACTCACTCCCCTGCCTGTCTCACCCTCGCCCTCCCTTGTTTATTATTTATTTCCTCTTACTTGGCTCCCAGCTTGTTCCACTGCGTGCTGCTGTTTTACTTTCACTTTTAGCCGATCTTCGGTCGGCGTTCTTTGACACGAGGAGACTGAACTCATCAATGGCGGAAATAAAGTTCTTAATGTATATAGCACAATTCTATTAGGCGGCATGTAACCAATGGCTGCGGTTGTCTTTAGGGAGCAAGTTTCTGGCAGAATTGATTGACTTGATGCTCCTGAACTGCGCTTAAAATCACTGCGTCTCTGGGACAATATCATAGATGAGTTGCCTAGGATCACACAGTGCACTTTAATGGCCGTCTGGATTTCGGCTCCGTTTGCCTGGTGCCAACGTTGAGAATTTAGCAGCAGTGTGTTTCCCGCTGAGAAGATTACAGCGATGCACAGACAAACCAAATAGTTCCTTTGTCGCTTGGTCAGGTATTTCTATTGTATTATTATTGCTTTTAAGTAGCGCTTCATGCCACCGACGAGGTGTCAAAGCGTATCAGCAGATGGACAGCCCCTTTACACGATAAGAGAGTGCTTGCTTGCGGCAAAAGATAACAGTGAAAAACCTGCTTCCTTCTGCAGATAACTGTTTTTTGGGGGAATTAGAAGGATGTATTTTTAAGGTTTCTTTAAAGAGCGGTAGACCCGAAGGAAGCAACTCACAGAAAGTGTCTCTTCAATAATGGCGCAGGCAGGGCCCAGTTTTTCCCCTCCAACACGGGCTCTCACTTCACAGGGGCCGGGTATTTCCAGTTACGGTCATTTCTTTTACAACGATGTGTCCCACAAGGTGCTAGCATTGCATTACAGTGACAAGTGAAAATGACAAACGGTGTCCCCTTCACGGATCCCCTGGTTCAAATCTTCCTCACACAGGGGGGGGGGGACTCTGGAGTGAGGTGATGGTAGGGTGTTGCAGCTACTCAAATCTGGAGAGAATGTGTGGCTGATGGGCATGTGAGGTAGGAGCATTAACTCACAGTGATGCAAAACCAGCCTCCCCTCCCCCCCCAGCCGCAACATTTGGTGAGGGAGCCCTAAAAGAGCACTTAAACTGTCTGCTTTGCTGGTTTACAAAGACATTTGGCCTGATGGGAGGAACCCCCGAGGAGCGTGCAGCCTGCAAAGCAGGTCAGCGGGGTGTTCCAACTGTGCAGCTTCGCCTTTCAACCATAAATCACTTTATATTACTCTTATTGGGCCGTTGCTTCTTTGGCTGAAACCAGCAGCTCTCACGGGGTACCCGCACTAAATACACTCCCTTTTATGTGTTGTAGTATGGGTATGCCCATTCAGTTTTATGTGGTCAGTTTATTTGAGGTGTTAGTTTCATATGAGCGCTCCTAGGCAGTGCTTTAAGAGGGCCGTGTCCTGCCAGTGCTCAGCACGGCCAGTTCTTAAAAGCGGGTGCTGAGACGGACACCTTTCGGGCTCTCTATTTTTGCCTTCACCCTCAGGGTGAAATAAAAATCTTAACCCTGCAGCAGTACCACCACTGCTCAAAGCCTTTGATGTAACCTCAAAGAGACTAGTTTTAGTTTTTCTACAGTCTCGTCGTTTCAGAAGGGAAGCATTTTCAATATTATATACAACAAAGTCACAGTTGCTGCTTATTTATTTTATGCAACTAACAACCATTGACAAAGCTAATAGTCCTGGCTTGTTGTAGGTATAATGTTACGCGTGGTATCATATCTGGATGCAATGACAGAAACAGCAAAATACCAGTCGGGCAGCACACTATGCTAAACACAGATTTTTAGCTTATGTGTTTTAAGCCACGCCCTTAATTACACCGGCCACGCCCCTTTGAAAGACCACTAGTTTTTTCATCCTACTTATAGCCCACTGTACCTAGGCTCTGGCGAATGGCAGAACGCTGTACCACGAAGGTACGAGTTCAAGAGGTTATGTGACCTTTTGAACAATAGCTGGATGAAGGGGAGGGTATGAGTCAATGGCTGCTTTGATACATTATCATTTCACTTATCAGCGGCGTGCAGCAGCTAGCTTCTGTGCACTCTTCTCTCTGAAAGGGAAAAGGAGGGGGGGCGTCACAGCATGGTAGTTTACAATAGTGTGGGCAGCCGACCATTTCAAAGGCAGCACTAAAATGTGTACCTCTGCATTTCCACAGAACAGCACTTTAGTATGCAGATTCCTTCTTATTAGCGCCAAGAAACTACATGGCTTTGACCACTACTCTTTACACCACTTCCCCAAAAACACAATAATTGTTCTTCCCCAGCACTGCTGGTTTGGTAGATGGGAAGTGTGAAGGGCGGGGCTGTAGTTTCTATTGCTCAGTTGAAGAAGTTTTTAGACAGGGCATTTCCTTTTGTGTGTCTTGATTACTGTTACAGGAAGGCTGAAATGACGGCCAGATGCAGGATCTCATACTTCATTGTGGTATGTTGTGGGTGCTTCAGACTGGAGACATTCCAGTGCAACCTTTCCTGAGAACTAATACTTTTACACACATTCACTAAAACATACTATCTTTCCCTTTATCCCACCCTTATCATCAGAGGGAAAGGATCATCTCAAGCACAAACATTTAAAATACAACCTTCCTGTTTTGTTGTCTCCTTTCATCGGTTTATGGGAAGATGAACCCATATTTATTTTCTGTATTTACCTGGTAGGTGATGATGGTGTGTGTGAACGCTGGGGTCCTCATGGCGTACAGTGCTATTGTAAAACAAGCAAATAATGTTACCTTCTACAGTTTCCGCATGATATGGCTGCTTTCGGATATTTCTTTTTGACGTATTAAGTCACGCTTAAACTCCCCACTCCCTCTCCAAACATCTTAATAGTCATTGCGAGTCCCAGTTTTTAGGTGTCACCCGAGCGCTTCTTGGCATTCCTGTTCAGACTATGGCTGCTTTCGGATATTTCTTTTTGACGTATTAAGTCACGCTTAAACTCCCTACTCCGTCTCCAAACATTTTAATAGTCATTGCGAGACCCAGTTTTTAGGTGTGGCTAGAGTAAGCTTCAGCTGTTTGCCAATAGGTCTGGCAAAACACTTATAAGGTCCCAAAGGCGAGACCTATTGGCTATGCCAATGCTTGTTGCCACTGGTACTGATGTTTTTCAACTAATGTGCACTGGGTCCCTGCTAACCAGACCCCAGTGCCAGTGTTCTTTCCCTAAAAACTGCAACATGTACACTTGTTCACAAATTGGCAAGGACTTTAGCACCACTGTAAGTCCCTAGTAAATGCTACCCCTGGTACCCAGGGCATGGGTACTAAAGAGGGTCCCAAAGGGCTGCAGCACGTATTTTGGCACCCTAAGGGACTTTTGCGTTGCGATTAAGAAGATCCAATGAGGTAGTTTAATTGTATACTTCCGTTTATTTCTGTCGCAATGAAAGAATCCCACGACTGCTCTTCTGCTGTCCTCGGTTGAGCTGCCCAACAGAAGGAGCTGGAGCAGAGCACCAATGGGCATCAGAACGCAGGACACCCTTGAAAGAACACAAGAGGTCCCGAGCGGGAGCACGAGACAATAACAAGTTGTCCGCAAAGGACAACTTGTTAACATAACATCATCCCTCTTTTTTTAATAATAAAAATGAGCGTTGAACACGTTTATAACAGAGAACAACATCAATTAAACATGCACAAAAATTAACATCGCACTGATAACCTTAAATTACAGAAAAACTGAGATGTTGCAAAATGAAGTAGTGGAACATTACATTACATTAATTAATAATCTTTAAATTTCAAAGGAAATGAAGCATTGCGAGATCCCCTGCAAGGAGGCCTTTCAACAACAAAACCTGTGGTCACACTCCCCTCATTCGAACTCGGAGAGGACACCTCCTCATTAGAGAGCACAAACATATTAGAATCATCATGTACATGAATGAGTTCATTGGAGGTGTGATTGTTTGATTCAGCAGATTGTGTGATCTGAATAGAATTGGAATTGGTCTTTCCTTGACAGAAATCCCACCAGGTACTATCTTCACCAAGCTCAGAATAAAGAATACCTTTATTCTTGGCAGCTGCAATCTTTGAGGCTTGTTCCTGAGTAACCTTCACCAGACTCCTCCTATTCCACCACCCTCTGTCCTCCAGAAGAATGGCTGCTTTAGAAATCCTGACCACTTTGACTGGTAGTGTGAATTTTGATTCTCCATTTCTGACCCTGTTGGGTTTTTAATGAGCATCCAGTCACCAACCGAAAACTGAATGGTTTTAGTCCTCTTCTCTTTAGAATAATGCCTGGATATTGCCTCATGCTTCCTGACCACATCACTTCTCATGCTATCAGAATTACCCATGGTATTTCCAGTACCACTGGAAAATTCTTTGACCCACCCAGGACAAAGCTTACTTACAATTTGGCACTCTGTTGCGTAATAGTTTGAAAGGAGATACACGAGTGGTGCCCTGTGGTGTGGTGTGATAGTTCCAAACCTCTCAAAAGATGTTCAACCTGTAAGCCCGCCGACAATGCAGTTTGAACACCTTCCTTTAAGAATTTGTTGACACATTCCACCAAACCATTAGAACTCGGGGAGTACAGGGCCACCTTTAAATGTCTGATATCTAGATTATTGATAAGCTGCAGCATTTGATGGGACTTAAACTGAGTACCATTATCAGTTACAAGTTCTTTTGGTGGTCCTTCTACTTCAAATACTTTGGTTAGAAAAGTAATGATAGTTGTGGTGTCTGGTGTTGAAACAAAATTAAAGTAAATCCACTTAGATAGATAGTCCACCAAAATTAACATATACTTCTTACTGCTAGGAAGAAGTTTGAAGGGACCAGCAAAATCAAGTGCAACTTTACCCCATAATGCTTCCGGTAGAGGAACCATATGTAAGTCAGGTTCAGTAGATTTCCAGTGTTTATCAGAAATCAAACAGGTACTGCATCCTGGAACCCATCTGTTAACCTGGGCATCCAGTCCAGGCCACCAACAGTATTGCTTAAGTTACGAATAGTGGCTGTGATCCCTAAATGACTTTCATGAGCATTTTTTAATAACATTTCTCGGATATTAGTAGGGGGAACTAACAATTCATGGCAGAGTAAAAATTCTTCAACAACAGATAACTCGTCCGCGACTTGTGCAAACAATTTTACTCCAGATTTCTTTCAGGAGGCCAACCATCTTTAACATGTTTGATAACTTGTTGAAGAATTCGATCACCATTGAGGGCATTCAACCAAGACTCTCTGGTAATGAAGTCCTGTTTCTCATCAAGATCTCCGACAAGAGCAACCACACATTCAACCTCTTCCTCAGATTCACATAGCGCATCATTAGTAATAGGCATTCTAGACAAGCAGTCTACTCTGACATTCTTCCCACCAGGTAGATAATGAATGGTAAAAATATATTCTTGCAACTTTGACAGAATGCGGACGAGCCTTGCAGAGGCTTTACCTGTGCCATTTCCATTAAGTAAGTAAATAAGTGGTTTGTAATCAGTAAAAATGTGAAATTGTGTGCCCCATAGATATGTTTTACATTTTTCAATTGCCCATGCATACGCTAATGCCTCTCTTTCAATAGTGCTATAGTTGAACTCAGCAGAACTCAAAGAACGTGATGCAAAAGCAATTGTGTTCTCTTTCTTGTCTACTCATTGAGAAAATATTGCACCGAGTCCTAATTGACTGGCGTCTACTGTAAAAAAACAAGTCTGTCCAGCCGAGAAAACTGATAAAATTGGGGCTGAAGTAATGAGAGATTTAATCCTAGCAAAAGACTAATTTGCTACATCAGACCACTCAAAAGCTTGACCTTTCTTTAACAGATCTCGCAAGGGTTGTACCACTAATGCATACCCATGAATAAACCGAGAATAGTGTTCACATGAACCTAAAAATGAGCGTAGTGTATCCTTGTTGCTTGGGGGAGTAGTGTCTTGGATGGCGCAGACAAGTGACATTTTTGGACTGATGCCTAGACTAGAGATACAGTGACCTAGGTAATCTAACTGGCCAACCATAAATTTGCACTTTTCTTTTCTGAGCGTGATGCCTATATTGTTAAAAACAGTAAGAACAGAAGGTGCTCTCAGCATAAATAAGCACGTCATCCTGGAATGCCTGTACTCCCTCGATGCCTCCTAAAACTGTGTCCGTGAATTTTTGAAACACACTTGCTGCAGAGGCCAGACCAAATGGCATGCGTAGAAACTTGAAAGCGCCAAACAGTGTGATAAATGTGGTAAGATCCTGGCTCTCTACAGCAAGTAGTATTTGGTGATAAGCTGATCTAAGATCATGTAATGATAGAACCTTGCCCCCCGCCCCCAAATTTGCTAGGAGATCTTGTACTTTGGGTAGGGGATGACAATCGATGACAATATTTTTGTTGAGGGTGCGTAAGTCCACATAAAGACGAATTTCTCCTGTCTCTTTCTTCACAATATTCACTGGACTAACCCATTCAGATGAGTCAGTTGCCTCAATAACACCTTCACTGCATAGCTTGACAAGTAGAATCTTGAGATCCGATCTAATGCTCAAAGGTACGTATCTTACTTTATGCACTACAGGAGTGGCACCATCCTTGAGCTTGATGAAGTGTTCAGACTTCGAAGTATTACCAATTTTGTCACTGAAAATATTTTGAAATTTGTCCAAAACACAACCCAAATTGATATCATTGTCATCTTCAATGAAAGAATTGGGATGTTCAGCCAACACAATGGGATTTTCTGCACCAGGTATCAACATAATCCCAAGTCTGGCCAAGTTTTGCCAACCTATGATGTTCCGGCCTTTGATTGTTACATACATTTTAGTGGTGATCTGTCTCCCTAAGCAAAACAGAGAATCAATAAAATACCCCAACATGTCAATATCTTGTTCACCGAAGGCTTTCGGGTGAATGTCAGTTTTAGTTAGTAACCTTGCACCACCTCTCTCTCTGAACAGTACATCCGAAACAATGGTGATGGGTGCACCCGAATCTGCCATCATATCAACAGCTTCTTGTGCACAATGGCTTTGCACCAAGGACCTTTCACTGCAGGTCTAGATTTACCGAACTGATTCTCATTGTATTCTTTGAGCTTCTGCAAACAGACATCTAGGGGCACTTGTATCAAAGTACAGTTTTGCGAGTCCTTAATAGAGATTTTTTGCGAATCGCTATTAAGGACTCGCAAACTGCTATGTAGGTAGGATTCACATTTAAAATAGCGATTCCTACACATTCCTTATTTGCGACTCTCAAATTGTGAGTCGCAAATTAGGAATGGCTGCCCATTCATTTCTATGGACCAAGAGGCCCATAGGAATGAATAGGAATTGCATGCGCAATTAGCGAGTACCCAATAGGTACTCGCTAATTACGCATGCAATTTCAAGGGTGCAAGGGTTCCAAAAGGACACCCTGTTGCACCCCTGAAATGTGCATGTGTGCACATGTGGCGCACATACATGCCCTAAGGGCATGTATGTGTGCCACATGGCACTTTGAAAAAAGCAAAAAAGTGTTTTTTTCTAGGAAATCGCAAATTACCACCAACTTGAAGTTGGTGGTAATTTGCGATTCCTTAAGGCAATATCGCAATTTGCGATGCCTACTAGCATAGCATTTAGGGAATCGCAAATTGAGATTCTCTAAATGCATGCGCAAAATAGGGAATCGCAATTTTTGTGATTCCTTATTTTGCGAGTAGGTTTTTGCCTACCTACATTGCACACAGCTAAATTGCGATCGCAAACGCTGAAATTCGCAGAATTTCAGCGTTTGCGATCGCAATTTAGCTTGATACATCTGGCCCAAAATGTCCAAGTTTACCACATTTGTTGCAGCGCTTATTGCTGGCAGGACAGCTTGGATTATTTCCAATATGAGTTCTTGAGCCACATCTAAAACATATACCAGCTGTTCTTCTGAAGGAGCCTCTTGTAGATTTATTACTTGCTTCAAATAAACCAACAACTTCAGTTTCACTAGACACGATATGGGTGCACTGGAAGTGAAAGATTCTGCAGACATCAACTTTGTAGATATCATTGACCCTTCTACACCCTTCACAATTTCAATTGTCTCCGCTAGACTAGGGTCTCTGCAGCTCAATAGTCTTTCTTGAATTTTCTTGGAAAAACAGCTGTATACAAACTAGTCACATATGCAAATGTCTTGTGCACAACCAAAATTGCATGTAGAGGTTAACTGCCTGAGTGCAGAAATGTACTCTTCTACAGACTCATCAATATTCTGTTTTCTCTTCATGGAGTTAAAACATTCAAGTAAACTACTTGGCTCTTCGGAAAACTTCTTCGTGAGCCTAGCTACAGCTTCCACATAAACATTCCAAGCCTCTTGTGGCCCTGCTGGTGCATCAACTTACGGTAAGTTATTAAAAAATTGTTGCCCTTCGTAACCTAGATGACCACATAAAAGTGCAAATTTTCTTTTAAAATCAAATTCTACGGCATCATTGGAAACCAAATAGTTTCAAACGATTTAAACCAGTGTTTCCATAGCATAACTGGTTTGCCTGGGGCAGTGAGAAAATGCAAAATTTGAAAAGGTTGATTATTGGATGCCATGTTAATACAGCTTAGGAGCACAGCATATATGTGACTTCAAGATAACAACATAAATGAATAAATGAATAAAGGAATGGATAATTAATGATGAACAACAGTGACAGTCGCAATGGTAGAAATAAGGTGAGACAAGTACGTAATAATGAAATCCACAAGTGAAGTAAATGACAATGAAGCCAGGTGTGCCTATCACCGAGTGTGCAGGCAAAGTTGCTAAATTACTTTGATAAAGGTGAGCCTGGCACCGAGTGTGCAGGCTGAGCATTTCTTACTTTTAAAAAACAAGGTGTGCCTCTCACCGAGTGTGCAGGCCGTGCAATTATCACTTTTAAACTGAACGGTGTGCCTGTCACCGAATGTGCAGGCCATAGTAAATTTTATAAATACGGTGTCTATCACCGAAGGTGCAGGCAGGTAAAATGAAGTACTTGTAATCTTTAGGATGGTCGCGGGAGCGCAGTGCATTGTGACGACACTCAGGTTGCTTGGCAACAAAGGTTTGAGGTCCTGACCTGCACCGCTGGGTTGTCCGGAATACCTTGTGACAGTCTTCTCTGGAGACATGAAGTCCCCTGGTGCGGCTCTGAATTGAGAAAGCGTTCTGACTCCCATGAAGATCAAAAGCAGTTCCACAGTGAAACGGACGGAGGAGAAGAAGTAGAAAGAAAAATATATATACATATTTTGTGGGCTTCTCTGCGGCATCCCATCTTGTCGCAAAATGTTGCGTTGCGATAAAGAAGATCCAATAAAGGTAATTTAATTGAATACTTCTGTTTATTTCTGACGCAATGAAAGAAGCCCACGACCACTCTTCTGCTGTCCTCGGTGCAACTGCCCAACGTAAGGAGCTGGAGCAGAACACCAAGGAGCATCAGAACGCAGGCCACCCTTGAAAGAACACAAGTGGTCCCGAGCGGTCCCACTTAAAGGCAAAGGACAACTTGTTAACATAACAGGGACCCACACCCAAATCAATGCAGACTGCCATTGCAGGCAGCTTGAAATGGTGCAAACCCTTTTGAAATCACGACATGGCACACATCCTGTGTGCCATGCCCACAGACACTGCATGCAATATGTAAGTCACCCCTACAGCAGGCCTTATAGCCCTAAGGCAGGGGGCATTATATTACATGTCAAGACATATTTGCATGAGCAGATATGCCCCTGTGCTGCCTAGTTCAATTGCTAGATAGCACAAGTGAACAGGGAAGCTATCTTAAGTATAAGTCCTGGGCACTGGTCATTAAGCGCCCCTTAGCTATATGATAGCTTTACTCAAACCTATGGTGTTTGGTATCAAACACCTTGTCTTAATCAATCTGTACTGTTGCTAGTACTAGATTTATTATGACACACACCGAGAGGGCACCTTAGAGGTGCCCCCTGAAAAAAACTACCAGTATCTAGGGTGCTGGCTAACTGGTATCGTCCAGCTTGCTACCATAGATAAGTTTCTGACCCCCTACAGGTGAAAGCCCACTCTCTCTGAGGTCAGAAACAATGGAAGAAGGCATTTACACCTCCTCCAGCAGGATGGCTAGTGATTTAGCATACCAAGGCCAGGGACTTCAAAGCCCCTGCCACCTTTGATATGCATCAATGCTTTGCCCCCAGAGCTGGGACTCCCACCCCCTGCCCTGAGGCCCATTTGGCACCAGGACAGGTTGGAAAATGAGCTAATCTAAAGGCATGTTCACCTCTCAGGCTAGTCACACCCTTAAGGTCGGCTACCTGAAGTGAACAAAGAAAGAAGGGTTTTATCATCTTGTTTTTGGTGGAACTAGAAACGCTGGGTCAGGTTTATGCGTACTTCTAGCAGGAAGTGGTCATATAGGGGGTGTAGTCACCCCAGAGATAAGAAGCCCATTGAATACTACCTTACACCCCCCTTAATACCCCTAAATTTAGTATTTAGTTGGCCCCCTGACACCAGGAACTCAGATGTGTCTACTGGGAACAGAAGAAGGACCAGGAAGAGCTGAAAATGCAAGAACTGTGGACCAGCCCCGGAATTGGCGCCAAACCCTGCCTGCCTGCTGCTGTCCCAACAGTTGCACAGACCCGACTCGTCCAGCAACTGTGCATTCTCCTAAAGCCTTGGAGGTCCACCAGCACTTTGCCAACCAGTCAGCATCTCCTTTGAAGTGGAGGAGCCACTTTCCTGCAGTCTGCAGGCACTGACTTCATCTGCCCGGTTCACCGATCTGTTGACCACCGGGTCCACCGAGGGAGCAGCAGCCCAGGAGAAGGCTTTCAAGGCTTCCAGAGGTCAGACCCATCTTCCCAGTGAGGTTTGAGATGCTAGACCCTCCAGGAGCCCTCCAGCACCAATACCCTGGGTATTGGGGCACTTGCAGCAGCCAAGGCTTGTTTAGTGCCCAGTCCGGACACCAACACAGCCACTTCTTCAGGCCATAGCGCTTATGCTTGTTGGAAGAAATGCTTTTTTTTTTATTCAATAACGTTATTTTTTTTTATAACAAAAAGCAATACAGAGGAAATGAGGAGGGAGAAAAAAAGATTCAACATCCGACAGTTGCCTAATGTGTACATTAATGTGGTACATACAGCTATTGATGTAAAGGGCATGAAATAACAGCAGACATAAGCTCAGTACATAAGAAGCGGCAGAGACATTTGGCACCTGGCTATGAGCATCCAATAGGACTGGATGAAGTGAAACAAGTGGAACTGTCAGTTGTACATGTTTCGTGAATATCCCAGTGATATAGCAAAATAGAAAAGGGGGGTAGAAGGGCAGGGAAGAGAGGGGGGAGTCATGTGATACTGTCTATAGGTGGGATCCGAGATTCAGTTATGATACTAAGAGTAAAAATTAGTGGTCAGTAGGTGGTTGCAGGTCAAGCGTATTCCAAATACCCTGAGAGGAGGCCAGGCAGCCTCTTGTATGAGATTGGTTGATGTGTGTACTTCGTAGATAGGTTAAACAGGCCCACCAGGTATGGCAGGATACATTATTGGTGCATTTCCAGTCAAGTAGTATAACCTTAATAGTGACTGTGATCAAAAGATCAAGAAGTGATAGTTTCATGGCAGAAAAGTTGAGTGGAGGGTCTGCCAACTGGGGTCCTAGGAGAATGATCAGAAAAGATAGTGGGATAGGTGTTCTAAAAATATTTTGAAGCTTTTTAACAATTGTGAGAACATTAGACACAAACCTGAAATGAAGGGGCAGTACATTCAGCTTCATGGCTGCAACTAAGAAAGCCTCTTGTCCAATCCCATTCATGGAGGCAAATGTGAAGTTCCATAACCTCTTATTTACAGGCAATATATTTCAGAGTACATTAGGCCACTCAGAGCCAGTATAGGCGGGCCAAGATCATGGAGATAATGACAAAGTTGCTTAGACTGAGCAAGATTCATGTAGTTATTTTCTGGGACAATGGGAGACATTTTGGATGGCCATAATCCTTGCTGTGGGCATGGTCTGTGTGGATTGTCCCCCATGGAGAGTTTATGATCAATGAGAAAGCCATGTTTGTTCTGGAGGCCATGATCTTGGAGCAGATCCAGTAGAAGTTATCAAAAGATTGGCTTCCAATATAGAAATTCAAGATTGACAAGCAGCACCTCACTAACTGCATGATTTAAGTTTAGAAAACTATTATTCATCATTAGTGTATCATCATTAAACGGTTGGCAACAGAGCTGGTGGTGATGTAAGTCCCCCCCCCCCCGCCATGCCCCCAGGGAATTCAGGCAAATCATGACTTGTGTTTTCATGAAGAAGTGCGCCAGATATTCCTCATATACTTCTGCCTATGGTGGCATGTGATAGCCTATAGAGATTGAATATTAAAGGCAACATGGCAGAACCCTGCAAAACAGCCCACTGGAAGTGCTTCAGACTCGACTGGAAAGGAAGAGAGTGGCAATGGAACGATGTCTGTTTCAAATGAAAAACCCCATCCTATCCGAGGCTGCTTCTCTCACCTCATAGTCGTCAAGTCATTGCATGAGGAGCTGATGGTTGTGAAGGCTGCCCAGAGATCCGACAGTATCAGGGCACCATTGTCATTCATGTCCATCCTTAAAGAGTCCAAGAATGATAATACGACTAGCTTGATACACTTTCCTAACTGATTTCAGCTTGTTTTTATTTGAAAAAGGCTGTAACCTCAGTAAAACCTGTAATTTCATAGTAACCGTGGATTGAATCAATTTAGCATGAAAAGGCAGTTGGGAGACAGGGTGGGCGTTGCTCAAGTCTGAGACCTCTAACATTGTTTTTTCAAAAGTGGATGAAGCACTGCTATCTTCCTGTCATCTGGGAAAATGCTAGAATTAAAAGAGTGATTTAAGGTTCCTCCAACAAGTGGGCCAGTTGTCTATGTCATGGTCAATTGAATTCTTTTGAAAGTTCCAGGTCCCTGTGTGATCCTGTTTATCGACAGGAAGAAATATTCTTTCACTACTCACTTTTTGTTAGTGGATGTAAATCCGGTAACACCACCAAAGGTACCTCCAGGCTAGGCTAGAGTTAGGCGTGATGTCAAAGACTTACGGTGTGGAGGAAATATTCTTCAAGATAAAGACATCTCAGATATTGTGCTCTTTGTCCATTAAGAACAGAGCCAGACCATTGCAGAGGTCCTGAGAAGGAAAATATTGTCTTTTTCCATTTTGGGTAGATTGTTGTAGGATGAGAGGATAGAAGCTAATGTTTTCATCTCTGATAGTCTATTCATGATGCCGTGAAATTTCAAGTCACTGGAAAATCAGGGGCCTATTTATGAAGCCGTTTGCATTGCTTTTGCACTACGCAGCGTGGTGCAAGAGTGATGTAAACCGTAAGACAGATTTTTGAAGCCATGCAAAGCCACTTTGCGTGGTTCTGAGTGGCTCCAAAATCTGTAGTAACGGAAAGCAGTGCAAATTGCCGCGTTGCATTACTCTTCCCTGGGAAGGCATTCCATGGGCGTTGCGAGGTTGTTCCCACACAACTCCCCTGGATTTCAACTCATCCCGAGATTTACATGAACTTGTAAACCTGGGGATGCATCAAAATCTTACACCTTCCTAGAGGAGATGTAATGAGGAGAAATATCTCTATTTCGCTTTGTTTCTTCCTTCAAGGATTCGTTTAGTGTAGGAAGGTGTCCGTTCTTGCACAAAAACTATCCTGCACCCAATGTAGGCCCCCTTGTACCATGATGCAATGGTCTCTGCATTGGTGCTAGGTAGCCCACTGTGCGCAAGCACATGGGAAAGGACAAGAACGTGCTGCATTACATTAAATATGGCACATTCTTGCCCTTTGCCTGTCATTCAGGGCAGCCTCACCACCACAACGTCACTTTTCAGGACGTTGTGGTGGCGATAGGGGCTTCGCCTTATTTACAAAGCAGCGTTCTTGTAAATAAGGCCCCCTTTCACGCTGTACTTAGCGTGAAAGGGGTGGGCAATGGGTGTTGCCTTGGGTGTTCCGCCGTAACACTCATTGATTTTGACGCTGCCCCCTATTTACAAGGGTGGTGTAAATGGGGCATTGCCAAAATTATGACCAGGGAAAACCTGGTCTTACCCTGGCGCAACGAGGAGAAATGTTTAATTTCTCCTCATTTTTGCTGTTTCCATGTGTGCTGCGTTGTGCAGCACACATGGAAACAGCAAAACGTCAATAATTGTTTATGTGCAGGAAGGTGTCCCTTCCTCCACATAAACAATCATTTAAAAAAATTACGTTTTGCAACTTCTATGTGTGCTGCATTAAGCAGCACACATAGAAGTCACAAAACGCCACTAAATATTGTTTATGTGCAGGAAGGGACACCTTCCTGCACATAAACAATCACTCCCCTCAACGCAGGCACCCTTGCTCTATGTTGCAAGGGTGCCTGAGTGCATAGGCGACTGCATTGACACTAGGCAGCTAAATTTAGCACCAGGGCAGGGTGGAAACGCAGGGCTGCACCATATTCTTGTAAATATGGTGCAGCCCTGCATTTTTGAAGTGACGGAGCATGTCGTTAGCCTTCTTGGCTTAACGACACACTTCGCCACTTTCCTTGTACATAAGCACCTCAGTTTATACTCTTTAAGTCTAAATGTAAAACATGTGTTACAGAGTTTGATGGTATTTCACCCATTTGATTTAGTAGTTCGCGGGCTAGAGCGCATTTAGTATTTTTAGCCCTTTGTTTACAATGCTGGCACTATCATGAATGGTGTCCTTGTGAACTTTGATTCCAAGCGCTCCTTAATAGGTACTGATTCTTCTTAATAAGGATGTGTATGAGATTAAACTCGAGCTTGGGATTTTTATACTGATAGGAACATGCTTGAAAGACAACATCTTGTGGTAGCAATGGGAAGCAATGCAAATAACAACATGTTTGTAATTGATTGATTACTTGTCACAGGTTGTATGGTGTTGTATGATTGAGGTGTGTGAAGTGGAAGATTTTGTCGCCCATACAGACATGTTACACTTTTGATAGCTGGGATTTTGCTGCCGATATAAGTGGCAATGGCTACGACCAAGTGCTGATAATGACACGTTTGAGCTTCGTCCCATGACAACAATTATCTGCTGATGGGAATAGAGTTATAGGATTGGAGCTGTGGGACTACATAATGAGTAACACCTTTGTCCTGATGATGGCCTGAAGCACGGATGACAAGAAAGAGACTGAAACATCAACTATAAAATGCTGTTTTCTGTGAAACTTGGTGACTAAAAGTCGGAAAATGTAATGCACACTAGAGTTTTTGTAAGCGTGGAATGTGGATGATGTGTTAAAGTGTTACTTTGTCTTCACTTGCCAGTGAGATCGAATTTTTATAGATATTTGAATACATTTTCTTTCTTGTAATTTCTTGTAACATACATACCAATCTTCTTATTTTTCATTTAATAAGGATTGCGATTTCGATCGCCACAAATGTATGAGATTTTTAAAGCAACTATGCAGGGAAATAATTTCCACGCTAGCACATTCCTCGCTGTCATATAGCAACACAAAGCATTGAAAATCACATTTCCTGAGATTTCAAAAGGAGCTGTTGAAATATTTTTCCAGGGGAGTTCGGACGGTGTACCTGAATACCTAAATGCCTCATGTCAGTTTCGAGAAAAAATGGGTCCACAAACGCCCTGCTTTGTGAGTTGGTAAATGGTTTTGCATGTGTACATTTTTTATCAAGATCATCACGAAAATGAAGAAACTACAGGTACAAGGTTGAAGCTAGAATTTTTTTTGCCAAAATCTGTAATTTAGGTTCAGACGACGTATTATGTGGTGTGTGTATTAAATTCATATTTATGCGGAAAACAACATAGTCACACAGTCACATTTACCCACTGGCCTTGGCTAAAACTCCTCTCCCCCCCTCTGTTATTTGCCACGGATCCCTGGAATGCCCCTATTCTGCTCCTTCTGGTCAGGAGTATTATGAGGGATGGCCATTATTTATTCAGGTGTCATTTTCCTGCTTCATAAAATGTTGTTTAAAGTTCATCAAATTGTCAAATTTAGCAAAGCTTTTTAAAAACTAAGGGGCATATTAGCAAGACCCACGTTAAAATTATCGCCGTTTTAGCGGCAGGAAACTGCCGCTAAAACGGCGATAATGGGCTTGCTAATATGCGTTATAGAATTCAATAGAAGCCCAGGTTAGATGTGCAGGACATCTAACCTGGGCTTCTATTGAATTCCATAACGCATATTAGCAAGCCCATTATCGCCGTTTTAGCGGCAGTTTCCTGCCGCTAAAACGGCGATAATTTTAACGTGGGTCTTGCTAATATGCCCCTATATAAATAAATGAAAAACCATCAGACGAAAAATCCAAAGTTGGGTTGTGAGGGGAAATACCCTGCAAATCTGTTTTTTGCTAAAGAATTCTCTCCGAAAAATATTTGTATAACATAAATCTCCCACAAAAGTGATTTGTATAAAAAAAATCGATTTGAGGTGAAGATTTGTGAAGGCAACAAACTTTACTTCATGAAGTTGCAAAGTTTGCACATTTTTAAAACTCTGCGTGCAATAGTATAATTTCATACACCTCTCTTTAGTAGCTGTGATATTGCATAAAATTAGTCATAGCAGACCTGCCAGTGCTTAATTTAAGCCGGTGTTTACCAGTGGGGTCCATTGGCACTCATTTTTGGGGACCGGCACATATATTTCTGCATCAGACATTTATCTAGAGGAAAAGAGAGAAAAACAAACAAAACAGATACAGAGAGGAAGAGAAAGACGGAAAAACCATTATAAAAGGAGAAAGCAGGAACCTGCAAAATTGAAATAAAGGGTCAGGGACTGTTTAGTAGTGGATTAAAGAAGCTCAAGGTGGAATTAAGACAATGCAGCCTTTGTTTTGGGCACACCAACATTTTATTGCAGCAGTTGTGGGCTTCTGAGCAGAGCTTTGGGCACAAGCACTCACTCATTCGTTTACAAATTAAACTCTGGCGGACCCTATGTTTTTGTGACCCAGTACTGGCCTCACAAGAACTGTATGTAGTACATCCATATGTTATATTTTATACAAGGAAGGAAATGGCTGCAAAACATGCTATAGTTTACATTTGAGCGTCAGTAAATCATGCAGTAATTGCAATAGAAAGTGTTATTATGGTCAGTTAGTCATTTTATGCTTTATGTGCTAAACACAAAGGGCCTTATTACGAGTTCGGCAGTCCCGTGGACCGCCGTATCAGTGGTTACGTTCCGAGTGTGGTGAGTCCGGCGGTCCGACTGCTGTATCACGAGTTGGGCGGATCAGCTTTGCGAAGACAGCAGCTGGACTGAAGAGATCGCCAGCAGACCGCTGGGTTCTGGATCAGGGAAAGGTAGCCGCCATAGCACGATACAGGGGAGCTGCACTGCCATGCATAAAATGAGTTGCCTGCTCCATAAGCGAACTGCGGCGGTCCAACTGCCTGCTTGAAGGTGGCGGTGATGAAGGATATAGGGTGCGCGCTCACCCCTTTCTTCTTCTTCCAGGCAGAATCCAACATGGATCCCTTTCTTCAGGTCCCCCCTTCACAGCAGGATCTTCACCCCTAGGATTCTGACCCTGTGTGCGGCGATCTACAGATGACTCCTTTTCATACCATATACCTTTTGCCAGGGCTGCCCACATATGGGCCGAACCCCGATAATGGGTATTTGGTATTGTTCCACATATATCATGCATATGTGTGCATCTGACACATATGCAGTCGAAATGCACACACAGGCATCTATATATTTGGCAATAGTACCCACCACCGCTACAAGATTCACGCCTCCACACTGCCACCCCAGTGGTCGACTCATAATACCGTGGTCTTTGGATCACAAGTGCAGAGGGCTGCTGGCGAGGGCAGATGAGGTCCTTCGGCGGTCGGACCGCCAAACTCGTAATAAGTCCCAAAGTCTTAAATGGAATTCGTTTGCCAGTCAGGAAACAAATTAAATTTAAGACTTAGGGTCTGATTACGATGTCGGGTGGAACACCTCAGACCAGTGGTCGGAGGCTTCCCGCCTGACATCCCAGGCTTCATTGCGAGCGCTGTATAAGGATGACGGCGGTCAGTACGAAACCAGCGGGGGGGATTCCGACGCCGTTCCGACGGGCTAATGGAGCCCGTTGGAGCGTCGAAAGCCAGCATAATCCCCTAAACACTGCAGAGCCAGGTTCGGCTCCACCGTCAGGATTATGATGTCATTTTCCAACAGCCATTTAATGTCGGCCTTTCCGACATGAAAAGGCTGTCAGAAAGTGTCTTTGGGGGCCCCTAGCAGGGCCCTCTTCCCCCCCTGGACCTCCGCAATGGGACCTGGGGGGCACCTTTGGTGCGCCCCTTAACATTCCTGCACCATGTGGCAGGCATCGCATGGTGCCTGCCATACGGTGCAGGGATGTTTAAAAACATCCATTCTACAATGGTAGCTTGTGCTGCGGCCCTATTCCGCCCACCACACAAGCTTCCATTGTAGAATGAATGTTTCCGACCGCCCTATAGGTGGTCGCATCCAAATCAGGTGGTCGGAACCGCCGATCTATAGTCACCTGCTCAACCTCGTAATTAGGCCCTTTGTGCTTAGCACATAAAACTTGGTCCAGGAAGCTGATTCCAAAGTTGAGCTGCTCTCACTGCAAAAAGCCTGACCTCTGTTTCTTGTTTTCTTGAATTTAGGGACACAGGCTAGGTTAGTACCATCCTCGGGGAGTATCTTTGAAAACGATTCTGCAGAGGGATTGGTCCAGGTCCATGAAGAGCTTTGAAAACAATGCATAGAGATTTGAAAGCAATTTTCTGCTTGACTGGTAACCAGTGCAGCTCCTTAAGGGCATCTGAGGTGATGACGTCCTAGAACGATTCAGAGCCAGTTTTGCCGCAGCCTGGACTCTATACAATCTATTTATTAAATAATCAGGGGCACCTAGGAGGAGAGAGTTACAATAATGAAGCCTGCTCAGGATTACGCTCTGAATGATCAAAATTTTGGCGTGAGGCGGCAGCATGGGAAGAGGTTTCTGCAGGCCCTGAAGGAGCGAGAAACAAGTCCCAGCTACTTTTGTAGTATGAACTTCAAGGGACAGTTTATTATCAAAAAAGACTCCCAGATTTTGACGAGCTGAAATGGAGGAGGTGGGTTCGTCCTTTACTGGAAGGTTTGTGGGAAGATTCAGAGGAACTTTATTTGCTGATGAGCATAGAAACTCTATCTTGTCTCCATGAAATTTAAGGGTATTGGAGTTTAACCACAAGGCAATGTCTTTCACTCAGTTATAGAAGGCATTAACTGCTGTCTGATGGTCACTGTCTAAAGACAGGATCAGCTGGGTGTCTGTCATCTGTGTAATTAACTAGTCAGATGTTGTGGGATTTGATAAGGGTCAGAAGAGGTCTCAAATACAGATTGAACAAAATAGGATAGGACTAAGGACAGATCAGTGGGGAACTCCATGTGCACTTCCCTGAAACAGATCTAAAAGGTAGAAGGGCAATAGCCTGGCTGCGTTCAGATAGATACATACGCATCAATGTCAGTGCTGTTCCCCCTGCTCTGGCCAGGGCAAGTCTATTTAGAAGAATGTTATGATTTACCACATCGAAAGCTGCAGATAAATCGAGAAGAATCAAGATTGCAGATTGGCCACGATCAACTAGCATTCAAAGCTCATCCATGGCAGTGAGTAGGGCAAACTCTGTCCCATGTCCCGGTCTGAAATCAAATTGCTCCTATTCTAGTAGATTCTGTTGTTCAAGATAACAGGAGAGTTTTTTGCTGACATACCATTACAGAAGTTTTATGGGAAAGGCAGCAAAATATTGGTCTGAAGTTACAGATCCAGGGAGGATTTTTTCAAGATGAGGGAGATAGTGGCTTTTTTCCATGTCTGTGGCGCTATACCAGAGTCCAACGACTGATTGCACATCTGCCGTAGCAGCAGGAAGGACTCTTCTTCTGCCAGACATTTCCAGATCTTGTACGGTAGTGGGTCAAGATGAAAGCCAGAAGAAGTGGATCTGGCTAAGGAGAAGACGCAATCCTCGGAGATAGATTCAAAATAATCTAACTTATACCTAGACTTATCATGACTATTAGTTATCGCAGATAAAATGCAAGAAGGGTGAGGGGGGTCCAAAGTTTTTACGTTCTCTGGAGATACCATAGCTGCAGGGGAACCATTAAGCTGGGGGGAATCCCTGATGTCATCCAGAATCTTAGCAATCTTTTCCTCAAAGAACTGGGCGAGGCTGTCACAAAGTTCTTGGGACAGTAAAATGTCCCTTTTCAGACAGTCAGGGTTAGATACTTCCCACATAATGTCAAAACTTTCTTGGTATTGATAGGAGCAGTTAGAATTGCGGTAGCATATTTTACTTGGTATGGTCTTATTCTGCCATCACCACTTAACTTTCTTCTTTTACAGCTGTGCTATTTGTATTTCAGATACATTTTTCACTTTCACAGAAATCTAAAAGAGGATGTTTCTAATAAATGGAATAGCTGTGCAGGTCTGAGATAATTCATAAGATTGTGACACCATCTATGCAAAATGTAGGCTTAGGAGGGGCTTAGGGCACAGAGTACAGCTTCCAAGACTGTAATGGGACGTTGGAGCCTCTTCACCAAAAACATTGTGGAAGCCAGAGTTCCTAATATTGGACCATCACTTCAACTGAACTATAAACCTTTGGGTTAGAAATTTGATGAAAATCTTCCAATTTTTCAATTATCAAAAAGATATCCAGAGGGCCTCTTTAAACTCCAGTGGAACATGGGTGGTGTGTCACCTGTGGGGTAAACGAATACCATCCCTCCAATTTGACTGAATGCAATTGTATAGAAAAGATCAAATGTCTCAACTAGCTGACTACCATTGGTAAATTTGTAAATAAATACATTCATAAATAAATAAATAAGTGCAAAGGCCCAGAGTTTTTCTTAAGAGCCTGTCGCTGGCACTGCTGCATGCTGGCGGTGCAGGACACCTTCGCTGCCTAGTCTTGATTCAAACTCAGGCCTTCTTCTTCTATCGTCCAATACTTCCTCATGACCAAAAGCAAGATGTGGTCCCCACTCTCCACGATCTGGTTCTGGTCAAAGACAACCACGAATGCCAGGGGCTTTAAAGAGTAGAGTGGGGGAGGTGTGAGAAAGAGGAAAGAAGTACAGTGGCTCAGGGGCAGAGCTATTGATAGTGAAGCAGGTAAAGTGACACTGGGGCCTGGGAGTGAGATTGGCCCATTTGACCCCGATTAGTGGTTGTTTTTTTTACTACAGAACAATGGGATGGGAATCCAATTTCCAGGCATGCATTAGGGCTTATTGTGTCCTTACAACACCAGAGACTGGACTAGCAGGCGGAAGGGAGGAATATTCAAGTGGAGAGGTGAGGGGGAGGAAAATGGTAAGAGTAGAGAACTGAAAGATACTGTAGATGTCAGAGCAAGAGAAAGTTGCAAATGAAGAGCTAAAGCCCAATTGCACAGCAGATGGAGACAACCCACGAAAAGTAATGAAAGCCTAGACTGATGTCTGATGGTGAGGGGGCAGGGCCATGTGGTAGCGTAGAGAGTGCTACTGTATTTATTCATTTAATTTGTTATTTATTGTATTATGTAAAGTTCGACAGAACAATACATTAATAAAAGAAACGTAACATAGGATCAAGGCTGGCCCTGAGATAAAAATCCATCAAGATGGCTGTAGCCAGAAGACATACAGGAATCAAAGTTTTAATCTTACGACAATGCATCAAATCAGATTCACATATTTTGTGTTGTGTTTTAACCATGTCTTTCTCTGTCTTTTACTGATGTCCATGACAGGATATCAGATTCAGTTTTCTTTAAAGTTTGAAGCGAAAACTTCAACAGTTGAGAGCATGAAAGTAAAGAGCGTATAGTCTCAGAATTAAGCATTGGTCGAATATATCCAATTTCATTTGCAGATATTATGAGAAATGCCCAAAACATTCTACAAAATCATTTGTTATTGCATGAAATACCGGTGTGGCACTTTGTGCTATTTCATTTGTACAAAATGCATCTTTGCACATGCATTTCATGCTTTAAAAAAAGTGCAAAATACCATGTGAAGCAAATAACAGATGCTCGTGTTCTGTTCGCTCGCAGTGTTCCCATGCTCCCACTATAGGTTTTTTAACCAAACAAAATCTCAGTAAAGGTGTGTGGCAAAAGGGCTTTTAACATTATGCAAGATTCCTCTCGTGTGTAAATAAAATTTGATGCATGCTTATTCAGATTACTGTTTATGGATTTGAAAAATGACCGCTCTTAACAGCTGTATTTTAGATCTGTCAGTTCTAGGTTCAAATGAAGGCCCTATATCGAGACACTGTGCAGTAGGGCTAGGGAGGCCTTCCATAATCGACCTTCCACCTTAGCCATGGACTCTATAATGCTATACAATGAAAGATTCAATTCCATGTAAAGCCACTTCTGGAATTTTAGCTGCCTATGCCCAGAGAAGTTTCTAGGCGATTTAAAAACACTACAGTGAACCCATACCGGTAGAGATAGCACTGTCCGGCAGAGTTTGAACGCGCGGTTTAGAGAACAAATGACTCTGCAGACATGGATTTGCTTTCTAAACTCCAGTTTTGCCACTTTTTACATCTATCCTCATGAAAAAGAGTGCCTCGACCTCCAGAACTTATTGTTTTCATTTTTTGTAAATTTATTTGCGGATTACTTTGGTCTGCATAATCAACCGAAGTAGAAAACTGCCTTTGCAGGCCTATAGGAATCGGCTTGTACTGTATCATCTGCATACATGAAAACTGAGATGGCAGTAACACTCCCGCAAGGTGGGGAAGGTCTAACCCTTAATAAGAGAGCTAGCACATTGGTCATGTATGAGGAAACCGACAGCGGTGCAAAAATGCATCCCTGTTTTATTCCACCCGGATCCTGGTGATAAGCTCATTGTTGGAACGATACATCATACACACTCAGAATATAGGACATTAATGACATGTAATAACACAGGAGGCATTCCCATTGAGATAACTTAATCCATAATGCACCAAAAGCCCTGGAGGTGCTACGAAAGGCCACCCAGTACAATGTGCTTCTCAGCTTCCAAAAGCGCTATCAAGACATTGTTGACTAGACTGTAACAAGGAGGAAATCCACCTTGTTGGGATTGTGTCAAATCGGTTTCCTCTACCCATGTAACCAAATGATTGAAAGCAACTATTGCAAACATCTTGCTTAAAACATCCAAAAGTTCAATAGGATGGTCATTCATAGCTATTGTACGTAATCCCTTCTGCTTTCTGAACAGTTAATGCATCATGAGACAGTGTTCTTCAAAGAGGTGAGTATTCAGCTCTTTCCTTAATTGGAGCAGGGCTGGGGCAGTCCTGATGGATGTGGGGATATAGTTCCAGTTTCTAGGTGCCTAGATGGAGAAGGGCTGTTACTTTGTTTTTCATTTTTGTACTTCGTCTCCAGTCTGGCTGTGGGGGTGATGAGATCTAATGCAGACGGTGAGCTTGGCAGCCAAGTAACTAGGAGTTCCAGTCATGATGTATTTGAAGGTGGTGCCAGCCGGCAAGTAGAGCCAGTGGATTCTATCAGGGTGGGTGATATAGGCATATCTCTTCAGGTCCTTAATGAGATGTGCTGATGCAAGTAGGATGACCTTAAGGGCAGTGCTTAATTTGTAAAAAAAAAATAAGTGCCAGGTCCCTCATCAGGAGGCCACTGCAGCTTGCACCACACATTGCCCCTGCAAGCGCTGTCAATGATTGTACCAAAACAACTACTATCACAGTCCTACACGTGTGACAATTCAGACTTTTCCAGGCCCCCAGAGCTATAAGAATGGCTTGGACGACAGGTAATAGCCATTTTTAATGTATCTTGTATTAATAAACAAGTGTTGTGGTGCTCATCTCTAAAGTAGACAGACAGTGCCACCATGTAGCAGACTGTCACAAGCGCCGGTGTTGACAGTTGAGTGCCAGTGCTGAGCACCGCAAACCACTGGCACAAATTAAGCACTGCTTAAGGGGTGTCCATGTGGATTCTGGGATATCATGGAGCAGGGCATTACCAAAATCCTCATGCAAGACGATGAAGGCTTGAACTTAAGTTCTGAAGTCAGTTTCATGGAGAAATGCTTTCACTTTTTATTTCACAGAGAAAGCTAGTACCAAGCCACCTTATTTGTGTCGATGCTGAGCTCCTTGAGGAAATCTGTGTCAGAGTGAATCCGAGTGACGTGGCATTGAGTGAAAGTTGGGATTCAAAACCGTCCAGGTTTATGTCGTTAAGTCCGGTTTGAAAGAGTTGTTACTTGTTTCTGATGAGGAGCAGGAATTCCGTTTTGTTGCTTTATGCTTCAAGTAGATGTTGGATTTCCAGGTCTGGATTAGGTACAGGCAGTATTTGAGGCAATGAATGTCTGGAGGGGAGGAGACCTTCAAATACAACTGTGTGTCATCAGTATATTGGTAGATTTTGTTGTTGTTACCCATGGGTAGAGCCCCTGGGGAATCGTTGTATAGTCTGAAGATAGCAGGGGGCATGATGTAACCCAAGGGAGCTCCACGCATAATTGTTTGGGATGTGAATGTACCGATATAAACAAACTGTTGTCATTTAAATAGGTAGGAAGGGAATCAGTGAAGAAACTTTTCCAGTGAAGCCCATTTGCGACTTCAGGGTATAAGTGAAGGTGGGGGGAACGAAGGTGGCTGGGAGGTCCAGTAATATCAGGAGGAAGGGTTCATCTTAATCTGTGGTCACCAGGGTGTCATCTCTGATTTGTAAGGACGCTGTCTCTGTGCTTCAGCGCAATCTGAAACCAGACTGATAGTCATGCAGGAGATGGTTTGTGTTGATGTGATCTGGAAGTTGTGCTTAGACTTTTTTTTTTAATGATCTTGCCGATGAAGGGTAGATGGGTTATGGGCTGTATTGTTATATGTCTCTTTTTCCAGTGCCATGTAAACCTTCCCTTACTCTTCCCCTTAGACCCAGTTGGTATTAAGAGTGGGCAGAATTTTCAGAGTTTGATTCCGTAGAATCACACGGAATTACATAAAACTTCCATCAGATTCCACGGAATTCCACGACAGGGCGGAGTGGGCATTTGGTGCTTTTTTCTGAGCGCAAAATGCACCCTTGATCCCAAAATGGTTGCAAGGATGCATTTTGCCTAAGAAAATAGCACAGCCTCCGGGTGACCTTACATACTCTGCAGTGATTAAATGGGCTATTTGCATGGCTTCTAAACATGGCGGGAAGAGGGAGCAGTTCCTCTACGTTTAGAAACTGCATACCCCTCGACGCCCTTACATACTGTACAGTAATTACAACTTGTAATCACTGCAGAGTACATCAGGGGGCTGAGAGATATACAGTGGTTTCTAAACACAGCAGGAAGAGGGAGCAGTCCCTCTTTGTTTAAAAACCACTGCAGATTAAAAAAGGTAGTTCTGCTTATGGAGCAGAAAAATGTATCTGTAATTCCGCATTACAAGAGTGATGAGAAATTACCAAATTTCTCCGGTTCCGCCAGCGGAATAAAAATTCCACCTAGGGCTAGTTGGTATATTTCTTCCACAGATGTCATTTATAATGTTAATGTGAGGACAGGCAGAGAGAATCTACCTGACAGAAAAGGTTGGTGATGTGGATCTCAATTTGCTCGTTACATGACATGACCCGGACTTCTTTAGGTGCATGGGACAACTGGATGCCTCTTGCTGTCTTGTATCAGGTTAGTTTTCAGTACGTAGTGGTACTGTTAAACAGGTGAGCCACCTCATGCAGCTAGTGAACTTGCATTGTACACCTTCTGCTGACTCAGCTCTTGTTATCTCGTACCTCTCAACTGATATGTTTACATTTCCAGTCAGATCGGCTGAGGAGACTTGAGCTCTGCATTCTTTACTGTGCTTGCCACGTTCTCCACTGCACTCACTGAATGCACCGAGCTCTACCTCCTACCACTATTTTACACATTAGGGGGCATATTTATCAAGTAGTTGCATCGCCCTTGCGCCACGCAATGGGGCTCAAGGGCAACACAACTACTAAGTTAGATTTATCATGCCACACAAGGCCACCTTGTGTGGCCTTGTCTGGCTTGATAAATCTAGAGTAATGCGGCGCAGATGACAGCGTTGCATTACTCTGCCCCAGTAAGGCGTTCCTTGGGTGGAGCATTGGTGTTCCCACACATCCAACCATGGATTTTTGGCGCATTCAGATTTACCATTACTGGTCGACTTGGGAATGCGTCAAAATGCTATGCCTCCCTAGGTGAGGCATAACAAGGAAAAATAATCTTTATTTCTCTTTGTTATTTCGTCTTTCTATGTGTGCTGAATTCTGCAGCCCACATAGAAAGAGGAAAAATGCATCAGAGATTATTTTTGTGCAGAAAGTCTCCACCAAGGTGCAAGGGTTCCTGCGTTGGCGCTAGGCAGCACATTGTGCACCAGCACAGGGAAAAGACAGGAATGCACTGTATAATGTGAAATACAACACATTCCTGCCCATTCCCTATCACACAGCGCAGGGCAGCAAGGTGACTTGCTGCGCTGGATGATTTTTGTCATAAATATGCCCCCTAGTTTTCCCAGCAGAGAGTGGGAGATCCAGGTGCAGTGATACCACTAATTCAACAGATTACATGCAGCATGTTCAGAGCTTAGCCTGGTGCAATCTCCTTTCAGTCCTGGCAACTGTAATGAGTGATGAGTTGAATTAGCAGTAGACGGGAGGGCTGTAGGAATTCTGCTCTTCTAGATTTCTTTTTCCCTCGCCAACTGTTTGCCTACTAGTGGATGGGAACACCAAGTTTACTTTTCTCCTCCTCTTCCTCTTGGTTGTGGCAATTAACAGAGAAAGAGGACAATGTGATGTTTATTTTTCTATGCATGGATTGTAATAACTATTAATACTGAAAGAGGACAATACTGAGGACCTGATTTGCATCTTGGCGGACGAGTTACTCCATCACAACGGTGACGGATATCCCGTCCTTCAAAATATAAATACCATTATATCCATATAACTCAGGATCTAACTAGATATTAGCATGGAACTCTAATTTGAATGAAGCTATTGATATAGCAAAACAAACCATTGAACTAACAGGTGTATATGTAAAACAAATCAGAGTAATGACAGGTGTCATACATTAAGTGCTTGACAAAAAGAAAAAGTATGAGGAGGTGTAGAAAGTGAAAGAGTTGCAGCATTTCAAGATTAAGGGACACATCGAAACTTCTAAACCTAAATTCTTCAAATGTTCTTATAGTAGCCATCTGGCAAATAACCCTGAATGCCCAGTCCAGGGAGTAACATGCAGGAACATTAACAAGAGGGGACATTTTGCAGGGAATTTTAAGGAATAGGAAAGAATACAAGTAAATGTGGTTCAGACCAGGGATAAGGAGAAAGGGAAGTTGATATTTCAAGTAAACATGAATAGAGATGAAAATGATCATTGTTATCCCACTTGTGAAATAGAGTTAGATGGTGAGCCTATAGCTCTCTCTGCTGACCCTTGTTCACCTTTCACCCTTGCAGACTGCAAAATATTCCAGCAAGCGTTTGTGGGTAGGTGGCATGCACTGGAATCACCGTATATCAGGCCAGGAGGAAACAGCAAAGACCTATTCCCTTGGATACTGCGGTTGAAATGTGCATATCTTTCAAAGGAAAATCAACCATTTGGAAAATGTATGTAACCACGTGAGGATCCAAGTTACTCAGTCACAGACACAAAAAGAACTAGGAAGTAGGTTAGACCTCAACAATGTAGATCAGGTTCTTTTAGTAAATTGACCATTCACCGGAATAGATGTGCACACGGAATTTCCTGAACTTTTTTCTGAGGAGTTTGAACTACTTACACATTTTCAGCATCGGATTGCTTTAAAACCTAATTCTTAAACTATAGCACATACGGTGCAGCTGTTTCCCTACCTAACGGAAGAGCCTTTATTGAAAGAACTTAACAGACTTATAGCACAGTGTGTCCTAGGACCAGTTGGGAGTTCTGAGATATTGGCCTCAGTACTTATTGCCATTAAGCCGGGGGGGGGGGGTGTAGGGCGGGAGGAAAATTGCTTACGTGTGGATTTGAGAGACCTAAATGTAATCATTTAGGTTGACAGCTATTCCTTCCTCAATTGGCCTATTGTCAGGTTACCACCAAGTTGCATTATTGCATTATGTCTTGAATCCAAATCCTTAACATCATTTTAACCTCCTTCAGTATGTAGAGGATCTGTAGGATGCCCTTTGATCTGGCATCTGTAGCAATTGTTAGCCATATGATCAAGCAGCACATCCTAGTAAATCCACAAAATGTTCTTTGTTTTCGTGGTGACATCCTGATTAAGGGGGCGTGAGCATCTCAATTCAACAGCTCCTTACAAGAGGTATTAACCACACTTAGCAAGGCAGGCTTTACCATCCACATGGAGAAGCGTTCGATGGGTGTGGGCTCAATTGATTACCTAGGTCACACAATTTCTAATGACAATATTAAGCTAAAAAATAAATTGACCTTATTGAGGCAGTTAAGAGAGCCCCTCTTCCAGAGAATAAAGAAGAACTTAAATCATTTTTGGGCCTAGTTGTGTACATGTCTAAATATGTTTATAAAATGCTTTGCTTTTCAAGTGTGTCCTCTTAGGTCCATGCTAAAGTAGGGAGTCCAACTGAAATGGGAATAAATATGTCAGGATACTGTTGTTCATAACAAGGATGCCATTATTTCAGCCCCTAAATTTGGGAAGTTTTAATGCTAATTACAAAACTATTCTGACCACTGATACCAGTGCCAAAGGGTTGAGTGGTAGGTAGTCTTTCTCAAAAAAGTGGATAGTAGAGTAAGAACAGTGGCCTCCAAAAGGAGTGGAATGTAACTATTCCACAAATTGGTTAAATGGAGGTGAGACTGTATGAGTACATAGATATAGAACGGGTAAGAAAGTGCTGTAGCACCAACACAAACACAAGGAAACATATGATGCTAAAACTGGCTTGAGAAGTTCTCGTCTGCTTTTGAGCCAGAAATGATTTTAGATTTGATGTTTGTGGTTTGCTCTTCACTTTAAGAACAGATTACAAAACCTCTTACATCTGTTTTTACTTTTAAAGGGATTGAACATACTTCTTCCAGCGTAGCATAATGGATGCTTGGTTTAAAAGGGTACAATTTTAAGGTTGAGTATGTCCCTGGTGAACGTAATTTTGCAGCTAATGTTTGACCCCATATGCCAATGGACACCACAAATCAAGAAGATATGACCAAAGAGACATCAGCTTTACATATATCTGTACCGGCCAATGTGGAAAAAGAATGGGATGAATGCATAAATAAATGACAAAACCCTTGCTAACGCTCAGGAGAGAATTCTGGAAGGGTGGCCAGCCAAATGTAGTGATTTACCAGATGTTGTCAAACCCTTTTAGGAAATAAGAAATGTATTGAGTATTACAGAGAACTACATTGCAAGAGCCGCCAGAATTGTACCACTCAAAGTTTTGAGGGGGATAATAGCAGATTTGGCACTTGGGCAGAAGCCTTAACAATAAGCAAAGCTAGGGATTAGTGCTGGTTCCCTGACATGGATTCCATCTTTGATCAGAAAGTAAGAGGCAAAAAATTGTGTGGGATGAGTGACAAATACAATATACTAGGAAGATCCTGTTGTCACATATAAAACAAGCATTGGCATAGCCAATAGGTCTCACTTTTGGGACCTTATAAGTATTTAGTTTTGCAGCACAATATCCTTGGTGCAACAACATCAGCTGTTGCATGGCTAAACCTTGTACCTTATAAGTGTTTAGCCATGCAACAGTTGATGTTGTTGCACCAAGGATATTGTGCTGAAGTTATCCAGCACAATATCCTTGGTGCAACAACATCAAGTGTTGCATGGCTAAACACTTATAAGGTCCCAAAGGCGAGACCTATTGGCTATGCCAATGCGTGTTAAAATGTTTATCTTTTAAACAGGTTTTGCTCATTTTCCACCTACTTTCCACTCCTTTGTCTGCAAATCCTATTTAAATATTTTACTATCTTCACACCGTTTGAAGTGTGACAATAGTCGTGAGAAAAAAGTGTAGCTTACGCTGTAAATTGTGGGATACATTTATTCCATAAATGTGGACATTAGCAAACTGATACATCCTTGTCCACTTATGGTTTTTTTTGTATGAGCATTTTCATGCTCGTTGTGCGAACGCAGTGGAAGGAACAAGGAATGAAGAGTAAAGGGGGTGAAGGTGAGTGAAGGAAGGAATGGGCGTGGCTATGAAGGATGTGGTGAGGTGGTAAAGGAGGAGACGAGGAATGAGGGAGGCGAAGTATCACGGTGAGGATGGGGCGGGTAGTAAAAGGAGGGCATGAATGCACGAGGGAAGGAGCGTATGAGGGGCGTGGAAGTGAGATGGGGACCCACTGAGGGCTGTGGAGGCAAGATAGGACTCAAAGAATTTTGGTGTCGGAGACAAATGAGTTTGGGAGGGCAGCGAAAGGTGGTGTGGGAGGGAAGATATGGAAGAGGGTTAGAATACATTTTCAGGGTGAGGGATAAACGGGTAGTGCGGAGCGGTTTCGGGGAAGTTAAGGGTTGTGAAGTGGGCGAGGAAAGAATCTATGGCTGTGGGGGTGAGAGAGACCTTAGGGGGTTGTAGGGAAGCCGAGATGGGTCAAGAGAGGAAAGGCAGGGCCGAGGTAGGAATTTATGGGCGGAAGTAAAGACTGAGTTAACATGAGTGGGCAGGAGGAGTGAGGGTGAGGGCAAGGCGTATGGGGGCATTAATTGAAGATGTAAAGGGAAATCAAACTGAGAAAAGAGGTGGAAGTGAGAGAATACGGATGTGAAACAGCTGGAGAAGGTTTGTGAGAAAGGAGGAGAGAGAATGCAGGCAAAGGAGGGAGTGCGACAAGAGGAAACCGGACAGGTGTAGGCTGTAAAAAAGGGGGAGCATGATGGGGCGTAAAGGGTGTTGGTGTAAAGAGCAGGGCACACAGGCGGAGAAGGCTAGAGAGCGAGAAAGAAATAAAGTGGGATAAACACAGAGGAGGTGGTAACAGAATGGGTGGTGGAGGGAGAGCCACAGAGAGCTAAAGAAGAGAGGGGGGTATAGAGGAGGGTACAGAGATATAGAATAGAGCTGAGAAGCTGAGTGAGGAGGCAAAAGAGTGTGGGTGGGGGGACTCAAGGATAGACGCAAATAAAGGCAAAGATTGAGGAGGGAATGGTACAAAATGTGGAGGAGTGAGAGGGGAAGGTACAACGGGAGATGAAGGAAGTGGGGACGGTAAGGGGTCGGGAGGAGTGAGTTAAGAGACAATGGAGACATTATTGAAAGAGGGGAGGTATGGTAAAAATCGAGGAGAGAAGAAAAGTGAGAGGAGCAAAGAGACAGAGATAACAAGAGACAGAGATAACAAAAGACAGGTGCATGTAAAGAAATCAGGAGGGAGCTAAATTGGTGAAGGGGACAGATGGGAGGGAGAGAAAAGGGGAAGAATGAAAATAAAATGGGACAGAAAATATTCGGTGGAATCCACCCCTGAATGCGAGTGTCCAAAAGAGGAGGGAGCTGAAGAAATGGATTGGAGGAGGGCACGACAGGTGTCAAAGAGGCTAGGGGTAAAGAGGGCCACAAGGGTCTGGTGGAGAAGACCAGGGGAGAGACTACTGGTAAAACGATGAAAATGAACACCTGGTTATAGAGTGAAGGGGCGTGAAGGTGAGTGCGTGTTGAGGTGGGCGGAGTTAGCAAATAGATGGTTCTACCACGGGGAACGTGACGGAGGCAAGGGGGAGAGGGCACATGAGAGAGCAGGTGGAGGGCAGGAGGTCCTAACGAAGTTTGTGAGGGAGAGCGGTTTGAGGCGAGAGATAAAGATGGGTACTGACACGGTCTGGTCAGGAGGGTTGCTAGGGGGAGCCACAAAGGGGAGAGTGCACAAGAGGCGGGGTGGAGGTTAAAGTAGACGGCTGGGGAGGGGGAGAAACGAGGAGGTCTGGGTTGGTGCAAAAGGAGGGATCCGGGAAAAGGCTACTGAAGAAAACCAGTGGACGAGGTAAATGGAAAAGGAGCGGCTAGTGAGGGAGAGGGTAAACAGACATAATATCGAATTGTAAATATCGAATTGCCAAAATATCGAGTTGTAAATATAGAATGGACAGAATATCGAATTGCCAAAATATAGTGGTTAAGAATATCGAAATTCAGGTAAGAAATATCTATTGTCAAAATATCGACAGTCATAATATAGTTGTTAAAAATATCGATTTTTTTTATAGTGTTTTAAGTGTTAGTATATGTGTTAAAAGTATGTATTATTTTTGTAATGTATGTTTTAATTTTTATAAAGTAATGAATTTTATGTTATTTAATTTTTGTGTAATTTAATTCTGTAGCGGGTTGTGGGTTTATAGGGGAATAGGGTGAGAAGTATTTTAATTATAGTAAATTAAATATTAATTTTTAGGAATTATTAATTATATTTAATTTAATTGTGCGTTTTAGTTCTGTAGCGGGTTGTGGGTTTATAGGGGAATAGGGTGGGAAGTAATTTAAATTTAATTAAGTAATTATTACATTTTATTTATTGGTATTGATAAATAATTCATTGTTAATTAATTATTAATTGGTAATTAATTTTTAATAATTGGTAAATAATTTGTATTAATTGGTAATTAATTTTTATTAATTGGTAATTAATTTTTATTAATTTTTTAATTGATAATTATATTAATTGTATTAATTTATTATTCAGAGCGGGTTGTGGGTTTATAGGGGAATAGGGTGGGAAGTAATTTAATTGTAAATCAGTAATTATTTATTTTTATTTATTGGTATTAAGTATTAATTTATTGTTAATTAATTCTTATTTGGTAATTAAATTTTATTAATTGGTAATTAATTTTTAGTAATTGGTAATTAATTTTTAATAATTGGTAATTAATTTTTATTAATTGGTAATTAATTTTTATTAATAGGTAATTAATTTTTATTAATAGGTAATTAATTTTTAAGAAATAATATTTATTGGTATTTAGAATTAATTATTACATATTTTGTAGTTGGTAAGTCATTTTAATTAATTTTTTATTGGTATTGATAATTATTTTATTTTTATTAAAATATTAAATCATTATTTTCCCTACTGTTGCACTCTTTGGAGTGGGAATAGTAATTTTTACCCCTACGCTATCCAACGCTTTCCCTACTGTTGCACTCACTGGAGTGGGAATAGTAATTTTTACCCCTACGCTATCCAACTCTTTCCCTACTGTTGCACTCTCTGGAGTGGGAATAGTAATTTATACCCCTACGCTATCCAACGCTTTCCCTACTGTTCCACTCTCTGGAGTGGGAATAGTAATTTTTACCCCTACGCTATCCAACGCTTTCCCTACTGTTGCACTCTCTGGAGTGGGAATAGTAATTTTTACCCTCCCGCTATCCAACGCTTTCCCTACTGTTGCACTCACTGGAGTGGGAATAGTAATTTTTACCCCTACGCTATCCAACGCTTTCCCTACTGTTGCACTCTCTGGAGTGGGAATAGTAATTTTTACCCTCCCGCTATCCAATGCTTTCCCTACTGTTGCACTCACTGGAGTGGGAATAGTAATTTTTACCCTCCCGCTATCCAACGCTTTCCCTACTGTTGCAGTCACTGGAGTGGGAATAGTAATTTTTACCCTCCCGCTATCCAACGCTTTCCCTACTGTTGAACTCTCTGGAGTGGGAATAGTAATTTTTACCCTCCCGCTATCCAACGTTTTCCCTACTGTTGCACTCTCTGGAGTGGGAATAGTAATTTATACCCCTACGCTATCCAACGTTTTCTCTACTGTTGCACTCTCTGGAGTGGGAATAGTAATTTTTACCCTCCCGCTATCCAACGCTTTCCCTACTGTTGCACTCACTGGAGTGGGAATAGTAATTTTTACCCTCCCGCCATCCTACGCTAAAAATATTGAATATTTTTTATAAATATTACGTTAATATATATATGTATTAAAAAATAAAAATGTATGTTTATTTTTTTTAACTTACATTAATTATTTATTAATTTTAAAGTTATTTAAGTATTTTTAAGTATGTTTTAGTTAATTATATACATTATTTCATTAATTTTACATTACTTTTAAGATATTTAAAAAATTCGATATTTTGACTAACTATATTTTTTACAACTATATTTTGGATTCGATATTTTTGTACTTACCTGTTTGTAGATAGGCATTCGATATTTTGTCATTCTATATTTTTACTTCGATATTGTTGTAGGTCGATATTCTTGTATTCGATATTCTGTCAGTGATCCGAGGGAGAGCAGTGGGAGGAAAGAGTACGACATGGGAGAGGATGGTGAGAGCGGGGGGGTTGCATAGGAGGAGGCTAGCGAGGCGCAGGGGGGGAGTGAGCGCTGGGGAAATGAAGAGGCTGGTAGAGAGGACACTGCGGGGGGGCAAAGGCTTGTGACAGAGCATGGGGAAGGAGAGGAGGCATTTCAAGCAGCTCGAGCGAGAGGGCGGGGGTAGAGGGCACGGGAGGAGGCAGGTGAGGGAGAGCTAATGAGGGCAGAGGAAGACGCACGCGGAGGCTGGCGAGAGAAGAAAGGGGAAAACAAGGAGGCGTTGGGGAGAGAACGGAGATCAACGCACAAGAGGGGGCTGGCGAGGGAGGGCACGTGAGTGGGTGGTGTGGAAGAGCAACGTGGGAGGGTGCAAACGAGGTGGCACTGAGGGACAGCAAGAAGATTAAGGTACAGGAGTGAGCTTGCGACGGAGGGCAGAGAGGAGAGCACGTGAGGTGGCTGGTGTGAAAGAGCAGCAGGGGAGGGGGCGGAGAGGAGGCTCTGAGGGAGAGCGACGGCTAAAGGCCGAGAGGAAAGCCAGATGAAAGCGCGAGCAAGACGGAGAGGCGGGGCGAGGCGCGCGCGAGAGGAAAGCCAGATGGCGCCTCTGCGCGTAACTGTGCGCGTAACCGCACGCTCTAGGCCTCACAAAAAGCTGTGGTCGGCTTTTTGAAGCCCACTCACTAAATGTCTCGCCAGAGCAGCGCATGCGCTGGCTCAGGCGAGACCTAAAAAACGCTGTGCCAAGTGAGCACTGGATACAGTGGGACCACTCAATTTCTCCAACAATAGTGGAAAATGCGTTTTTGTGGGTCGATTACCATTCAAGTTGTCAAAAGGATTGTGCATAGCATCACTATTAAGGCACTCATCAACTTCCTCAAAGACACATTTGGAATAGAAGGTATCTGTAGTACACTTGTAACCGACATTCACTTCACCTCACAGGAAACAAAAAATCCTTTATAGAAATGTCTATATTCCATCTCAGAAGTGCGCCGTGTGAATGGGTTAGTAGAAAGAACTAACAGATACAATTAAGGAATGTCTACAGTTAGGTAGCATCTTGGGAACTTCTATTGAAAGGGCCCAACAAAATAGTTATAGTCAGAACATATTACAGCTAGCAGGGTCACAGGGCTTTCCCCTTTTGCTTCACTCAAGGGTAGGCTAAGTCCCACTTTGACAAAAGCAGTATCTTTACCAAAGCAATGAGAAACTCCAGAGTGAAACTCAATGGGGCCTATTCACAAAGGTAAATCTGCACTTGCTCTGCTAGTAAATTTACTCTTACACGTTTAAGTAACTTTACTACTTTGGGCTATTCAGAAAGACAGTAAAATCACTCAAAAGTGTAGAATTACATGACTCCTCTCTCTGAAATAGTGGGGTGTACCTATATTTATGACTGTAAAGTTACTACAGTGAAAAAGGAGCAGTAACAAGTCCAGCATCACACATGGTCCACCACTGATACTGCAACACCCTCCCATAGAAAATAACTGAGGTAGGGATTTCATGGGAAATATTATTACATTAATTACATTATTTAAAATAATATAAAATATAAAAAATACAGTTGTTGTTTAAAAATGATCTAATAATAAAACAGTTTTTATTTTAACTTAGCATACTTGAATAACTGTGTACATTTAAAGATCAATGGTGCATATTTAAAAATTAATGTAACATTATTTTTTATTAAATATAAAATTTAATAATTATTAATAAATATTTAAAATATAGGTTTTTTTAACTTGTATTGAGATTCTTTTTGTAATAAACCTTTGGAAAAAATAATTTTAATTTAAATAATTAAATATTTAATTCAAAATGAAGTTATTAGTGCTGTAGCATTTCTTCTATTGAGTTCTACATTTTAAATTAATAAAATTGATTTCTTTACATTAATGTTTAAAATAAAATACTTTTTTTAAGTTTAATAACTTTTTAAATTATCCTTATACTGTACCATATAGAGATTTCTGACCTAGTGGAGGAGGGATTGTGTAGGCTAAAAAATATTTTTAGGCTTGAAAAAATTAGAAAAATATTTTTATGTATAATAAAATAAAAGAATGCTTCAGCACTATTACATTATTTTTAATTTAATATTCAATTAATTTAAATATATTAAATAAACATTATTTTTCTGAAGTTTACATTTTAAAAAATCCCACCCAAGGTAAAAAATATATATTTTTATTATGTAATAATAATTTTTTATATTGATATATATAGTTCATCTCTTTGTTGTATTTGGAGGCCAAGGTCTCTCTACATATAAAAAGTAGTAAGAAAAGAAAATGTGCGATATTTCCGGGCCATCCTAAACCTCATCCTCATTAAATCTCTCTGCTACACTTAGAGCAAAATGTATCAAGCTCACAGTGGGTGGATCTCTCAGACTCAGTAATGAAGGGAAAAGCAGACCTTAGCTGTTCACCTCCATCACAAAATCTTCATACAGTGCCAGCAGATTCCACAAATTGCCGCCTCCAGATCCAATCTCTGTACTCTATAGAGGTCCAGGACATGACATCTGTCACGTGGAATTGTTGGAACTACACAAATAAGAATCTAAAGAACCTTATCTGAAACATTTGTTCAAATGCCTCGCGAGATGCTGCTAAGCCATTTTCCACCTCAAGAGATCTACATTCGAGGTGCAAAGTAGCATTATTTGCCACTTTTGAATTCTCATATTTTTATTCATCATGTGTTTTTGCTAGATATTACCATGCTAATGTACATTTTGTATTAATTAAGAATACATATGTTGCATAAAAGCCCGCAGCGTTAACTGAATTCACAGCTTCATGTACAACAGCGGCTGCAACTTTGGGCTATCTCCTTGTCTAGTACTCCCTACAAGGGGAGAGAGAGAGATAGATACTTTTCAAAAAGTATCGGGTCCTATTCAAATTTATAGGGCCTTATTTATTAGGCCCCTTGTGCCGCAGGAACATCACTTTTTGTGACGTTCCATGGCGCAGGAGCCTGCTCCATATTTACGAGGCAGCACTAAGCCACAGTTTGTGACGACTCGTGGTGCAGGAGCCTACTCCATATTTACGAGGCAGTACTAAGCCCCTTTTTGTGGCTTAATGCTGCCTCGTAATTATCGTTCCCTTTAACGCAGTTTTCTGCGTTAAAGGGGCATGCAATGGGTGTTGCTGGGGGCCTTGCCAGATACATCCATGGCTTTTTGACACGGCCCCAGATTTGCAAGAAATTGTAAATCTGAGGCATATCTTTATTTCTCCTTGTTTTTCCATTTTCTATGCGTGCTACATTCTGCAGCACACATAGAAAGAGGAAAAAACCTCTTGTAATTGTGTTTGTGCAGGAAGGTTCCCCGTTCTGCACAAAAATAATCATACCTGCAATGCAGGCACCCTTGCACCATGGTGCAAATGTGCCTGCGTTGGCGCACGGCAGCCCATTGTGCCTGCGGCACTGCCCTACAGCAAAACCTCATAATACAGCATTAATGTAGGTATGCTACTATGCTCAGTCATCACTTCCCAGTCGGGTGTTTCCTAAATAGGACGGCACCATAGAGTACTACTACCGTTCTTCAGGCATGCACTCCCTGCCTCTGGTCTGCCACAAAGTAAGTATACCTTTAGTAATGTTGCGCCTTCTCTTCATCTAGGAAGGACCGGGTAGCTTTTGTATATGTGTCATGGTCTCCGAGTATACACATTAGCATGGCACTAATAGGTCTGGGGTAATGTCGAAGAAGAGCTTGAAGAGAGTGACCACTCTCCAATAGAAAACCAACAGAAAACCTAAATGTAATGAGATTTCTTGTGTAAGAGATTCAGAAATCTTGTCATGAGTCTGCCTAAGTGAAGTAAGTAATGTGAATGTAGTAGGCATGATAAAAAACTATATTATGGCAGTGCGTCTGCACCCCTTTGGAAGCCCAACTCATTAACATATTGACCCTCTTCGTCATCACTGACCTTGTAATTTAGGGTCTCCCACAGAAGAGACTGGCACATTGTTAGTCCTCGGAAATCGTGATTGACAGGCTGTTACCCAGGCGGAGGGTAACCTACAGTCCTTGAGCTCCGCTACCTCGCTGGGCCGAGGAAAAATATGAATATAATCTCAGTAGACTTTTTTTTGTCTGCCAGGACTTCTGTTACCTATATTTGTTTGATTAGATTTGAGAGGTTTGGGGTCTAGTGCTGAATATGTTTACCTTCAAAGGCAGCACATTAATAACCATGGAAAAGGGACAGTCAGGCGTTGGAGGGAGATTCCCTATCCTTCCGCAGGGTGTTACATTAGTAAAATAAGCATTCTTCCCATGTTCATGTACAACCTGAAATGATTTGTATTCATAATTCTAGGGTATATATAGGATTCATGTTCTGTGGTAATAGTAAACCCTACTATGGTATATTGATGTTTGCAGCTCAGTCTCCAGGTCTTCTCTGCCACTTTCCATCAAATGCTTCTGGAATCTGGGAAATAGAACAACTTACACACTGCCAAAACTCCATTTACTCCAACATTCAAATAGGGAAAAGGAATACAGAGGGTCCTACACAGGGGCCCAGAATTACTAATAAGTAATGCAATGCAGTGAAGCAACTCAAGTTGCTGTGCTGCTGGTCATGAAAGAGAGAGAGCAGAAAAGCACCATATGTACAAAAATGTGGCATTGTTTTCCTCTCTCCCTATGCTGGCGCACTTTTGGCTGCCATGAGCCAATGCACACTCCCCCTCACCATTGTGCAGAGGTATGCATTCTGGAAGGAAAGCTTTCTTTTGTACAGGAAGGGGACTTTTTAAGTACAAAAAATATTCTTTAAGGGTTTTCCCACTTTGGAAGTTTGATGTACAATGCAGCACACATGCAACATAGGAAAATGCAAAGAGAAATGAAAACATTTCTCCTCGTTGTACCTGCTTCGTGGAGACATAGAATGTTGATGCAAATCCTTGTCTACGATTCTTTGTAGGTAGGGATTTGCACTAACCCATGGGTGGTTGCATGGGAACACCCAAACACCACCCACGGAATGCCCCTTGACACAAAGCAATGCAAGGCAGATCATTGTGCAACTTTGAGAGATTATCCAAAGCAAATCCAGATTTGCATTTGATAGTAAATCTCACCTTAACACTTTGCATTGGTTTTGTGTTACAAAAGTAACTCAAGCCCGATGCAAAACTTTAGTAAATCTGGGACTGGGTTTCAAATTGAATTTACTCCTTTTTATTCCAACTGACAGAATTGGCCACATAATCAGGAGGTAACGGGTGAGGGTTGTGCTAGTGGTTCCATTGTGGTGCAGTATACCTTGATTTCTCCTTCCCCCTCTACAAGTTTTTGCTCCAGACTATTGTGTGCCGATATATCTGGCTCAACTCAGATGGATGCCCGCTTCTATTTTCCAATGCATACAACTGATGGTTAATAAAAAGCCATGCATGCAGTCTAGGGGAGAATCCAAAAATGAATGTGTAGGACTCCATCAGCCATAACAGCTGATCGCACTACAGGTGAGTTGCTATCACTGGAATATCTTTAGAACTTGATGTAGGAAGCTGTACTTTGTCTTGCAAACCTCACAGAGTTCTGGATTTTCTTCAAGAGGATGTCCTTCTTGAACTGAGAGTTTTACCCCTCAGAGCTCAGTTGTCAGCTGTAAGCGTATTCATGAAAACTCAGGCTACAATTTAAGGGATGGAGTCATTTGGCTTTTGATTAAAAAAGGTTTTGTTTTTTTAATAAATCTTTTCTTTAAATTTAGTGAAATACAACATGTAAAAAGGCAGTGCTACCAGGTCATGGGTCCCCAAGAAGGCAATATATCAATGTAACAACCACGCATCATATTTAAGATCATAGGAGTAACACAGCGATGAACGGATAAACAATCCACCTTAAATATTTAAAGAGCGTCTAAGTTATGGACTCTGGGACCCCGACGTATTCCTCCTCCATCCCTCGGTATGATCGCCATGGGGCGCAAATTCCCTCCCACTTTCGTGGGCACCTTCTGCCCAGGTATATCGTTTTTTCGGTCAGCATACACCAGTCCATGTCTTGTTCCCACCCCACCACAGTTGGTGCATACCTTGCACCCCACATATGTGCTATGTTACGTTTTGCCAATGACAGGCCCAGTGCTAACCAACCTTTGTTATACCTCGGCAGTGATTCATTCCCCCAGATGTGCAAAAGACATGTTTTAGCTGAATTGACTCAAAATGTTTTGTGTTTTTCAGGTCTAGTATACACTCTCTGGTTTTTGCATCGGACCCCCCCCCCCTTCAGTACTCAGGATCTGGCTTTGACTCCTTGTCAGTCTTAGATGAGATTCCACAAAAGTTAAAATAGGTCGTTTCTTGGTTGTCATCTCCTCGATCATGCGCTCTTGGTTACTGGGGGATCTTAGATCCAAGGAGCCCTTCTATAAAGTTCTTACCTGAGATTTTGGGCCATTACCTTTCTTCTCTCCCAGAGTAGTGCGAGAACTTAACCTTAACAAGGACATTGTGCTTTCCGTGCTAGACAGTTGGAGTAACTACTTCATCATACATCACAGGATCTCACTACTCTTGCAACTTCCTAGGGTCAGGTGTTTGAAAATATAAAAATGCACTGTTTTGGGGAGCTAAGGAGGAAAGTGGGCAAAATAATTCGATATTTTTTCTAACAATTTGCCTGTTTCCATGTTTGGGACAACCTCAACGACAAAGGATATGACAAGGAAGAGGATTAGCAAGATCAATTCTGTTACATTTCTGCAGCCGGGGATCAGCAAGATACTGTCAGGAGATGAACATTTCTGCCATTGTTCTCTGTGATTCTCGTAGGTGGTTACTAATGACTGACTTTGGTGTTCACTATTTAACTACAGTTTGTTTGAATTTTTTTTTAATTAAAAATTCCCGTCTTGATTTTACCAGCCACGGTCTGCAACAAAAAGCACGCTAACACCTGTGGTAACTCAGCTCACCTCTGGAGAGGACATGGTTCTTAAGCAACTGTCTTAAAATATTTGAGCATGAGAGCTACCTATGATTGAGACATCTTTTGGGGAATATAGTTACTAACGAAGGCTAGCCACTAAAAGAACAGAGTGTAGCTTGAAGAGAGATCGGATTCCTCAAAGCGAGGCTTTGTCACAATCCTGATGGTCCAGGAGTTCTCCATTTAATCAGTGCCACTGAAAGCATGTGATTCTGCAGCTGCAGTGTTTTCCACATATTTATGAATTTACCATACTTGCCACGTAATCCACCATTTACTGCATAATTTGCACATTAAAATCAACATGTTTTTATTTTAGATGGATCAAAACCTATTAAACCAAGGTTCTTATTAGTGTAGTGCAGAGGTAGGCCCTTTACATGGGTTAACTAGTTACCTTAGAATTGCTGATTTCTTTACTTATTTCCTTAACAACTACTAATATGCTGAAATGTTTGCCAAAATAGTAGTCCTGTGTGTTAAAATTGCAAAATAATACTGTGACAGAATGTGCTGCATTATTCCACATAATGTCCCTATTGTTGCTGCATAATTCAGTCAGCCTGAAACATTATTTGGTCTTGAATTGCAGAATAATTCCATTGGCCAAGCATTTAATGTGGTGGTCACAGTCATGACAGGACTGTTATCTATAACAGCAAGATTTCCAAGAAGGGACTACAATTTGTTCTTGAGGCTCCAGTGCCATACATGCAAATCAAACCAGGCAACAAGTTGTTGGACAATGTTTTAATAACCAAGTACTGTAACAGGTAACATTAAGAAGTTGACTTCCCACACCCAAACCCGTCCCCCAAACACACTCCAACAAAGTTGTCATGACATACATAGGTTTCTTCAAGCTTTACTTTCCACACACCGTTTCTAATAGGGCCCATCATACAGCTAGGAGGACTGGCACAGTGGAAGGCTTCAGGCTGTTTAGAGATAGTGTGGCCTACTCTGTCTTTGAAATGCACCAATAGCTTTACAAAACATTTATTTTGACAAAAAAGATGGTAAAACAAGAGGGATTTTGGAATGCAGGAGCACAGATGTCTCAAATGGCTTGAGCAGGCTGCTGAGTTTGTGAGGGTTTCTGGATTTTGCCAAAGGGATTTTAGGTGGAGAAACCTGAATGGATGTGGAATGGAGAGATCAAGCTGCACGAGCGGTGTCTGGGTTCTTACGATATTCCTGTCTTGACAAGCATTCTAAAGGGATTTTCAAAATCTTAGTAAAAGACTAGGCCACTGATTGTTTTCCAAACCCTCCCCAGGTGTTCTAACAGGAAGACAACTGGAGGAATCCTTAATCTTTTCATTCAAGGGCTAATTGAGAACGCTTCTTTCACATGTCATGCAATTCAAGACATTCCACTTGATAGAACCTTGCAGAATAGTGTGGCAAAATGGCAGAAGAGAGTGCTTCCCCCATGGTCTTAAATTCTGCCTTCTCCTCACAACCCAAGATCTCCAGTGAATAACTTTAAGATGCTGTGGCTTGCTTTTTTCCACTACACGTGGGATCTCAATGCCGCAGCAGCACAAAAAGCCCCTGTATAATACTATTATATGCCCTTATAATAAAATCACTAAGTGGGCAAGCAGAAGGTCTGCTGTTCAAATTGACTTTTTTATGAGCTGAAGTGTCATGTAAGTCATGCCAAGCTCATGATATTCTACAGATTGACCTGTCACTACGCCAATGATCAAGTGAATCCTTCTTCCAATAGATACAGAAAATAGACTTCAAATATATTGTAAAGATACGGGGTTTAGGGTTCATATTTTGGCACAATGAGGGAATTGTGGCAGTTTTCCAGCAGAATTATGGCATATCCTGGTGTAATAATAATAGGCTGCATCTGTGATGGTGTAATAATAATATTCAGTACCCACGATGGAATAGTTTGGCACAGTTAGGGAAAGGGGACATTGTGACACATTTCTCGCAGAAAGACAATGATGGCATATGCAGATGTATTGTTGGGTTATGCTTGCATAGCAGATATTACACCCGAGAGATAGAGTATTCTGGTACAGAGATGGGATATTGTTGCACAACCCTGAGATATTCTTGAACAGCGGTAAGAACCTCTTGATTTTAGGTTTAATACCTTTATATGTTCAAGCAAAGTGAAATTGAATCCCAGTTGTGAGAACTCCAGGAGAAGTAGTGCCTCATTCCCAAACTTAGCAACTTGAGAACCATGCTAAATTCAGCAAGTTTCTTATTTCTATTTTATTCAAATTTGGCTAAGCTGTTTCTTGCTTGCATATCCATGTCACCTGAATGCTGCTGTGTTTATTTTATGTGAGCACTATGCTCTTTATTCCTAAGAATTTTTTGAGGTTTGTTTGGGACTGTCAAGAAATGACAATACTACAACTGTACCTAACCAGGAGTAGCGTCCTCCACACCTCAATGCTGCTTTTGTTGCCCACTTCGATAACAGGGGTATCAATGAGAAGGAGGTTCATTTTTTATTCTGATTGAATGCTTGTCTCAACTGCAAACACACAAAACCATTATAATGCAGGTTTTAGAAACAGAAACGTTAACTGTTGAGGAGAGGATTTCATGGCTTGGGTTTAGAACTACGTGCTCTGGTGCTTCTTGATTGTGTCCACCTAGTAAATGAAACAAGTGGTTGATCCAAGAATGTTAGTGGTATGAAAATGAATACTTCATAATATATCATTGTGAGGAAATGTATGAAAGGGTGGAGATGGTCGTGTCATATCAAGACGTTAATGTTTCACAATGCTGGAATGTATTGTATATGGTCAGCTTATCTGTCGTTTTGGTCTAATATTCAGAGTCAGGTCAGTAGAATAAATAAAATATTTTTTCAAGAAGCTGTACAGGTGGATAGTTTTCATCGATTGAATTCCCTGCATGTTCATAAAACCTATTCCTCTTTTCCTCCAACATTGACTTTGCTTCATAAGCCAATAAAAGTTGCTAACTTTGATTATCCAGACTGCGGCCAGTGTGAGGGAGGGGCATGGATGTTATTACAAAGAGTAACTAATGGCTTTGCCACTGCCCTACCAGTGCTTTGAGGGCACTGCCCATTTGGGGAATCTCTCAGTCTCAGTATAGACCAGTCCACATTTGAAACCTAGAGCTAGTTTCTAGAGTGATTGTGATTGGCAGGGTGACTACGGGACGGAAAAGGGGATGGTAAGAAAAAAAGAGAATTAAAATAGGAATGGGCATTAGAAATAGCATAGTCAGTGTTGCTCATAAGCAAATTATAGACACATGTTCTTGGATTTAATAGAAGATTTTACATATAAGTGTATGCACTTTGACACCACCAAGTGCTGATGACTTTGCACTGCAGGAAGACTCTAAAATGACACCCAAAGCTCAAGCCCCCAGAAAACAGGGCGTCATGGAGTACTCTTTGGAAGTCATATCGTCGAGGTATGTCTCAAGATCTCAGCATCAGTAGAAATAGTGGACTACTAAAGTGTGGGGGGCAGATGAGGTCAGACGTGAGAGGTCTTTGGATACCTCGTCAACACAAACACCTAAGTGGTGGGAGATCAGCTTCTGTGTGACTATGAAGACCCTTGATGACTTGGAAGGTAGTGATCGCGAGACAGGTTACAGGGCCATCTACATTTCCACTCTCACATACTGGAGCACTTCACTACTGGGCTTCACCGCAGGAGAACCCAGCCATAGACAGAACAAAGAGAGGAGGGGCAGCCGGCCAATCAGATGGACAAATTAGCAGACAGAGCTCTGGTGCCCCGCAGAATCGGCAAACAGAGGTTAATGGGCAGTCCCTGGCCTCAGGATATGCTGGAGTAACCCAGCATGCACCAGAACCAATTGTGCATAATGAAAAATTAAGGCTATACATTAAAAAAACAAAAAACAACATCCTTAAAGCTAGGTAGCAAACTGTAGTATTTGTGACAGATAAGGCTTGAGGCTTGTTGATTCTTCACACTGAACTTCTTTTCATTTTTTTGTTTTTTTCCTTCTTAAATACCATTGCACCAATGTGGTTCTATCACCAATACCCCGCCCTTTTCCCCCACCCTTCAGCCCACTCTTGTATGTTTAGCTCAGGGATATTATATTCGATCTGCCACCAGGGGGAATTACAATTCGCCGGCTAGCTACCCTCGCTCCGCTGTCGTCTCCCTGGTTACCTGAAGAAGGAAATATGAAGGAAAGATCAGAAGTGAAAAAAGGAGTCAGTTATTTTTTAAGTATGAAAAAGGTTTTCTAAGAAAACTCTTAAAAACAAACTTTAGCTGCTAATATCAGTAACTGCTTAGTATTATATAAGAACAGAACAAAAAAACAAAATCAAATAATAAAAAGCTACTGCATTTCATCGCTTATGGTGAGCCATCAATCTATACCTAGCTGTACATGATACATGGTACCTTAATTGACATCATTAGTGATACGTTAGTGACTGTGTAAGGCTTGATTAATAACCTCATGCATAAAATCAATAATATTCTATTACATACAGTATGATGCACAAATAAGGCTGTTGTTGCAGTGATTGCTAGCATATGTCCTCTATGCAATTTTACATAGAGAAAAATACTTCTGTACCACTACCATCACAGTTATTACATGTCATCAAAGGTATGAGAAGGAAAAAGGTAGAACTGTTAAAACATCACTTTTGTAACTATAATTATTATTTTCAATGATAAGTCTGCTTAGCTGTATAGTGTATGAAATCAAAAGGATAGTACATCATAACTTTGATGCCCCTTGATGAATCTGCATAAAACTTTCCATACAAAGTTCACACACTGCGACTCCTTCATGGAAAGTTTCCAACTGATACATCGTGAGGGGGTGAAGAAAAAAGGGGGGTGGGTCACAAAACATTGATTTTCCATAAAAAACTTTGCTCTCCAATACGGAAAAAATGGCTGAATGGAATTACACAAAATTTGCCAGAAAGTTTTTACTTACCTCAGAAAGAATGCTTTTCGTTATTTAGTGTGAATCAATTCAAAGGTTTTTGCAAAATTTGCATTAAAAAAGGTACTTGGGGTGGTCATGAAGAGTTTAATGTCCTGAAAAGTTAGTGATATCTAGACAGTTATATAAAGCAGGTGTCCCGCAGGACTCCCGTAGTACCAAATATTTATGAAATACTCTACCTGTACAGTTAGGGAGATTTTCTCCAATCAGCCATTGGGGTACAGCGGTATCTGAGATTGTATCACAGTACCTCGTGATCTGATTGGCCAAACCCCAACAGCGCAAGAATATGTTGAGGTAACCATTAGAGGACTAAGGACTCGATCTCCATGTCTTGAAAACGTTTTTCAAAACGGACATAAGGGGGCAGAGTATTGGCACCCTGACCTCCAAGCACTTGTTGGGGTGGGGATGGGGGGCCTAAGATGGACGCCCTAGTGATGAAAAAAAAATCAGGTACAGTGGTACTCTTGCAGAAGCCAGCTCATCCCTCTGATGTACTGCGATACTCCGATGGGAGCCGCTGCTCAAGTTTCACATCAAAGTATTGTGGCACAGTTTGAGCCTTACCAATGAAGCTTGCACTGCAACATAGTACAATGGGGTGGAGGCTTGCAAGAAAGGTACTGCAGGAGTATCAAGGTATCCGAAAAAAAAAAAGAAAAAAAAACGGAGAAGACAATGTGTGTTGGGTATACAAATGGGAAGTCTATGTGTAGTAGGGGTTGGTTACACGTGGGGGTTGGGTGTAGGGCCTAGCTGAAGGCTAGGTGCTGTGGCCAACCCCCACTGTGCACAGCTGAAGGTTTTGTCCAACTGGGCTTGGCTGCATGCTAAGGGTTGTCTGTCGGTCCAGTTTACAATATGATTTTTTTTAAATCACTGAAATGTAAGACCTTAACTTACATTAAGAAAATCTAGAAATTTGCAGCAAAAAACCAAAGGTTCGCTAAAAAAAAAAAAAAAACAGGTTAAAGGGACTTTATAGTTAAGTGTTGGAATAAGACATGAGCTAACTTTAAAAAAATAAAAACCACGGAACTACATCCTTTATAGTTTAGCCGAAACTATGGGGCCCTGCATCAGTTGCGAAACAGAAGTTGCAGGCTGACGCACTTGCGTCTGGCATATTTTCCAACAAAAGAGAGGACCATAAATGAAGTGTAGTAGGCCGGATCAAGACCTACTGTGGACTCGTATATTTGATAAGCTTTCAGCACTAACAGACTGAGTACACGATACTGCCTAAAGGATGAGAGTGCCTGTGACTAACACCAGCATACCTCCTCACTAAGGGAGGTGCAAGGGGAAGCAAAGGGGTCATGCTCAACAAAAGAAAGAACCCTACACCAGAGACTGAGTATTTTAACTTTTGTAGTGTGTAGTATTGAGTGTTTTATGGTGCATTAAAGTACCGTAAATCAAGTTTTATAAAGATAAGCACTAGAACGGACAATCAAGCTAATATGTGTTCAGTGTCTGTTGAGTTTGTTATACCCCCACATTAAACTCTCTGAGAAGCCGTGACTGCTTGTGATCGCTAACACTGAGAGTCAAGTGTTGACTGGGTTGTACTTGTCATATCAAACGCACAAAAATGTGATGGGAGGATGCTTGCAGTAAGTCTAACCACTAGCAATCACTTCAGCTAGCATTCCAACCCATGGTTCTTTTGCCTACAATGCCAGCTCAGATTAGACTGAGTCATATGCAAATCAGTCTTTACCCTGCTCCAATAGGAAAAGTACAGTCCGAACTGCCAAGCCAGGTCCTCTCTGAACCAGAACACAAGCAACCCAAGACCCGCTTCGCCCCAACTGGGACTCTTCATTCGGGTGTAGCTTGGTTCCAGTATCACAGTGAGCAATGGACCCACATCTGGGCATATCTATGGCCACTTAGGGAGGTACATCAAACACACAAAAGGTAATAGGAGGATGCTTGCAACCAGTCTAAACACTGAATCGCTTGGGTAGCATTTCAACCCATGGCTCTTTTGCCCACCATGCAACCTCAGATTAGACCCAGCAAAAGGCAAATCAGTCTTGGCTCTGTTCCAATAGGAACAATCCAGCCCCACTGCCAACCCAGGTCCTCTCTGACCTGGAATATAAGCAAACCAAGACTGATTTTTCTGTTTGTGGCATTTCAGTCACTTGTAGCTTGGTTCCGTTGCCACAGTGAGCAAGCGACCCACGTCTAGGCATACCCTTGGCCATTTAGGGTGGTACATCAAAACACACAAAAGATGATGGGAGGATGCTTGCAAAAAGTCTAACCACAGGCAATCGCCCAGGGTAGAATTCCAACCAATCGTTCTTTTGCCCACCATACCACTCCAGATTAGACCCAGCCATGTGCAAATCAGTATTGACCCTGCTGCAATAGGTACGTTTTGTAATGGTCTGGTACCACACTCTTTCTTCTAAATATAAATATAATACAAATAGCTGATATGCCAACATTTCATCTCTATATATAATCCTCATCTGTTCATTGCTGCTTCATGGCTGCCTGTTCAATAATTATTTATGTTACTAGTGGCCATTATGTCTATACTTTTTTTGCAAAAACATCTGTTTAGACTGCAAGGTTTGAGGTCTATGTAATATCACTGGTTATAATTACATAATAAATTGCATCACATGCAATATTTCCAGTGGTGTCTTTGATGATAACATTTCTGATACCATGTATGATGTCATATGTGAAGCCATGCGCAAAGTTGTGAACAGTGCATTGGAGAGGAGTTATGCAGGTAACACACCATAACAGTAAACTTCAGTGTTTATTTAGATTTAGGGTCATGATGTTTTTTTCAATTGCTTATGCTTTTCTATTATATTTATAAGTAGTGATTCACAGCAAGAGAGTAAACAGAAAAATAAAGTACACTTTGTAAATGGCAGAGAGCAAGCAGGCAATTGTAGCAAACCATCAAGACCCTTCAAGTGCAAGCTTTCCTTTTAGATAAATACACTGGAGTCCCCCAAACAAAAGCTTGTACATTTTTTAATATTACTATCTCTGAAACATTAGCTTTTCTTATTGTGTAAGGCCACGGGTTTGAGCCCAAATGCCAGCTTGTCAGTTTCATCAAGTACATGTGCACCATAACATGACAACTGCACCTCAGTGATCATCATACACAGCAGTGATCTACTTCCCACATAGGTTCATAGCAAAGACAACACAATTCCAACCAGACACCCATAGAGTGTAGCATGCTACACAAGTGAACATGCACTTGAACACCCCCACCAAGGCGTAATCAGCACTATACAAATAACCTTGTCATATGGACAGAATCCATCTTACATGTTACGCAACACAAGCACATGCATCATATATGCATGGCAGTTACCAAATGTCAGGCATAAACACCTTATGCCCTCTAGAAGCCAAGGCTTGACTCCATAAGTCAGAGATGGACACCCTTATGCCTGAGATGGCCAAAATAATGACAAAGAATAAGACAATATATCTAGAATGACCACATTATTCCAAGGCCATCATTCTATCAGGTATCGTAACTATGATTCTATGGAGCCTGCAATATGCAAGTGAAGGCAACCTGATAACAATGTCGCCGTAATGCCCTCAATGTCCGCAATACGTTACAAATATCTTCTTACGTCACAGCATACAAAATGCCAATATAGCCAACAATTTACTCAAGGTCTTATTTACAAGCCCATTGCACCGCCGGTGTGTCACTTTTTTTGGACATACCGGCAGCGCAGTGTGCCTGCCCATATTTACAAGGCCACGTAAAAGTCACCCTGTGTGACTTTTCATGTCCTTGTAAATATGGGCCCCTTTCATGCATTACTCTGTGTGAAAGGGGCGTTCCATGGGTGTTGCTGTGGGTGTTACCACGTAACATCCATGGAACTTGACGCATTCCCATATTTACTTCAATTTGTAAAGCTGAGAATGCATCAGAATCCTACGCCTTCCCAGGGGAGGCATAGGAATGATGCAACGAGGAGAAATACTTGAATTTCTCCTCGTGTTTTCCTCTTTCAATGAGTGCTGCATTCTGGGGCACGCATAGAAAGAGGAAAATGCCATTAATGATTGTTTTTGTGAAAGAAGGTATCCCTTTCTGCATAAAAACAATCTTCCCCGCAGCACAGGTACCCTTACAAAATGACGCAAGGGTGCCTGCACTGGTGCATGGCAGAGAATTGTGCGCTAGTGCAGGGGAAAGCACATGGATGCTTCGTGTTATTGTTGATACAACGCATCCTTGTGCTTTGAAAATTACGCAGCACGGTGCAGCTAAATGACTTGGGGCACTGAGCCATTTTCTTGTAGATGAGGCTCCAAAAGGGAAAATGGTGCATGATACTTGGAATACCAATAGTATGCCAAGGAGGGCCATAATATTGCGAATGACCACAATACTCTATAGATGGCCACATTTTACAAGGGCCTCTGTACAATCTAGAAACCCACCTCATTCTCTACCAGTGTCACTTTCACCTCAAACTTCACCTCTCTCTCATAGATCAGATCCATTATTCAATTTTTGTCACCTCCCTGATCCCACTGTCTTCTGCAAGAATCCGTTATTTTTAGGTCTCTGGCCTAGCGTTGCAGTGCGTAGCACTGCTCGCGCAGCCCAAGACCTCTTGTATGGGCTTTTGAAAGCAGACCACACGCTCATGCGTGTGGTTTTGCTTTCTCCGGCTGCCATTGGCTTTAGCGTGTTTTTTTTTTTAAAGTAATGCACGCAATTGGGCAAAGGCGGGCGCATGTCCCGCCTTTGCTCCGCCCATTCCCATCGATAGCTAGCACGCGCAGCAGCGCGCGTTCGCCTCGCTGCCGTGCTCCCTTTTCCCCCCCCCGCTCCTCTGTGATGCGCGCGCACCACTGGTTTCGATTCCCGCGTTGGTTTCGATTCCGTGCTTGTTCTCCAGTGAAACTAAGTTCTGGATCTATGCGATGGGCTGAGGTGAAAATAGCCGTCATGTAGCACTCCCTCGCAGGAGCGAGACAGGCCGCCAGACGACACTTCATCTTCTATCAACAACACCCAGGCACGGGAGAGTGCGTCAGCATGAGAAAGGTGAAAGGCGGAGCGCAGATGAAAGTAAGGGAAGAGCGATTCGCTTTGAACTGCTTTGACATTCGTGGCATAACGAAGGTGCCATGAGCCCTAATGCAAGTAAGGAGGTGGGCCTAGTCCCATGCCTGGAGAGTAAAATACAGGCATTACTGGTGTGAAGTGGGCCCCTTGTATACCTGGGCTCCAGCGCCACTCTACCTCCTGCAAAATTCATAGCTACGACCCTGCTTGACATACTACAGTTTTAAAAGGCAGAAACATAAGCCAGCCCCTACTCCCATGCAAAGGTCACCTTTAAGGGGGATCCCTTTTCACCCTGGGGGCAACTGTGAGGTTGTGTGACTCAGGGATTTTTAGGAGCCCTCGTCATGGTTTGAAGGGACTTCATTTGGCGCTACAACTTTGGAAGAGAAGAATGCATAAGACATAAATAAATCTGTCTCCAAGTTGTGACTGCAATTAGAAGTTATGCAAGAGCAGCACTGATCCAGCTTCAAGCCGCTAGCCATATGAGGGGCTCAGTGTGCCCACTCGTGCTGTGCCAGGGCATTCCACCCCTTTCCCTGAGGTACCTGTCACTGACAGTCCTGGTGATGTCGCTCGCTTTAATTCCCCGCCATGGGCCGCAGCCGGGCCAGTCTGTACTTACACTTTCACTCGGCCGGCTATCAATAAGGATATATTCGAATTTATTTGTATGCGTTATGTAACGATATGTTGTTAAGTCCTGATATATATTGATATATATATATATTGTGAGGTTATAAGCTGTCCATTTTGGGTAGAAAGTAACTTTTTTCACAGCGGAGCTGAAGCTTTGGTTTTTGTGGCTACCCTTAACAGGCCAATTTCAGAGAGATTTCAGTTTTATTTCATAATGGTTTTCTTCACCTCGTGTTTTATTTGAATATCTAAGATTTTTTAAACTGTGTTAATATGCTATGAGTAGACGAAATCATAAATTAACCATTACGTTATTTTAGTGTATATGTGTATTCATATAATATGCATTTTACTTTTAACATCGCTACCAATATCTGGAACACCTGTATATGTTGCAACCTCATTTGCCCAAGAACTCTTCTCTTTGGGAACGTCTTAAAGAAGTCTCTATTGCTGGAGCTTTCTCTTAACTGAGAAAAGAGGCGCTTCAATCGCGCCTGCCACTCAGTGTTGCTGTTCCACAAAACCGCTCGCATCGCAGCCTAACAGATGACACGTCCATTAAAGTGAAAATTCAACCAGCTGGAAAAATCTATCTCACCCCCCCCCCCCTCCCTCACACCTCCCTCCCAATGTAGGACGGGCAGCCGTCGGGCCATTCCAGCCTTCCGCAGCACAAATAGCGTTCCAGCAAGAACATTATCAAACAATCCTTTATTTAAATAAAAATGTTCTCTCCGTCGCTCTCCCTCTCCCTCTCTCTCTCTCTCTCCCTCCCTCTCTCTCTCTCCCTCCCTATCTATCTCTCTCCCTCTCTCTCTCCCTCTATCCCCCTCCCTCTCTCTCTCTCTATCTAGCTCTCCCTCTCTCTCTCTCTCCCTCTCTCCCTCCCTTCTCTCTCTCTCTCTCTCTCTCCCTCTCTTCTCTCACTCTCTCTCTCTCTCCCTCTCTTCTCTCCCTCTCTATCTCTCTCTCTCTCTCTCTCTCTCTCTCTCCCCTCTCTCTATCTCTCTCACTCTCTCTCTCTCCCCCTCTCTCTATCTATCTCTCGGGAATATATACTTTATAGAATCGATTACGAATAATTTATTGTTGTTAGTGCAGCTTCATAATACGACTTCCCAAACCTGGAGCCACAATAAAGTCATCATTTAATAGGCAGAGCAATAAAAAAAAAAATCCATAGAGCGTTTAATTAAAATAATTCATTGCTTCTTCAGAAACTGTTATAGATGGCTTCTAAACACTTGGCGGGCACAACAAGACGTGTACGAAGCAGAGAGACTTCCACCCATGAGGCACACTGTGGGGTTAGGAGGGTACATTCTTGACCAGCCGTGTGCCAGTGGGTAGAAGCTGGGGCTTGTATGCTGTATAAGATTCGAAGAGGGTACTGCAAGTGTGCAAAAGCAGTTGGCATGATTGTGGGACCATACGCCAGTATAGGGGGACCCTCCCTCCCACCGTGTCGTGTGCTGGTGACTTCTTCATTAGTTAAGTTATCTGGCCTTTGTATAGCGTTCACCAGCAACCAGTGTGAAATTTTGGCACTCAAACATTTCATGGCAATGAGAGGCCGGCCTGTATGTGTGGTTGGGAGAGTGTGTGGTTGTTGTGTGTCCGATATGGGAAGAGTAGATGTGTGCTTGAGGTCCTGGTTCAATGGGTATCACTGTTTGCAGAGCATACAGTGGCCATTTGCAACAGGAAGCACTTCATTAAGGACCAGTGGTTCCTTGCCTGTTGCAGCAGTCCTCATAAGCGGAGCAGGCAGTGGCCATAAAAATCACTTTTTGCAGTCCTGAGGCCTGGGGTATTAACATTTTTAATGCATTAGATTAATGTGATAAAAAAAAACATTAATAAAAGCCAGTACCATTTACAATACAAAACTCACACAGGTACAAATGCAATGCAATAGATTTCGCAATTACAACAAAGTGAGCTATTGCCATTTTTCATTACACCATTTGATTAATGCTTCACGAAGGGAAAAAAACCCAATAACATTTACAATGCCAATAGCTCAAAACAATGTCATTGCGAGACCTATTGCGTTGTAAATGCTTGTATAATAAAGGGAGCATTTATTCAACATCTCTTCATGGCACTGAAGCCTTTTCATAACTTATTTCTTTAACTCATTTCTGGGTTGTTTCATTTCAGCCATCCGTATGCAAATCTCCAGACACAGTTACTAAATTAACTTTATAGTGAAAGTGAAGTGTTTCTTTTCACCAGTGTTTAGCGTGTCTTTCAACCTTGACATCTAGCTAATTTTGTGAATTTGTGCGCAATGAAAGGCCTCCTTTCTTTGTAATTGTTTCATCCTTTTTAAACTTGGTAACACAATCCACACAAATACACTCCATATCTTGCCAAATAATTCCAATCAGCATATTTTCACTCAACCCCACACACTTACGCACCACACAATTCAACTCTAAACATTTCCATTCCACACCACATCATTCGACATCAAACCACATAATTCAACATAATTATACAACACACATACATCCAATCCACACCACAGAATTTCACATCATGCCACAAAATTCAACAGCATACCACATAATTAAACTTCACTACATACCACTCCACAAAATACCATTCCACATAATTACACTCCATGACACACAATCCAACTTCACATGATTCCAATACATTCAATACCACATAACTACTATCCACATAATTTCACTGCACACCATGCTACATAATTCTACTACACAGATCCACTCCATACCACACAATTCCACCACACACAATTCCACAACTAACAATTCCAATCCAACCCACATAATTCCACTCCACACCACATACATCCACTCAAAACCAAAACACATGGGTAAAAGACTGTAGTGGGCTGGCCCCACGTGTACAGCATACAAAGGAGACGTAGCCGGTTTCCAGTTGATGTAGTTTATTAAGCAGATGCTGTAAGCTGTAACAGGCCCCACCAGGAGCAGCCTCTCTGCTGCTCAGCCCATCTTCAACTGTCATTCCACCATCCACACAAGCACCCAGGCATTCCACTCACACTAACATTCTACACGGAACACTCACACTGGCTGAGCAGCATAGAGCAGGGTGAAAGGGAACATATAAACATTGCATGAGGATACTACATATCCTATCCCTTTTATACTGAACAATAAAAAGAACCAAATCAAAGATGAAAACAACTATACACAATAATGTACACATGAAGTTTAACCAACCATTAACCCAGGGATGTAAGGAGTGACACATCACGAGAGGGAAAACGGAAGTACAAAGAAAGAAAGAAGAATGGAAGAATAGAAATGCACATGCACTATACCCATCCTCTTCCTTTAATAGTAAACAAATAAAGTATATAGCATAATAAGAGCTCACACACAAGTGAGCAAGACATGTAACGAGTAAAGTGAAAAACAAAAATAGCATGGGACTGACACCCAAAATGTAACAAATGACGTTGCATGGGACTTACACCCAAGAACTCTGTGCAGCAGAAAGCAACACGTGGGACTGACACCCAAAATGTAACATATGACGTTGCATGGGACTTACACCCAACAACTTTGTGCAGCAGAAAGCAACACGTGGGACTGACACCCAAAATGTAACATATGACGTTGCATGGGACTTACACCCAACAACTTTGTGCAGCAGAAAGCAGCACGTGGGACTGACACCCAAAATGTAACATATGACGTTGCATGGGACTGACACCCAAATGTACATGTAACGTTGCATGGGACTGGCACCCAAGAACTTTGTGCAGCAGAAAGCAGCACAGTGTGACAAACGCACACAATACGTCGACACAACAGAAGCGACGCAAATGCACTGAGGGAAGCGCAGGGCGACTTATACACCACAAACATAACAAAACGTTCAAAAGTGTAACTGGGACTGACACCCAAACACAGACATCCAGACGAAAGGATGTACATCAAACCCCTTGTAAGGAATGACATAAGCCCAAAAAACATTGAGCGTAACTAGTAGTGTCACATGGGACTAAAACCCAAGGACATGTACAGCATCATTAAATAACAAATGCAGTGCAGTGTGGCACACGCACACAAGGTAATGGGACTAAAACCCAAACCTAACATAACAAATCCGTAAATAAGAGAAATGGGACTTGAACCCACTCCCATCCCCTAAGACAGGGATAAAACATAAGAACATGCCTGTACCTGAGACATGGGACTAAGACCCACTCCCATCCCCTTGGTCGGGATTCTTCATCTGTAAATAAAGTCTACGTGAAAAAAGATATGGGACTAGGACCCACTCTCATCCCTTAAACATGGATACAATATATATGTAACAACTCAACATATAAGTCATAATGAAAACACAATACCTTTTTTTTTTTTGGAATGTGTGTAACCATAAGCGTTTTGTATGTACTGGAAGCTAAAAACATACATAATATATGCTAAAAGTGAGTTCTTAAACACCAAAATATGCTCTGTAAGTATAACATTCTAAAAATGTCACTAGATGGCAGCGTAGCACAGAACAGTGAATACTAAATTGCCTGGAAACTGTTTTCACAAATTGGAACAATCCTACGCTGCACTCGTGAAATGAAATGCTCCGATAAGCCTTCCAAGTATTTTTGTCCATTACGATGAAGACCTTTCTTCATGTTGATTTTTCTTGGTGTGGAACGTGAGGAATAAAATCGATCCTGTCACCGGGTGATAGACACTTTGAAAAAAGAACAACTTTCACTCACCACCGGTGTAGAAAAAACAGCATCATGCTCATTCCTCTTAACACAACAATCTCGTCAGTCTTCATGCTCCAAATAACTCTTTTGAAGACGACGCACATGTGAAAACGTGGTTGGCAAAATACGTGGTTGGCAAAATACGTGGTTGGCAAAACAGCACACATTGCCAGCATCAAAATGGCTTCACGTTGGATGACGCGATGCCGGGAGGCTCACGGCACGAGCGTGCTCTAAACTCACGAGGCATCCCCAGCAGAGGAGAGGAGTGCGTCACAAACAAGACTCCGACTCCAGGACTGAGGCAGGTAAGCGCGTGCAAACTTCATTTTTTTTTAAGTTCAAAACGACGGTTGAGCGCTGCAGACAAAAACCCTCAGCTTAGCCCAACAGTCAAAAACGAAAACATTGTCTCACCTGTCTTCACTTGTCACAATTCACAAAAACGTACTTTGGAGGTTGTGAAAACATTGTGTAGGAAGATCTTCAAACACATAACCTCTCAATAGTCTTTGCCCCCAAGGATACAAAAGCGATATCCACAGTGTGGCACAAAACGAGTCCACTCAAATGCCATCACTTTTCCACACATTGCCAGTGTAAAGACATTCAGTGACAGTTTTTCCTTTCACTTGCAATCGCTTATCAAATATTGTCAATCAGTTGATGAAACAAATCCGTACATCATAGTACTTGAGAGCCTGTTGATGCGAACTGTAGGTTGTGGTTTGTGGACACCAGAGCTGTTTGGCCCCAAACACGTCTTGTCACCTGACATCGTTCTTCCAGCCACTGCCACTGATGAAATGAAAAATTCGGAGTGGTTCTGACAGCGTAGTTTCAAACATGTCTCTTGGCACATTTCCCACGCAGGCAAAAATCAGGCATCTACATGCAAATTTTGTCATACTCTGCGCAGCATCCATGAAACAACTGAAGTGACTTGCTGTACATGAAAAGTCTCTCTGCGCAGGATCAATGAAAAGTCTTGAAGTGGAGACTTCTTCTAACGGTGTACAGCACACCTTGACTGGGCTGTCCGCTGTGTTGGACACTAGTGGGGCTGCGAGGCGTGCTTAACATGTTTCTTTCTTGACTTGTTTCTTTTCCTTGAGCGTCCTTGACCAGTTTCTTTTACTTTTGTTTCTTGTCGCTTTTTGTCTTTAAACATGGTCCTGCTGTGCTCCATGTCTTTAGTTGGCATCCAACTGGCTGCTTGAGTTTCATTAAACTTGTTGCTCTTCATCTGTAACGCGATAAGTTCTTAGCTCCAGATCGTCGCCATAAATAATGTAGTGGGCTGGCCCCACGTGTACAGCATACAAAGGAGACGTAGCCGGTTTCCAGTTGATGTAGTTTATTAAGCAGATGCTGTAAGCTGTAACAGGCCCCACCAGGAGCAGCCTCTCTGCTGCTCATCCCATCTTCAACTGTCATTCCACCATCCACACAAGCACCCAGGCATTCCACTCACACTAACATTCTACACGGAACACTCACACTGGCTGAGCAGCATAGAGCAGGGTGAAAAGGAACATATAAACATTGCATGAGGATACTACAAAGACATTGTCATTTACAACGCCAATAGCTCTAACTCTTACAAATCCGAGACCTATTGCATTGCAAATGCTTGTTTTTACTTCTCTCTACCTTCACTCTTATCACACTTAACGGTTTCTGCCGCACAGCTCAATCTCACTTTTTTTCTCAAACTTCTTTTTATTGAAATTTGGTAGGAAGTCATAGTATATTGTCACATAACGCCCAACGCAGTGGGCACTTACTGAAAAATAACAAATAAGAAACTAAGCCATAGTAATTCACATGGTACCAAACCAAGCCAGTATCTCATATAGCATTGCAATTGGGTGATACAGTTTCTGGAACTAAAGTGGCCTGGATAAGAACCTGCTGCTCCAAAAAGATCAAGATAATCGGGCCAAGTCTAGCATGTTCCTACAACGGGAAGTGTTTGTGTCATCCCAATGGGAATGAACATAGCCAGCAAACTAGACTCCCTACCCAGAACCCCCAAACATAAGATAAATTAAATCCCCCCCTCCCTCCTCCCTCCCCCATGGCAAGGTGGCGGCACAAAGTTCCCAACGTGTTCAAGGTTGGTGAGTCATGTGTGGGCTAGAATTGAAAGAGATGCATGCTTCTTATAGATGATGAACAGACAGCCATGGGTAAGCCTCGTGAGAGAAATGAAACCAACGGACCCCATCTGTACTCAAAGTTTTTGTACTCATCTCTGAAGATGTCAGATAGCCTTTCGAGGCTGAGCAATCTCCAGAGCCGAGAATACCACAGGGAGGTCGCAGGGGCCTCCCTTTTCTTCCAGGCCGCCGCTATAGCTATCTTGGCTGCTCCTATGCATAACCACATGATGGCTTTGTCTGCCCTGGATTGGTGTTTAAGGGCTGGATCCCTAATACCTAAGAGACATTCTGCTATGGTAGTCGGAATGGGGTACCCTAGCATATCTTTAATATGCGCTAAGATTTCCTCCCAGAATGGCCGAATAGTGGGACAGTCCCACCATATGTGTCGGAAGTCTCCCAAAAAGCTGCAACCTCTCCAGCATCTGTCAGAAGTGTGTGGGAAGATCTTCTTGAGCTTAGCCGGATATAGGTACCAGTCCATCATCGTTTTGAGGTGGGCTTCACGTAAATCTATGGACTGGTTAAATTTCCTAATATCGGACCATAGTTCCGACCATTCCCTGTCTGATATGTCCCGTTGGAGCGTGTCTTCCCACATAGTCATGTAGCGTGGTCGGGGAGTGTGTGCGGTGGTAAGTAGGTAGTTATATAGGAATGATATGACCCCTTTCATAGTGTTTGCGTTGAGTATGAAGGTCTCAAATTTTGTCAGTGGTCGCGTGGCAGCCTCGCGGATATTTGGGGTGAGGGCCCAGTGTCGTAACTGAAGGTAATGGAAGTGTTCAGAATTCTCTAGGCCATAAACTCGTCTACAGTTGGCAAATGTGAGAGGGTCGGTATTGTGAAAAAGATGTGTCAGTGCCAGGCATCCTCCTTCTTTCCAGGCATCAAAGGGGCCTTCTTGAAGGGCCGGAGGGAAGGCGGGGTTATAATGAAGGGGTGTATATGGTGAGGGGAACGAGGTCCATTGTTCGTTCCCCGAGACAGAATCCCATACTTTCAACGTGGTGCGGGTGGGGGTGCTAAGGTAGGCGTTCTGGGGCCTCTCTCTCTTGGGTCGCCAAACGAGATCCCAGATAGATCTACCAACCACGGTACGGTCCATATGAAGCCAGTGCTTCTCTGAGTCTCGTTGTGACCACTCCGCTATGACACGCAATTGGGCAGCTTTATAGTAGAGACCGATATCTGGTAGGCCCACTCCACCTTCCGAGCGTGGACGCCGAAGTATAAAAAAAGAGAAGCGCGCTCTTCCACCTTGCCACACAAATTGGAGAATCATAGACCTAACTTTAGGGATAAAATCTCGCTCTAGCTCTATCGGTAGGGCTTGGAATAGGTATAAGAGTTTAGGGAGAAGTGTCATTTTAATAGCATGAATGCGGCCAAGCCAGGATAGAAAAAGGGGCTTCCAGCGCGTCAAATCAGTTTGGATGCGGATAAGAGCGGGTGGGAAGTTAGCTCGAAATAGCCCCTCTATGCGAGGTGTCAGTCGAATCCCCAGATAAAGGAGGGAGGAAGAGGCCCACTGAAGCGGAGTGTCACCCTCTAGTTTGCGAGCCACTGATTTTGGAAGAGTAAGATTGAGAATATAGGATTTGCCCAAGTTAATTTTGAATCCTGTTACTTCCTCGAATCTTGCCAGCTCCAATTGAAGTGAAGGAAGGGACCTGGAGGGTTCTGCCAGAGAGAGAAGCACATCGTCTGCAAAAAGCGATATTTTGTGTTGGACGCCGCTAAATGGTATTCCTTGAATCTCCGGATTTGCCCTGATGGACAGTGCTAGGGGCTCTATGCTGAGGGCAAATAGTAGTGGCGAGAGAGGACATCCCTGATGTGTGCCTCTAGTGTGGGAGAAGGGTTCTGATCGCAGCCCATTAATTTGCACTCTGGAGCATGGCTGAGTGTAATTGGCCTGGAGCATTGTGATAAATTTAGAATCAAACCCAAATTGTGTTAGCGTGTTAAAAAGAAATCCCCAATCCACCCTGTCGAAAGCTTTCTCGGCATCCAGTCCTACCAAAACTGCTGGGATATGTTTTTTGTTGGCTTTCTCAATGAGGTGGACTATGCGTCGAGTGTTGTCATGCGTCTGTCGACCTTTAATAAAGCCTGATTGATCAGGATGGATGAGGGCGGGCATGAGGTCGTTCAGTCTGGTCGCCAGGATAGAGGAATAAAGCTTTGCGTCGAGATTTAAAAGGGCGATGGGGCGGTATGAGGCGCATAGTTGCGGGTCTTTCCCCTGTTTCGGTATAACTGTAATCACCGCTTCCGCCATGGAGCTGGCGGTCTTGCCGTCATTAGCCATTTTGTTAAACAGACGAGTGAGGTGGGGGATCAAGTCCGGTGCAAAGGTTTTGTAGAACTGGGCGGTATATCCGTCTGGACCTGGGGCCTTGTGGGGTTTAAGAGCCGTAATTGCGGCGGCTATTTCCTCAGAGGAGATGGGGGCAGTAAGTCTGTCGTTCCATTCCTGCGAGACCTGTGGGAATTGTAAGGTCTTAAAATAGTCACATTGTTTATTCCTGTCCCGTTGGTCCGTGGTGTATAGATCTTTATAGAAGGAGCTGAAAAGTGCAGCTTTATCCTCGTCCTTATGTGTCACTGTATGGTTGTCCCCACATATGCCCCCTATGTATTCCCTTTCCCGTTTTTCCTTGAGTTGTCTGGCGAGATGTTTGCCAATCTTGTTCCCCTGTGAGTATGATATCTGGCGAAGCTTAAGGAGGGTGAATTCAGCCCTATTATTGTAAATAGCTCTGAGTTTGCACCGTAAGGCCGTGAGATTGCGAAGTGTAGCTCTAGTAGGGTTGGTTTTGTGGGAGGTTTCAGCGGTGGTCAGTTCTGCCTCTAAGGCCTCTCTCTCTCTGGTTCGTTGTTTGTTCAGGGCGGAATTGAGGGCAATGCAGTGTCCCCGGAAGACCGCCTTGAATGCATCTCAATTAGTGTATGCGGATGTGTCTGCAGGGTTATTTAGCTTAAAAAAGTCCTTAATCGATTCCCTTAGTGAGGTGCAATGTACCCTGTCCCTCGTGAGAGCTGCTGGAAAGTACCATCGGGGTGTAGTAGGGGCAATATTACCCCATGTTAAGTGAACAGCTATTAGGCTATGGTCCGAAATGGAGATAGGGAATATTTTGGCAGTCTGAAGCGCTCCCATTAGTTTCTGGTTCATAAATATATAGTCTAACCTGGAGTACGAACGGTGTACATGTGAGTAGAAAGTAAAATCACGTGTCTGCGGGTACAGAGCCCGCCATGCATCTACGAGGCCCAGATCTTGCATTTGCTGTTTAGTGTCTGTTGGGAAGGAACCTGTGTCTGCTCGGTTTGGATGTGTGCTGTCTAGGTCTGGCTGCCAGGTGAGGTTAAAATCGCCCAATAGGAATGTTGACCCTTCTGCCAAATTCTGAATTTTCCCCATCATCGTGTTTAGGAAGGCTGTCTGTCCTGTATTAGGTGCATATATCACTACGAAGGTACATAGTGAGCCCCTCAAAGCTCCCTTGACCATGACTAATCGTCCCTCTTTATCGGTCTGGACATCCAAAGGTTGAAATTTCATTTTATTTTTATTTTGAAAGTTTTATATAGCGCGAACATGACCCTTGCGGGTATCAGAGCGCTTTACAAATAAGGTAGTTAAACAAAAGAAACAATGTACACAAGAAACATAGTATTACGCGATCAAGACTTATGTTACAGCTGGTTGTTCTACGAGTCCGAAATAATGTTCAAGTGAATTTTGTCATGAGAAGCGATTTAACTTCTTTTTGAAGGAGGCAGTTGATGGGTTGAGTCTGGTTTCTGGGGGTAGTGCGTTCCAAATCCTTGGAGCAATTCCAGAGAAGGCGCGATTATATGTTTTCTTCTTGGCAAATCTTTGAGGCTTCAAAAGAAGGTTGTTGGCGCTCCTGGAGGATCTGTTTCCACACGAGAGCTCCAGTTCCTGGGCCAGGTACCTCGGGGTGTTGTAATGTAGGGCTTTGTGCGTCATGCAAGCGATTTTTAGTTGAATTCTTGCTTCGAAGGGTAGCCAGTTGAGCGCTTTGAAGTCGGGGGAAATGTGGTAATGTCTTTTGGAACCTGTGATGAGCCTGGCCGCTGAGTTGAGTGATGCTCTTAGCGGGGCAGTTGTTGATCTAGGGAGTCCACATAGAGTTGCACTGCCATATTCTAGTCTGGGAATTACTAGTGCTTAGACTGCCAATTTGAAGTCATTTGCTGGGAGGAAGGGTTTTAATTTTCTAAGGGTGTGCATCTGAAAGTTTGCTCCTTTTGCTGCGGCGCTGATATGTTTTTGCATATTTAGGTTACTGTCCAAAGTTACTCCCAGTGATTTTGCTGAATCTATTATAAGAGGTTGGCAGTTGAGCGCTGTAAGTTGTTTAAGCCATTCTTGTATGATGGCTGTTTGGTTAGGGGAGATAAGTAGGAATTCGGTTTTGAGGGAGTTTAGTTTGAGGTGGTTTTCAGTCAACCAAGACTGAGTTTTTTGTAGAGTTAGATTGAGAGCTTTGATGTCATCCGGAGAGTTTATCTTTAAATATAGTTGTGTGTCATCAGCGTACATGTGAAAGTGAATATTTGATGAGTTGAGGATCTCGGTGAGTGGCTCCATGAATAAGTTGAACAGTGTAGGTGAGAGGGAGGAGCCTTGCGGGACTCCTAATGTGACTGGGACGGTCCTGGAGAGGGATTGGTTGACCTTGAACCTTTGGGATCTATTTCGGAGGAAAGAGGTAAACCAATTTAAAACTGAGCCTGATAGGCCCATTCTGTGTTTCAAGAGGTCTAGAAGATTATCATGTTTGACGGTGTCAAATGCCGAAGATAAGTCAAGTAGGATAAGTAGGCAGGCTTCGTTCTGATCTAGGATTTTTAGTGCGTCATCTACTATGTGGGTCATGGCCGACTCCGTACTATGCCCTGCCCGGAAGCCAGATTGGAATTTATTGAGCAGGTGGAAGTTGGTGATGTGGTTGTCTAACTGGCTGAGAACACATTTTTCTAGGAGTTTCGCCAGAGTTGGGATGTTGGTAATTGGTCGGTAGTTATTTAGATCCGCGGGGTCCGCCGTCGTTTTTTAAGGATGGGGAAACTTGTCCCGATTTGAGAATAACAGGAATAACTCCTTGGACTAAGGAAGCATTGATAATCTTTGTCCAAAGTGGCAATAACACCGGTATGAGATCTTTGAGGTAGTTAGCCGGGAGGGGATCAGAGAAGTGGTTGGAGGGGTTCAAGGACGTGAGTGTTTTTAGGATTGTCTCTTCGCTGTAGGTTGTGAAGGAGGCCCAGGAGGCGTTGTTTTTGAGTGCGAGCTTAGCTGTGCAGGTGCTTGGGGTTGCTAGAGTGTGAGATGGCGTGCCCTTCTGAGTGTCAATCTGAGCTAATGAGGCCTTAAGTAGGTCCGTTTTCAGGAGTTCCGTCTTTCTTATGAAGAAGGAAGAAAATTCTTCGCAGCTGGGTGGAGAACATAGACCATCTTGGGGAGGGTGAGCTACGCCAAGAGATTGAGTTTTGACTAGTTCAAATAGTTTCTTGGGTCGGTTCTTGGCTAGATCTAGCTGATTTTTGAAAAAGTTTGCTTTTGAGTGTCTGATTTTTCTATAGTATGAGTTTCTGGAGGATCTGAGCAGTTTAAGGTGGTCTGTGGATGGTGATGACCTCCATCTCCGTTCAACTAATCTTAGGGCTCGTCTGTCCTCGTTGAGTCTACCGTCATTCCAAGGTTTAGAGTCTTTTGTGGGGAGCCTCTTCAGTTGTAGAGGCGCGGTTGTATCTAAAATCATGGTCATGGAGTTGAAGTAGTGTTGTGTCAAAGCTTGAGCATCAGTTAGGTCTTCCGGAGGAAGCAGGAGGCTGACATTGGCGGATGTGGATAAAACTGTGAGGGAGCTTTTAGGTTTCTCTTCCATACTTTAGGTCTTGTGGGTTGTGCTGAGCGTAGTTTAACTAATACCTTGATGGAGAAGGTGATGGAATGGTGATCAGACCAATCACAGGGGAGGATTGTGTTAAGCTGAATGGCCTCTGGGTTGGCAATCACCAAGTCAAGGGTTGAGCCTTTGACATGTGTGGGGCTATTGCAGATTTGGGTGAGGTCAAGGTCCGAAAGGAATGTTTTGAGGCTATTTACTGCCGGGTCCTTAGGGTTGTTCCAATGGAGATTGAAATCACCAAGGAATATTTGGGTATTTTGTTGACCAGTATGTGTGGTCACGATATCCATAAATTGCTCGATGAAGGTGAGGTTGTCGCCTGGTGGGTGGTAAAATGTGTGCAGTGAACAGATTGGTTTGTTATTACTTGTGATATCTAAGCAAAGATATTCACATGAGGAAAGATCCGGTGAGGGTGAGCGGTTCACTGAGAGGCTGTTCCGGTAGATGCAGGCAATACCGCCTCCTGGTCTAATAGGTCTGTCTAGTCTGGTGATGTCATAATTGGGGGGACCAGTATGTCTAGGATCGGCGTGGACGATTCATTTAGCCATGTTTCGGTTAGGATTAGGAGGTCAGGTTCGTGAGTGAGTATAAGGTCAGCAATGTCAGCTGCGTATGCTGAGGCTGATCTACAGTTTAATAGAATGCAATTGAGACACGGCTTGGAGGTCGTTGGAGGTTCCAGTGTTAATGGAACTTGCATAAGATTTTCCAGGGTTATACCTCTGGTGTTGCGATTAGGGACTCTGTGTGTACTGAGATGGATGGTTTCGATTAGGGAGGGTTGCTTCGGCTTGTTCGGGGCTACTGTGGACTGGCTGGGTGGGGGGATCGTAGGAGAGCAGGAGGGAGTGTATATCCTTAGCGGATAGAGTATTCTTCCTGCGGATCGGACGGGTTGTGGAATTGTAGTTAGGAACTGTTCTCCATCTTGGGGGCGGCTGAATAAGGGATAGAGGCTGCAACTGGTGCTGGGGTGTGAGGCTGTTGCTGTGGGGGTACCTGCTCTTATCAACCTCATGTCGTCTGATCTTGGGTTGCTGCCTGATCAGGTTCCATAGCTTATGGAGGTCCTCTTTGATAAATTGTAGTGAAAGTAGGATTTCATCGAGCCTAGGGTCTGGTGTGTGAGGCGTGATAATTGTGTGGTCTAGGAGTATGGGGGAGAGGAAGGGTTTGGGATGTGGATAGGAGGGTAGCAGTGATCTGCATCTGCGTAGTGAGAACTACCAGTCCGGCTGTCCGGCGATGGGGAAGTAGACAAAGGGGGAGGTATGTATCGGAGGGGTGTGCGTCGAGGTTATGGGCATGTGAGGGTTCCTAATGTTCGGGGGACTATTGTAAGGGATGTTACTTGGTTGGATCCTAGGTGAGGGGGTGGTGATGAAGGAGTTGAGGGTGTGGCTCTCAAAAGCTAGGATATCTCCTGGCGTCGGGGTAGGAGTATGAAAGGATGGGTCTGTGGGAGAGTGCCAAGGGGGGGATGTCAGCATGGACACGGGGGGCGTTATGGAGTTGGCGGGGGGAAAGGCTCTAAGTACTTTATCTTTGATGAGCGGAAAGATGTTGTCGAGTAAGATTAAATTTTGGTCAGAAGATTGCAGGAGAATGATCCCAGTATGATAAATGGTGATTGTAGCTGATGCACTGTAAAGCGGGGAGGGGATGATAGAGATCTTGAGACCGTGCGCTGTTTTCCTGGACGAGGAAACTGAGAACAGGGCGTAGATTGCTTTCCTCCATTGAGCTCTTCTTTTTGTGTAAAAAATAATGTCGTTGGTTAAAGAGCCCTTGTGTATAGAGTGGTAAGTGTCTGATATTGGGGTCTCGGGGTATGTTTTTAGCAGCGAATGTTTAAAACGTTTGGCTGCCTTTTTAGAGAGGTTAGGGGGGTACTTGATGGTGTATGTGTGTTGACCTGACCGCTCCATCCTGTTAATGACGCTTAAATGAGGGGTAGATGGATAGGGGGGAGTGCACTACTGAATTATTTCAGTGTCGGGAGTAGCCCATTCCTATGGGCACTGAGGTCAGTTTAAGATGGCCGCCTGATTTGCAGAGGGGATCTTGAGCTCCGTAATGAAGTCCTATCACTGTTTCTGCGAGTGGGACAGTATTGGGGGGGGAAGTCCTATATCCCTCTCTAACTAAGCTGAGTGAGGGTGGTCCTTTCTTCCTTTCAGTGGAGGGTGGAGGGTTATGTGGTGATTAGTCCTCTCACTCTTTTTGTGGCCGAATGAGTGCCATTTTGCCTGCCCAGGGGATCTGGTAGAAGACGTTGTAGTATCTTTCAAAATGGGGTCCCTGTAATGCCCATGGAGGTATGGAAGAGGAGAGCCACTCCTCTGTGTTTAGTAAGAGCGGAAGATCTGTATATCAGTGGGTACTGTTTGTGTCGGAGACGTGCATCCTCAGCCCTAGCGAGATGTGTCTCCTGGAGGGCCACAACGTCAATATGATGGTCGATGAGATATTTCCAGACTTTTTGACGTTTTTGGGGAGAGTTAAGGCCCTTCACATTCCATGAACCAATAGTAATTGTCATCTAATGGGTGTGAACAACTCTACTCCCCTTAGAATAGCCATATGAGGAGGCATGATATATAGTCAAGATCTCATCAAACCTGGTATTGCCCCCGTATACGTGTCACTTAATCAGTGATCGTAGCCCAGTGCACCAACATAAAGAAACGTTAAAAAGCCACCACCAAGCCATAATCCCTCCCCCCCCAAACCCGCAACAAACGAGAACTAACATTGTCAGCGTCAGGGGTGATAGGTCCGCTGACAAATTCCCAGCTGGGGGTTGAGAAGCCCCCATGGGAACACAGGAGGGACGATGCGACCGAGATCCCCGTCCACGCCCCCCGCACCTCATATATAGTTACAGTTGCCCCTAAAAATGCAAGTAACATGTAGAGCCAGCGCTGAAGACGCCCTCCCGCAAAAATGGAGACACCTCTGTTTCCCTGGGTCCCTATGATGGAGACTATCTAAATTGACTGACCCATAGTCCCTCTCTTATGAAGATCGGGCTGTTCAGCCGGGGCGCCCCCAGCGGAAAAAGTCACGGCTCGAGGGGACATGAGTTTTAACTGGCGGATCTGCCTAGTTGCTCAGCATGTGTCTTACCAGCAGGTCCCCACTTCAAGTTCAGGGCGCCCATCCATGTATGTCCAGCAAGAATGTGGGCCTCTGCTGTGTTCGCTGATTTGAAGGAAATGCGTAGCCCCTAGATGTGTAGAATATGTTTAAAGAAATTAGTCTTCGCTGAGTAGTAGTGGCGCAGCCGTTCGTTACCGGGATTATCCATGTAGCAACTCGGGGTAGAGCGTCCCCTCCTTTCGTCCCACTCTGTCTAGGTTACCTCTGGGGAGGACTGTCTTCGGAGAGGTCTGCAGCAGTCGCTAGGTCGTGCTTTCGAATCCATATGTCTTTACTGTCTGGGGGACGGAGTCTTCATTTGCGGCCTCTCCGCGATCCGATGGACCATTGATACGTCGAGGGCCCGGATTTGGGTGGACCCTGAGATTTGCCATGAGTGGAATCTAGAGAGTCCGGGGGCAGACCTAAGAGTTCCAGCCCTTCTTGCAAGTCTGAGATATGGCGTTGTTTGTTGTTAAGTTCAAAGGAAAGGCCGAACGGATATGTCCATCTATATCTGATGCTGTCATCTCGGAGTTTTGTCGTGATAGGACGGAAGAGCTGCCTCCTGGCTAGTGTGGCGGGAGCTAAGTCTTGGAAGATGAGGCAGGAATGGCCCTGAAAGGAGACAGATCCTTTTTTCCTAGCAGCCAGTAGTACAGCTTCCTTTGCTTTGTAGGAGTGGAATTTAGCGAGGACATCACGTGGCTTCCGTCGTTCTCCAGACATCAGACCCCCAACTCGATGTGCTCTGTCCATCTTTATTTTGATGACCTGCGGGTGTAAAACTTCGGCAAAAAGCCCCTCTAGGAAGGCTTCGAGATCCTGTCCTTCTGCTCCTTCCTCTAGGTCCCGGATACGTAGGTTCTCCCTCCGTGCCCTATTTTCCAGGTCCTCAGCCTTGAGTTGTGTCTGATGTAATTGGTCCTGAAGGGTGCAGATGTCCTCACGCATAGCGGCGGAATGTTTGTCTAGGTCCTGAACGTGTGCCTCTATATCCACCACTCTCGTGCCCACAGAGTCAACATCCTGTTGTAGGGAGGTGAGTCGTCCCGTGAGATCGGACTTAAGTTGTTCCAACAAGGCTTTGAGGTCTTGACTTAGTTCATTCCTTAGCTCTGTCTTGAAGTCCCACAACGTAGCCAGAAGGTCGTCTTTGGTGAGCGCCATGACGCCTTGTCCCGCGTCTTGGTCTGGCGGTGGGCGCCTGTCTGGTGGAGTGAAGAAATCCGACAGCTTATTCTGTGCCTTACTGGTCCCCCTCTTTGGCGGCATAAGGGCAGAACTTTACCCGTAGACTCCTACAGCCAGATGTATAGTCTGTTGATAGGAGAACGCCAATTAGGGAGAAGTCGTCATCTGGGGTGTAAAAGCTATAAGGATTAACACCTGGGCCGAGATTGTCTCCCTTCACAGTCCAGGCAGGCCGGCGCTGAGAGCCGCTCACAATGCCCGCTGCTCGGCCTTGCGTTGTACTTCTCCGGGGCCCTCCGAATGCAGTGAGACTCACTAGGTGTAGTCGTGGTGAAGTCCGCAGGGTGGGGCCATTCCAGCCGTGAAATCCCCCGCAGGTATTCCCGTGGAGTGGCGCGCTGTTGGGTCCTCCGGCACCGCCGTTATGTGGTAGGTAGGTAAGGTGCTCAGATTAGTGCCCAGGGTCTTAGATGCGTTGAAGGCGTCAGCAGTGTTTCCTGTAGATAGAGGGCCTGGCCGCCATGTCAAGGTCAGGCACGGCGCGTGTCAGAGGCTGCAGGCCGAGAACGGAGACTTCGCTCTGCAGGAGGTACCGTACAGGGTGCCAGTGCCTCCGATGTGACTATCATCGGGTCCCCGGCCACAGTCTCGCCCCACACGCACCCGTCGGGCCCCGAGGGGACAGTCACTCCTCACTGGGCCTCCCTCGCCAAAACTTCGAGTGCGGAGGTGCTTTAATCTTCCTACCCACAGCGGCCGGGGGTCGAGAGGCCAGCTCCTCCGTGCGTAAACCTTAGCACTCACGTCTCGGTCTTTATGAGCCCTCAGGTCGTCCTTCACTCCTCGCGCCTCCAGCGGTGTCGTTGATCTGTACGCCCCGCCCGGGGCTCGCGTCGGTAATCGTTGTCGGCGGAATCAACAGCTCTCACATTCCTACTTGGGGGTGACGGAGGAGGAGAGCGGATCCTCCGAGTCTTGCTCCCTCCGCCCCCGTGTCGCGGCTGGTCCCCGAGTCCCTCACCAGAGAGCTGTGGCGCCCTTCTTCCAGGATGCGGCGTCCGCCATTTTGGTGAGTATCGGGGCTCCGGAGCAGGGCTTCCCCCACAAGCTCAGGCCGTGACACCGAAAACCTGGGGCGCTCATTTCATGCCCCGCGAGGTCAGGTTGCCAGCGCTGTATTTCCCAGTCAACGGGGCATCATAAAACCGCCGTTAATCGTGCGGGAGCCGAGCGTGGACCGGGAGCCGAGACAAACTACGTCTGTCCGGCCATCTTACTCGGCCACGCCCCCCTCAATCTCACTTTTAATGCTTCCCATCACTGTCCTCTCTTTGCGTCATTCTCCCTTGCCTTTTTATCATAGTCTTCCTTCCTTCTTCTTTCTTCCTTTCTTCCCATTCTCCTTTCTTTAATACTTACTGTAGTTTTCTCTTATGCCTCTTGTCCTTTCTTTTTACTTTAGCTTTCGTCCTCCTCTCTCTTTCTGTTAATTTCCTGCCATCATCATCCTCCTGCTCTACTTTCATTGTCCTTCATCTTTCATTTTTCATTTTCATTATTTTTTACATCTTCTATCTTTACCTCTCCTTTCATATTCCAACTTTTTTTTTCTTATCCTTTCATCTCCTTTTTTCTTTTCCGTGGGCCCAATTCAAAAAAGCCCTCGGTTACAGAAGTTAAAGTTAGATACTTAAAGGGTTTGATCAACAAGTGCATTAGTGAATTAATCACACCTAATATACACACATTATGGTTTAAAATTGCTTGTGTTAAACCTGCTCTGAACAGCAGGGAAAGGGCGGCGAGGATGCTCTGGAAAGTCTATCTACAGCCACAATGAAGGTGCTTGTGCGTTGAAAAAAACAATCTTGATTCGATTTTTTTTCCCGGAAACAGTCACTGATTTACGCATGTCGATGTTAAGAGTAAACCTATTCCCACATCGAAAATAAGCTGGTGATATCCCAAAAATTAAAGCTAGTGTAGGAGAAGAGTTTTTTCGTCAGGAAAAAGTATTTTCCTCGTGTGCACAAAAAATCTAATTAGACCAATAGAAAGCAGTTTTACTAGCAATGTAACATCATTGTGTCGTGCCATACTCACCAGCAAGGCTGAAGGCGGAGTGGTGGAGGTTTCGAACTGGGGGAGCCTGTCGGGTTGGGGATCCCTTGGTGGAAACAGCCGGCGTCCCTCCTTTGGACGTGGCCAGGTCAAAGACTGGTCCATCGTACATCCCCCTTGGCACGGCACGGAGCTCTGCCAGCTGCAACAAGGGACATCAGAATTAAGGCAAGCAAAAGAATCATACTGGTGCACGTGTGAAAACTATTTTACAGTAGTGTCCCAATGGAAAACTTAAGAATATGGGGGCATACTTACAAGCCCCTTGCGCTGCCCGGTGCGTCACTTTTTTTTACGTACCGGCGGCGCAGTGTGGCGCTTTATATTTACAAGGCCACTTAAAGCCACCCTGCATGTTTTTTTTATGGCCTTGCAAATGTGGCCCCTTTTCACGCAGCACTTTTCGTGAAAGGGACGTGCCATGGGTGTTGCTGTGGGTGTTCCCACGCAACACCTACGGATTCTGCCGCATTCCAAGATTTACAACTTTTCATAAACTTGGGAATGCGTCAGAATACTATGCCTTCCCAGGGGAGGCGTAAGGAGACCCAACGAGGAGAAATACTTTTATTTCTACTCGTGAAAACACCTCTCGTGATTGTTTTTGTGCAGGAAGGTGCCCATTCCTGCACAAAAACAATCATCCCCGCAACGCAGGCACCCTTACACCATGGTGTAAGGGTGCCTGCGTTGGCGCATGGCAGCCAATTGTGCACCAGCACAGGGGAGAGCCCAGGGATCCATCATATTGCTGTAAATATGACGCATCCCTGTGCTTTGAAAGAAACGCAGCACTGCACAGCCAAAAGGCTTGCGGCACCATGCTATGTTACTTTCTTGTAAATAAGGCCCATGGTTTATTAGCTGCTGTGGACTTTACACAGCCGACTTTCAAAGTCTCTGTTAGCATTTTCCTGTTGCTTTTAATAGATGTGTTTTACTTTATGCAGACCTAGATGTGGGGCTCCAAACTCAACACCAACCTACTCCTTAACACAGTGTAGCATAGTAGAGTTGTAGCTGCAGAGGTGGAATGACTGCTTTTCACAGATAGTGAAGGCGACAACCATGAAATTCGCTCCGTGTATTATATATAGTTTTGTATATGCATGATATAGTGCCTAAAACCGAATAAATGTTTCCTGACTTTCTTGATCTCTTTCCATCAAAGGTGTATACAACACAATTGTCACTGAAAGGATGCTGTTTTGGAAAGTGACTTTCCCTGCACTGCAGATGCTAAAACTGGCCACTAGGTGTCACAGTTGCACTTCCTATCGTGGAGCCACAGAAGCTGCAGCAAAGCTCAAGCAAGCACTATAGCTTCCAGGTTTTCATTTTGCTTATGTGTGAGATTTTTTCCGGTTTTCGGTGTTATTATGTGCGAATTTTAAAGTGCTATGGGGCATATTTACAAGGGATTAACTCCACACGAACGTCACTTTTTGTCCTTCGCCTTATTTACAAGGTGGCGTTAAGCCATTTAATGAGGCTTAACACCGCCTTGTAAATAAGGCCCCCTTTCACGCTACACTTAACGTGAAAGGGGTGGGCAGGTTGCAGTGGGCGCTCCGCAGCAACACCCATTGATTTTGACGCAATTGGAAGCAAGCACCCGGCACTTTTGCCCCGGACCCTGCCCCTTGTACGCAGCACTTTCGGCCTGATCTCTTGTTGGCCTGGAGGAGGGGCGACAGGCGTGGAACGCCACAAAAGCATCGCGGAGGTCCCGCAGCACGGGAAGCAAGCACTCAGCACTTTTGCCCCGGACCCTGCACCTTGCACGCAGCACTTTCGGCCTGATCCCTTGTTGGCCTGGAGGAGGGGCGACAGGCGTGGAACACCACAAAAGCACCACGGAGGTCCTGCAGCTCGGGAAGCAAGCACTCAGCACTTTTGCCCCGGGCCCTGCACCTTGCACGCAGCACTTTCGGCCTGATCCCTTGTTGGCCTGGAGGAAGAGTGATAGGCGTGGAACGCCACGAAAGCACCGCGGAGGTCCCGCAGCGCGGGACGCACGCCGGACGTGCCCGAGCTCAGCCCGGGCAAAGACTGGGCCAAGACGGGCCCATCTTAGCCCGTCCGAGACCGGAGGAGGCCAGGCTGGGCCAGGTCTCTTGGCCCTGCGTTTTGGACATAAGAATCAAGGTACTGTGACAGTTTTTAACAATTTTAGCTTATAGTTATTAATTTATTAGCCCTCAATTCTTAAGCGAAGTGATCTCCTTGTGTGACTGTTCCACGATCAAGTATCCATTGCTGGGTACAGGCCTGATTTGTTCTCTTTCCTGTCTATCCAGAGCAGTTAATTCTGAAATCATAGACCATGGTCAAAAGAAAAGCGAGAGCTGGAGGAGTGGGGAGCAACAACACAGCAACCATTGACTCATTTTTAGGTCTCGCCTAGCGTTGCAGCGCGCATGCGCTGATCGCTCTGCGAGAGCTATAGTAATCGATATTTTAGAAGGGGACTTTAAGCCACGCCCTTGTTTTCAATTGGCTGGCGTCATAGTTTAGGGTAAAGGCTGGCTTGTGATTGGTAATCGGGCTTTTTGGTTACCGCCCTGTCGCTTTTTGGGACGGCCCATCTGGACTGGCCCACGCCATCTTTGTTTCCCGTGATGTAGGAGGGTGTGTTGGTAGCTTGTCTACTGTTTTCTGATTGGATTCTGTGCTTTTTTGTTACCGCCCTGTATTTTTTTCGTACGGCCCATCCGGACTGCTTCGTACATTGGTGGTCACACACACACACACAAAAGGGCCGGAGGTGCGCTTGTTGTCTACGGTCTGTAAATGTTAGATCTCCGTCTTTGTTTCTTTGTACAAGATTTTTGGTTTTTTATTTTATTTTCTGCAAGTCTTGCGTGAGTATAAAATAGATGGGGTTTGGCTGTAGGGCTTTTAGCGGCTACTGGTGACGCCTCCCATGGTGTCACGGCCCTTTTTAGGTGTCGCCTAGCGTTGCAGCGCGCATGCGCTGCTCGCTCTGGTGTTAGCCACGCAAATAAGAAATGACATATGTCACCCTGACCCCTACTAACATATGAAAATATGACGCAAATGTTCCGAGTCGTGTTAGAAACCTCCTTTTATCTGGGGTCAAACTTTACCCTGATTAACTCCTAATGTTCTTTGGCGGGACTGCCCGTCTCCACAACCTGCATGTAAAAATATGTTCTGTATATCTGTTGCGCCCACCAATTCGTGCTGCACAGAGCGCTTATTGCAAGGTTAAGATCTAAGCGCTATGCCCGACAGGAAAGGAAGGTTCGAGATGGTTTACGAGAGGAAGGCGTGGACCCTAAACTACCTAATGCTGCAGTTTTAGCTTGAGGGACACTGATTGATTTAAAGGCTATTTATAGTATAGAATCGCTCAGGGGACTGTGCTGAAAATGGAAAATGCTACTTACCAGTATGCATCTGTTCTTGGTATGTAGAGCTGCAGAATATCATACTTTTGCATAGATCGCCATCTGGTGTTGGGCTCGGATGTTTGCACTTTGTTGTTGTCTTGGAAGAAGTCTTTTGTAGTCACGAGATAGGTGACTCCTCCCTTGGACGCTAGTGCGCATGGGCATCGACTCCATCCTCAGATTGTTTTTCGCCATGATGGGAAATGATGGAGTTTGTAAGAAACAGAAAAGATGTCCATGTGAATGTATCTAAGTAAGATAGCACTGGAACAGATAGAGGTTCCGGGGAGGCGGGTGGGCGTATGATATTCCGCAGCTCTACATGCCAAGAACAGATGCATACTGGTAAGTATCATTTTCCGTTCGAGGCATATGAGCTGCAGAATTCATACTTTTGCATAGACTGTATAGCAGTGCTCTCCCCTAGCGGTGGCTACCTGTATCTGTTGCAGTTGTTTGAAAAAGTCTTTTAAGTACAGCCTGGCCCACACTAGCTTGTTGCTTTACTTACACATCTACACAATAGTGTTTAGTGAAGGTGTGTGGTGTAGACCAAGTTGCTGCTTTGCAGATGTCATCTAGTGGAATATTTCCTAAGAATGCCATAGAAGCCCCTAGTTTGCTTGTGGAATGAGCTCTAGGGGGAATGGTTAGCGTGCGTTTAGCTTTGAGGTAGCATATTTGGATGCACTTTACAATCCATCTTGCAATCCCTGTTTTTGAAATGGGATTGCCCTTGTGAGGTGGGGAGAAAGATACAAAAAGTTGTTTAGTCTTTCTAAAAGGTTTAGTTCTTTCTATATAGTATAGCAATGCTCTTTTGACATCTAGTGTGTGAAGAGCGCGTTCTGCCACTGAGTCCGGTTGAGGGTTCAACCGACTGATTAAGTTGGAAGGCAGAAATTACCTTGGGTAGAAACTTTGGGTTAGGCCTAAGAACCACTTTACTATGATGCATCTGTAAAAATGGTTCTTGTATGGTTAATGCCTGGAGCTCACTAACCCTCCTGAGGGATGTGATAGCTACTAGAAAAGCTACTTTCCAAGTGAGAAATTGTAATTCACACTTGTGTAGAGGTTCAAATGGTGGGCCCATGAGTCTGGTAAGGACAATATTAAGGTTCCTGACTGGGGAGGGTGGAAGTCTAGGTGGAATTATTCTTTTTAGTCCTTCCATGAATGCTTTGATAGCAGGAACTCGAAATAGAGACAAGTGTTGTCTATTTTGCGTATAGATGTATATGCCAAATTACATTGAAGTAGGTGCAGGAGGTAACAGATAATGTTTTGAATGGAAGCATCTAGTGGGTTGATGTTGTTATTTGTACAATAAACAACAAATCGTTTCCACTTTGCTGCATAGCATGCTCTTGTGGTAGGACGTCTAGCCTCTTTGATGATGTTCATACAATCTGGTGGGAGATTGAGGTATCCAAACTCTAGGACCCCAGAAGCCAGATCGCAAGATTGAGTTGGTTGGGACCTGGATGTCTTATCTCTCCATGGTTCTGCGTTAGTAGTTTGGGTGAGAGGTGTAGCTTGTGATGTGGAACTACTAATAGTTCCAAAAGGGTTGTGAACCATGGTTGTCGGGCCCATGCTGGAGCAACCAGGATCATTGTGAGGGAATGTTGTTTGAGTTTCCGAACCACTAACGGAATGAGCGGGAGAGGTGGAAAAGCGTAAACAAATTTATTTGACCAGTTCATCCATAGCGCATTGCCTTTGGGCAATGGGTGTGGATACCTGGATGCGAAGTTTGGGCATTTTGCGTTGTGGTGTGTGGCGAACAGATCTATGTCTGGATGTCCCCACAGTTGAAAGAATGGAAGAAGAACTTGAGGATGAAGTTCCCATTCGTGGACTTGTTGTGTTTGTCGACTGAGCAGATCCGCAATCTGATTGTGTACTCCTGGTAGATGTTATGCAAGGAGGTATATCTTTTGCGGAATGGCCCATCTCCATATAGCTTGCGCTAAGCGGGAGAGTTGGAGATAGTGTGTCCCCCCCTGCTTTTGGATGTAATACATCGCTGTCATGTTGTCCGTACGTATCAGGACAGCTTTGCCTAGCAGTAAAAGTTGGAAAGATTTTAGTGCTAAAAAGATTGCCAGTAACTCCAGGTGGTTTATGTGGAGTTGTTTCTGTTGAGGGGTCCATAAGCCCTGGACAGTTTGACTTTGAAGCCCCCCAGCCGGTGAGGGACGTGTCTGTTGTTAGTACTATCTGTGGAACCGGGTCGAGGAACGGCCGCCCTTTGGAAAGGTTTTGTGTGTTCCACCACTGCAGAGAGTGATGTGCGCGGCCGTCTACCAACACCAGATCTGTTAGCTGGCCTTGAGCCTGGTTCCACTGATGTGCTAAGCATTCTTGCAATGGACGCATTTGGAGTCTTGCATAAGGGATGATGAGAATGCAAGAAGCCATCATGCCGATTAGCTGCATAAACACTCGAGCTGGTAATGAGTGTTGAGGGCGAAATTGTAATATTAGCGCCTGCATGGATTGAATCCTGCCTGGACTTGGGTATGCTAGAGCTTTTGAGGTGTCTAGAGTGGCCCCTAGATACTGTTGTATTTTGGATGGCTGAAGGTGAGACTTGGTGAGGTTTATTGTGAAACCCAAGTTGTGAAGTAGAAGGATAGTTTTGTGTGTGTGTTGCACACAACTGTTGAGGGATTTGGCCTTTATGAGCCAGTCGTCCAGATAAGGGAACACATGAATGTGCTGCCTTCTTAAAAGGGCCGCCACCACTGCGAGGCATTTGGTGAAGACTCTGGGTGCCGTGGTTACCCCGAAGGGAAGGACTTTGAACTGATAGTGTTGTGCATCCACTGTGAACCTGAGGTACTTTCTGTGAGAAGGGTGAATAGGAATATGGAAGTAGGCGTCCTTTAGATCTAGGGTGGAGATGAAGTCGCCTTGTTGAAGTAGTGGGAGCACCTGTTGGAGAGTGACCATGTGGAAATGGTCTGAGTGGATGTAGTAGTTTAGGGGTCTGAGGTCTAATATTGGCCTGAGAGAGCCGTCCTTTTTTGGGATCAGGAAGTAGTGAATAAACCCCTGTGCCCTGTTGGGGTAAGGGAACTAGTTCTATTGCGTTTTTGGCTAGTAGAGAGAGAACCTCCTGTTTGAGTAGAGTCAAATGTTGTGTGGACATTGGACGGTGTTTGGGCGGAATGTGTGGTGGAGTGGACGTGAGTTCCAGGCAGTAACCATACTGGATAATTTGTCTCACCCACCTGTCTGTGGTGATGGAATTCCAGACAGGTAGGAACTGTGAAAGGCGTCCCCCGACAGGTGTGGAGTGGTCGGGGGGAAGCGCAGGGAAGTCACTGCTTGGTGGTAGGGGAGTTGCGGGTGTTGTTACCCCGGCCTCTGCCCTTGTTGTTGTTGCCCCTGTAACCTCCTCTAAAGTATCCTCTGGAAAAGGGACCCTGATTGGGGCTTTTGTAAGATGAGGTTGGGTGCTCCGTTGTGTTAGTTTTTGATCCCGCTCTATAAAAGGAGCAGCGAAAGTAGCCCCTAGGAGAGGATAACTGCAAGGCTCCCATAGACTTTGCGGTTTCAGTGTCCTTTTTCATCTTTTCTAAAGATGTGTCCACTGCAGGGCCAAAGAGGTGCTCTTGGTCGAAGGGCTGATTAAGGATACTGGTTTGTACCTCCTGTTTAAAGCCGGATATCCTAAGCCAAGCATGCCTGCGTAACAATACGCTAGTATTGACTGCGTTGGACGCGGTGACCGCGGCGTCTAAGGCACATTTGAAGGATGTGTTGGTGATCAATTTGCCTTCTTGTATGAGGTCATTGGCCTTTTGTTTGTATTGGTCTGGTAGGTGCTGGATGAGTTTCTCTAGCTCATCGTAGTGAGCCCTATCATACATTGCCAAGAGAGCTTGTGTATTGGCAATTTTCCAATAATTTGTGGCCTGAGATGCCATACGTTTACCTGAGGCATCTATTAATTTGGATTCCTTATCTGGGGGCGGGGCGTCACCTGAACCTTGGGAATTGGCCCTTTAACGCGCATAGGCTACCACCAGGGAATCTAAAGGAAGTTGACCTTTAATGTATATGGGGGTCACTAGGAGCCGCCTTGTATTTCTTGTCAATTCTTGGGTTAAGAACCCTTCTTCTAGCTGGGTCCTTAAACACCTCTGGTGCGTGTCTAGTGAGTCCTTTTAACATTGGTAGGATGGGTGTGGTTTTTTGAGGCTGAGCAAAAGTCTGTAAGAGAAAATCCTCCTCTACAGGGCCAGAATGTAGTTTTACCCCGTGGTATGTTGCAGCCCTAGTGATCAGTTAGGCAAAATTGACATTATCGTCTGGTGGGGATGGCTTAGAGGGATAAAGATCTGGGTCTGTTAAGTCGGGATCTGTGTTATAGTCCATCCATGGATCCGGGTCTTGTGGGGGATCCTCATAATCATAATTATCTGGTTGCGGAATTATGTTATCGTCTCCGTGTCCATCCCCATCCCCATTATCACTATCCTCTTGAAAAGTGTGTTGTGGAGAGTGTAGTGGAGAGATAAGTAAATTGGGATTAACAGGTGGAGGAGGAGGTGTAGGGGGTGGAGAGGTGTTAGTGCCCATGTGGATTCTCTAAGCCGGGACCTGTGGATCTAGCAAATGGTCCGGTTTCCTTTTTTTAGGTTGTTTGGAGAGAATATGACCAGTTTTTGGATGTATATAGATGGTCTTTTGAGTAGGATCGGGGCCAAAAAGTTCTTCGGAGTCGGTGTTTTTTCTCGGTGTCGAAGATTTCTCTTTGTGCGGGGGCTTAGACTGTTTAGCCACATGGACAGTGTCCGGTTTAGCAGTCTTTTGTGGTTCCGAAGATTTCGGAGAGGATTGCTTCGGTTCCGCAGTGGTTTGCTTCGGAGGTTTGGAAGGTTTTCCCTTGGAGTGTTTCGGCTCCGAGTTTTTCGGTGTCGAAGTTTTCCCCGTTTGCTTCGGCTCCGAGGGTTTGTCCTTGAGCTGTTTCGGTGCCGGAGGAGTTTCCGGTGCCGATGAAGGAAGGCATGGCTTATCGGTAGCCTTGGCATTTGGTGCCGAAGGTGATTTTTCTGTACCGGAGTGCGGCTGGCTGGAGCCCGAGCCGGAAGGCTTATCTTTAGTTTTCATAGCCGGGCCCGAGGGCGGGGCATCTGAAATGGTTGGCCGGTGTGGACCTGGGCCTTGTGGCGGAGGTGGTACCGGAGCCTTTGGTATGGGCTTGGGTGGGGCAGGGGTCTCGGTACTCACGGCCCGTTGAGCTGGGGTGACTTCGTCTTCGGAGTCATCTGTGGAAACTGAGACCGGTTGCTCCTGTTCTTGTTGTGGAAGGCTGTCGGGACCTGGATGGAAAATGTCCGGAATGGAGCCGCTTCCTCGGGACATCTCGTGGCGTCGAGCCCGATGGTCAAGAATGGTCTTTTTAGACTTGAAGGCCAGACAAGCCTCACAGGTATCCTCTTGATGTTCGGGAGAGAGGCAGAGATTACACACTGGGTGTAGGTCCGAGTGTGAGAATTTAGCACCACACTGGGGACATTTCTTAAACGGAGTCCGTTCCATCGACGTCGGATCGGCGTGGGTAGGCCGACGGCCCGCATCGAAAGTTTGTCGAAGTTTTTTCGAGTGTCGAAGATGCGCATCGAAGAGGGGAAAAGCGATCGAGACAATACCGTCGAGTGATGGGTGATTGCGCGTGGAAGGGGGTTTTGGTAACGACACCGGCCCGGAGCGCAACAAGTCACATCCGAACCCGATGGCGGAAAAAAACAATCTGAGGATGGAGTCGATGCCCATGCGCACTATCGTCCAAGGGAGGAGTCCCCTATCTCGTGACCACAAAAGACTTCTTCCAAGACAACAACAAAGTGCAAACATCCGAGCCCAACACCAGATGGCGATCTATGCAAAAGTATGAATTCTGCAGCTCATATGCCTCGAACATGTGTATTCTATTAACACTGAAAGCAAGGGCACAACTACCTCTTGGGACAACCAGCATTTAATTGTGTGCCAGACGCAAACTCCCGTGCCAGTTGCATGTACCCTTAGATTATGTTTATGCTATAAAAGTTACAAATATGATAGGGACGTGAGGCACACAGACGCAGCAGGTACTGCCTAACTATACAGTGAGACTGGTGTGAAAACAATGACGTGTCAGTGGGAGGATAACACCAAACAAAGAAAGGATGAAAGGCAGAGGCTGCCAAGCAGAGATGTGAACCAATGGTCTGCAGAGAAAAACACACACAGGCACACACACACACATACACACACACATACGCACACCCACACACAAACACATAAACAGATACGTACACACACAAACGCGCACACATACATACACACACACATACAGACACTCCCACACATACATAAACACACACACACGTACGCACACACATACAAACACTTCCTTTTGTTGCTCAACTCGCTGAGATACATCCATGGCTTAGGTACTAGAGGGATACAAAGAACAGAAGTTTCTCTATCACTCCCACCAAAGCCCAGTGGCAGGCGTGTTCACTTGCAACTTATACGGTTTTACCCCTGCGCACGCAACAGAGCGCTTATTGCAAGGTTGAGATCTAAGCACTATACGCGACAGGAGAGGAAGGTTCGAGATGGTTTACAAGAGGAAGGCGTGCACCCTAAACTACATAATGCTGCAGTTTTAGCTCGAGGGACACTGATTGATTTAAAGGCTATTTATAGTAGAGAATCGTTCAGGGGACTGTGCTGAAAATATGTGTATTCTATTAACACTGAAAGCAAGGGCACAACTACCTTTTCGGACACTCAGCATTTAATTGTGTAATTCAAGCTCCTATCAAGGTAAATCTAGCACACATATGTTACCCAATGAACAAAGTAAAGCTTCAACCCAGATCTGTGACTGGGGGTGAGTGTTTGAAAAGTTTCAGCACTCCGTCCATCATCTCCTGGTGTTTGCTTTGTTCGCCCTAAATTGGCAGGGTATGCCCAGACGTGGGTCCCTTGCTCACTTTGCCACTTGATTCAAGCTAGCCTGGCTGATGAGGGCTGTTAGCCCGAAACCGGTCCCAGGATGCTTGATTCCGGTCCAGGGAAGACATGGCTTGGCAGTTCGGTCTGGACTGTTCCCATGAGGCACAGGGTCAAGACTGATTTGCATATAGCTGTGTCTGAACTGGGGTGGCAAAGTGAGCTAAAGAATGATGATGGATTCAACCCAGATCTGTGACTGGGGGTGAGTGTTTGAAAAGTTTCAGCACTCCGTCCATCATCTCCTTGTGTTTGCTTTGTTCGCCCTAAGTTGGCAGGGTATGCCCAGACTTGGGTCCCTTGCTCACTTTGCCACTTGATTCAAGCTAGCCTGGCTGATGAGGGCTGTTAGCCCGAAACCGGTCCCAGGATGCTTGATTCCGGTCCAGGGAAGACATGGCTTGGCAGTTCGGTCTGGACTGTTCCCATGAGGCACAGGGTCAAGACTGATTTGCATATAGCTGTGTCTGAACTGGGGTGGCAAAGTGAGCTAAAGAATGATGATGGATTCAACCCAGATCTGTGACTGGGGGAGTGTTTGAAAAGTTTCAGCACTCAGGCCATCATCTCCTTGTGTTTGCAAAGTAAAGCTCCTACACAAGTACGGATTCTGAAACAAATGTAAAGTGTTCTGCCTTTCGAGCGCATTGTTGATAACCGGTGCATATGGCACCTCATTCGGTGTCTGTTCTGCTCCTAAACTCCTCCATTGTGCTTTAGATCCCTTAAAAGGCTCCCGGCCTGTTAAATGTCATGTGCCCCTCTCTGAAGTGGTGACCATCTGTGGTAACAGCGCTTGATTTAATTGATATTTTTTCAGCTCGGAGTAAAGATCTGCTTGATATAAATTCTGGCCCCAATACTCATTGTCGTTTCTTAGTAGCGTGTCTAGTTTCAAGCACTTCAGTGCCCCCTGCTGCAGCACTCACCCCCCGTCCCACATCCCTGCCTTCCTTTGTCCTGGGGTCGTCAGTTCCTCGCTAGACTATCACTGCCAATCAAAGTTGTTTTTCTCCAGTGCAGGCTGCAGTGCCCGGCGCTGGCCACCGGAGGGCGCTGCAACTTGTTCACTGCAGCGTGGAGAACAATGGGCTCCTTCTGCAAGATCGGGGGGGAAGAGTCAGAGGAGTGGGGGGGGAAGGGGGTTGTTTGTCACTTCTTGGACTCTGTTTTGCATGGTGTGTATATTATCCGGACCCGGTGTCCAGCCTCCCCTTGCTACATTCTTGCACACGGCTTCCTCGGCGTGGGGAGGGGGCAAAGTTAAACGCCCCCTGCCCCTTAACCCGTTTTGGGTTATTTTCGTAGTTACAACCGCGTCTCTGCTCGTTTCCTGGGCTCCCCGCGGATCGCATAATGTTAGAACAGATATTTTTAAAATGTCGTTTTAATCCATCGATGGGTTCATATTTAATCAGCCGCCGATCGCCGCCCCAGGACTTTAGGCGACAGCCTTTTCTTTGTTGGCCATCAGGCAGCAACTAAAACCTTTAGACGTTTGCGGCATCTTTATTTTTTGTGACTATTTACTGTGTACTATAGCAAAGTGCAATAAACGGATAAACATGAAACGTCAGGATTTCAGTTTCCCCTCATCTGGACCTGCATTTATTTCTATTCTGTTTTCATGTTCCTGTGGTGACGCTGCAGGGGGTTCTTTAAACCCTTTACATTTGCTCGCTCAAAGTGGACATTTTGGATACCAGTAGCCTCTTTGGGAGAGCTCTGAGGCACCCCAACAAAGACTTTATCATGCCATTTTACCAGCTCAGTGGTACTCCTTTTATTTACTGGGAAAGAAGAAAAGCAGAGTAAATTGTCAGGATTGTGCCCTGTGTTCTTCAAATTACAAACACACCTCTGTAGCAGGCACAGAAACCCACTGGGCGATCGTGGTGGTTGGTACCCTGTAACAGACGACGTTTCCCAAGAAGGCCAAGTTTTAAACGTTATACTTTGGGAAGAGCTTGACAGCGAAGGGTTAATCGTCATGGTCTTTCATTTCAAATGTTTGTATGTGATAAAAGACACTGTCATTTACAACGCCATTTACAACGCCAATAGCTCTAACTTAAGCAAATGCGAGACCTATTGCATTTCTAATGCTTGTTAACTAGGGCGGCCAGTGTTATCTCTAAAGAGATAGCCCTGACGGAAAGAAGGCTCTCCTTGGAGATAGGCAAATCCACCTCGGTCCAATCTCACATCCAATCTCAAGTGGACAGCCCAGGAGTGGAAGGAGTTAATCCCGGGCCTGTTTTATCACCTGCAGTTACAGTAGACACAGCAATGACACTAGTGACATTGGTGGAAGATGATTTACCTTGCCCCCCCCACCAAGAGGAAGAAAACAGGCTGTAAAAAAGCCCCTCGTAATCCCCCACCTAAAAGGCCTTTAACACCAGCTAACCCTGATGTTGAACACTTTATTGACTTACTTTTACCGAGACTGGAATGTATATTTGATAACTATTTAGCCCCGATACGGAAAAAACTGGATGGTCTGGATGCAAGACTTGATGCTGTTTTCCCGAAAATACCATGTCAACTGGCTGTAAGGGAATCTGTGGGAGGGGGGTATACTGATTATGTTGGGCTCACCAAATCGCAAGCATCAGAAACAGGGACAAGAGACATAGACACAGAGGGCCCGTTAGGAGTGCCCGGTTGACCTATCCAGGTCCGTCCTGATCCACAATACCCCTGCTATACTCAAAAGATTGGGTACCAGGACCAAAGGGCAGCCAAAGAGGCTAGGTTGTTAAGTGTGACCTGTAACCCAACTGGTAACCCGCCACACATGATGCAGGCAGGGGATACGGCTCAGGTAGTTCCACCCCGAGGGGCTTCATTAACAGGGGTGAGTGCTGATTTAAATAAATCTTCAAAACCCCCAGTGAACAGTCTTGAGACCATTGACTTGCCTCCGGAAGCAGCACCTCTGGCCATAGTCCTGGTGGGCGTCCCTCCGATCATGCAGGGGAGTAAAGAATCTACAGTGTACCTGATACACAAGGTTACACATTGGTGTAATACGAACATTGTGAATGGCCATCGGATATCTCTGGATATTATTATGGCCAGAAGAGTAGGCTGGGTGGGCCGCAGGGTGGGGAAAAACATTGAGGGGGACTGTGTGATAGTAAACATGAGACATCCTACTCAAGTTAAAGTATTGACAGATTTTGAGCTTAGGGGTAGCTCTAAAACTATTATTAGGCTAGCCCCCCTTCAGTATTTTTACCCCCTGTTAATCCTTTTTCCTCTAAAAGTCCTTGGCTCCAGGCACCCAGTACGTCAAAGCCAAGCAAGTCTGATAACAGTGGTCTGGTCCTGCGAAGCCTACAGGGGCTTGACGACGTAGACTGACAATCATCATCTGAGGTTGATCGACAGGGGCCAAGAATACAGGATTTGTCTGTCGACAGTATCTCCTTATTTGGAAATTTAGACTCTGCCCCTCAACTTAGCCCAGCAATCTGCCCAGCTACTACTAGTGCCTTATCTTTGAGGCTTGTCCCCATTGGAGCCAATAAGGTTCCTTAACCAGGAAAAGGAGAACCTATTCTTCCCCCTAGTATAACACTCACTATGGCAGACTATGCCTGTCTCAGGGTACTCTCATGGAATGCCCAAGGCATTGGCACCAAGGGAGATGACGTCCTCTGGCGGAGGACTTTTCAGGGCTGTCAACGGATTGCCCTACAAGAGACATGGGATACTGGTGAAGGTTTTTACTTGGATGGGTTCACCTCTTTTGCCAAGCATGCAATACCGTCCACATCGGGACGTGCGAGGAGAGGACTCCTTCTATTGGTTTCACTTGACTTATGCTGTAAAACAACCTGCATAGAGCATCACTCCCCACATATCTTAGCAATAGAGTTGTTCTTCAAGAACCACTAGCTGCTATTAGTCGTAAATTTCTATAATTCCTTTACCAGATCCTCAGCAATTGAACATCTAGACGGCCTGGAGGGGTTCTTGATACTTATAGAAAAAGTAAATCTACCTATTTTGAAATTTTAATTCTGGGTGATTTTAACACACATTTGTGTAACCTTAATTGTAACCCAACTAAGTCCTATGGGGATTGTATACCTTTAAATATACATTTTGAACACACAGAATCAGGCAGACTCCTAGAAGGGCTTCTCTCAGCAAATAATTTGTACTGTTTAGAACAAACGGGAGCGAATACCCCTATTCCTACCTTTACTGGCAGGGGATGCTCTAGTGCTATTGATTTCATAATGATCTCTGCGTCCCTAGCTCCTGCAGTCTGTAGCATGGACACCACGTGGAGTAACTTCAGCGACCATAACCCCTTTATACTTGATCTACTATATTCATTTGCTTTTTATAAAATAGAGACTAGGGGTATCCCTAACTCTGACATTAGCACTAAGGACTAGTCACGCAGATTGAAGTGGACGAAGGTTGTACCTGAAAGGTTTTTAGACAATCTGTGTGCAGAGCGTGCAGCTGAGGTCTCAGTATGTATGGATGTTAATATGCAAGACAGAGTGGTACTAGATGCTTTTGGATCTCTGACTATCCAGATAGCTAACAATCTAACTGTCCCGTGCAGGGATGATGGACATAAAGAGAAGAGGCAGTTTGATGGCACCTGTTCTGTTGCCCATAGGAAGTTAATGTTGGCTCTTAAACAAACGCCAAGAAATGAGAGCAAGATTAGGGTATGCAGGAGGGTTTATAAACAGGCCATTTATGAGAGGAAGAAAGCTATCAGGGAAAAGGCCTGGGAGGACCTCGGCCTAGCTAGTACATACTCGGACAGTAATACGTTTTGGGCTCTGGTAAATTGCCCGTTTTTTTCGGAGACTGGAAATGCACGTACAGATTGCATTGTAGCCCCAGAACGGTGAGTCAAGTTTTTTGGGGGCATGTATAGCGATGGTGAGTTAGAGGGGACGGAAACACAGGGGGGGCCTTAGTCTACCTTTGGAATCACTTCACTTTAAGGTCACTGGGGTTCACGCAGCCATCCTTGCTACAGCTGGGGGAAAGGCACCCGGCCCAGATACCAGCTGACTTGTATAAGGCAGACCCCCAGGTTTGGGCAACAATACTGGCGCGGGTTTTTAATAAGGCCAGCACATGTGGTTTTCCTTCATCATGGGCGAAGGCTATTATTATTCCAATTTTTAAAAAGGGGGCAAGAGATGATCCTTCCTGCAACAGACCCATCTCGCTCCTGGACTCCGCTGCTAAAATCATGGGCAAGGTGATTTTGAATCATTTAACTTCGTGGCTAGAACATTTTAATGTTATTAGTGATCTACAGTACGGTTTTAGGCAAGGGAGGGGGACACTTGACCAATGTATCAATTTCAGCCTGGTGATTGGGAAGTACACTATTGCAAAGAGGGGCACATTGCATATGGGGTTTATGGACCTAACATCGGCCTTTGACAGAGTCAACCGATCATAACTGTGGCAGATCCTGGAGGAGTTGGGTATGGAGTCGAGTTTAGTATCTTTTTTACATTATGCTCACATTAACACCACTGCGGCAGTAAGGTTCAAGGAAGATGGCAGTCTGACTGACTCCTGGGAGGGGTACGTCAGGGGTGCATTCTGGCTCCTTTGATGTTTACGCTCTACATAAATAAACTTGGCTACATCCTCTCAGCGAGCACTAAAGATATTCCAAGAGCAGGGGCCAAATTGGTCCCTACTCTACTGTATGCTGATGACGCATTTGCAAAGACTGCTATAGGCCTCCAAAACCTTTTAAATGCTTTTATCGATTTTATGGAGTCATTTGATCTAGCGACCAACTTCTCTAAATCTCACACAATGACAATAGGCAGTAAAGTGGCCGCCAAGACTAAGTTTTTCTGTAAGGGGGTTGAACTGTCGAAAGTGTCCACCTTTCCTTACTTGGGGGTGTTGTTCGATGATCACGGGACCTGGGCTGCTGGAGCTATATGGGATTTTGCCAAAAGTTTGGGGTCTAAACCTATACCCGCCCTACTTAAGGTTTATGAAGAAAAGTGTATACCAATGGTGACATATGGGTGTGATGTATGGGGCTATAAGGACGTGAGGGATATCCAGGGGGTCGAGAATAAATGTATGCGCTGCCTCCTTGCTGTACCCTCAAGAACCCCTACCTTTATTTTGCATGAAGAGCTTGGCTTGGGGTACATCTCTGATCACATCGCTGTTGCACCATTGGTAGGTTGGTTAAGGATTTGGTCGAGTCCCTCTACCACCCTGAACCAGATGGCATTAGTGGACTGTATTTCCCTTGATGGGGCGCCTCGTATCCCGTGGTTGAAATATATTAGGGAGCAAATGAGGGACCTAGGTTGTCCGGAAATGTAGAGCAAACCCAGACCGTTGGGACCGGCAGCCATCAGAGATGTCAAATTGAAGTTTTTGGCCAGGCAGCAGGCGACCAGGGAGGGCTTGGAATTAGCTAAGCCCTCAGTGAGAAGGTATGTTACCATAAGTCTGACCACACACTTACAGCCCTACCTGTCATTAGTTACCAATGTACAACATCGCTTTGTCTTAACAAGAGTCCAGTTGAATCGGGTATCCTGGATTTTAGCCTTTCCCAAGGGATATTCAATGCCAGGTACCCTAAAGCTGTGCCCCTGTGACAGTTTTTCGGAACAGGATACTTTGCATTTACTTTCTTTTGTGAATTCTATGTCCCCTTTCGTAAGAAATTTATACTGCCACTATTGAGAGAGGCCAACTTTGCCCAAGTTAGGCCTGCACTATTATGTTTGCAAATGTTGCCCTCCCCCGTGGTGTGCTTCGGGGTCGCAAGCTTTCTTCTAGGGGCCATGAGACTTAGGAAGAAAATGCCCTCGCAGTAGCTATGTAACATCTTTTAAACATGGAAACGGTTTTATATGCCTTTTTTAACATATTTTTTATATATAATTAAGGGGATTTTCAATTAAGTACTTACTTTTATGCATCTTATTTTTATCAATGTACTGATATGTGTTGTTTGACTTTTTAAAATGTGTCTTCTGAATTAATTGCAGTACATGTAATATGTGTATGATAGGTTCTCTGTATTGGACAAGTGTATTCTCTTTTAATGTATTAACCGTATTTTAAAGTACTAATGTGTCTTAATTGTTTACTTTTATGGCTTTTACTGGCCGAATAAAGTACTTGTGAACTGAACTGAACTGATTTTCACGCTGCCCCTTATTTACCAGGGTGGCATAAATAGGAGGCAGCGCCAAAATTAAGACCAGGGAAAACCTGGTCTTAACATGGGCAAACGAGGAGAAATTATAAATTTCTTCTCATTTCTGTTGTTTCTATGTGTGCTGCATTGTGCTTCTGCACCAGAGCGCGGCTTCTTGTTGCTCCCCATGCTGAGCAAAATCAGTGATGGGCTCCAGAAACGGTGCTCTGGTCAAACATGCTAACGAAACGAGGACAGGCCGGCCCTGGAGGCAGCCACAGTTTTAATGTTTCTTTGTAACAATTTTATTCAAGTAAACAGATTAGTTGGCCCCCGGATGAGATTTCCATAGCAGCCCACCTCTTCTGGGCCCAGCTCAACCTCTAGTTAAGAACCACACTCTCTGCTGCAGTGCCTCATGACGCATATGAGCTAGCTACGTGACAATGCGTGACAATAGTGCGGTGATGCAGACACCAGCACTAAAATGCATGTAACTGACCTGCAATGCGTCGTACTTGGCAGGTCTGAGGCACGTGTTTATTTTGTTAGTGCTCATGGCGCAACATCTTTTCAAGAGCTCGAAAAATAACAGACAGGAGCGTGTGAAGGAGAATATAAACTATGGCGTGTAGCAAGAGTAGCTAATATCACGAGATGAGCACTCGACCAGCAGCCTTACAAGCACAACTAAATGCAAACTAGCTTTTTAGAAAATGACTCACCTTTGAATAGGCTTGTGTCCCTGAAAGATAGATAGGGCTGTAGGGCTAGGTAAAGGTATGTGACTGACTGCCACAGCCCTAGCGGCTTTTATGACACACCATCAGACCGGGAAATGCCCAGAGTTACTAATGGGCAAAATGGCCTCTGAGCTGATTGGCTCATGCTGCAGGTCAGCGAACTGAAGACATGGCATTGCACTGTCCATGCATGAACTGAATTTGTACTTTTGGTTCCAAGGCTTACCTTGCTCCTGGCCTTGATCCGCTTGTACACAAAGTCTGGGAAAGGGACGCAGGGGATGAAGCGGCCGCTGCCTTGGGTGGCATGAAGGTTGCCCTCCTCCAGCACAATCTTGCCTTGGGATATCACCACCAAGGGGGCGCCTCGCAATTCCATTCCTTCAAAGATGTTGTACTCTGCTGCCTAAAAACACAGGAGAAAAATAATTTAAGGTTTTCAATTTTAAGTTCTCTAATAAACCAGGTTCTCCAAGCCAGAAGGCAACACATTTGAATTAAGTGCTCACTCTGCATAAGCTGCAAACACTGGGAGGAGTGGATCACAGGTATTGGGTGATGGGGAAATTGAAATAACATCTTGAGACCAGGAGGGGAGCAGAGCGAGCCCATCGTTAATGGCGCAGGGGCTCTGCCCTGCCTCTCTTTTCCAAAGCATAATGAGTGTCTGTCAGGTGGAGTGTCTGTCAGGTGATAGACACTCACCTTGTCAGGGTATAGCTGCAAGGCGCTTTACATGCGCTAATGTGCAGGTGCCTTGCAGCCTGGGACAAGCTTAGTGGCTGAAGATTTCACAGCCCAGAGGGCAGTGACGTCATCAGCATGGGAAAGCCCTGTGTGGTCCTCACCCTCATGACCAGGGGAAGCTTCACTGATAGAGTCAGAATTTGGTGCTTCATGTTTAAGTCCTGAAGTGCCCAGAGCTGGCTGTCTACCAATGACCCCTCTTCAAAGAGTGGAGTGGGTCAGCAAGCTTCACTGACCCCACCCAACTCTGCAACAAGTTAGGGAAGGTCCAACACTCATTGGCTGACCCATGACGAGGTTACCTCCCTAAAGCCACCAGCAACCGCAAGCCCTTTTTGCTTCTCCCTCCCGCCACCCGCTGTCACTGGTGCTGCCAGGTAAGTGCTTATTAATGGTGTGTGCATGTATGTGTGTGGGTCTGCGCGTGCATGCTGTGAATGGATGCTAATGCGTCTATGTGCTTCTGAATGGTGAGTGTATGTGTGCATGCTTGTGAATTGATATACATGATTGAGTGTGCATGTGGATGGGTGAGAGTATATGTGTGCTTTTGTAAGTGGATGTGTGGAAGACAGTGTGCATATGTGTGCCCGTGACACTACTCATCCACATTACAGGCCGCCACTCAAGGGGAGATGGAACTGCGAACCCTAAACACAGTCTAAACCTCTACAGTAAACCATGACCCAGTAGCCCACCTGAACCTTTAACTTGGTTAAAAATGCAGTAGTACAAAAGAAATGTACCTAGCAGGCCTCTCTTTCTGGTAAATGATTATTTTTCCATATCAAGGGCAATGGCTCGTGTGTTTGGAGTGTGGAGAAAAACTATTCTACTTCTCCAACATCATGCAGAATTACATTTTTACTTTTTGGAGTGTGGAGAAAAACTATTCTACTTCTCCAACATCATGCAGAATTACATTTTTACTTTGTAGTCTTTCATTCCAAGGTTTTAAAAAGTCACCAATTCGAATGATATTGTGCATTTTGGCAGTGAAATAATGTTCCCATAAAATGCTCTAAAACACATTTTAAAATTGTTGTTTACAACATACCCACATTTTTCCAAAAGTAACTGTAATATAACGGTAGGTGTAAGAAAAAACAGTTTTTTTACGTACCTTCTTGCAGGTGGCATATTTTACTATATCTAAACGGACGTAGGTATATTAAAAATACTACCTTCCTCCGTATCCTAAAGCAAACACTTTTCTTTTACTTTGCATAGAAGCCTCTGCTATATGAAATGTTGCTGACAGGATTTTTTTTTACCATGCTCATAGCCCTGCGAGGATATTAAAAGGTCGATATGTTATAAGCTCTATAACAGAGAAGTGCGTTTTTTCTTATGAAAATGTTATAATTCAATGGGCATGGTAACACATATGGAAAAATGCATCAACTGCCTAGGGCTTTTCGAGCTTACAGTAGTGTTAAACAAAACCTAAATCCGCACAGTCTTCTGGTGGTTACAATGAAAAATAATCTATCTCTATTCTACGGAGAGGAATAAATTAACCCCCTTACTCTCAAATGTGAATCTGGTTTTTCATAAAGGTTGCAGAGGTCAGTAAATTCCCAAGTCCCTTGAAAGTTCGCCCTTGTTTTGACCTTGGCTAATTATGTGGACCATGAACACTTCATGATGAGGCTGTAAGGCTTATAAGCGGAACATGAAGATCCAAGTCCTAAAATGATGCACAATTGAGTGTTGTGTTGTATTAAAACTTGTTGAATACACATCCAAAAGGCCAGCTGCCATCACTTAGAGATGAGAGCAGAGCTAATGTTGTATCTGAAAAAAAACCACATCCTTTTACTTGCATCTGACCACACTCATAATTAAGGCCAATGCCTGTTAACATTCTTTTTTATTTCCACCTCATTTTCATTTTAATTAAATTTGCACTGCAATGCATTCTGGTCTGTGCAGTTCGAATGCTTCTAATTAACAGATGGGGTGGCCATTCGAAATCATAGCTAGAGCATCACTACACCCTTAAGTGGGTTTAAATTCTTAATTTTGTCACACATACAATATTCCACTCACTGATTGATGGCTTTTTGCTGAGACAATCTTCAGAGCATCTGAGTCCCAAATAACTAAGTCACTGTCGGAGCCCACAGCGATTCGCCCTTTCCGGGGGTACAGGTTGAAGATTTTGGCAGCGTTGGTACTCGTCACTGCCACAAACTGGTTTTCATCCATCTTGCCAGTTGCCTGTTAAGATAAAAAAAAGTGCATTATTTAGCAGGAATTCCCGAGTGAACAGGTTCATAACCCAAGAGTACATAAATAAACAGATGGTCGGTTGGGATCTTGCAGTGGACGGAACCAGATGTTTGGGCAGGGAGTGGTAAAGAGGATGGAACTACCCAATCATTTTAATAAGAAACATATGACCCGTAAGGGTTTCACATCTTCTGTACTTGAAGAGTTTGATCAGAACATGAAATTCCATTTGTGGAGTCAATAGTTTGCTTTTTCCTGCCTCATTCATTTTTTTCTAAATGTGTAAAATATCTGTTCCTAGTTAAGAGGTTTTAACATCTCCATACTATAATACGCTTATCTTATAACACAGTAGGAAATGAGATCGACATTTGTCCCCAACATTCGGGTTCCAAGCACTGAAAACCACACCCACCCTTCGCTCCATCCATACAAGGCATAGAAGTTGTATATGCTATGCAGGACGTGATTTAGGCAGTTGACCCAATGACCTTTATTCAAGGGTCAATCCCCCACCCACGATTCACCCTCATCCTAACCAGCAATAAGCAGGAAGGTGACATCACCTCCGTGAAACGACTTCTGGCCAGGGTTCATGTCGGTGTCGTTTAATTCTGAAATCAAATATGATGTGGCCTGATGCAGCGGCGGCCCCTCCATTAGAGCGGAGGAGCGCCACCCTCCCCCCGCCACCAGCCACAAATAAAATGATAATAAAACGGGTTTCTAACCCGTTTTATTATCGTTTTATTTTAATCCCCTGGACCCGGCCCCAGGTCTCTGACGAGTCTTGGGATGGGTTCAAGGGATGACACTGTGGTGGGGGAGTGCTAGTGCACTCCCTTGTCCCTTCACTGCGCATGAGATGTTTGACCGGCCGTTTCAGGCTGGCCAAACACCTCATGCGCAGTGAAGCTGGGGCTGGAGAAAGCGGGCACAGGCTCCCAGTCTTCCTGGGAGCGCAAAGTTGTAGCGCTCAGGCCAATTCTGACACTGCTTTCCTGCAGCGTCATGATTGGCCGCAGTGCAGTCTGGGAGCTTTCCCGGAAGCAGGAAGAGCGGCATTGAGCGTACGGCGGGGGCGATCAGGTAAGTTTATTTATTATTTTTTTCTCCCCCCCAAGCTCCCTCCTCCGGCCCACCATGCCACTTTGGCAGGGGACAGGCCGCGACTGTCCTCATTTTAGATTATGAAAACTCCACTCAATTTTGGAGTTTGATGAAATATATTCCATCACTTTACTTTCCTCAAGATCACAATTTGTTAAGACAGTGCATGTGTGTAAAGTAAATTCGGTTTAAAACATATATTGTGCTTTGGGCCATGGACTTGCTGCTTTTAAATGTTGTAAACAACAGCTGATATTATTAGCCCACCACAGCTCCACCTGTTTTAATAACTTTGAAGGATGCAAGGGTAAGTATGTATGTATGTGGTATTTATATAGAGCAAACCTAGTCAAAAAGACAGCAGAGCAATTTACAGGGTCAAATACAAGCACAGAGTCAATGAGCGCCAGGTGAGTTAGCTGGATAGTAGATGATACTGCATTGTGATGTAGTGTCCTTTAAAGTGTGTCTTCAACTTTCTCATGAATTGGAGAAGAGCTGTGGTGGTCCTTATGGATACAAGGACGTCGTTCTAGATACTGGGTGCAAAGCTGGAAAAGGCCTGCTGCCTTATTTTAGTATTAAATCTGTTTTTATTGACAGAATACGAAGCAGAGAAACAGATTTGAGTCGCCTACAACCCAGCAGGCCGGCTAGTTGTAATCCAGCTGAACAAGCAAGACAATGATAAGGGTAGGGCTTCTCAACGTTAAACACAACAAGCCGCCTACAACCCATCAGGGCCGGCCGCGTCTTAAGCGAAAATAGTAACCGATTGGTAGTGCTGTGGGCTGGCGCCCATGTCATTTAAGAAACAAGAGGCCACAGGAGCCGTATGGCGACCCCCCAAGGCGGTAGGCACTGAGTAGTATTCCGAATTTAAACACTGAACGGAACAAGAGATAATGTGAAACGATAAGGAAATCAAAACATAACCCTCTCCCTCTCCCACCCCTTCTCCTCAGTGAGCAAAACAAAGGAAGGGTATATGTCAGCCCATGTGCCCTGGATGGTACAAGAGGTCCACCACGTCAGGGAGTGGAAGGGGACCAGTGATACGCATTCTTATGGGATGATAGTGGTGTCATCTGGGATCAATTTTGGGAAGCGGAGGTATTGTGGGCAGGTCAATTCTCGGAATTCACTGGAGAGAATAGCTAAGAAAGGGGCCCAGGTTTTGGCATAGTCTTTACTCTTCCCCGCTGCTGCCATAGAAAGCTTCTCCATCGCTAAGAGATTCCATAGCTGGTGTAACCAGTGTATATGCTCCGGTATCTTATCTGATTTCCACCTTGTCAGTATAACCCTGAGTGCAGCGTTCAATGCAAGCGCCATTTGCCGCACCCTAAGCGAGCGCAGGGGAAAAGTTATCGCATTAGGGAGGCCTAAGAGAGTGTACGCAGGGAGCCGGGGTATGGAGGTGTTGAAGGCCAGATCAATGTCGTCCAGTATCTATTCCCAGTAGCGGGTTAGTTTTGGGCAATGCCAGAGTAGGTGGAGAAGAGTCCCGGGACTACCACATCCCCGCCAACAGAGACCGTCACATTGGGATTGCCATTTGGAGAGCCTATCAGGGGTATAATACCAATATGTCGCGATCTTAAAAGCTGTTTCCTTATGGCTCGAGGAGTACGTAGTGTGGTGCGCCCGATAAAAAACATCCTCCCATTCCTTGTCAGATAACGTGCGCCCTAATTCTGTCTCCCAGCGCTTCTGTCCGGCAGTGCGAGCCCTAGGGAGGGCTATGGTAAGGAAGGAGTAGATTTCCGAGATAAGGCGTTTGTCGTCCTTTTTGCTAATTATCCATTTCTCAAATGGGGTCATCGGACGGAATGCTAGGGATCGCGTCTCGGCCCCAGAGATCCAGTGTGTCATCTGGGAGTGCAAGTAAAAATCGGCCGCTGACAGATTATAGTCCGATTGTAGTTCCTCAAAGGGGATAAGGCCCCGAAGGTCGAATAGATGCCCTAAGCGTTTACAACCCCCTTCAACCCAACGGGTTGCAGCCCCATTATTCATCCCCGGCTGAAAGGCGGGATTCGAAAAAAGCGGGGTCAAGGGAGAAGGGAATGTGGTCAGGTTGGCCCTCCGGGAGACCCTGTCCCATGCGAGCATTGTGGTGAGGAATAGAGGCCCCAAGCGCGGGCCGATTTCGGCATCCAGGCATTGCACCAAATGTGATGGCCCGCTACTGTCTGGTCCATGAATACCCAATATTTCTCTGTCATGGGGCGATTCCACTCCACCAAATAACGAATTTGCGAGGCGTGGAAGTATCGAGTGATATTAGGGAAGGCTAAACCCCCATACTTCTTAGGCCGTTGAAGCTGAGTTTTCCGTAATCGCGGCGCGATCGGGCCCCAGACAAAGCCTTCAATCGCCGATTGTATCTGTCGCAGGGCATGTGGCGGGGGTTCTAGTGGTAGTGTTTGGAATAAATATAGAGCACGCAGCAATACATTCATTTTAACCGCGGACAGTCTCCCAAGCCAGGTCAGGGGAAGGCGACGCCATCGGTGTATGTCTGCGCGGATCCGTGTTAATAGAGCCGAGTAGTTCACCTCTGCAGTTTTCGCAAGGCTTTTGTGGAGGACCAGCCCAAGGTATGTAATTCCTTCCAACACCCAGTCAAAGGCAAAGCAATTCCGGAGAGTCTCCACCGTCGGCTGACTAGCGGTGAGATTGAGTACTTGTGACTTCTGCATATTGATTTTAAAGCTGGAGAACTGACTGAATGTCTGGAGGTCATCCACAATAGTCGGCAGAGAGGACAGAGGGTGTGCCACCGAAAAAATAAAGTCGTCCGCGTATAAGCTAATGAGGTGCTGGTCTAAGCCAAATGGGATGCCTCGCGCAAGGGGGTTGTCTCGGAGTCGTTGGGCCAAAGGCTCCATATATAGGGCGAAAAGCAGGGGGGAAAGGGGGCAACCCTGCTGTGTTCCCCGCCCTACTTCAAAGTGATCCGAGAGCAAGCCATTGACCCGAACAGCCGCTTGAGGGGCGCTGTAAATGCTCGCGATCCAGCGTCGGAACCGTGGTCCCAGTCCGAAGCGCTCGAGAGTCACGAAGAGGTACGGCCAATGCACACGATCAAACGCCTTCTCCGCGTCAATCGCTAAAAGAAGGGCTTCTTCTTTGGACCGTTGCACCTTATCAATTAGGTGACAAATGCGTTTGGTATTGTCCCCACATTGCCTTCCGGGGATGAAACCGGACTGGTCCGGGTCAACGAGACCCGGCATATGGGGGTTTAGCCTATGTGCGAGTATAATGGAGAACAATTTTGCGTCTATATTCAATAAAGAGATCGGCCGGTAGGAGCTGCAAAGCTCCAGGTCCTTACCCGGCTTGAGGATAACCGAAATAGAGGCTTGCAGCATGGAGGGAGTGAGGGACCCGGTGTCCGCAAAAGAGTTAAACAAACGGGTTCGCAATGGGGTGAGTTCAGCGCAATAGATTTTGTAAAAAAGGGCACTGAAGCCGTCAGGCCCTGGGGCCTTCTGTAACTTCAGCCGGGCGATCGCAGATATCACTTCTTCGACGCGGATAGGCGCCTCCAAGGCGTCAGCCTCGCCTGTGGGCAGGGGTGTCACCGCAGCCTCTTTGAGGTAGTCACAGGGATCAGGCCGCAGAGAGGGATCTGCCGCGTAGAGTGATCGATAGAAGGATCGAAAGGTCGACACTATGTGGTCGTCACAGGAAAGGGATTGACCAGTCTCCTCGCGCAGCGATTTAACCGAGTGTGCCTCTTGCTGGCTGCGCAAGCAATACGCCAACATGCAGCCTCCTTTATTGGAGCCAACAAAGTACTTGTGCTTTAGGCGAACCACCGCATGTTCGACTCAATCTAGATCAAGACGGCGGAGCTGAAGGCGCTCTTTCTCCAGTTGCCGCCATATTCGGGGAGCACCCGTGCGTTTATGTATGGTCTCTAATTCTTTAACGGTAGCCTCTAGTTCTGCGCGTTTCGTCCGTCTGGTCTTACTCTCGTGGGCGGCCTTAGCAATGAGAGCTCCTCGCGTTACCAATTTAAGCGCCTCCCATACCGAGGAGAGTGGTGTGTCTTTCCCGTCATTAGATGCAATATAGTCAGTGATGCATCGCTTGATGTCCGCAACTACGTCTGGGGACCTAAGCAGTGAGTCTCGCAGGCGCCATCGCGGGGCTGAAGCAGAACGCTCAGAGGGGAAGCGTAGGGACAGGGTAATGTGCGCGTGGTCGGAGAGGGCCCTCGCTTCAATAGTAGACTCCGTAACCAAGGCCCAGGCAGCTGGGGTGACTAGGAAGTGGTCAAGACGGGCATATGTCTTGTGTGCGGCCGAATAATAGGAAAAATCCTTCTCATCTGGACGTAAGCAGCGCCAGGCATCCCTAATCCCTGCATCGCGCAGCCAATCTCCTCCTTTCGCTGATAGAGCGCCCGCGCCCCCGGTGCGGGAACCAGAACGATCCAGTCCCCAGTTCATCACAAGATTGAGATTGCCCCCCACCACCACCATGGGGTCAGGAGAATGCAACACCTCAGCGCAGGCCTCTTGCAAGAATTTCTCTAGGGCGTTCATTAGGGGAGTAGATGGAAGCAATAGTGCAGGAGTAGGAATCCAATTGGACTCGCAGTGCTAGAAGGCGCCCTTTAATCTCCGAGACGGACCCCACTACTGAGCCCCTAAAATGCTTAGCCACTAGAATGGCCACCCCTCCTCGTTTGCTGTTTGTAGAGGACCAGTACTGGTGAGGAAAGTGACTGTGGCGCAAGCGGTGGGTATCAGTTTGTAATAGGTGGGTTTCTTGGATGAGGCATATTCCCCCCCGCATTTTCCAATAGGGATAAAACCGCCCTCCGCTTAACTGGGTTGTTAAGACCCCGGACGTTGAGACTGATTATTTTAAGATCCAGATGGGAAGGGAGGAGTTGGGTGAGCTCTATAGGAGTACGCGCTGCCCCGAGGTGGAAAGAGGGCAGAGAGGACGTGGTGGATGGAAATGGGCAGGTGTGCGGTTGCTGTGTATGTAGCTGACGAAAGGACTCACTGAGGAGAGGACCCACCCTACCCCAAAAAAGAAAAAACAACCCCAAGTACAAAACAACATGAATAGCAAAGGCGTTGCTAGACCTATCTTGGACCGGCCAGCCTCAGTATCATAAAAGGAAGATCCGCAACAGTGTGGGGATGACACATGTCCGTCAGAGTAACACAGTTAAGGGGGAGTGGTGATGATTCAGGTCCGTGTAGACATAAGGGTGACGGCCCTCCAGCCCGCCCGAGTTGAGAATTCCATGCTTGAGCTAGGTAGGAGTATCAGGCGGGGATGAATTTGCAGGGCTGCCGGCCAGTGAGGCTAGAACGTTTTCCCTCTCTTTCGCTCGTGCTGCTGCGTCCGGCCCATGGGGCGATGAGGAGGGCCTGCCCACGGTTTGCCAGTGGTCTGGTCTGTTGTTGCTGGAGGTTGATGCCTTTTGTGGACGTGGCGGGGCCGGAGGAGGAAGACCCAAAAGGTCGGAGGCTTCTTGTAAAGATCTCAGTTGGCGTAGTTTCCCTTCGAATTTAAAGATGATGCGGAAGGGATGGCCCCAAGCATAGGGGATCCCTTTTTCCCTCAAATGTTGAGTGATGGGCCAGAATTCTCGCCGTTTGAGCAATGTGACCACAGAGAGGTCCTGATAAAGCAGTGGGGTAAGGCCGCGGAATTGTAGAGGTTGCCAGTCTCTGGCTTTACGTAGGATAAGTTCTTTTAGTTGGAAATTGTGAGCACAAGCTAGGATGTCCGGTGGAGGCGCAGTGTTCCGGCGGGGCAAGCCAACCCGGTGCACTCTATCGATTTAGATCTCAGTTGTGTGTTCCGGGCCTAGGATATGTCGAAAAAGGGCTTGGACAAATTCCCCAATATCACCTTCCTCCGCTCCTTGTCTCACTCCGCGGATACGCATATTGTTGCGGCGTGAGCGGTTCTCTAAGTCCTCCGCCTGCCCCTGTAGTTCAACATGCTGTTCTTTGAGAAGAAGAAGTTCCTGTTGCATCATTTCTAGTTCTTCGTCGCGCTCATTTTCGTGCTCCTCCAACGTCGCAACCCGGTCTCCTATCTCTGAGACATCGCGGCGGACCTCACGGAGGTCCACTGCCAGTTGGTCTTTGAGTTCCTGGAGGTCCTGCTTGAGTGCTGAGAAGAGCGAGGTCATAAAGGCCTTCGTGGCCGGTGCGTCTGCTCCGTCCGTTTCTCCCGCCGTCATCTCCGATCCCTGACTCGCGGTCTTGGCCTGTAGCATATCTTTTACTGAGCGATCCTTCCTAGGTCGCCCCGTCGCCATGGGGGCCTAAATCTCGGTAAACCCTGTGTGATGGGCCTCCACCGCCAAGTAGCGCCTGAGGCAGCGTAAATACGTGGGACTTGGATGGGGTGGGCGCCGGGGGTGGATGAACAAGGCCCAGGGCACGAGGAGATTAAGTGCTCTGCTAATGGGACAGGGCCGTTCTCTGTTCCTGTAGGGGAACTCGTAGATCCTGCTTGCAGGCCTGTGTGACGTGCGCGAGGCGTGGGCCGCTGGGTGCTCAGATGCACAGCGTCAGGGCCTACCGCTCCACTGTGGAAACAACAGCGCAGTTTAGGGCCGACTCACTGTCTGGTCGTGCAAACAGATCACAGTAATCCTCAGAGCCGTGGGGGGGGGGCGCGCCTCACCGCACGCCTGTGCGACCGTCCCCTGATCAGCAACAATCATATGCGGCACTCCCCCCCAGCTGCACCCTCCGTGCCGAAGGTCAGCAGGCCCCTTCCAGGCGTTCCCCGGAGTCCGGGAGGCTCCCCCTGTAGCTGGCGCAATGAGGTCTCCGCAGCAATCTGGGCCTATATACTAGGCCGCTCCCAGGGACCACTCCCTCGCAGCGGGAGATCAGGCCCCACAGAAGAGAGCCAGCAAGGGAGCGAAATAAGCAGGGCTGGTGAGGGGTGGGCCCAGGAACAGGCCCCACTGCAGACAAGGCCCCGCAGGAGTGTCGGGTGCCCACGCCTCCTCTGCTAACGTTGGTCCGCAGGCGCCGACCCCCGCCTCGATGCGAACGCTCCCAGGCAGCTACAGGTGACATCAGGGGGGCGCAGCACTAACCTCGATCGCCGCTCAGCCCGCCCCCTCGTCCGCCTCCACACCGCAGAACTGCCTGGATCAGGTGAGTCACCGCGGGTGTGCTATGCTGCAGTCGCCAGGGTTTTTCGGGGCAGCGTCGCTGTCTCAGCCTCCACTCCTGGGCCCCTCCGCAGGCCGGGCCTACGACGATAGGAAGCTTCACCACGGGGGGACCAGCGCGCTGGCAAGTACCTTGAGCCCCCGGCGGGCGAAGGACGTCTCAAATAGGCCGCAGGCAGGCCTCGGCATCTGGGGAGGGCTCGATCTCTGGTCCTCGGCCACTCCGCGGCGGACTGCGGCAGCCGGGCTCCCCCACCGCGCCCCACTTTCGGCAACCACGCGGTCCCCTTCTGCACTTGGCGAGGTCGCAGCGGCCGTCCAGGAACTCAGTGGGCAGTCGCTGGGTGCCGGCTAGACAGTGCGTGTGTCCCCCGCCTCCAGGGACGACGGATGGAATGCGATTGCAAGGCTATAATACTCGGCGGGCTGGAGCGACCGTAAGGCACGTCCTATGCGGTCGCCATCTTGGACACGCCCCCCTGCTGCCTTATTTTGTTCTTTTTTACACTGCCTAGTCTCCATTCTGAATGTGGTTTGACTGAAGGTGTGTCGAGGGCCACAAGAGATGGTGAGCTTGTCCGCAAAACAAGCAGAATGATGGTCATGATGGTCTTGTAAATAATGCAGCTGGTTTTGAAAAAGGTGAAGGCCAACAAGGAGAGAAATGGAGTTTCATCAGGGTGGGGGGGATATTTTTTCTGGCCCTGGATGAGACGTGCTGCGGCATGTAGGATGCATATAAGGGATATCAGTGTGGAGCCTGGGAGGCCATGGAGAAGGTGTTACCACTTTCTAAATGCAAGAGTACGAGGGATTGAACATCAGTTCTGAAGTCACTTTCTGGACTTTTTTCACTTTCTTTATAAAAGAGAGCTGGTACCAGGCTGTCTTTGTATTTTAGGCAGTATGGTTCTTCTATGTGAGGTTGGTGTCCAAGATGATTCCAAGTAATCTGACATTTGGGGAACGTTGTGGATCAAAGCTGTTAAGGTTCATGTGACTGATCCAGGTTTACACTATTTTTTTTCTTGTTGTTTTTGAGAAATAACAGGAAATCTGTCTCTGTTGGGTTGAGCTTAATGTAGGTGCTTGGCATCCAGGTCTGGATGAGGTCTAGGCAATGTTTGAGGCTTTGCATGTCTGGAGCCGAGGACACTTTCATGGAGAGATGTGTATCACTGGTGAATCTTAATACTGTTATCTGTGAGTATAGCCCTAAGGGGCTCCATGTAGAGGTTGCAGGAGACAGTATGGAATCCTGGGGTACTCAGCAGGTGAAAGGGATATTATCGGACCTGGACCTGCCCATGTGAACAAATTTATGATGATTGGATAGCTAAAAGGGGAACCAGTGAAGGATAGTGCCTGGGGCGTAGCTTAATCAATAATATTGGGGGAGGGTGGGGTCAGTCTAAGATTTCCCAACAAGTGACACAGTGTACCCAACTAAAAAGGACTTGAGGTAGGCGAAATTAGGGAAATTAGTTTAGGGCTTGGAAAATTAAGGAATACTTTTGGTAATATTTATATTTAAATAGAATCATCCACTGTCAACAACAACTTTGCACACCCCTATGTGATAACATGCTACAATAAACAAATGCTAGTCCATACAATAATCCAAGCATGTGACAGTGTTTTGTTTTTTTGCACTATTTTTTACCGCAAATTGTGTCCTTGTGTCCAAACTTGACTAGGGGCCGCATTTTGTGGTAAAATGTAGTGCCAAATGGTGGATTTGCATTTTACCTAATTTCTCCAAAATATCACGTAATTATGCAAAGGCAAATTATGTGAATTTCGCACCCCCTAAATTTGACATATACACAGGTACTCTACCAATGCACATAAACCCCATCCTGGAGAATTCATTCATTTAGCTATTTGTGACTGACAAACTAATGCTTTTGCCAATGCACTCAGTTTGAAATGCTGGGTGCTGCTTCAATCATTGTAACACAAACCAACACAGATACTCGTGCACATACTTACACACACAACACTTGGGTATCTTGGCACAGAGCACCACAAGTTTACTGGTACCCACCTCAATTGTATTCAATTTATCGACCTAAGAAGAATGAAAGGCTGAGTAGGCAAACCCAAATTCGAGGGTTGAGTAGGCTAACCCAAATTCGACTCTTGTCACTACGAGGTGAAATTTCTGTACTCACAGACAATCAAGTGCACACACAGTTATGTGTACACTCGTTCACATGCAAACTCTCACATGCGCACATACTCGTGGACATGCTTGTGCACTACACTCACATGCATACACATACACACACACACTGATGTGCACTCGCATGCATGCACCCTCAAGTGCACACACTAACACACACTTTTTTTGCCTACTTTAGTGGGCATACATTACCCGTGGGAGCAAAACAATAGCACCCTCCCAGTCCCCAAGCACCCTCATGCAGGCTCAAACTGGTCAAAAGCAGCAGGGACCTCGGGGAAGCAGACACCCGATTGAATGTTGGCTCTGTGGGTTGCAGGAATGACTAAGCAGAGCATATCAGTTTTGAACTTCTTAAATTGGATTCAGACAGGAGCCTGCCATTCTGACTCCCATCCCCTTGTAGCAGCATGCAGGCTCAGCAGCCTGAATCTCGGTCAATGCAGCAACAGTTGACCCTAATGCTTCGCATTGGTTCACAGTGACAGGTGCCCACCAGTGGACATTATGTGCTTTCAATGTTGTGAAAAGGCCTAAGACAGGGCCTGTAACAACATCCTACTCTGTGGCCAGGGAAATAGGCAACAGATGAGCTGACCCGACCAGCCCGTCAGCTGTGCATGTTACCCGACTGAAAATAAACATTGGGAGGGGCGGGTTGTTACACCCACACACCCCCCTGAAGATACACAATTGAAATTTGCCAGTGATTCCCATTTGGGTCTCTGGGTTGTGGATAAGGGTTGGATTGGCAACTGTGTCGAAGGCAGCTGAGAGGTCCCGCAATATCTAGAAACGGGTGATCTTTATCTGTGGTCAGGAGAGCATTGTGTAAGGTAGCTGTCTTCTTGCTGCAGTGTGATCAGAAGCCAGATCAGCAGTCATGCAGCAGATGGTTAGCACTGGTGTGATCTCATAGGCTGCTTTTCCAATGATCTTGCTGATAATGGGTAGGTGAACATTGGGCCAGTGGATGCCAAGGTAATCAAGGTGTTTAGGAGTGGGAGGATCTGGCCTATCTTGAGAACTTCTGGGGAGATGCCTTGTGGGAGGGAGGCTGCCATTGGCAATGGTGAATAGGGGTGAGAGAGCATCACAGGAGATAGCTTTGACGAAGGACTAAGGTAAAACATCATCTTTATAGGAAGTGGCTTTGAGGGAGATAAGTATGCCCATTGTGGTATTCTACAAGAAAGATCGAATGTAAGAAGAGCAGCAGGGTTGGTGCTGTTGATGTGTTGTCAGATCTTCTTTATTTTTGTACTGAAGAGGAGGTTGATTACATTGCAAGTGTCTTTAGAATTTCATATAGGTGGGTCAGGCAGTGGGTTGGTGCAGTGCTTGATTGCCTTGAAAATATTCCGCTTCTATTGTTGGGTTCATTGATGGTGTTCGTATAGTACTTTCCTTTAGCTGATGTCATGAACTCCCTGTGTATTGCGTGGAGAGACTTTGATATCATGAGGTAATATGGAGTTCCGTTTTTTTTCCTTCTATTTTCTTACCTGTGTGTGGATTTAGCGTTTATTGCCAGTGACATCTTTAGAGGACCAGGGCGCTGTAGGTTTTGGCTTGTACCTGTGTGTTTTTGTTGGAACATGGATGCTTACATAGTTTTTCAAATAGGGTTGAAGTCACATAAAAAGCGTAGGCAATGGAAGTGGACATGGCAAGGTGGGAGATGAGTTCATGCATTAGGTTGTTGACAAAGAAGTCTTTGAAGGATCTGAAGGTTTAATCTTCTATTTTGGGTTGACCTTGGTTTGTTGGTCAGATGCTGAAAAGGGAGATAGGGGTGGTGAGGTGGTTGGCCTAGTCCAGGAGTTCAGGTGGTTTGAATTGGATTGCTGGTGATGTTGAAAGATGAGGTCAAGGATGTTGCCGTAGGAGTGTGTTTGCTGGGTGACTCGATGTATCACATTGAGTGTGTCAATGAGGTTGTCAGAGATGTTGTTGTGTGTTTCCGGCATGGCACATTGTAGTTTTCCCTTTGTTAGCCTAACTGTGCACATTGTAGGCCTCATTTGCCTTTGCACACATTACTACATAAACACATTATGCTTTTATGCCACATGGTATTTTCACACGGAACCTGCATATGTTTTTGCGTTCTGTTATTTTCCTAGAATTTAGTCTGAACACCATAGACAAGGTCAAACAACAATTTCCTTTGTTATTCTTTCTTGCCAGGCAGCACCACCTAGACATAACACAAGAATGCACCTGTTGTTTATGCACATACATGCCTTATCATATAGATGAGCACATGAGCAAAAAACATAGAACGAGAGTTCTGAGAGACGAGCACTGCGTCTGCTGAGATATAGAGCATTCATCTGTGTATGCTAAGGTACAGGGTCTGCCAGTAATCCCAGAGATCTTTCATATATAATCATTTAGGTTCATTAGCAAGGGGAGGGGTTTAGGTTACTCTGCCCTATAAAATGACAGGGCTTTTCATGATATATGATATTAATGTTTTGCGCATGCATTTTATTAAAGTCTCGAAAGAGGGGGGTATGGGTGTGTTGATGGACAAGATGGCGAGGCGATCTGAGAATTCATCAATAAAGGTCTTGTTCTGCCCCAGAGGCCTCTAGATGAGATAGAAGGTGGTGGTCTGAGTTGAAGAGAGTGGACAGTGTCATGTCAATAGCTCAACTGAGTTGGACACACAAGAATTAGAACCTGTGAGATGCACGGTGCACACTGATTTATTCTTTTATTTTATTTATTCACATATTCTTTCTTCTTCTTAAAGAGTCTGGCTAGCATGATCCTTTGTCTTCTGCTTATGGGAGGTTCTGTCATTATGTGTGACTAGGTGATCTAGTTTCTTTGCAATTGTATTCTGTTTTAGAACTGTGGTATTAGCAAACAATGTTTTATGACACTATTTTAAATGGCCTAGCGCTTTTCATCTACCTTACATCAGTATTTGCATGGTTCATACCTTAGATTTAACTTACATTGTAAGAGGACCTGCAGGTTTCTAATGAATATTAGAGTGCTATTCCTTGAACTTTTTTTGGAAGACTAATGTTAATGACTTGCCCTCCGTTCCCTCAGTGATAGGAGCTATCAATTGTTTTTGTGATACCAATTCACATAATGCTATAGCAACAAGATGAGATTACCTGCCCATGGAAAACAAAAGCATTTACATATGTGTAAGAAACTACAATAATGAAGTTAAAAAAAAGAAAACGAAAAAAGTCCACCAGGTTACACGATATGGCATTAGGTATAAAGCACATATCCTAAAAATAATCGCAGATATAAGTAAGGAAGGCAACAGCTAGACATGGTTTTAATTGATTCTCAAGCAGATGGAAAGAAGGAAAGTGATGTATAGGTCCTTCAATGTGTTTAATAAGCAGAAAAAATGAACAACATTTATTGATAAGCCCTCACATTACTGTTATTTAGAAATAATGAACACAACAGATCAAGTGGCATTATGAAAACACACTTTCAGGGCACTATAAGCAGACCTACATTCCAGAGTTCTAGCCCACTTACCACAGACTTGTCCCAGATGATTGACATGCGCTCCTCTATGCCATTGGTGCCCTCAGGGATCAGGGTGAAGTTGTCCTTTCCAATAGCCTTCTGTGCAGTGCTAAAGGTGCAGTGTGCGCTTCCCACCACCTGCAGGTCACCACTGTTAAGACACAAGTGGGGGGAGCCAGGGTTGACTATATGAGACGTCACTCAAGACTGAGGTGCATTATTCCGTAACTCATTGAGCTTTACACAGCGCGTTCAGGTCTGTGCTATTTAGAGAGGTTATTTCGATTTTTTCATTCAATGGGGAAGTCATAAACTTGGTTTCATTAACTATCACAGAGTGCCTCTAAATATTTTTCTACAGTTGGAAAGAAAATAATTTGAATGTAGAACCAATAATTCACCATCTCGGCAGGCAGCAAATTAATTCGGTGTGCACTGCCACCCACTTTGAACTGGAACAAAAAGCACAGCTACAAAAATGTATACAATGAATAATAAACAAGTAAATTGACACATTACGCCCGTAAAAAGAGAGAGAGAGAGAGAGAGAGAGCGAGAGAGAGAGTGAGAAAGAGAGAGAGAGTGTGTGTGTGTGTGTGTGTCTGTGTGCTTCACCTGTGCGTGTGAACATGCACAACTGTTTATTGACTCGGTTTCTATGTCAGTTACATTTCATGAGTAGGTTATCTTGCCTGCTTGTGCTTAAGTGTACATATATGTGGTATATGTGGGAATGAATATGGGGCAAGTCTGTGTGAATTTTTGTCACAATATTTTTTCTATGTCTATGTTCCGAGCCACTGTCTAGTTGTTTGCACAGCAGATGCTTGCTCTCTCAGAATGTCCTTATCTTTGTGTGTGCCCATCTTTATAACTGTGTCTATGTCATCCCTCTCTGTTAGAGCTTTGTAAGCATTGTTATAGAGGGAATCTGCCTGTTTCACAGAGTAGGGATGGATGCCTGTATGAGAGGGTGTTGTTTGGATGGCTTAGTTTGTGCATGTGTGTGCTTAAGTACACCTGTATTAATGTGTACACATATAAGAGAAAGAGTGAGACCACAATTAGCTACTCAATATGTACTTGGAGGTAACCATCCATGTTTGACTATGAGGGGCATGCTTATGAGAGGCTTGCGTCACGTTTGCACCACGCAAAGTGGTACATGCATGACTCAAGCCTCTAAGTCAGATTTATAAAGCTACGCAAAGTTAATTTGCATGGCCTTGAATGGCTACAAAAATCTGGAGTAAGGCAACGCAGCACAAATTGCTGTGTTGCCTCACTCTGCACACAGGAGGCGTTCCATGGTCGTTGCAGTGGTGTTCACATGCAATTCCCATGTTTTTTGATGCATTCCCAGATTTACAAGAACTTGTAAATCTGGGAATGCGACAAACTCTTATGCCTGGTGAGGCGCAATGAGGAGAAATGTCTTTATTGCTCCTCGTTATTTCCTCATTCTGCAGCACACGTTGAAAGAGGAAAAAGACTCTCAGGATTGTTTTTGTGCAGGAAAGTGCCACTTCCTGCACACAAACAATCCTGCATGCAACGGAGGCACTTGTGCACCATGGTGCGAGGGTGCCTGCATTGGCACTAGGCTGCGAAAATGGCGCCAGAGCAAGGAGAAAGAACAGGAATGCACCCTATTGGATATATAACAGTCCCAGTGACGCAGGGCAATGCAGCAAGGTGATTTGCTGCGCTGTGCCACTATTTTCAAAAATATGCCCCTTAGTGTGAGTGTGTGTGGGTTTCTGTATGTGTGTCTATATTTGTTTTATAGAAATAGGCGTAATTGCAAGGTTCTCACTCCCACACACCGCATGGCATGTGTCTTCACATCAATTTCTAAATATGTGGTGAACTAAACTTAATGATTTAGTGATGTATGTTCCATGAGCTATAATTTTGATGCCAAATGGCTAAATGTTAACAAATCCACATGGCGTATTAGGGTCCCAAGCGGTTTTTGCTTCTTAGCAACCAGAACCCACAAGACCACACAAGCACCAGAAACTCCAGCAAGTCTCATCAAATTTTAACTCTTGAATAAAAATGCATATTCCTCCTGCAGGCAAGCAGGCAGATTTCATAGAAGGCTCTACAGTGGAATCATTCATGTATCAATCTATACACCACCGTTTTCTGCCATTCAGATGTACTGGCCTGTGTACAAGTTGTGTGGTTCGTCATTGGTTGTATGCCTCTGTTCTACCTTTAAAAGATATTAGAACATTGGAATGTGGAGCACTCCATTGAAGACAATGGAGTGCTCCGTGCTTCTACGGGCCGGTAAAGGCCCGCAAAGCAACATTCCAATGTTGTTTTCACAAAGGCCTCTCGGATCCCGAGGGGATTTAAACCCCCTCGAACTCCGAGAGGCCTTTGTTTTATTTGTTAGAACATTCTGCCCTCTAGTGGCAGAATGTTCTAATAGCCTTATAGCCCTTCGTAGCTGGGCTATACCGGCTATTAAAGTCCCGCTCCCTTGTTAAAGTCCCTCACCTTCGGCTCGGGCCTTTAACGCTGGAGCGGGCCTTTAATAGCCAGTATAGCCCGCTACAGCGGGCTATAAGGCTATATTAAGCAAAAACAGCACTTGTTCCATGATTGCTGAGGATGATGATGGATAGTTTAATGGAAAAAGACAACGCTGGACTAGCAAAGTGGATGCTAGGGTTTGAAGACGTTGAGTATTTAGCGCTAGTAGAGGGTCTGCACATATCATCCCAGAAAGTTGACATTAGCCTGGGAGCGGTGCTCGCACTAGGCAAGTAGCAAGGTCACTTCCCAATGTGCATATTACACTTACACCTAGCCCAGCTCTCTCAATGGGTCACTTCCCCCACACATTGCGGAGGACATATCCTGGACCCAAAATGTTCAAACTTCCCTATTTCCGCCAAAACGCCCCTGCAAGTTACCTGGACTGATCACACTGTAGTTTTATTTTCGTGGACTTTAAAGAATTTCCACTTCTCGCAAAGACCTTGTCAGAGCAGACAGTCTTATAAAATTGACCCGGCTGCTTTCAACTTGGCTCTGGCAGGGTCTCGACCAGCCTTGGCTATGGATTTGGAGGGAGCTTTAGAGAATTTCATCAGCTGGATTGCTCAGGCGGTCGAGCTTCTCTCCCCCCACTATCTCCCAGGCGAGCCAGAGACTCCCCCTCGAAACCCTGGTTTTCCGAGGAGCTTAAAATACAGAAACGTTCCAGCAAAAAATTAGAACGGGGCTGGAGACTAACTTACTGTCCCCTGGCAAAAGCGTCATTGAGGAAAGCACAGAAACTGTATTATGCAGCTATACTGCAAGCTAAGAGCCTGTACTATGCAGAGAGAATTGCTCATTCGAAAAATAATGCCAAAGAAATCTACTCCATAGTGCAGAGTTTCTTGGCTCCTAATGCTGAGACTACTACCCTTCCTAACTCGGATGCCTGGTGTGAGAAACTGTCGAGTTTTTTTTACGACAAGATTCAGGCGATCCAGGAAAACTTCAGAACCACTACGACTGCTCCAGCCGGGAGTTTTGCCCTTACAGCTCCATTATCGGGTTCACACAGACAACCTGTCATGTCAGCATTCTCACCTATTGCCTCGCAAGATTCCCTGGTAATTTTAAAATCACTCAAATCTGGCTCCCCGTCAGATCCCTGTTTGGCCAGGCTGCTAGCTTCAGTTGCGGAGGCAGTTAATCCAGAGGTCATTACTCTGATTAATATGTCCCTGCAGACAGCCATTGTTCCTCCGAGGTGGAAGCAGGCCAAACTTTTGCCTTTGCTAAAAAAGCCTTCCCTGGATCCTTTGATCCCAGCTAGCTACCGGCCGATCTCCCTGCTTCCTGCCGCGGCGAAAGTTTGTGAGAAGGCGGTAAATAAGCAACTTACTAACTTTGTGGAAGATTTTGGCTTGCTTCATCCAGCTCAATCAGGGTTCAGAGCCAGCTATAGTACTGAGACGGCCCTGGTCGAAATCACGGAGGCAATTAGAGAGTGTTTGGATGCTGGCGGCAGAGCGGCCCTGATTTTATTAGACCTCTCTGCGGCCTTTGATACCGTTCCACACTCTTTGCTTATGGCCTGTCTTTCAGACATCGGTGTGACAGGATCTGTCTGGAACTGTTTTAGATCATTTCTTGAAGAAAGAACGCAGCAGGTTTGGATGCCCCCGTCTTCCTCTGCTCCTCAATCTGTGTCCACTGGAGTACCGCAGGGCTCTACCCTGAGAGGACCGCTGCATAGGAGGACCTTTTAGCCGTCGCTCTGCTCTTTTTGGAAGCACACACTCATGCTTGTGGCAGCATCCAGCTTGCAGGAGCGAGCAAGGGGGCGCCACAAGCACGAGTGCAGTGCTTTCAAAAAGAGCAGACTGCGCGCGCACGCATGCACCACTCCCGGGCTTGTTTATGTAGAGTGGGAAAATATCTTTTTTAAACGTTTTCAGAATCAGCCAGGTTGGTAAAACGTTTGCTGATCACTGCAGCCTTTAAACTACTTGCTATATTGTATACATAAACTTACAATATTAACAACTTGAACAGCTTACTTGATTTCGTTCCCTAAAACAAGCAGTTTCAGATTGTGTATGCATGACATGACTCCCACAGATACGATCGGTTTAAAAAAAAAAAAAAATTCTATCTGAGAAGTTGGACATAAACGACTGTGTACTAGAGAGGCTAAAGTCTTAAAAACTCTCAAGTATCTGTTCGCTGAGTAAACAGATCTCAATATGTTTGTGACCCCATTAAGTGTCACATTATAAGCCCCGGTCTTTGGTGGGCTTTGCAGTGCAAGGGGGCACGACCTTTCCAAGTAAAACAATGATTGGCGATAAGACACCTCACTACCGTTCTCCATTCTGTTTTATAATATAATATAATAATGTAGTATCCTCAGAGCATTACGAATAGCCACAAATTGTTAAACTCTGCAAACATGTACGGGTTTTATATTCGAGCCATTGTCACAATGAAAGTTGAGCTTTAGAGTACTCACCCTAACTGCAAATGCCTTGCATTAATGGCTGACTCACTCTCACTGACTATCACACTCTCACTGACACTCTCACAGACTCTCACTCTATCTGACACTGACACTCTCACTCTCACTGACACTCTCACTCACACTGACTCTCTCACTCACACTGACTCTCTCACTCTCACTGACTCTCTCACTCTCACTGACAGACTCTCCCACTCTCACTCTCTCACTGACTCTCCCACTCTCTCACTCACTCACTCTCTCACTGACAGACTCTCACTGACAGACTGACTCACTCACTCTCACTGACAGACTCTCACTGACTCACTCTCACTGACAGACTCTCACTGACTGACTCTCCCACTCTCTCACTAACTGACTCTCCCACTCTCTCTCACTGACTGACTCACTCTCACTGACAGACTCTCACTGATAGACTCTCACTGACAGACTCTCCCACTCTCTCACTCACTGACTGACTCTCCCACTCTCTCTCACTCACTGACTGACTCACTCTCACTCACTGACTGACTCACTCACTCTCACTCACTGACTCACTCATTCTCACTGACTCACTCTCACTGACTCTCCCCCTCTCTCACTGACTGGCTCTCCCACTCTCTCTCACTGACTGACTGACTCACTCACTCTCACTGACAGACTCTCCCACTCTCTCTCACTCACTCACTGACTCTCCCACTCACTGACTGACTCTCCCACTCTCTCTCACTCACTCACTGACTGACTCACTCTCACTGACTGACTCACTCAGTCTCACTGACTGACTGACTCACTCAATCTCACTCTCACTGACTCACTCTCACTGACAGACTCTCACTGACAGGCTCTCACTGACACTCTCTCACTGACTGACTCTCCCACTCTCTCACTGACTGACTGACTGACTGACTCTCACTGACTGACTGACTCACTCTCACTGACAGACTCTCACTGACTGACTCACTCTCACTGACAGACTCTCTCACTGACTCTCCCACTCTCTCTCACTGACAGACTCACTCTCACTCTCTCACTGACAGACTCTCTCACTGACAGACTCACTCACTCACTCTCACTGACTGACAGACTCACTCTCACTGACTGACAGACTCTCACTGACAGACTCTCCCACTCTCTCTCACTGACTGACTGACAGACTCACTCTCACTGACTGACTCACTGACTCTCTCTCACTGACTGACTCACTTTCACTGACAGACTCTCACTGACAGACTCTCACTGACTGACAGACTCTCACTGACAGACTCTCACTGACAGACTCTCACTGACAGACTCACTCACTGACAAACTCTCTCACTCTCTCACTGACAGACTCTCCCACTCTCTCTCACTGACTGACTGACTCACTCTCACTGACAGACTGACTGACTCACTCTCACTGACTCACTCTCACTGACTCACTCTCACTGACTCACTCTCACTGACAGACTCTCACTGACAGACTCTCACTGACAGACTCTCACAGACTCTCACTGGCAGACTCTCACTGACAGACTCACTCTCACTGACAGACTCTCACTGACTCATTCTCACTGACTCGTTCTCACTGACAGACTCTCACTGACAGACTCTCACTGACTCATTCTCACTGACAGACTCTCACTGACTCACTCTCACTGACTCACTCTCTGACTCACTCTCTGACTCACTCTCACTGACTCACTCTCTCACTGACTGACTCACTCTCTCTCACTGACAGACTCTCACTGACTCTCTCTCACTGACAGACTCTCACTGACTCTCTCACTGACAGACTCTCACTGACTCTCAATCTCACTGACTGACTCTCTCACTCTCACTGACTGACTGACTCACTCCCACTGACTGACTGACTCTCTCACTCTCACTGACTGACTGACTCTCTCACTCTCACTGACTGACTCTCCCACTGACTCTCACTCTCTCACTGACAGACTGACTCTCACTCTCTCTCTCACTGACTGACTGACTCTCTCACTCTCACTGACTGACTGACTCACTCACTCTCTCACTGACTGACTCTCTCACTGACTGACTCTCTCACTCACTCACTCTCACTAACTGACTGACTGACCTTCACCCTCCTGTTATTTATGCCCCCCCATAACAAAAAAAAACCACAACAAGCAACCATTGGGACAGGCAGATACAAGTTGCCAACATTGAAAGGACAAAAAAACTCAAGACATTATTTTTAATACTTTTTTAATATGGTCGTTCAGTTGTACATAATGCTTTTTTGGTCATATATAAGGTAACAAAAATGCTTCTGACACTTCTTTATTATAACTTTTCAGCATGCTGCAGACTTCTGTACAGCACAGCTTAAAGACATAGGCAAAGTCAATATCTCTGGCTAAACACTTATAAGTTCACAAAGGCGAGACCTATTGGCTATGCCAATGCTTGTAATATATATATGACCCCACTGATTTATTTGGCGGAGGAGCTGGGCGCCAAGATCATCGCCTACGCCGATGATACCCAGCTCCTCTTCACTTGGAGTAAAAATGACTCATCCTCCGCTCAAGCTAGAGCCTGTCTTTCGGCCGTTTTTCAATGGCTCCTTGCTGCGCAGCTCAAGTGCAATGAGGATAAGTCCGAAATCCTCTTGTATGGGACATTTCCCTCTCAGTTTAAGGAATCACTCTGGCCGGCCGAATATCCTCTACCCAATTCTGAAGGCCAGCCAGTGAAAAATTTAGGGATCTGGTTTAATGAAGATCTTAGGTTCACCACCCAGATCAAAAAGCTAGCAGAACAATGCTTCGGTACCCTAAGATCACTTGGGAAATGTCTTCCTTTTCTGCCTAGTGCGGCCAAGGAAATGGTCACCGCGCCCTGATATTGTCGCGGATTGATTACGCGAACGCCCTTTATGTTGGCCTACCTGGGTATCAGTTGAGGAAACTGCAGGTAATACAGAACACTGCGGCAAGGTCTCTACTGAACATCCCAGGAAAATCAAGCATAACGCAACATCTGCATGATCTTCACTGGCTGCCGGTGGCTGAAAGGGTTAGGTTCAAGGCCCTTATCCTGGCGCACGCAGCCTTGTACCATTCCGGCCCAGTATATCTCAGGAATCGGTTTAAATTCTATGTGCCCCCTAGACAACTGCGCTCTGCGGCACAGTTTCTGGCGGTGATTCAGCGCTTTCGCCTAGTGAGAATGGGCGGTAGCTCCCTGGCCTATAAGGCAGCAGTGGCCTGGAACGCACTCCCTCTTGAACTTCGCTGCACACAAGACGCAAAGCTTTTCAGGAAACGGCTGAAAACGCTGCTTTTTGTATAATCTCCTTAGTTGACCCTCAGCTCACTTGCAAGGTACCGCGCCGGGACACTCTTGAGTAGCCGTGCGCGATATAAATGCATATAACATAACATAACACTATGGAGTGCAGTTCAGTGGACTCACCCACGAGAAACTATGATTACTCATACTCTTTGTGATGCTGTGGGGCAATAGCGCTATAAATGGGCTGCTGCATGACAGTCTTGCTACCCTTGCAGTGCTCAGCATCAGTGGCAGCAGCAAAGCTCGAAACTCAGTATGAGCATTAAAACTAAAGGTGTTGTGTTGAAAGGAAGAACACACCAAGGGGTGACTGACTGCAGCAGGTAAGTTTATGCAGCAGCTGGCTGGAGCAATTGGATTGTAGCAAGCTGAGCTAAGGGTACTAAGGGTCCTCCAAAGACCAGCTCTTTTTACTTTTTAAGAAGCAACATTTCATATTTAAATTGACTCATTCAAACTATGATTCATTTAATTTGGTGCTGTTGTATGTTTATGTAGTAACCTGCATTGTAATTATCTTGTTACTTTCTCCCTAGCTGCTCAGCCCAGTGTGAATGTACTGCGTGGAATGTTGGTGTGGTGATGATAGTTAGAACGTTTGGGTGCATGGGAACTGAAGTATGACAGTTGGAGTATGGGCTGAGCAGCAGGCAGACTGCTCCTGGTGGGGCTGCTTCACATTATCCTCACAACCTGTAACCAAGACTTAATAAATCAACTGAAACTACCTCTCGTCTACTGGACTTCATTTACTACACATTTTTGGTGACGAGGCATCGTGGATCTCTCAAACTCATGAACTGACAGCCTTGCCAGTGCGTGCTTCATCGTCTATACACATTTAAATTTATTCCATGTGTCTGTTTACTTCGTTGGATTTAATTTTCAAAGTACAGTCTGTGTCTGGCCAAGTCGTGTTCAATTTATGGAGCCTGATTATGCACACAGGGAAAAGTACCTTCCCAGCAAGTTATTGAAGCGTTCAATGTGAAGTAACCAACAGATTTGGTCACACCGGCTGGAGTTATCAGGAACAAATTGGTTTTAAGCATCTTGGTCAGCACAACTAACAGTGTAAACCCCAGGCGGTCACACCAACAGCTAATTGACATGGGATCTCGAAGAATCAAATATGTGTGCCGGTTGCATTACAGCATGAGTACATGTTTTTTTTGTCTGCGTCTTGGCTGGTGTTTCAATTTTTTTTTCCTAATCACGGTTACGCCAGCGCAAATGATCCACAACGGTTACCTGTCTGAAAACTGTCACGAGGACTGTGGAGCCATGGTGAGGAGGCGCGTGTGTAGTCCGCAAGACTGCAAGTGACGTCTCCTTTACACTGCCTGGAATGCGTGCTGTGCATTTACGTTTAGTCCACAGCGCCTCAAGCCACTCAGCACTTTTCTCTTGTACATGCCGCCATCTTGGCAGTACAACTAACACGCAAGTCCCGTGGCTACACTGTTCTTCGTTTTTGCTGCCACCATCCAGGATGTTTTTGCCGGGGTTGTCGGTGTGCTGCGACCAGCTTTATGGTTTTCGACAATAAGACTTAAGCCATGGTGTAGGTCAAGGCATTTGAGGGTAAGCCATGATTATCCTCACACTTTCATGCCCATCTGTCTTGGCTTTGCTTCCGTCTGCCAAGTTCGATGCTGCGCGATTGGCATTTGCGCATCGTGCTCAGATCAGCATGTTCGCCCATCCCCCATGCAACGTAGGTTTGCTAGGCTATGTCAAGTACTGACTTTTAATGTTCTAAAGCCTCAGAGTACTTTGAACAAACAAATCAATTATTTCGATCTTGATGCTGTTTCCTGCCACCAGAAAGTTTTTGTTTTTTTTATGATGTTCACTTGCTTCTCAGTCTTCATCTTGTCCAAGAGTCTTGGGAATGTTCTTCTACGGCAGATTCAAAGCGTAGGGAGGAACTTGTCTTCACCCTACTGTTCTGAAGCTTTCTGGACCTTTCTGGTCGTAGTTACTCGTCTTTGCTACACTGTTGGACATTGGATCTGCTCCAGTTCTGGTCGTTCATAAATGCATTTTCTGTGTTAGTGTGTTTTATTGATTGGCATGCATGCAGTGCGGTTGAGGCATTTTTCAACTTAATGTTCTCTGTTTTTTTTACCTCTGTATGCTTGGCTGTTCAGGAGTTCACAATCTGTTTTCAAGTTAGCATTGAAGTTTTGGTTGCTAAATTCCTGAGTGCGTATTTCCTGTGCACTTTTCTGTGTCTACTGTTGTGCAAGGTTGCAGTGCATGGTATCACTTCTGTGTCCAGTTGTGTTCAGTCAAGTACAGTGTTGGTGTGGTTTTTTTTTTACTACGATGCTAGTTGTTTGTATGATGGTGTTGCTCCCATTTCAACATTATACACAAATTTTATTGCAGATTATTGCTCTATGGGTGTGCTCGTGCCCATATTTTCTTTTTATGTTTTATGTATGTGGGTATGTGGATATGTGGGTGTAAGTCACTCACCACTACTACTCATGGGCAGTAGCGGTCCGTGGTAGGAGTGCCGGCCGGGCAGTGACGTGGGGTGGGGGAGGGGCAGGGTGGGGGGGTAGTAAACCACGGATTACGGCCGAATACAGGTAAGTAAACATTTAAATAAATAAAACGAATTTCGTTGTGAGCGCTGCATCGCCAAATGCGATGCAGTGCGCGCAACATAATTCATTTTATTTATTTAATTGTTTACTTACCTGTATTCGGCCATAATCCATGGTTTACTACCCCCCACCCTGCCCCTCCCCCACCCCACGTCACCGCCTGGCCGGCACTCCTACCACAGACCGCTACTGCTCATGGGTACTAGTCCCCTGTGTACTTATCACGTCCCTGTGCTGCACTTATTCACTTATTTGTTAAACAGTGTGTAAGTCACCCTGTGCTGCATGTTTGTTGTATGGTGTATAAGTCACACTGTGCTACACGTATACATTTATTTGTTAAACGGTGTGTAAGTCACCTTGTGCTGCATGTTTGTTATAAGGTATGTAAGTCACCCAGTGCTACACGTATACATTTATTTGTTAAACACTGTGTAAGTCACCTTGTGCTGCACGTTTGTTTCATGGTGTGTAGTCACCCTGTGCCACACGCGTTGTTTTATGTCCCTAGCTAGCTTGTGATTGGCTGTATGGGTAGGAGTCAACCATCTTTTCATTTCCCCCTAAACTCTTGTATACATAGGATGTTGGTTGGGGTGTGGGGGTGTCCCCTGTTGTTTCAGGTTTCTCCACTCACCCGTGTTTTTAGGACTGTTTTTTTAGGTGCCTTTCGCCCGTTTCTACTATGCTTTATTAAATTTATAGAGGAGGAGAATGTGTGAAATATTATATTATCTTGTATATTTTTCTACGCATCTCCTTTATGCTTCTTTATTTCTTATGCATATTTTTCTATGCATTTCTCTGTCTTCATCTTGTACTTCCTTCTATTCCTTTTACTTCATTTTCTATAGCATATTTTCTTGTGAATCTCCTTTATCTTTTCCTTTCTTGCTCACAGTGGTTTTTCATTGTGTCTATACTGTTTCTTTCAGTTTTTGGGTTGCATTCCTTCTTGCATTTTCTTTAATGGTGCATATTTCTCTTTCTTGGGTTTTTCTTGTTAGAACCTTATTCTAATTTGTGGTTTCATTTTTGTGTTGTGGACAGAGGGAGGATATGTAGTAACCTGCACTGTAATTATCTTGTTACTTTCTCCCTAGCTGCTCAGCCCAGTGTGAATGTGCTGCGTGGAATGTTGGTGTGATGATGATAGTTGGAATGTTTGGGTGCCTGGGAACTGAAGTGTGACAGTTGGAGTATGGGCTGAGCAGCAGGCAGACTGCTCCTGGTGGGGCTGCTTCACATTAACTTCACAACCTGTAACCAAGACTTAGTAAATCAACTGAAACTACCTCTCGTCTACTGGACTTCATTACTACACTTTCATTATCCAGAATTTTTCTTTGCTGGTTTAAACATTTTATGAATTGTAAACGTGATAGTTAGGCCACTGTAAACTGGGATACAATGGTGCGGGTGGGCCTGCAATGTTATCAAGCCAGAAATGAACTTTATACATAGCAGACAAAAATATATAGATAATTGTGGGTAACTTAAACAGTTGTTTTGCTTTCGCAAGCGTGTTTTAAAAGTGCAACTGAGGGAAGTGTTTGGGAAGGTTGATGAACAGACAGGGGGTTAAACGACATGAACAATGAAAGACATGACGTTCCGTTTAATGGGTCAGGACATAAAGGTTAAGATAAATCAGGGAAGGGTTATATAGCCGGGTAGAAGCTTGTTTGGGCACTTTGTTCATAGCGTATAGTTACGCTATTAGAGGAAAACGTCAACTATGGGGGGACTGTAATGAGATGTACTGTTGATTTGCATTGAATGAAGTAATCTTTGAGCATATAAACTAATGTTGGTGTTGTTTAATTTGTAGTGTACCCCTGACGAAGGACTAAAATTAAGTCCGAAATGCATTGGGAATGACACTGAATACAGAGGATGATAAATGTATTGATCTTGCTTCAGAAAAAGGCCTGGATAGGCATATCCGCTGCATTAGATGTTAAAATATATTGTGTCTCTCATGTGACCTAATGAAATGAGCATAAAAGAAACAGTGGAAAATAATGAATAAAAACGCAATTGAACGTGGATAATTTTGTGGAATCGTTTGTACTGACTCAAGCTGTGCGTCCGGAATAAGGAATGTTACTTCACTCCTAATTGCGATGATTTAATCTACACGTGGTGGTTGGGCAGACCACGAGACGGGCTGCACGCAAACAAGCTTAAATGGATGAACTTGCTAGTGAAATTTTCGGAAGAAGGTGTGCACTTGGACACTCTCATTTTGTAACGTATTACTTGCCTGCCCTCAGGACAAGTTGCACCCACGATTATGTCTAAATATTCAATTAATAAGAACCGTCACATGAGAGATCACGTCACCTCAAGAACATGAGCTTGTGAACTGCTCTGGACAAACAACATGACGGATGATTTGAGTTCAGATTATGCATCGGTGTAATTGTAACCTAACATAAAACAGTGACTGTTAATTTACAAGTTTCAATAGTGGTCCGGTAAACAATAGCTTTACGTTTTTAATTCTCTCAGCGGTACACTTTAGTATTTGACGTTTTAGATATCATCTACGGGTGGGCGGAGTAAACTAGTGAGTTGCCTGGGGAGGTTTTAAGTATTGGGAGGGAAGGAGTGGGATGAATAAAAGAGCAGTAAAGAAGGTAAACTCAAAGTTTACGAGGTGCCTAAAGAAGTGGGATATGGGAGTTGGAGGCATAAGAAGAGCACAGGCTTATGTGATTGGCTGATTGGAAGGGGCGGTTTTTCTGTTTCAAGAGTTTAAAAAGGGAAGAGGTGAAAGGGAGCAGATTACCGTGTCATGCAGTGAAGGAACTGAATGTGGAGGAGTTTATGCCGATAGAGGCTGAAGGTATGGAGGATTGAAGATGGTTTGATTTATGGGGACGGGTTAGCACTGCATAACGCTTGCACAAGTTCTTGGAGCTTTAAGTTGAGGTGAAATATGTGAGGTTGAAACAGTTGCTTTCGCAAGCGTGTTTTAAAAGTGCAACTGAGGGAAGTGTTTGGGAAGGTTGATGAACAGACAGGGGGTTAAACGACATGAACAATGAAAGACATGACGTTCCGTTTAATGGGTCAGGACATAAAGGTTAAGATAAATCAGGGAAGGGTTATATAGCCGGGTAGAAGCTTGTTTGGGCACTTTGTTCATAGCGTATAGTTACGCTATTAGAGGGAAAATGTCAACTATGGGGGGACTGTAATGAGATGTACTGTTGATTTGCATTGAATGAAGTAATCTTTGAGCATATAAACTAATGTTGGTGTTGTTTAATTTGTAGTGTACCCCTGACGAAGGACTAAAATTAAGTCCGAAATGCATTGGGAATGACACTGAATACAGAGGATGATAAATGTATTGATCTTGCTTCAGAAAAAGGCCTGGATAGGCATATCCGCTGCATTAGATGTTAAAATATATTGTGTCTCTCATGTGACCTAATGAAATGAGCATAAAAGAAACAGTGGAACATAATGAATAAAAACGCAATTGAACGTGGATAATTTTGTGGAATCGTTTGTACTGACTCAAGCTGTGCGTCCGGAATAAGGAATGTTACTTCACTCCTAATTGCGATGATTTAATCTACACGTGGTGGTTGGGCAGACCACGAGGACGGGCTGCACGCAAACAAGCTTAAATGGATGAACTTGCTAGTGAAATTTTCGGAAGAAGGTGTGCACTTGGACACTCTCATTTTGTAACGTATTACTTGCCTGCCCTCAGGACAAGTTGCACCCACGATTATGGCTAAATATTCAATTAATAAGAACCGTCACATGAGAGATCACGTCACCTCAAGAACATGAGCTTGTGAACTGCTCTGGACAAACAACATGACGGATGATTTGAGTTCAGATTATGCATCGGTGTAATTGTAACCTAACATAAAACAGTGACTGTTAATTTACAAGTTTCAATAGTGGTCCGGTAAACAATAGCTTTACGTTTTTAATTCTCTCAGCGGTACACTTTAGTATTTGACGTTTTAGATATCATCTACGGGTGGGCGGAGTAAACTAGTGAGTTGCCTGGGGAGGTTTTAAGTATTGGGAGGGAAGGAGTGGGATGAATAAAAGAGCAGTAAAGAAGGTAAACTCAAAGTTTACGAGGTGCCTAAAGAAGTGGGATATGGGAGTTGGAGGCATAAGAAGAGCACAGGCTTATGTGATTGGCTGATTGGAAGGGGCGGTTTTTCTGTTTCAAGAGTTTAAAAAGGGAAGAGGTGAAAGGGAGCAGATTACCGTGTCATGCAGTGAAGGAACTGAATGTGGAGGAGTTTATGCCGATAGAGGCTGAAGGTATGGAGGATTGAAGATGGTTTGATTTATGGGGACGGGTTAGCACTGCATAACGCTTGCACAAGTTCTTGGAGCTTTAAGTTGAGGTGAAATATGTGAGGTTGAAACAGTTGTTTTGCTTTCGCAAGCGTGTTTTAAAAGTGCAACTGAGGGAAGTGTTTGGGAAGGTTGATGAACAGTCAGGGGGTTAAACGACATGAACAATGAAAGACATGACGTTCCGTTTAATGGGTCAGGACATAAAGGTTAAGATAAATCAGGGAAGGGTTATATAGCCGGGTAGAAGCTTGTTTGGGCACTTTGTTCATACCGTATAGTTACGCTATTAGAGGGAAAACGTCAACTATGGGGGGACTGTAATGAGATGTACTGTTGATTTGCATTGAATGAAGTAATCTTTGAGCATATAAACTAATGTTGGTGTTGTTTAATTTGTAGTGTACCCCTGACGAAGGACTAAAATTAAGTCCGAAATGCATTGGGAATGACACTGAATACAGAGGATGATAAATGTATTGATCTTGCTTCAGAAAAGGCCTGGATAGGCATATCCGCTGCATTAGATGTTAAAATATATTGTGTCTCTCATGTGACCTAATGAAATGAGCATAAAAGAAACAGTGGAAGATAATGAATAAAAACGCAATTGAACGTGGATAATTTTGTGGAATCGTTTGTACTGACTCAAGCTGTGCGTCCGGAATAAGGAATGTTACTTCACTCCTAATTGCGATGATTTAACTTATACGGTTGTACATATGATTACACTGTACACTTAACTGAATTTGCCTCAGTTAACATGGAAGTATAATTCTGCATAGAAACATGCCATGCAGTCCCTCTATTTTAAATATGACTGCAGACTTTTGTTCATAGGGGCATGGGAGATTTGCATTAATCGATCCACAATGCTGCCGGACACTGTGCAAGAACTAAAGCACAGAAATCTCTTCTGAGCTTCTCTTGAGAAGTGCCTGCGAAGTCTCTAGTGTTTGTTGGTAAAATATTTGGAAAACACCACATTTAGCACATTCGTTTCAGCACTTCTCCTATTGGTCGGAGCACATCTCCTCTTAACTATCCTGAAGTGGGAAGGCCACATCTTTGGTATTCGTTTGTTCAGTGCTCTTTGTTACTGGAATTACATATTGCTTCAATTTTGCATTTGTTTTACCCTGTCTACTGATTAACCTATATGAAATATCCCTGCTTCACTAATCTTAAAGAATAAAAACACAATGAGCAGATACCACATCAACAGAAAGATATGTCTCTCTGCTCCTGTTCAAACTCAGAAGTTAGGAGACATCTACCCACCTGGCCAACAGAGAATTGATGTAGTCTGGAGTCGTTTCATCTGGACTTAATGGTGGAGAGGTCACAAATGCAGCTGCTTTGGCCCAGTTCTTGCTCCAATAGTGTGTCCCGTCAGTTCCCAGGCTGGCTGTGATTGGTTCTCCATATACCACACTGCCTGTGGGTAGAGGTAGAAGTTTAGAAAAGGTACTGCTGTGTATGGTTGTGTAAACCGCCAACCATTAGAAACCGCTATAGGAGGAAAAGTGATAAAATATTAACGCTGACAAACAAATTGAGTCAAACTTGCCTAAGATAAATTTAATAACTTGCCAGGCTAACCTCTGTGGCCACTTAGTGGAATATTCCTCAAGTATTCTCTTATTAATATCTGTATTTTAGCATTTTGTCTTGCTATAAGTAGTCTTTTAAGATACTGTGCTACCATTACAATCCAGCTGTCATGGCTTCCACAGTACGATCCCATTTGGGGATACACTGATGCGATCAACTCCAATTGGAAGACTGAGAATCAGTGCAGGAAACAACATTACAGGGAAAATATAATTTGGACAGTCATAGGTGGGTGGAGAAGGTGAAACAATTGCGTGTCTGAAAAGAGAACCAATCTCATTTTTAAGGCCTCTTGTTATATAATTGAGTGTTGCAGCGTCATGATATTTCAAATGCAGATACAGCAAACCCAAGAGTCAGACACCAATGGCAATAAGATGTGTTTATTTAGCGTTGCTGTTTCACACCAGTAACTTAAGGTGTTATTATGTGTGGTATTGTCACTTTGGCCATGGGAAAGAAGCGCCCACGCATGCTGCGCTCATGGAGAGGGGAAGCTACTCGCAGCAAGATGATGACTTTTACTGCTTATACCCATGCAGCTGCCTTTCGAGTTATGGAACTGACTGGGAGGTAAATACAGTCTACCCCAATGACCTTAACCTAAACAGAGATGTGGCAGTGGAATTCAGAAGTGCATAGGTAGTTCTACTAATTAGTAGTGTGAGGAATGTTAGCCAAGCATGGCTGCTGCTTTACCCTCACATGAGATGGCGCATCCAGCACAGAGCAGAACAGTTTTGCTTATCCAGTGCGGTTCTTCATGTTCTCTGCACTACTGGCATGCAAGAACCCTTCTGTACCCCCATTGATCCAGAAGGGGACCTTGAAGTTGCTGTACAAAACTGAAAGATGGACATTATTGGATACCAAACGTGAAATACAAGTTTTGATCAGTGACCGTCAGATCTGCTCTTATGGTCTACATTGGTCTGGCTTGCTTCTCACAGTGGAGCTTTCTGCATATAATTCCAAAGAGCCTGTAGTACACTGAGGATGATCCTATGGGTAACTAGGTGTGCTGGCCACAAGCAGACACAGTGCACCATATTACTGATAATGCACTGCCCCCAGGGCAGTCACAAACTTGACCGTGCCCTAAGAGCACAGCATTAGTTAAAGATGGACCAGCTGCTTCAAATAGTCTTCCTCAGCACATGTGGCACTCGGACTCCATTTTCAAGAGAGGCAATAATCTCCATGCAGGTGGGTGCAATGCATGACTACACCGCCTGCAGGGAAATATCTGGGGAGTCCATGAGAGTCCCATTGCCGCCTTTCAGAGGATGCCCTCGGGGGTAGCACTGACTGTGTGCCACCTGTTTGTGACACCTCCTGACAGCCTCCTTGCCTCTGAGGTCACATCCATAATACAGCATGGACGCAGACATAAAGTGTTTCACTAATTAGCATGGGGCCATGTCCCCATGCAAAAGAGGGAACACCCCTTTAAGATATTGATAGGGCTATCTGCACTAAGGTACGGACAGCGTAAGTCATTGTGGTCTCTTATGTAGTACCAAAGTGCCCTGGGTACAGAGAAAATGGGTGCACATGGCCATTGAACCCATGGACACTTTTCATAATACAGCCCATTGTTGGGATAATAATCAATACAAAATTCTGTAAATGTTGTTCCTTTTCTTGAAGCATCAGTGCCTGTGTACGCAGAGTGTTTAAGGGTATTAAAATCTGGACTAAAGTCCCCACCTTTTTTCCTGGCTTGGGAGATGATGTCGACGGCACTTTTACTCATCACTTTGGTCACATAAAGGGGGCAGTTAGTTTGACTTGCGATTGTGATGGCACGGAAAACGGCTTCAGCCTCAAGCTGCAATAAATACAAAAAAATTAAATCGAGTTGCCTCCCAGTGGAGGTGTTGCAGTTAACAATAGAAACCATGCGATGTATAGCTGGAGACCTTATAGGATTTGTGGGTCACCCTACAGGGCATGCTTGACTGAAGAGGTTGTGTGGACTACATATTCTGTTGCTATGTATAGTAGCAGGATATTTTGTCAATTCCTTTCAGCAAAAAAGAATATTCTCACATCGAAACAGTGCCACATATCAAGGAAATAGACTTCTCAGAAATTCTCCAGATGTTACTGGAATACAAGTTCCACACCTGCAATGTGTTTGATCAATTATTTATGGATTTCTATAAACTTGGAAGTGGTTCCCTGATTGACTCGCAAGATCCCCCTTGTGCATATATCCTTCAAAGACCTTCAAAAGTTTAAGCATGCCAAAAGGGCTATGAAATTCCATCCACGTGTTAAGAGGGAGAGACCAGTGAGAGACTGTTCAATGTTTAGTGGTATTTTCCATAAATCTGTGCAGGCCTCATTTTTGCTCTTCATCTGTGTCAACCACAATTCTCCTTGAATATTATTTCTACTTCCACCTTCACTGATAATTTTTCAGGATCTTAGTGGTTTATATTATATTATATTATATTATATATCACATTATATTATAATATATCACATCATATTATATTATGTTATATTATATTATAATATACTGTACTGTATTAGTATTAATATAGTGCTTAGTACCATTGACAAAATGCTGAAGCTTTTTGGAAGTCTCACTCAGTTCGTTATCAGAGCAGTACTACATTTTAGCCGGTGGTTTCAGGTGGGGCCCACAGGCTCTCATTTGTGTGGACTGGTGCTTATTTTCTATCATTAAACTTTGACCCAGTACAAGAGAGAGGAAGACAGAAAAGGGCAAAAGAAGGATGAAGAGAAAGATAGGAAACCAGAGGCTAAAGGAGAACAGAAGGGATGAAAATCAACCAGGAAGAGTGAGACAAAGGGTCAGAGAGTGGTTGAAGAGTCACGAGTTGGCCTCAAATCTAGTCAGCCTTGGTATTTGGAAACCCTGATATTCAGCTGTGCCAGTGGAGGGCTTTTAGGAAGAACTTTGGGCCCAGCATGCGTTCTTTTACAAATTAAGCACTGTATCAGACCCTTTCAGAAAGTTTGAGAAGAGAGGGTAACTTATCATCCTGCAGTATCTGGGTCAGAGGTAAAAAAAAACGTAGTACCTGTGAAAGGAGTTTTACACTTAAAAGTGAGTCACATGTTCATTTTCTATTTAAATGCATTCAACATGTTTTGCGGGACATAGCTGAAAACCGAAAATTTATAACAGATAATTTAAGTCAAAATGAGCGTCAGTCACAATACAAAACAAGCATTGGCATAGCCAATAGGTCTCGCCTTTGGGACCTTATAAGTGTTTGGTTATCCAGCACAATATCCTTGGTGCAACAACATCAACTGTTGCATGGCTAAACACTTATAAGGTCCCAAAGGCGAGACCTATTGGCTATGCCAATGCTTGTTTTTTTAACTATATGCACAGTTCATGTATAAATGTCCCACGTGCTAAAAGGCCCTCCAGCTGCACCAGCCAAACGCTGCACCATGGCATATGATGGATGCACCATAGCGAACACGAGTGGTAACTAAAGTAGGTTTTACCTGCATTAGTCGGTTTTTTTGCTATTTTTTCATTTTGCACTTATTTCATTGTTGTGGTGTCACTTTCTGTGATGTCATCAGGGTCAAAAGTCATATGGCATAATTTCCAGTGATGTCATATGAGTGGTGTATAATGTCACTTCCGATACCCCTGGCATTTTGGTGAATTGACATCTGTTTTTCGCTTGCATTCTAGTACTTGCAGTCTTGATTTTACAACATGAACAGGGCCACAAGTGAAGTCCCAGAATACAAAACAAAGACTTGCGCACTTAAATGTAAATGAAACTCGAGTGCTCTGCATTAGAGCCCACAGCATCCTTGGTACGAAATTGATACATGCGAACGTCGGGTCAGAGGCATGATCACAACGTTGTGTGATAGGGTGACCAGATGTCCTGTATTTATCTGGACAGTCCCGGTTCTTCCGCGTATGTCCCAGAGCAGAGATAGTGCACCACCAGGTGTTATAACACCCCAAAATACCAAACTCAGAACATCAGTTCCCACCATCATACCTCTTCTATGTTGCAAGGTGCTGTCAATTAAGTCATTCTGTGCACACAAAAATCACTCCAGAACTGTATTGCACCTTATAAGTTAGCTGCACGTCACAGTTAGTTCTTTCTCATAACCTTGTAACCATACTCTGTAGTCTCCAGACAATGCATTGAGTGTACTGCCTTCAGCTGCGCTCACATGGCAGCATAGTTGTTGCAAATGGGGCAAAGATAATTTAATATTCTCATTCCCGTCCCAGGATAATTATGGGACAGTTTTAAATTTACCAAACGGTAAAACACGGGGGAAACATTGTAATTTAGTGTGTTAGAGCAATACCATGGGCTGCTTCCCTGAGGGCGTAGCCGAAGACAAAAAAAACATCTTACCGATTGTGAAACAGGTGAGGGTGAACCCGTAGCGCCATAACCTGGAACCCAAGTTCAGCTGCTTTCTCCCAGTGCTAGTGTTGCTGGTCCCCTTGGCGCTGCTCGCCTCTGGCGGGTTGTTTTCCTTCGCACGGGACGCCCCCGCGCTGCTGTCATGAATGCCTGGCGCTTTGGCACAACCCCCCTCAGTGTCCCTGAGTGCACTAAACCCGTAGTGGCCGAGGTAAGCCCAGAAGCCACCCTGGCCAAGACAAAACAGACCCACGAGGCAGAAGAAACGTGGCCGGTGGTGCTGGAATAGGACTAAGTCCCGAGGTGGTTGCGTTTCAGGGTGGCCTCTGGTACCATGCTGACCCCCTAATAATCTAGTGAATTCTAAGCGAGTCCTTTTGCAACAGAGGAGAGTAAACCGGGCTTCGGCGCGCAGAAGGGCACCCATGATGACTTCTGTCAGCGCTTGAAAGAACACAGTTGACTATATAGTCAGAACCGCGGCATGCACAAGTCGGGTGTGCGGAAGGTCATGGAAACAGAGAACAGCCATGAAGCCGAGACTCCACTACGTTCGCACAGCAATAGTTATGTACAGTAATGTCCAGAAAGCATTAATGCGTTATCTTTAAAGTGGCGGCAGTTTTAGTTTAGAATAAATATGTGAACGAGACAATCACAATTTTTGAGCTTGTGGACATATAAAACAAGCGCTCGCCATCTGTTTTCACTCAGCCGCTTGTTTATATTTGCATCGCGCTTTCACTTTCACTTTAAGTGAAAGCGCGATGCAAAAATAAACACGCGGCTGAGTGAAAACAGAAGGCCCCGACAAAGATAAGAAAATGCGTCGCGACAGCCGCAAAGCAGACGAGCCAGTCCGGATGGGCCGGACAAAAAGGCGAAAGGGCGGCAACAAAAATACCTCATTTCTAATGGCAGGCCACCGTTTAGCATAAACGGTGACGCCAGCCAATGGAAATGAGGGGCAGGGCTTCAAGCCCCCTTCTGAAATGTCCTCTGTCACTATAAGTTTCGCCGAGCAAGCAGTGCATGCGCTGCAATGCTAGGCGAGACCTAAAAAGCAGAATATCAAAACGTAATACATTTCACTCATTTGTAAAGTAATATAGGAGAGCTCAATAGCACTATGTAAGCCCTTTTGACATGTGACAGTTCATTTTCTTACGCCCCTCTTATAAAACCAGGATCTGGTTACCCAGTCCAGGACAAAGTGAATGTCTGAAAGGAGAGCAAGAATGGGTCCCCTCAAACCTCCTTGAATGGCCAATATTATTAAATCTAATGGCTTCCCTCACAAATCTTCTCATCAGGGCTAATAATCTCACATACATATCAACCCCGGACAGAGACTCAGAGGAGTCAAGTTGGTTGCAAGTCCTAAAAGATTACATCAGATCTTGTGCTGAATCGTTCAATATCTGGATCACAGCAGCACATGATGCTTCTGTCCCTTTAAAATGTCTCAAATTTCCCAGACTCACATCCTCTGCTGCTTAGTGTACTGAAGATGAAGGAGCTGCTAAAATGTGTAGTAAGAGCCTTCAGAGCTGCTGCCGGACCACCTACTCTCCACTAGAGACATCTATAGAGAAAGGATTTGCAAATACAAGAAACGTCTCTGATAACTAGTGCCAGTCACTATTAGTCCACATATCGCGAATGCCAGTAACCCTATTAAAGAGATCTCCATCTTCAATAGTCATGCGGCCAGTAATTCTACCATCAGTAAAACTCTGCTCCCGACTGTCGGATTTTTTCGTCTACTGTACAGAAAATATTTTCAAAACCATCTCTTTGACTTCGACCTCATCTCTGGCCAAAAGCCACCCGTTGATATCACAGGAATTACCAGGGCTTCTTCAGCCTCTTTTAATTTATTCTATGTTGCTGCTATTCTTTCTAATCTCATGCTTATCTCTTCTTGCTTCCCCTGTGTTATGGCCAATTACAGGCCAATATTGCATTTTACCATTTCCAAAGAATATAGCAAAAAGCATAGTGAATCAACAGCTTTGCTTGTTTGTTGAAGCTAAAATATTTGTAGCCCTCAACAATCTGCATTCTGTACTTTTTTTGTATGTGTGTATTTATTAAGAGTATGACTGTCACCCTGAAATAGGGGTATCTTGAAGCTAAAACAGTATACAAAGGTAAGAAACAGAGACAACAAGAAATCCTACAGATTATGGGGTAGAACTACTAAGATTTTGTATCAGGGTTGCATCACTTTGTGGCACAGCACTGACGCCCAGATTGTTGCTTCTTTTTTCTATGGGTGCTGCCTTCTGCAGCATGCTCAGAAGAGGAAAATACCTTTAGAGATTGTTTTGTGCAGGAAGGTCTCCCTTCCTGCACAAAAACAATCCTGCCATTATCACAGGCACCCTTGCACCATGGTGCGAGGGTGCTTGTGTTGGCACTAAGCAGCACACAGTGCACCAGCTCTAAGAGACAGAAGAAATGTACCATATATTAGTGGATATGGAGCATTTATGTTGTTTCCCTTTCACACGCCGCAGCACAGCAACTTAGCCTGCTGCCCTGCGTCACGTGAAATGTAAGTATGCCCCTACATCTCTTTATAATTCATGATGTTTTCAGGAAGAGCCAGGTTTTGAGGGTATTCCTAAACCTGATAGATGTCTGCTTTTTCAAAGATGTACAGGTAATTTTTTCCAATGCCGGGCAGGTGAAGTAGAGAAAGCTTGGCCTCTCATCAAAGACTGTTTAAAACGAAGGACCACAAAAAGAAAAGGTTACTCGATCGTAAATGACATTGCAGCTGTAAAAGATGAAACAATTTTCTAGGAAAGATCATTTAGAAGTGTAATCAGCTTTATGGACTAGGCTGAGTGATTTAAAAATAATGTACTCCTTCACGGTAAGAAGGGATGCCAGTGATTATGTTTGGATCAGCTGGGCATGGGAGGCCATGTACAGGCTGAGGAGCAGAGAGGACAAAATTGACCCCTGCAGGAACCTACAAGATAGTGTGTGGACTATGGAGCAGTAAGCTCCAGCCGTGACTTCAAATGTTCCTTTAAACTAGAACTAGATTTGGCCTTCGATACCGATATATCTTAGACAGCCTAATAATATTTGATCATTAATTGTATCAAAGGCCACTGAAAGGTCCAATAAAATCAGTGCTGTAGAAAGGCTGGCATCTGGGTGCCACTGCAGATCGTGTAATGTTAAGATCACCACTATATCTGTGCTGTCTCCCGGGCAAAAAACAAATTGGAGAGAATGCATCAGATTATAGGACTCGGCAAAAACATAAGTCTGACGAAACACTGTTTCTCCAGTAGTTTAGCTTGGTAAAGCAGCTGAGATATAGGGTAATAACTGGACAAAACATTAAGGTCTAGAGGGACTTTCTTCAACAGGGGTGGTGAAAGCTGCAAGTCTGAATTCAAAATGAACCTCGTATGCTGACAAGAATGCATTGAGGGGCATCAGTGAGATTCGTGGGGGTGTAAATCTCAAATTTTCTAACTGAAAAAGCAGTGGGCCACAGGGCGAATGTGTGAGATGACCAAGGCTTGGGATGGACTGTTCCCATGAGGAGCAGAGTCAGTACTGATTTGCTTTAGGTTGGCCACTGAGGCTAATTTAGAATTTGGTGGGCAAGTATTCTGTTGCAACGGTGACAGATTACCCTGGCTACCAAATTCAAGATCGCTCAGTCCGATTTTGAGTTGGGCAGACTACGAATTTAACACTGACAGAGTAAAATTTACTCAGCCCTTCCAAGTACCACACATCAGGGAGTAGACTAACACATCTTAGTACTGGTGTTCGCATCACCGCACTAAAATGCATTAGTCACGCATAACAGCAATCCAGGGATCACCCGATATAAGGTGTTCAACAAGGCTGACTACATGTCACCAAAGCAGCCAGAGCGCTTTTGGCTTACTTTGGCATAGTGACTAGTGCGCTGTGCAGAGCTGCTGCAGACCTGACCCAGATTTCAGCAGGCATGCTGGGAGGGGTGGGCACTGGCGTGTTCATGATGTTTTGCTTTACAGTAAAGTCAGAGCGGGAATAACATCAATCGGCCCACTGCTAAGCGGCTTAACAGGCTTTCTGGGCGGACCACGTGGTCAGCGACGCGTGGTCCGGTGAAGGAGAACAACACCTCATTCGTTATCCGGATGGGGCACTGTCTGCAGCCCTCACGTGGATCTGATGGTGCTTGCCTTCAGTCACTGTTTTAAATTCCAGCAAGGCACCCCAGACAGTGGTTATCACACACAGCTGAGGATGATTGCAGACGGCACCAGGCAGCTCGGTATGTTTTTTAATGAGCTACTGTGCTGAAGTGGTTCTCATTGTTGGAAGGGTGTTGTTGCCCCTGCGTCGCAAGTCCTGAAAAACCCCTTGGCAGCCGGCAGTGACCCAGAGACATAATTTCGGTCCCATACAGCTTGGCTGGCCATAGAAGTACCTGCCACAACCTCTGAGCAGCGAAGGAGGACGCAGAGAGCAGATCATTATGCACCAAAGGCGAAAAGTAGGAGTTCCTGCCGAGTGCTGAAACCAACTTAAAAGCAATGGAGCTACTTTGTTGTATCCAGAAAAAGTAAAATTCAATACATCGCCTTGTTTAGTCAGGTCTGAGCGAGCAGGCACATCCGACTCCTGAGTGTGCACCCACGGTGCCTGCAGGATATGGAATGCCTGCCTCTGGGTCAGACAGAGAGTCTGAGAGATCTATTACAGTGGACGCGGAGTTAAGTTGGGTGTTTTGGAGTTCACCAACAACTTGGAGAAACTTTGGACACATTTTAACCCTTCTCTGGCAGGGCTGGCCTGACACCATTAGTCCTGCCCAGTGCCACACAGGGCTGCTAGTTGTCTCCTTATGAAATGATGCTCCGTCATGCCTCGAACTTCAACACAACCCGCAATGATATACGCAGCATGTCCAAAGGGTCGCCATTGTGAATGCAAGGCAAGCCCCTGCCCCCATAAATCTCCCTCATTGGTCGACACAGAGGTCAATCTTCACCTGAGTGGCAGTGTAATAGACTCACACGCAATGCAATGCATGCCTTCACAGAGCTTCCCATCCCTCTTGGGGATCACCACACTCAAGACCTCATGACCTTACTGGTCACTTGATCACTCCAGATAGTGTCTTGCAGCTCTAGTAGTCCACTGTGATGCGCCCTAAGCCATGCCCAGCAGCGTGACTGTAGAGTGGGTGCTTGGTCCTGCTCATGAGGTCAGGTCTAAAGTCACTGAGCAGGGATGTATAATTGCTTCATGTACCAGGCCTCCACTTGTGAGAGACTGAAGTGTTGGCTCATATGGAAAACCGAGTGCCTCCAGCCCTGCTGTCCACAGTGGAGAAAGCATCAGTGGAGGAGGTGAACCTTGGGCTGTTGGAAAGAGGTGTCTGATTGGCACAGTCTGTGGGTGAATCCAGAGGACAACATGCACAGCTGTGAGTTTCAGACTGCTTCATTGGACACAAAGAGGCAGGAGCAGGCCAAACAATGATTTTTGACTAACCCAATATATTTGCATGTTTTTCTCACGTTTGCTGTTTGGCATGTTGATCATTTAGTCCTTTTTATTTGTCTATATTGTGTAAGCTACCAGGTGGTTCCATGTCATGTGTGACAGTTTCGATCAGTTCTAGCTTTTCAGTCTACAGAACGCTGCATTCAGGGACGTGTAGTTTCACTTTTATTTTTGTAAGCATAGCATTGACTGAAAAACCACGGTATAAAGAGTGCTGCTTGTTAAAAGCCCTGGATTGACTGATTCGGTCCACCCCTTCCTAAATGCTTCATCAGGAAGTGGGATCTGGGTATATTGCTGATTTGATTGCTCTGTGTCCCCACCTATTTTGGTTGTCAGTTTGGCTGGAGGATCTGTCTCTTAACAGGTTAATCATTCGTGATTGTTTGCCTCTGGAAGGTATGTTGAGCATTCCATGGCTAGCTTACATTAGGCGCACTTTTAACTAATTGGCCCGACCTGAGTTGTTCACTAACCCTTAAAGCATAGAGAGAAGGGATATGCCATGGGTTAAACAGGCATTTAATGAAAGAGCGGCTGTGGAACTGAGAGGCTGCGGCGCTTATTAAACCTTCTATGCCGCATTTTATTATGGTAAAAACTATGCCTGGAAAGGAGCCTTATTTGTTACTTGAGATGTCAAATCACCACCAAAGGCTCTTGACATATTTTAGGTTTAATATTTTTTATCAGCTTTTATTACTTAAGGGATCCTGGTGTAAAGTCTCATATCTTCCGCCTTGCCTTTGTGACAGTGTGTCTTGCCCTGATCCTCTCCATATTGTCATGTTATGCCTTAGATTTAACCATCTGCATTTTAAATTTTTCCGTCCACTCCTTCTGCCTTTGAATTTTATTCAAGTTAGGCTAGCTTTTTTTTGCAGATGTTAAATTCACCTACCATCTGTTTTTATCTGACTCCGTTTTTAGGTCTCGGCCTGGCGTTTGGAGCGCGCATGCGCTCCTCGCCTGCGAGAGCTATAGTAAAGAGTATGAAGAAGGGGACTTTAATCCACGCCCCTGTGTCTCGACCGTTTGCAATTGGCTTAAGTCATGATTAATGTTTTTTCCGTGCTTTTGGTTTGCTGGCTGTCACTTTTGTTGACACCCTTGCAGTTTTGTGATGCCGCCCATTGTGACAAGCACATCTGTTCTCAGTCAGCCCATGTGACAGCCTGCAAACCAAAAGCACGGAAAAAACATTAATCACGACCTAAGCCAATTCTAACAAGTGGCTGAATGAAAATATATCGGGAGCGTTTTTTTTTCTCTTTGTGCTTCACAGCCCTCGTGAAGAATTTTCTTATCTGCTTGTTAAATAAACAAGCAGATAAGAAAAATCTTCACAACAGCCATGAAGCAGGCGAGCCATGGCGCACAGGCATTCCGAGGGCGCCTGTTCCCAGCACTTCCCCCTCCAAACAAGCATTTGCAATGCAATAGGTTTCGCATTTGCGAGAGTTTAAGCTATTGGCATTGTAAATGACAATGCCTTTTATTTATGTTTTAAAAACCAACACGTAAATAAAAGGCATTGCCATTACAATGCCAATAGCTCAAACTCTCACAACTGCGAGACCTATTGCATTGCAAATGCTTTTTAGCAGCCAGAAATATCTGAACTATGTTACCACGAAACAATGATTTGTGGAAGGAGTTATGAGGGCTGTGCGGCTTGAACCGTGTGTCTGCTGGCTCCAGAGAGGCGCGTGCTCTGCAATTCACTGTAAAGTAGACAGCCATGGAAGAGTCATGCGTGTGGTGCTACATTCCTATGTGGAGGGGATCCTTCCAAAACACCATGGGATTGGATGGGGATTGAACCTCAATTATTCCGTCACACAGGAGGCCTCCAAGCAGAGGCCAACGATCGAATGGGCATTTCTACTTTACTCTTCTTCTCCTTTGATTTCCACTGCAGAGGAGATGAAGCTCGGACTTGCATCTCCCCGGTACTGCGTTTTTACCAACGTGTCATTATGTCCCATTATTCATGTCTGCCCAATCGTACATGTGTGTATGTGTGTGCCCCCGTGTACATGGGTGGTTGGATGAATATTGATCTGTTTCAGAGATGTCTACTGATCTGCCTTCATGGGCGCTTGTATTCATGAATGCATCCGTCTTTTGTCCTGCGCACATTCGTGGCTTTGTATGTTGGACTGTGTGCATGCATGTTGTGTGTCTGCACAGTACAGTAGCCAAACCTTTTGACTTTGCCAGTGTTTCTTTGTGGACGGGAGTCCAGATTGCCCCCTTCCAGGTCTGTGGGGCCAGTTCGAATTCGGTTACCACTGCTAATGGGTGGAGGGAGCACTCGTGGGGGAGGAGGGGTGGGCAAGCAGTAAATGGTCGTGATGACCAGTGTGCATGGGGGCGAGGGTGCTCTACTGACAGCCAGTGTGATCTGGGTCCGGCAGAGGGGGAGGTGACGGCGCTCTGCACTGACACGTGTTCATTCCGTCTGCACGAGCTGCCCTGCAGTAGGGTACTGTTCGTGTTTCACGTCTTCCTGCTCGGTATCTTGACCTCCTCGCCCCCCCTCCCCAGCCCAGTGTGACCTCATTTCAATTCGATTTCGTAACAGCTGGTTTGCTTCTTCTCTTTCTTCCATGACTGTCTTCTGTGGCCTTTGTACAGATTGACCTCTGACCTTCTGGCCTTCCTGCAGCGGGTTGAGAGGTAGGGAGCTCTATTGTTGACAAATGCAAGTCTATGTAGCGCCTAGTGCCATCCTGGTGATGTGACTAAGCTCCTACAATATCATAAAATGATGAGCACAGGTTGGCATCATCTTTGTGAGGGAGTGGGGCTGGTTGAGTCGACAGGGTGCTGGATTATGACTGAAAGTTCTCGAAAGTGTTCACCTGCCATAGACCACAGCAATCCTTTAAAAATAAGTATTATGCACACATCCTTACATAAACTGTCAAGGCCCAGCAGAGTGGGCGTGGCCCCTTGAGTCCCCCCCACGCCCAAAGTGCTGGCTCACATGTGCCATGCACAGATAATGCCATCCTAGTCTCTGCTGATTTGTAATTGTCTCAGCTGTGACACATCCGCTCTTTTGGGCAAAAATGTGGGTACAGTTAGTAACAAGCATTTGCAATGCAATAGGTCTCGCATTTGCGAGATTTTAAGCTATTGGCATTGTAAATGACAAAGCGTTTTATTTATGTGTTTCAAAAACCTGCAATGATAAAAGGCGTTGTCATTTACAATACCAATAGGTCAAATTTTTGAAAATGCGAGACCTATTGCATTGCAAATGCTTGTTTATTTGGTGTTCTCAATGTGAGGTGATCACTTGTATCTGTTTCATTTTTAAACAAGTAAACAAGTGGGTTTATTTTCTCTTTTACTGGTCTTTATAATGATGTAACCTTTTTAGACTGATTAATGACACTTTGCAGTCTTACGTTTTATCTGTTTTTTATCATTTACAATGGAGTTCGTGCAGTGTGAAGGATTTCTATGTTCTGTATTTTAATGTATATTAAATGTATACTTTTATGATTTTCAAGAAAAATCGAATAAAGTTTTTCTACTACTACTACGACTGATGGTGTCTCACTTCACATTCATGATAGCGCTTGAAGAAGAGAATATTCACTAGGTTGAAGCAGGCTTCAAATCTCCCTGGGCAGATGGAGAAAATAGTCACATTTTAGTTCCAACTTTCCATGTCTAGCAGCCGGTTTATCAAAGAAGTGCCAGAGAGCAGACTTTGAAGTCGAATCCAGTGTGTAGATTGCAAAAGCATAACTTGGATCTTTAAAATTCCCTAGTTGAGGGAGTGTTTGTGCAGTACACCAGCTTCAACGTTTTATGTGTGTCAAAATCTCAACTGTACAAAGAAGCCAGAGTAAAGCATATCGAGTTTAGGGTAACAAGGTATGGTTGTACCCATGCAAACCAAGAGACATTTGTTTTGTGGAGGACGAGAAACAGGCATAGATGTACACAGAGAGTGGTTTGAGGGGAACAATATGTTTGCAAGGTGAAATCTAGGAGCAATGGAGGGAACCAGAGTAGAATGGTGGAAAATGTTCTATAATGAGTAACTACGAGTACTGGAGGATAGAAATGATGAATGATACTGACGTGACAGTATCACAGCTCTGCCAAGTGCCACGAATCATAGGTCAGACAGCGGAAATCGTTTTTCATTCCCGCATTCAAGGACTTGAACATTTTGTCACCCAATTTAAAGTGCTCTTCTGAGCTTAGCAGCAGTCATTTTTTGTGCCACAAGTGCAAAACATTGTCAGTGCACAGTAAAAGCGTCTGACTGTCAGAATGTTTCTGCTACCAGTGTCTGCAAACCATCAAGGATAGGTTGACAGTTGCCATGGTTAAATCTCCGGACAGATTTCCATGGTGGATTGTTTCTGCTCTCTGCAGATGCAGGTAACTTTAAATCCAATGACTGTCTGCTTCCAGTGAGCAGCACTGTCTCAGTGCAAGCAAGTGAATCTGAACAAAAAGTAGGTGGCACTTATAGAGCTTCATATTGCACCGAAGGGCGTATTTCTCATTAGAGGGATTTTTTGGCGTGTTTTTAATTGCAACTACGTTTCACTGGGAATGTCACGCATAAGGCATGGAATGTCACACATAAAAACACTTAAACCATGGTAATGTCTGAAAACTTGACAGCTATGACTCTGTCAGTGTAAAACATACTTTGAAGTAGGTGCTATCAGAAGTAAGCCATCCGACCCTCAGCCCTATTTAGAGTGGACGGTCAGACCACTTTTTAGGTCGAGCCTAGCGGCAGCGCGCATCCACTACTCGCTCTGCGAGGCATGCTGTAGTAGAGTATGCTGTGGAAGCCCCGCCAACTCTCCTCCCATATTTTTCATTGGCTGGTGTCATTGTCCTTGGTAAATGCCGGCTTCCGATTCATTATGAGGCTTGTTAGTCCCTCTTTGTTACCGCCTTGTCGCCATTTGTTACTGCCCATAAGGACTGGACCTTTTACTTGGCAAGTTACACGGACTGCTTTATCTAGTGAGTGAGCAGTATTTTTGTTATTACTGAGCGCGGCGCCCGCTTCAGGGACACCACGCTCAGTTTATTATTATTTTTTTTTACATTTAATACCGACCACGGCGCCCGCTTCAGGGACACCGCGCTAGGTTTTTTTTTTTTTTTTTTTTAATGCAATACCGAGCGCGGCGCCTGCTTCAGGGACACCGCGCTCTTTCTTTTATTATTTTCTTTTAACTTTAATGAGCGTGGTTTCCGCTTCACGGACACCGCGCTCTGCAATAGGTGTTGCTTTTGGTATTGTAACTGAAAATGCCTTTTAATTTTTTATAAAAGGCATTGCCATTTACAATGCCAATAGCTCCAAAACTCGCAGTTGTGAGACCTATTGCATTCTAAATGCTTGTTTTTTTTATTTTTAAAGGTCCCTCACTGCCAGGTATAAGTTCCTAATCCAAAAATGAACAAGTTAAAAGCAGTTAGAGAAATTAGGATGACAAGAAAAACTGACCTAACTCACCCGACTCTGGGCCTGCAGACCCAACTACCAAGTTAAGAATGTATTTATTTGGGGGATGTCACACCCCAAATAACCCCCTGAAGCTACGCCCCTGGGTGCATTAGGGTTATCTTTAGGAGGGCCAGGTATCACCCTGAGTAGATCTCAGTGAAATCTCACAGGAAGCAGATATTTAAGGGACCTGAACACTTTACTTTCAATTGAAGGAAATCCTCATAGGTAAAAAGCCAAATTGCATTAGATGACTGTGGCTAGCACTGGCTCCCAAACACTAGATCTTGCCTGAAGAAAGAAATTAGGGTTGTATTTTCTTCGTAATAGTTAACATTTTCTCTTCAAAATAGGGTCTAATCACTTTACACTTGTCATCAGATTCCCAGTCAGTTGATGCTGATTGTGGGTTGACGCTGATTGTGGTTTCACAGTTCTCTAATTAAGTAGAAAATGGCTACCGCCATATTGGGAGGCAAAATGCTTGTGTATTTTTTTTCTCATTTACAGCTGAGTCATAATTCCATCGGCAACTGTGTTACGTAGCTGGGTGATTTATGCCCAACTTAGGAAACTTTTTCTTACACCACCTACAGAAGCTACATGAGATTTTAATTATTTGTTCTCGTAGCAGAGTGACTTGATCAAATGCAGTGCTCAATTGTGAACTCCAAGGAGGACTTGGGGCCATTGACAAACTTCTCAAAATCTTGAGGTAGAAGCGGAACTAACGTTCCAGCTGGAACAGTTTTCCAGTCCCTCCCCTTTGATAGCAATGACAAACATTCACCGTCTTGCTGCCTTTTTTTGTAATGTACACAGGGCCAGCTTTAGCACTGGTGGTGCATGGTGCCACAATCTTTTGTGGTACCCGCCGCCCCATGATCTCCTCCTCGGATTACCTCACTATCACCGGTCAAAAGTGCCCCTCATCTCTCCATATCCCCTCTCTCACATACATTTCATTTGTTTTAAAACGCTGGTAAAGGCTGGCTTTACTAATCCACTCAGCTATCCACATAAAACACAGATGTGTTCTTTGCAGCAGGCACATTAACCCTCTGTGCTACTTTATGGCGAGTCAAAACTGCCATTAGACAAAACTCCGATCTCTCTCTCTAGCAGGAGCATTAATCTTTATTACTGCCTGAAATCTGGAACTCTGCATCAGCTGCATTTAAACGTGAGTTATTGCTAAACAGCGCCCCCCAGGCCAGTGCCCCCCCTCCCGGCCAGCGTCGAGCAGCCTCACCGGTCACACGGCCCTGAATGCACAGACAAAAGGTAGGAGAAAATAATCAGACCAGGCCACGGGGACTGGTCAAAAAGAAAGAACCTGACAAAATGAGAGGAATATCGAAAACTCATGGTGAGATTAGAAGCATTAAATAACTCAGCATATTTGTCAATGAGAAAACAGAGTTTTGAAAAACGCATACTAAAATCCCCTAAACAATTACTTGAGATGCCTAAAAATTTGAAATTAGACTCCATCACGGCAGAAGTGACTAGCTCTTAAGCCTCTGGACCTCCCTGAGATAGTCTATAGGTCAAATGAAAAGTGTAGGGCATTCCAGAGGGAGCCAGAACTTCAACCACTATAGGTTCTACTACAGATTTACAATAAGCAAACACGCATTTCAGATCCTTACTATGTATAAAAGCTAGATCTCACTCTCGCTTCCCTTAGCAGTGTAAAATATACAAAAAAGTGATGGATGGAATGCTTGAATTAATCTCAGCCACTGGTAATTACTTGGTCCACATCTCAGCCCATCATCCCTTGGCAGTGGGCAGATAACATACAATAATCCACTGAAATTATATTGTTTAGGTTATCTGACATGTCATCATGGAACCATGTTTCAGTTCTACATAAGATATCAAGCTTGTGGTCTGTTACTTAATCACACACAGAAGTGAGATTTTTCCTGCTGAGCGGGAATTGATCAGCTCTCCACGCAGGTAAGATTGAGGCAGCCAAGTACCATGGAAAATGGATCGAAAGGTGTCCACATAAAGACCTAAATCTATAGGGCACTGGGAAATTCAGAAAAAAATCATGCTTGTAGGGTAAGAGGGACTTACCACCCTTAAGGGCAGCGGACATCTTATTTTTGGTCTGCAAAGACACTCAATGATTTCCATCCATCTGAAATTGCTGTATTTTAAGAAACTATAGCTCGGCCGTAAGGCTCTTTATGCCTCTTCTGCCACTTTTATGAGTTTGCATATGAAGCCCTGTTATCAGCCTCCAAGGATCATCCGTGCCTGCTCACCATCATTCCTGAAGGTTCCTAGGTTTCTGAGAGCAAGTGTGAGGATTGTGCTTTCTCAGCTGTTACTGCTAAAGACTGGAATACACTTCCCCTCAGTTTACTGTCTATCAGGTACCTCAGTAACTTCCATAAACAATTCAAAACACATATATTCTGATAATAAAAATTAACCTTTCATTGTTTCATCTGTAAGCACCAAGACATCCTTTCTTTATTCATTCACTCATTCATACAAGAGAAAAATCCACATTCAGTGGAAATGATCTTGCACAAAAATGCTTTTGCAAGAAATATTGTCAACAAAATCACATTTCTTTTGTTAGAAATTTTCTCTTGGAATTAAAATTGAGAAACTCATCAAAATTTGCTAACTGGATAAAGACTGTGTGATAGGTGTAACAATTGTAATTTCATCAAATTTGTGGGCAAAAGCTTGACACTTCGCAACCCAACCACAGATGCTTACATTTCAGCATCTGATCCACATCCAAGCTTGTTTTCTGGCACACCAATGCCTTCTTTGCTTATTTTGGTCATGCTGTACATTGACGTATCCAGCAGTTATCGTCCCCTGGATTCACATCATAGGTTACTGTAATCTATATGTTTATCAGAAGAGACAGCTTCCTGCCTCTGCTTCCCATTAGCTCATGGCCCACCCACCAGTCCCTGGGAAGAATCTGGGTTGAATCTATACTCTTATGTTCTGAGCAAAATTTGTGCAGGCAATAGACTTTCACTGGGGATTCTTAAAGTATGTTGTCTTTTAACTAAATGTGGTGACTCTTTTTCTCCAAAATCCTCATGGGTTCTAGAGGCCGGGTCTGTACTTTAAAAATTCTGCTTTTATTTGAATTTTCACTTATTTGTGGCTTTCCATAACTATCATGGCTTCTCACTCATATCTTGTCAAAAAACTCACAATACGCCCCCATGAAATGACAGCATAGAAGCCTGAACCATGTCATGGTTGCCTCAGTTTCAGCCTGCACTGATACCACAAATCCTGCTAAGTCTCCCACTTTACTCCTAAAATCATACGTCTGTTAGACTCATGTGATAATCCCTTGAATTATTGCCACCTAAGAAATAGGCAATTTTATGGTTTCATTTTCTATGTGTTGTTTCTCCTTGCTCCTTTACCTATAGGTCAGTCTATGCTGGTTGTTTGTAATGCTGTCAGTGGTTTATGTGACAATTATGTATGTATGACTGTGCATAGGGAGGGCCAGACTGTACTCTGATTGATGGTGGGGTGTAGGACCTGTAATGGGTGTTGGTGGTGGAGAAGCATGCCATAGGTGTGCACCACGTCTCATCTAATAGATGGTTAGTGTGCAACAGGAATGCTCATAAAGTACAACTGATGAAGATATCATTTAATCTTATAGCATTAATTTAACATAGTGTTTCACACCATATCAATCAATCAATCAATCGGAACTTGGAGAGTGTGCTAATCACCCCGAGGGGTATCCAGGCGCTTGCGTGAGGTGGAGCTACTCGAACAGCCAGGTCTTGAGTCTACTCCTGAAGTCGGCGAGGGAGGTAGATGTTCGGAGGTGGACGGCGAGGTTGTTCCAGGCTTTGGCTGCGAGGTGGGAGAAGGAGCGTCCTCCGGCTTGGGTACTATGGATGCGGGTGAGAGTGGCGAGGGCAAGGTCAGCAGACCGCAGGTGTCTGGTGGACTGGTGAAAGGTCAGACAGTTGTTCAGGTATTCTGGTACCGTGTTATAGAGGGCTTTGTAGGCATGTGTGAGCAGTTTGAAGTGGCTACCGAGGTGGGGTGTGATGTGGGCTCCTCTTGGAAGGTCCAGGATGATTCTTGCTCCTGTGTTCTGGAGTGTTTGGAGGTGCTTGAGGAGGAGAGTAGTGGTTCCGGCGTAGAGGGCGTTCCCGTAGTCAAGTTGACTGTTGATGAGGGCTTGAATGACGGTGCTACATTCAGTGTCGGTTAAGATCCATCTGAAGACTTTCTGGCGCATTCTGGGGGTGTTGAAGCTAATGGAGGCAACCAAGTTGATCTGACGTATCATGGAGAGTTCACCATAGTGATGACATACTTTAATTGGTATAGAATCCTTAGAATTAATATGAGCAGACCTAAAGTAACAGTAAATGGTGATGGAAGAGACAATGCCTAGGAACTCAAATGCAGAGAATAGAAAGTGCAAAAAGTGGGAGCACTGTGTATAAAGAGGGGAAAGTAATCCAGAGCTGAGGAGCCGGATGGGTAAAGAGCGGGAATGGGGTGAAGCACCATTAGACTGAAGTGAGGTGAGCAGGAACTGGGAAGCTGGGCAAAGCCTAATAGGATGCAGATTATGCAAGAGAAGAGTCAAAAGTAGGTGCAAGGCCACAAACTCAGATGAAGACAGTATTGAGATGACAACATTTAAGACAGCCAGGAAAATGAAAGCCATCACAGAAGTGTAAGTTAAGGTGTCATTGATTCAGGAGATGGAGCTTGTAGTGAAGGTGAACTGCAGAGTTAAAGATAGATTGATTTGGAAGAAGAACACAGGACGATAGGGGAATGAACAGAAAGGAGCAGTAATCTATTTGAACGAATTTGAGGAGTAGTTAGATTTTGGAAGTGTGTAAAGTGTGAAAGGGATGAATTAACTGTATGTTAAACAATTCAAAGTGGCAGACGAGATCAACGGATGAAATATGCCATGAGAATGAAAGAGGAGAAATAAAAGCGTCAGCAACATTAAAAGCAGAAGTTGAAAGTGGGAGCATAGAGGGAAGAAAGGTGCCCAAAAGTGATTTCCTCCAAGAAGACATTGGGTGTGGTGTGATGACGTCCCATGAGCACAAACCAAGGGGGGGGGGGGCAGAGGACAGTATAATCCCAATGGCTGAGTGTAGTCAAACTTCCCTATACCATAACGGCTGATGACGGAGGTGCAATAGGTTGCAGTGCCATTCCACATCTTGATGAATGTGTGACTTCAGGGAGTACCTATCTCCCACTAGATCATGATGTGCTAAAAACCCAGAATTCGTATCCTTATTCATATCCCACGTGGAGATAGGTAATTTATTTTCTCACACAAGTGTGTGTGTGGTACCAGGTATCTTTAAGAATTAGGGATCCCCTGCGCCCTAATTCCCCTGACCCTTGTTTGACACTAGTATGGGCAGAAACACATTGGCTTAGTACAGATGAATGGGTCATTTAGGCTAAGTATCATCCACCCTTGTGTACTTTTTTAAATTATACCGGAGACACCCACGATAAATGTTATTCCCTTATTCTATCTGGATCCCTTCTTTATCCAGTGGTTATATTATAAAGAACTCCCTCGTACTGAGGTTCAGTCCACCTTGGTAGTCTCATCTTACCAGTGTGGGATGAGGATCCCAAGATGAAGCATGCCTCAAGATGTGGGTGAGGCTTCCTCATCCAGTATAACTGGCATATTGAAGTGTACTAAGGCGTAGGTAGGGTGGTGCCCAAGCTGGGGACCACCTATATCACTATCACATCTTTGTGCGTTGAAAACTCATAATAAAGCAGCAGCTAATGTCAATAGTCACACTAACCAAAAAACATTTTAATATAAATATTCTGTTTGCAATGCTCAAGGCACTGGGAAAAGGAAATCAGGCAACTGAATCTATTGTTCCTTTGTCTTCCTCACAAAGCTATATATTCTCACAGTCAGCCAGTAAAAATGGAAGACTACCTATCAACAAGGCAAAAGAATCAGCCAATAAGGCAAGACTAACTGAAAATTAGGAAAATCTGCTTTCCAGTGATGAAAGAATGTCCGTCAATGAGAAAAGCTTGTCTACAAACAGAGAAAAACAGCATGCCAACGAGTGAATTAAACTTGCTAGTGGGGGACGACAACTTTGTAGTTTTAGAAACCTACTTGCCAAAAACAAAAGGCTGTCAGTCAATATGAGGAAGATGGACTGACTTGAGTGAAAAATGCCTGCCAACAGGGGAAGATTATTGGATAATGAGTATTGATTACCCACTCATAAAAGAAATTATTCTTCCAATGAGGTAAAAGCTGCCTGCCAATGGAGACAACTGTTCTGCTAGCAAAGGAAGATCATCTGGCAGTGAGGACAAGCTATCTGCCAGCAGGGAGAAACAGCATGACAAATAAGAAAATGTGGTTGTTAACATAGCAAAAGTACCAGTTAGAAAGGGAAGATGACAAGATAATCTGAGGATGCCATTCACAGATAGGACAAGCCAATCGTCAAACCAGAAAACATTAACTGAAATGAGGTAGCACTGTCAACCAAAAGGGAAAGCTGGCTTGCTAATGAGTTGAGACTGCTGTTAACATTTAATACATGAAGATGATTGTTAAATAGAGAACAATGACATATTTTCTCCTAAGTTAGTATCAACACACTCCTGAAATACATTCACATGGGGATGACAGACAGATCATGGATCAAAACCTTAGAGGTTATGGAAGGCTGCGAGTCTCACAATAGTTAGTTTGGGTCGTTGCAGCATTCTTGGTGTCTGACTTCCTAGACTCATGCCCTGAATACTCTGTATATTAAAACACCATGATTTCTACTTAAGACTATAAATCTCTGAGTATACATTCCTCTCAAAAGCACCCTCAATTGCAGCTGTCAACACACAGTGGTCTTCACAGTTATCCCACGTCAAATCACTTACACTATGTCACCATAAAATGACCATCAATACTAAGACACTACAAAGAAGTATTCTTACTGTCGTTGCATTTTTCCTGATTGCTCTAAAACCACACACTCTACTCAGTTTCAAGCTTCACCCCCACAACCATATTTCTGTTACACTCATGTGCCAATCCTTGAAATTCTTGGATCAATACAAACCCTTATGTCCCCGTCTCTAGGGTCTAGGACAATTTTCAGTATATTTTTGTCCCATTTGTTAGCTCTTACATTTTGGCAGTGAGGTGTAGCTTTTCACATCTTTTTGGGCAATATAGGATTTCTGATGCTCATATCCATTATCTAGCTTTATCTTATGTTATGTTATGTTGTTTGAATTTGTAGAGCACGACTTATCACCCGAAGGGTATCCAGGCACTGGAGCAGGTGTGTAGATCGTCTTCTGGGGGTTAGTTGAAGAGCCAGGTCTTTTGCCTCTTGCGTAATTCAAGAAGCGAGGAGTAGGCACTGATGTGTACAGGGAGGCTGTTCCACGCTTTGGGTGCAATGTAGGAGAAGGCTAGGCCACCTGTTCTACTTTAGTGGATACTGGGGGTGTGTGCGAGATAGAGTGAGGCAGAGCGTAGGTGTCTGGTAACCCACCAGGTTGGTGGTAGTGAAGGCGGCAATTGAGGTATGCTGGTCCAGTGTTGCATAGTGCCTTGTACGCATATGTGAGAAGTTTAAATTGGCAGCGTTTGTGAATCGGTAACCAGTGGAGTTCTCTGAGGTGTGGTGTGATGTGTGTGCAATGGGGGAGGTCCAGGTTGAGTGTAGCTGCGGCGTTCTGGATGGTCTGAAATAGGTGGAGTTGGTGGTTGGAGATTCTGGCATAGAGTGCGTTGCCCTAGTCTGGTCTAATAGAAACTAGGGCTACAATGACAGAACGGCTTGTGCTCTTGGGGATCCATTTGAAGATTTTCTGAGGATGCCTAGTAAGTAGAAGCAAGAGAAGCTGACTGTGTTCACCTGTGAGGCCATGCTGTTCTGATTGTTTTTACTTCTGTACAATTCATGGTCAACTGCTCCTGTCCTGTTAATGACTTATCAAACAAGGCACACAAGCTGCTTGTTATAGAACTTAATTTGTTATTAATTCATTGCAGGACTTGCCATTTATGCTCATCATTATATCTTATTTTAACAATGCAAATTTTCATGGCACCTTGTGTAGTAATGCTGCTATGAACTTTAGCCAGTTTACCTCCCCAGATGAACTATAAGTTATGCATCTCCTCCTTATTTTTCATTATCTATGTGTCCGATTAATTAAGAGTTTTGCACACTACACCTTGCATGGGGGGGTTGCTGGTTTACCCCTGTTAGTTCAAGGATTTCTGCCTCGCTTACTTTATCTTTCCATTGCCTCTGCTATAGTGGGCGTTATGTTCATTGACACCACTTTGCAAAGGTTCCCACAACTTCTAGCTGGTTTCTCTATAGATTGTGATTACACCGTTCTTCTCCTTACTGCATAAAGTGGACCAGCGTGTTAAATCAATCACATGCAGGAAAATTCCTGATAATTAAAGTATCTCTGGCCCAGTTTAACTATAGCCTCCTATCCAGGGAATGCAAAGTGCCAGAGAGTCAGTAAAGAAGATCTAATAGACTGCCTATTAAAGAAGAAACCTTACAATATGAACAACTGCTGTGTCATAATGTTGATAGATCTTTGACATTCTTCCCTATTAGTCCTGTCCAACAACAACAACAACAAAGGATCTGATTTGCTATTATTTAACTAACCAAAAACTTTATGCAGAGGTGGGACAGTTTGCATGCTTTTGAAGTGTGACATGATTTCTGCAGACCCTTTTGACTCTGAAAGCTTACAAACTATACCATATTTGCATGCCATTTTAGAGGAGTCCAGTAGACTCTATCACAAGTGAAGGCGGTACATGAAGAAGAGAAAATTCTTCAAACAAGCCCCCATTCTGTGCCACTGAGCCTATTTATTGTAGCAATAGGCATACTTGTGCATTTAAATGCAAACTTGCTATGTGGATTAATGTAACTCCTCTGTTCAGGTTCTCTTTGTTAGTAGCTTCTCAGCAGCACTTCATGCAGTGTCAAGGTTGAGCCACCATTCTTCTTAAAGTAGGTCCATCTTAATGGTAATGCTGTCCTGAAATTATGGCCTCTTCATTCAACAGACAAGAAAGTACTAATTATAGTTAGTTGTATTTTTAGGATCTAATTTGCGCTGTGTGGTGTTTGTGACACATTTATTTTGTGTGAACATTGTTCATGTGTGGTCATGGGGCATATTTTTTAACCAACTATATTACAAGGGGCACTTTATTTGTACTTTTCAGTGATTTAAAAAAACACACATTTTTAGTGAGCATCTTGTGTTACCTGTAGAAATTCATAATTTCTTAGCTGAGTCAATAGAACAAGTGTTAATTTGGGTTCACTTTAGACACACGTTTGAGTTTGTGATACTATTCTATTGAAATTTTGATTGTGCTGCCATGAATTCCAACTATTTTAAAGCACATTTTCAATTTCTATTACCTCTTTTCACAAAATGGCGGACTTAAAGTGGAGTGGCTCTTAAGGTTTATGTTACAAATGGTACAAGAAAGTGAACTCTTTGGGGTAAGCGCTACGTTCTGCTCAATGCAAATCCCAATATTTAGGAACTTTGGCTTAGACAGAATGCTAGTAAAAATAGTGAAGACTTGCTCTCACTATAAACTCAAGAATTCCCACCTGAACTAGGAAATAAGACTCAGTGCAATTCTTGTCATGAAAGGAAATTTAAATTCCAGGATGAACTCCAGAGATGTATATGTCTGTAAGCATATGGTCACCGAGGAAAGGGCCTTGCCTACCTGTGCAAGTGTCTACATTACCTGGAGCCTCAGCAGCATTTGAACTGTCATAACAAATTCTGGTATGCAATTCAGAAAAGTCACCTCTGTAACAGAAACACAGACTATCGAAATGTGCCACACATTTTCCCAATAGAACTGAATCACTCTCTGAATCAATGGCCATTTTGTCTCCCATTTCATGCACTTCTGAATAACTGATAAGAGAAAGTGACTGGTGAAGCAGTGGCAAGCATCTAACTGACTGAAGCCGTGGTGGCAGGGAAGTCCTATTAATGCCGACCAACAGCTCTGCTGGTACTAACTAATCTAAATTAATGTAATGATGACTCTTCTCTGTTGGGGCCGGGTGTAGCAGCAGCTACTAGCACAATTATCTCAAAGTACCAAAGCATTTTGCAGTTGCAAACAAGCAATATGCAAAATCACACATTTGCAACAGCAAAATGTACTGGTGCAATATACAAACGTTACTTTTTGAGTCAAAAAAGTATTCCTGGCTCTTTCTAAAACACAAATAGGAGAGGGCAGGAAAGGAATGTGTCTCTCCTATTTGCAAGTCACATTAAAACATATCAATAGTTTGACCCTACCTTTGCGGTTTCAAACTATTGATTAGATATCAAAATCTAACTTGGGGTGATAACTGATTTGCAAAGGGGAAATTGTCCCCATGAAGAGCAACCTCTGAGGGGAGCAGACAGTCTTTCAGAAAACAGCTGCATGCCCCCCCTTTTTAAAATCTATTTTTTATTGATATTAGTGCAAAACATATTGAAGCATGTAACATTCTTGACATTGTGGGCTGCTAAACAGTTGCCGCAGTCATATTTTCCATGGTAGTTCTAAACATTAATGTAGGCAATAATCATGGCTCACAAAAAAAACCACATACAAACAATAAGAGTGTCAATGGAGTCATCACAGGTCAATATTAGGACATCGTTCCTATGGTAGCACTATTGAGAAAAGACATTAGGGGGTTCAAGTGTCGTGTATTGACCAACATCCCGTGGAGGCGTGCAGCCTAGTATGTCAGGGCCACAGGCAATGGCGAAGTGTACAGGTGTGAGTCATCATACCCTCAGGAGTGTGTTGCCGGGGTCGCATGCTCCCCTTGATGTCATTACCTCCATGTGAACAATTTTTAAAACAAGGAATTGCTTAGATCAAATTTTGGTTTTGTAATGGAATGTGTTTGGTAGTAGGTGCTCTACTTTGGGTGTGCCCTCAGCTTTGCCAGAAAGTAAATAGTATGGAGGCCAGGAGTAAAACACATTTGCAGAGTAAAGCTCTACCGCACAAAAGAGTGTTATGTAAAGGAGAAAGAAAATATAGATTGAGTGGTAAGTGTTGGACTTTAAAGGCAGATATAGCAAACCACTGTATAGTAGATGCTTTGATGAAGGGAAAGTAATTTTATTGAATTTTAAAGAAGTATCTGGGTGTAAATATTTTTAATTTGTTTACAAAAATACCATAAATTCAATAACATGTCATCTTGACAGCAAAGTCAAACAAATGAATACACAACAATGATTAGTAGTAAATAGCACTGCATGCTTGTGACATGCTAAGGCATCAAAAGAGCAGCAAGTACTAAACAAAATAACAGGAAGTCGGAAATTATGATGTGTCAGCAAAGTAAACACAGCGAAGAACACACACTGGATCTCAACTACAAGCTACCTGTCCATCTACAGTCTAATAAAAGGTCTATTTGATACCTCCTCACTAAAACCTAATAGAAATACAAATGAGAACCAATTAACACTACCTCTCTATACTTTTTTGAAGAATTGATAACAAGGTGGTTCAGTTGCTAAAGCTATCTGTAGCCAGACCTTAAAAGAAGGCTGTGTTCCCTTAAGAAACATGGGCTGCCTTAAAAAGATGTTCACACAGAAGGAATGAAAATGCAAGGATGAAGGTCTGTTTTCCCTCTCTGGCCTCCATCCCTGTGAATGTACATTTTGCGAAGCGACTAATTAGCATAGCTAGGCACATTGCAAACTTAAACCCTGTTCACAGACTAGTTGGTTTGCAATTAGCACATACTAATTTTTCACCTGAGCTTAGAATATCAATCAAGCCCGAAGTCACTCAGTCATCCTGCCAAAACTGTCTGCCATGGCCTAAAGCAGAAAATACCATTTGACAGAATGCAGTAGCCGCAAGCATGTTCCGAAGGACTCATTAACATAGAAAAGTTGTGAGTCGGGTTTAAGAAAATTACTAACCCACAGCACCCACTTCTAATAGGTGGGGATATCCACTCCTTTTGTTTCTTCTCTTTAGATTTGCCCCTCAACCATACAGATCTGAAAACCAGTCGCACGGGTTTTAATCTGGTCGGCTCAAATTAAACAAACGGCTTTTAGTCATAAACGAGCCCGGAGGTTCCTGCTGACGCTCGGAATCTCACTCCCACTTCCTTGTTATTGTGATCTAACCGATCCTGGTCATGTCATGCGCGCGCACCGGAAGCGGCTGCCTCAAACAGCAGCTATCAGAACCTTCTCGAATGGGCTGAGCGTTAGGGGAGCAGTGGTGGTTGCAGAGGAGATTCCCTCATCCCACCCCACCCCCTGCAATCTTCTGAATAAAATTATCTTCAGAGTATTGCCAAATTCCAAATGCCAAGTAAATCACGTGCCTATCTCAGAAACATCAAGAGGTATAGCAGCAAAATCACATGCAAGGTTTTTTTCTCTAGATTATGTAATATAAATATGTTATGTAAAGCAGCACAAATACTCGGGGAACTAGAGGGTTTTTTAAGAGCAGCCAGCCTGAGCACCACTTCTCTAATTTTAGCAAAGCGCACTATGCATTAATTACCTCTCTCTTTTTTCTGCGCTCTATCATGAGAGGGGCGTGGATAGCCCCTCTCCTCTACATTTAAGAAGGGATGAAAGTGCCATTTTGCCCAGAGAATAATACCAGCCATTTGTTCACGTTTTAAGATTCTGCAAAGGCTTGGACGTGACTCTTGAATAGAACTCTATAAAAATAGTTTAAGGTCATTTTTAAAATTGCCTTTCTGGCTTCGTTTACTTTATCAGTCAGTTATCATAAAGGCAGCCCTAGGAAATATTTTAAAGTGCTTTCTTCCTATATTTACTGTTTAAATTATGCACTGATAAGGAGAAAAACACATGCTATAGGCGATTTTACTAATTTTTGGAGTGCTCGGGATATTATAATACTTGTCATGCTGATAAAAAAAGGCCAGGTGGCAACCCTACCTTTAAGAGATTATCAGCATACAATACTAACATTTTAAAACACCAAAGTGGGAGATTTTGAATAACAAATCAGTAGATCATATTTTCTCCATTGACTTCTATTGTAGGGACAATTTTAGGCGAGAGGCAACTAAAAGCTCAAGGTCCTTAAAAGGCACTGACCTTTCCATAAATATCCAGGTTTCTCCTTAGAACAAGATGCTTCTGTCAGACTGCCAGGTGACTGACTGTCCATCAGCTGAAAGATTCCTACGATCCATTTCTCGAATCTGTGGAGAGGAGCTATCTTTTTCCCGGGAGTTCCAGAATATTGTTAGGAAAGCTGTTCATATTTTCTTTATGTGAAGTTTAATCAGTTTTACAAAGTGATATGCAAGAAAAAAATCTCCTAGTTCCTCCAGCCAGGCCTCAGAACCTGGGGCGTAACTTCCATTGGTGCAGCAGCTGCAGTGGCACCGATGCCCAGATCCCTAAGTGGCCATTAAACTCTGATAATAGCTGTGTTTCCTACCCCAGCAGTAGTCTGAGGGGCCATTTTCCTTGCTAGCACCAGGGCCCAAGGCATCCTTGCTACACTACTGCTCAGAACCTTGCAGCCCTTGAGTAGAGAGAAACATATTTTTATATATATGCATTTACAGATGCACACTACTAACCCTGTTGATGCTGATCATTAAAATTCACTTATACAATTACATTTACAAAAGGAAACACAAAGGGGCTTCTTGTGTGAGCCTCTTTTGAAAGTTTACCTCCTCTGGTCGACTCAACACATGTCCCTCAGGCCCGGTTATTCCCATCTCTATCATTCGGGCTTGTTCCTAGAAAACAAAGAATAAAAAAACATGTTTTTAGGCCCCTGATTTAATCGCTTGTCAGCAGTTCTGGAAGCACAACACAAAGAGAGGAAGGATTGCCAAGCAACAGATAAACATAACCAAACATCAAGGGAACGCGTCTGTTCATCTGCCTTGTGTGCCTTTTGCATCAGTGTAGTGCTAAAGGAAAGTGACTGCGCAGCGACAGAGTGAACAGGAAGCTCAGAGTCCCACAAGAAGCATAGGTCGCTGCACGAGTAGTGCATGCTCTATACTACTCTCCACTGACTCAAAGCTTAACACTGATCTCGATGAGGAAAGATAGGCAATCATCAGCATTCACAAGATACAGCCATTGGACTCTTTGCTGAGACAAAAACATGCTTATTGTTTCAATGATGATTTTTATCAAGAAGGTTGTCTGTGCCCTATTAGGCAGACTACAGTCACTAACTGAGTTCACCCAAGCAAAAAAAAACAGAGAGCAAAATATTTTGTTCAATGTCATTTAAGGTCACATTTCTACTTGTGGGCTCAGGAAAACCATGCATGCACATGCCAAACTCATTCAATCAGTACACCATGCATCTGAAGATGGGCCAAGGGCATGCCGGAGACTGAGTTTGTGCTTCCCGGCCTTGCTATAAAATGAATATTTAACATTCCAGGACTGTGTTCTATTTTTGCCAAATGAGGGAACAAGGCATAAAAGTAAACACAGTTTAGATATACTTCAGGTATATTGAGGGTAGGATAAAAACTGGATCAGAAGCAGGGCCGGAGGGGGGGATGCTGCAAAACCAGCCCCCACTAACAAAAACCGTCCCCCACTGGTCCAAAACCGGCCCTCACCCTTCCGCCCACCGGGGAAACGCCCAGTGCCCGCTACGGCCAGTCCGCCCCTGATCACAAGCCATGTCATAATGTTCAAGGGGCAGATTGAAAACAAATGTAAGCGTTCCCTATTCACAAAAGGATGTTGGGTTCAAAGGACAGCCTTCTAATGAGGCAAACAAAACATACCCATTGCCAGTCCTTAAGAAGGACTGATCAAGGGGCAACACATATGAACAGTCATGTAAAAATGATATATTGATCCAGGCCAGAGTTATGCAGCTCGTTGAAGGGACGTTTTGCTGTCCACAACCCAAAGGGCAGGGATCTGCTGGTTGTTTTAGTGATTGGAGGCACCCTTAGTTGGTGGACGCCACTACAGAGTCTAGTGTTGTCTTCCACCAGAACTAACTGGAATAACTGCACTGCACTTAGGGTAAAGCATAAAGGGGCATATTTATGAAATGATCATGCTGCGCGCTGCATGATAGGGATAGGGCAGGAATGCGCCATATTTAACAATATACTGTGCATTCCTGTCATTTCTCAGCGCTGGCGCACAATGTGATTCCTAGTGCCAACGCAGGCACCCTTGCACCATGGTGCAAGGGTACCTGCATTGTAAGCAGGATTGTTTTTGTGCAGGAAGGGACACCTTCCTGCACCAAAACAATCCTCTGAGGCATTTTCCTATTTCTATGTATGCTGCAAAATGCAGCACACGTAGAAAGAGAAACTAATGAAGAGAAATAAAGATATTTCACCTTGTTACACCTCCCTTGGGGATTCGTAGCATTATGTCCAGTGTTGGTAAACCTGGGAATGCACCAAAATTCATATGTGGATGTTTGGAAACACCCGCGCTCCACCCATGGAACGCCTTCCCAGGGCAGAGTGATGCAACGCAGCAATTTGCACTGTGCTGGGTTACTCTGGATTTATCAAGCCACACAAGGCCATTCAAGGTGGCCTTGCGTGGCTTGATAAATCAAACTTAGAAGTTGCATCGCTATTGTGCCACATTGCGTGGCGCAAGGGCTACACAAATCCTACATAAATATGCCCCTAATCTTCCAGACTGGCACATTACGCACAAGCACATATGGACAGCTCGAGATTTTAAGCCTGTTTGACAATCTCACTATTTTCATGCAGACTTTTCTGACTGGCAGTAGCTGTCGAGAGATTAGACAATTCATAACAGGAGTGTCTCTGCGCAAGGTAGGCGCAAGCACTCCAATGGTTGTATTAGACTAGCCCATGATTCTGAAGATCACCAGTTTAGGCTTGGAAAGTTAAAGAGTCATCACTTTCACTAGATTGAACATGGCCGTGGGTCCACTGCAGGTGGAGAGATGTTAACCCAGACCTATAATAGTGATCAGGTTGGGCAGCCCCACTGACCTAAAAACATGGTTGATATTGACTACAAACACTACATTTTCAATGGCTACTTGATTGATCAGGTTTTGCAAGGCAATTGTTCTGTTGGTGTCTATTTACCTGTGGTTACACACATTAGCACCACTACAAGAGGTGGTGTATCATATAGTTAGTATGACACCTATGACCCTCACGGTTTAGGTGTAATTTATTAACAAGGATTTACTAATATGACTGTTGTATAGTGGGGCAAAGACATATGCTAAAGATGGAAATACTTAGTATATAAATTATGTTTGACATGATTGAAATGATAAAGGTAGATTTGGAGAGGGTTAATAAATGTAGCCCTGTGTGGTTTAGGAGCACCTTAAAGGTGGTTGGATGCAGACCATAAAGCTCTGGGAGACTGCTGTCTTGAACACCAGAGGGAGAGGTTTGTGGCAAAAGCTCAGTATTTGCCTTCCAACCTGCAGGTGGTGCTGGGATGTGGTTTTGTGTGGCGGGAAACTTTGAAAAAGGACCAGTTTGCTTACACCAAAGGCCTTGATGAGTGATGTTGACAGTTTTGAAAAGAAGCTGAAGATGTGTTTTAAAGAAGTTTCAAGGCTGAAGCCTCTCCACAATGGAGATTATGGAGCTAAAAATATCAAGCAGTTCTCTTTTCAAAAATGACTGCTGGGTCCAGGCAGGGGGTTGGAGACTCATCAGTAGGTGGCCTCTGGTTTGGACACATATAGAGTGCAGCAGCTAGCAAATGACATAGTGATCCATGACAAAATATATTTAAGTGGCTTGAGGGGTTGTATCAGTCTTCAATGATTGACACATCTTAAGAAACTTGAGGAAACGCCTCCCCTTTTTTTCCAAGTAAGATTGTTCAACAACCATGGCATCCCTCTGAAGTAATTTGAAATATCCATAATGGGCAGTGGTTGCCATCGTGATGACATTCCAGGGCACCTCACCCTCAGGCATCATCAGTCTTGTGGTATTCTTGAGACACCTCAACATTGCTCAGTTAATCAGTCCAACCTTCCTTGCCTCAGGTGCCCGATCACTCAAATTGGATTGAGTGAGGAGATACCTCACTTGCTCACTGCTGAACTAGAGAAGACAAATGTTGGAACATTTGAAGATGTCAATTATTAGGATTCCAAAAAATCTAAATCAGCATCATGTAACTTTGAAAGCCAAGACTCAATTGTTCATTCAGATATTTCCTGCATGGTCCTTGATCGGCATTGTAGTGCAACTGCAAACAGATTACGGGTTTGGAGTTCTGAAACATTTTAGAAACTGTATACCCCTAATTCCTTAGTGAAAGGTAATGAAGGAAAATGTTAGATTCAATCATTTTTAGCTCACTTGTGAAATAACAGACACTGCCCTTTCACTTGGAAATGAGTCTTCGTCTCCCTGGAAGGGACATTTCACTCTCAACTGCTAGATGATGCTTCCTTTAGATGCAAAAACAACCACAAATGAATTTTGCACTTATGGCGCCTCATTGATGAGAAGCAGTCAGAATCCTTTGGCAAAGTGAGCTTGGGGATCACTTCCGGCTTATCTGCACTGCATACAAGGAGTTCACATAGATGCAAACCAAAAGTGATGGACGAATATGCCGAATCAAGGATTACTAGTAGCAGTTACTCCGGGGAAACTCCTCTCTCCGTAGTGTTTTGGGCCATTACAGCCAAAACACACTATACCAAAGTCAGTCGTGACTAATTCAAAAATGAATATCCCCCATGAACAGTGATACAGCCAACCTCAGACATGCGACGACAGGACATGCTTCTTTGCTTCCCTCCAGATAGAGGTGCATGCAATGCCTGCCAACACAGACAGGTCCGAAGGGACTTATCAGTTTGCCCAGAGTGGGTTGTGGTCCGAGCATGCCGAAGCATGTTCATTCATCAAAGCATACTCTGTGGCAAATACCTTAAAACGTTTGTCTGCCTGGTGTAGCAAAGATGCAAGTGATTGTTTGCTGAGCAAATAACAAGCAAAGTCTGATAGACAGTTTATTGAAAGTGCTCCCAGTGCACTATAATTACCAGGGTGTCATAGTTCAAGCTTTGCATGTTTCAAATAAATCCGTGAGATACAGTGTTAGTGTGTGTTCAGAAAACAGTCAGTTAAGTGTCTGCCAAGTTCCCCTTAAGGTATGCATGTATATGCCTGCGTACGCAAGCAGGGAGATGTGTGGCTGCAGTAGCTGCACTGGCAGATGAGCACACAGCAAACCCATCTTTGGAGGCCTGATGGAAGCTGACAACATATCGACAGGAAGGAAGGATGATGCAAGCCATGATGAAGTAATTGACTGATTGATAAATGGGAAGGTCTGCTGTTTTCTGATTCGCCGTCTGTATGTGTATGGAGTGGATGAGTGTAAGGAATCGTCGAGTATTTGAATATATCAAGAGCTGGTCTCTGAAGGAAGAGTCGCACCACTTGCTGGAGCTGCCCTTGAAACAGATCTATAGGACTCTGTTCTGCCAAACCTGGGATGGGTGGTACAGTGCTGATACCATCCATCATAGGAGGAGTTCTGCTAGGCCAGGGTCACAACCCTGGAGGAAGTATAAGAACAGTTGCATCCATTTGGTGGATGGCCAGGCTCTATGGCGCGACTCAGTACTGGGCAAATTCGCAGAGGCTCTCCGCCTTGTGTGCCCCGGTGTGTGCCAGAGGTCAGAGAGGAGTAGCTGGACCGAGCTCACCAAATTCTGGAGTAAGCAATGAGTGGGCAATGCACAGCAAGTCATAAACAAGGGCCTGTAACCCAGTGTACAAATTTAGGAGCAATGTGGTTCCCAGTGACCTACAACCCCAAAGTAGTTGCAGGACACTTCTTTGTGCTATAACAGGAGGGAGTAATGAGGTCTCCCTGCTCCTGATGAATTGGAAATGAATGATGCGACCTCTTAAGAAAGTATGTGAGCTGCTAGGGCTGGTCAGAGATTGAGGTACAGAATCACTGTTTATGTGTAGTCTTTGGGGGTGGTGTACCAAGTTTTTTTTAGTGTACTGTGCTTGTGGTTATGTGTCAAGGGTTGTTAATAAACCTTGGTGAAAACTAGGGCTCCATAACACTGCTGCTTGGAGTTTCCCATTGCATTTCTGCAACAAAGGGTCTTGAACAATGATATGTGGGAATATATGGGCCCCTAAAAGACAGTTCCAAGAAGCTTAGGATCAGAGATCACCCCGCTAATTTCAATGATTGCCCAAAGTAACATAACTTGTTAATGGGAGGCAGCTATGAGGGTAGGAGGGTAAACTTTGGATAAAGAAAGAGAAAAGACTGCTTTCAGCACATGGTTCCCATTTCCAGCTTGAGGGTTAGGGATGCAAAGGGCACACACATAATTACTAACTGGTCTTTAGAGCATTGTGGTTGGAACCACCACAAAGAGTACCAAAGTTTTGCTGCCATCTCTAACATGCAGAAGGCACATGTGTAAATAGCGGGTACATGAAACTGCAGCTCTACAATGCATACGCTGTGTGCATGCAAGTATTTAAAAAGACAGGGACAGCCATTTCCCCAGGATTAAGGATTTACCGGTACGTGTGCACTTCTGTGTGTAACGCTGACATACTTGGGAACAGTGACACACCATAACTGGCATATGGAGGCTCTGTCATGTCACGGCATGACTGACAAAAGAGGTAAAAGGGCACATCATGGAATGGCTTGATTCGGTGACTTGGGCATATCATGGCATGTCTGCCTTATGAGGAAGTGGAGACCTCAAGCCTGGCCTATCATATCGAGGAAGTGACGCATCATGGAATGGCTGACACAAAAGGAAATGGGCACTTTATGGTTGGCATATGAGGAAACAAGCACATGATGGCACAGCTAGTGTAAATGGGGTTGGTGCCCATGATAGCATGGCTGGCTCATGAGGGAAAGGGGCACATCAAGGCATTAGTGGCAATTGGGTTTATCATTGCATGGCTAGTGCATGGAAACATAGTCAAATCTTGACATTGATCACACATGTCATCATAAATGGAATGTGGGGAAACAGGAACATCACAACATGTCTGTCATTTGTAGGAACAGGGGTTCCTCATGGCATGGATGCATATTGGAATACAGATATATCATGGCATGGATAAAATATGGTGTGGCATCGCATCCTATATCAGTGGGCATACAGAGAAACAGAACAAATTAGCATGAAAATAACATGGAGGAAACAGGCATGTGTGGCTTAAGGCACATCAAGGCTGGCACATGAGGAAACAGAGAAACGCCATTCTCTAGTGGGCATATGGGGGAAGGACACAGTGGCATAGCAAGCATATCAGAAAGAGATACATCAATGCATGGCTGCCATATATGAGAAAGAGGAACATCAAGGTTGGCATATAGGAGGGAAAAGGTACATCATGAAATGTATACTATGTGGGGTAGGGCTATATCATATCATCAGTGGCAGACAATTTAAATGGGGATGTCATGGAGTTTGTGGCATCTGGGAAAGGTTGGTAGATATGATTTGGTTGCCTCGTGGTGAATACCTAGGACACAGTATGGACATGTCTTCATATGATGCCCCACCTGAATACTTGATGGTAGCACGAGGACTTGATGGTAGCGAGATGCCTAATGAAGACGACAATCACATGTTTGCGGAGATACGTTGTCTATTTTCAGATAAATGCAAAGTGATATTTGGGAAGAAGTCAGTTTTATTACTAGAAATCATATAGTTATATTTGGTAAACTATTGCTTTATTTTCACTGAATAAGAACACTGGCAACAGAAGAACAATGGTAATAATGTCAGAAAAATAGATCCTGACATTTTTTAAATATTTCAAAATGCGATTTGAATGATAACTTCTGGTGATTTAGGGACACCTATTGTCGATGTTGTGGGTGGAACCAATTCCTTAGTTACAAAAGCCACTTTCTTAATGTTCGAACGGTTATTTCGGGACTCATGTAAAGGCATTTCATAACCTATACTGATCATTTTTATGGCTTTATAATGAGTATGTATACCTATTGTCTCAAACCTATTTGAATAGCTTACTTAGTTTAGGTTATTTTCTTTTCATTCTGTTGCTTGTGGTACTATATTTTCTATGCATTCTGAAACTTAGTCTTGTGATACTATATTTATATTGGGATTCAGAAGACTACAGGTCCCAAACTCCATATGTTTCATTGTTTGCAATGTCTCATGGGATCCCTCAATGGAAAACAACCTTGTTAATGAGACTTACTCATGTGAACTTCCCAAATGTAAATTTTACAATATAAACATCCTGGTTACCACAAGGTGTTATCAACACCTTGTAAGCAAACTAAAGTATTGAATCGAATCGAAAATAAGCTTTATTCGATATCACATTGTGAATCATAAAAGCGTACAAAAATATATAGAAGTATCAAGTTAAAAACTAAAAGACTGAATAAAAACAGGTGTCATATAGATAAAACAGACAAATACATATTCCTTCTGTCAATAAAATTTCTATACCAGCTTCCTCCGCCTAATAACAGCCCATAAAAACCGAAACAGACAACACATGTATACAAATTTGGAAGAGATTGCAAGTAAATAAAAGCTGGTTAACATTGCACAAATCTTAGATGCTTTAACAGGGGCTTGATTAAACAATTCCTCAAATCTGAATAGTACTTACAGAAAAAAAAGATGTGCATTGTACTTTGCATGGATACATTGTCACAAGGGCATTTCCCTAGTTCATGTGGCCAGTTATTTGAGGTGGGTAAACTGGTTAAGCGATGGAAAATGTCCAACCGGAAGCGTGTCAGAACAAATATATGCTGAGTATTGTATACATTTTCTAAATAAGGTTCCATACCATATGTAGTCAGAATCAGTTGATTCTTCAGAAGAGAAGGTTTGGTATTCTCAGAAGACAACCTCAGTTCCTCAAGTAATGAATTGCATTCCAACTTTAATGCTTTTCTAGAAATACTATTCAAAATCTCTGGGTGGTCAAAATACTCCGGATGGCCGATGTCCGACAGGAAATGACTGACAAACGTAAGCCAGGGAATTTTAAGGGCTGACACACATCTAAGTCAATCCTTTACAATAGCGCGATTGAGCTCCGTATACTCAGATGACCAGATCTTATGCCAAAGCAGAACAGACTGGATCTTATTCAAATATGCTAAGTAGGTTACGCCCAGTTCAGAATGGCACGCAAATGTGGAACAACTTTTCGGGAGGGCGAGGAGATTCCTTAAGAAGGCATTTTCTACCAACTGTAGTGAGTCAACATTAGCATGGCCCCACAGCTCTGACCCATACGTAGCAGTGGGCCGGCATTTGGCCTTGTATATGGTCATCATTTCTCTTGGATGCATAATATTCAGCTTCCTAGAGAAGTTGAGCAAGGCCGCAATGCATTCAACAAATTCGAGCCTTCTGGACGTAATCGCGCTTCTCCAGTTCCCTTCTTGGTCAAATAAAATACCTAAATAAGAGAAGGGTGGTGGGTGCATTATTTTGGTACTCTCAATAAATATATCGCGGCATTTTGTATCGCTTTTCCCGAGTTTCATTAAAAACGTTTTACTTATATTAACTTTCAATCCGAGATTCTGCATAAACTGAGCAAATTCGATGAGTAATCGCTGTAAGCCAAGGGGGTGCGGGCCATAAGCACCGTGTCATCTGCATAGAGGAGGGCCGGAATGGGGCAATGCCCGACTTGGGGAAGGTTGGAATGTATATATATATCCACAACAGGAACGCTCCTCTTCAGAAACACAACCAGAGCACATCTTGGATTCGCAGTACGTCATTTATTGAAACCAGCATAACGCATTTTGGCTTGAATGCCTTTTTCAAATGCTGCAGACACTGGTGTAGGTATTCGATGTCCTTAAAATATGGGTTGCCTCGCTGCTATTGGAGGATACCCTATCACCAGCATGGAAAGACTTCCTCATATATATATATATATATATATATATATATATATATATATATATTCACTGAAAAAACCATAGGTTTCAGGGACGTTATAGTTAGGAATTAGCATTTAATAAACCTTAGAAATTCACTGAAAAAACCATAGGTTTCAGGGACGTTATAGTTAGTTGAACATTTCACTCGTATAAAACCAGAGAAATTCAGCTATTATAGTTAGTAGAGCTAACTATAACTCGCGCCCCCGCAATGCACTGCTGATGATGTCACATATTACAATACTCATGACATGCTCAGTGACATCACTGATGACAACCACTCTGCAAACGCGGCTCCTGGCGCACTGCTGCTCAGAGGATGAAGTCCACTTGTGTCCTGAGGTCCTCACCCGCATTGCGCCAAGAGGCGCGTTTGCAGAGTGGTGCAAAAAGGGGCGTGGCCTCGGACCACCTCTCTGCAATCCAGCTCTGTGGCGCTTACTGGAGGTACCTGGTGGGCTAGTTGGCCCCCAGGGACCCTCAGTATTCAAGGGGAATTAATTTCCCAACTTACAACGCGCCAGGGGGTGCGTTTGCACAGTGGTGCAGGGAGGGGGCGGGGCCTCCGGCGAGATGCCGGCTTTTTTTAAATATTTTTTTTTAGAAGGGGGACTGTGTGGCTTCCCTTTTTTAAGCATTTTTGGGGCCCTGAGGACCCCATCCCCCAGGGCCTGACGCCTTTTTATTTAAAAAAAAAAAAAAAACGGGAAGGGGGCCGTGCGGCCCCCCTCCCGAGGCCAATTTAGGCCCGGGGATCCGATCCCCCGGGGCATAGCCAGACTTTTTTTAAATACATTTGGAGGGGGGCCGGCCTTCTGCTTTTTTATTATTATTATTATTATAGGGAAGGGAGGCAGCGTGGCCCCCTTTCCCTGGGCCACTATTGGCCCCGGGGACCCCATCCCCCGGGGCTTGGCCATTATTTATTTTATTTTTGAGGAGGGCGGCCGTGAGGCCCCCCTCCCCAGGCTGATATCGGCCCCAGGGATCCCATCCCCCAGGGCCCGGCCATTCTTTTTTTTTTTTTTAAAGGGAGGGGGCCGCGTGGCCCCCCTCCTGGGCCTCTTCTGGCCCCGGGGACCCCATCCCCCAGGGCCGGCCGTTTGCGTTGGGGACCGTGGGGGGAGCCCCAATGCCCCCACGGTCACGCCGGCTCCCCGCCTCCTGCGGGATCCGGCATTGCTTTTGCACAAGGGGAGCTGCTGACATGCAGCTCCCCTTGTGCAAAGCTAGTCTGCTTTGGTTTTGGAAGCGAGAGCAGGTTTCCTGCTCTCGTGTCCAAAACCAAAGCATAGTTTGCAATGACAGGGCGGGAGCCGCGTGGCTCCCGCCCTGTCATTACAAACGGCAATGTCCCGGGGGTGGGCACCCCGGGACATTGCAGGAGCCGGCCCTGGGGGGTGGCAGTCCCCAGGGCCATCAAGGGCTCCAGGAGGGGGGCCGCGCTGCCCCCCTCCCTTACTGTTTAAAGCCCCGGGGAGGTGGTGTTCCCCGGGGCATCGGGGGTCCGCAACGGACCCCTGCATTTAATTAAAGAGTGCCCCGGGGAGGTGGTGGTCCCCGGGGCAGTGTGGGGGGGCAGGTGCCCCCCCCACACTTCATTTTTTTAATTTTAAGCCCCGGGGAGGTGGCGGTCCCAGGGGCTTGGGGGGGCCCACGAGGCCCCCCGCACTTTAACAAGGATTGCCCCGGGGAGGTGGCGGTCCCCGGGGCTGCTGGGGGGCCGCGTGCCCCCGCGCATAAACAATTAAGCCCCGGGGAGGTGCTTAAATAAACATTGCCCCCGGGACCTGGCCCACCCGGCGCGACTACGGCCTAAAATGAAAAAAAAATGCTTTTATTGGGCATGGGGGTCCCTGTGGGACCCCCTGAGCAGGCCTAGGGGGTCATGGTGTTTTACCCTGCCCCCTTTTCTTCTTTTTAATGTTTTAATCACCTTTTTCCTTCGCCTTGTACCGAGACACAAGATGGCTGCCAACACTTCCTGGTTTGAAGTGTTGGCAGCCAATCAGAGGCAAGCTCGTGCTCGGGAGGGCTCAGCCAATCAGATCTCACAATTCTCAAATATCGATATCTGTAAATCTTTAAATATCTCAAAAACTACTGAACGGAATTACACCATTTAAAAGAAAGCGTGCTTTCTGGACCAAGACCTATCTCTCTGCCAAATTTGGTGTAATTCCGTTCAGCAGTTCAGGCTGTAGCCGTGTCTAAAGTTTCCTATGGAAATTAACATGGAGAAAACACGTTTTGGGACCCCCTTTTTTCTCGGCCCCCGCCTTGACGAATCACCCCGAAACTTTCAAGACAGGAGCTGACCTGAGTGAACAATTAGTTTTGAAAATTTCATGAGATTTGAAACGGCGCCAAAGTTATTGGCAAAACAAAAAACGCTTTTCCTACGGAAACTAGGTTCTAACTATAACTACCTACTGGCGACTGCCAGTAGGTAATATATATATATATATATATATATTCTTTCACAAAAGTACAGTTGTACTAAAAGGACGCACTCACGGGTTACTTTACAACAAGTTGATTTATTGTGCGGACCCCCCCCCCGCACCGACAGACGCGTTTCGGCGTAAGACGCCTTCTTCAATGTCGATGACATTTTACCCAGCATTTCCTTAAGTGCCATTTCATTGGTGCTCGTGATAACAGTGTAAAAGAAATCAAAAGAGGATATATGGCTTCTTTCTTTTCGGCCATCTCGTAAAGTGCAAAACATTTCTTTAACAATACCAAATAATAATATAAAAATATGAAACAATATGAAACAATAAAATGTGATTGTAACAAATAAGGTATATACAATTTTGTTAGGGAAAGACAATAAATGGAGGGTGCTTTGATATTTTCAGCCAAATATGGACATGATTGTCAATAAACACAATTTTAAAAAAAGCACTTTTCCAAATTTCATTATCTAGATACATCCATTATTTCCCTATAACATAATTGTGCCCTGAATGGGCAATGATCAACTAGGTCTACTATGCTTATAATGCTGCAAGATGATATATTTTTCACATCCAATTCGAAAATAAATAAGCTACACTTCATATAGAGGCTAGTTTCGAGTTGATTATAGAAAAAAGAAGAAGAGAGAAAGAAGAAGAAGCGATCCTGACAGGCCTGACATAAACAAATTTGAAGGTACTGCATATGTCTTACTTAATAGAGCAGTTAATTCAACAAAGAGCACTCATTTTTTCAATCATAGAGTAAAGATGGAAAACAATACTGCAAGGCAGAAGATTGTTGAAGGATCCGATTTCAAGAGAATAAGGGAAAAGGGGGACAGAAAAGTGGGAAATAAAGTAATATTATTAGTCTTGTTAAACACGAATATTAAATAAAGACTATTTGAAAATTAAAGATGTACCCACATTTCCTCGTCCCCGTTCAAACCATTGGGGGTCATTGTCTGCAGTTTGATAATATATTTCGATTCTAGGACTCGCAGTCGTTTAGTCCTATCTCCCTCTCTCTCATTTCTTTGTACCTGATCAATACAAAAGAAGCTCAATAGATCTCTATTACTTTGATGAGCTTCTTCGAAATGTCGGGCAACTGGGTAGTTGACATCCTTATTACTAATTGCCCTCGTGCTCTAAAATCCGGCGCTTGGCAGGGTGTATGGTGCTGCCTATATACCGTCTACCGCATGGACAAACTAGGCAGTAGACGGTATATTCTGAATTACAGTTGAGCAGCCGGTTTATTCTCCATACACTTTTAGGATCTTGATTATTAATCCTGTAATTTGTCACCTTTTTACTAAGTTTACAAGCCTTGCAGTGCATACAGGGAAAGAAGCCAGTAATAGGCTCCTTTCGTGCAGGTTTAGACTGAAAGTGACTATGGACAAGATGGTCGCCAATAGATTTACATCTCCTGTATGTAATCACAGGTCTATGGGGCAATTCCTTACTCAGTATTGGGTCTGTTTTTAAGATGTTCCAATTCTTTTTGAAAATCTGCACATCACCTCGGTGGATTTGCTATTATATTGTGTAATCATCCTGACAGGTGCTCTTCTGGTGTCACTAGCAACCTGCCTTTGATTTTTTACAGTAGATTTAGATTTTAGAAGATCAACTCTAGGTATCCTGTTTGCCTTTTGTTCGGCTATACGAAGGTTATTAGTCGAGTAACCCCGTGCAGTGAATCGTTCAAAAGCCTCTTTCTTTGCTACCTGGTACTCAGTGTCTCTAGTACAATTACGTTTAAGACGTAATAACTCTCCATAAGGTATATTTGCAATCTGACTCTTAGGATGGTAACTGTCTGCATGGAGAGTAGTGTTACCAGAGGTCGGCTTTGTGTATAATTTTGTGAGAAGACGATCTTTTTCAACATACACAGTGAGATCCAAGTAGCAGACTGACTTGTTACTCACTGTGGCAGTGAAAATCAGATTCAGGTCATTATCATTGAGCGAACTGACATACTCCTCAGCCGAGGAGCGGTCACCCCGCCAAATGATAAAAAGATCATCGATATACCTGGTCCACATCATGATGTTCTCTAACCATTTTTCATTTATGCCCGCCCAGGCCACGTGCTTCTCCCACCAGCCAACGAAAAGATTCGCGTAGCTGGGGGCGAAGCACGTGTCCATCGCGGTCCCCCGTTGCTGTCTGAAAATCTGCCCTGAAAAAATAAAAATGTTATTTTCCAGACAGAATTGTATCATATTCAGAAGCATGCAATTATGTTGCTGAAATTTCAGTGCCCTTTTCTCCAGGAACCATTTTATGGCATTTAAGCCCTGGGAATGTTGAATACACGTATATAGACTTGTTATGTCCAAAGTTATTAAAAGCATTTCTTTATCAATGATAATACCATCAATGAGTCTCAAAAAATCCTGAGAGTCTTGGACATACGAAGGGAGATCCCTCACCAACGGTGACAAAAACAAATCTATGTATTTAGAGCAGTTCTCTAGGAGGCTTTGTATCGATGCCACTATAGGCCTCCCTGGGGGATCCCGTAGATCTTTGTGTACCTTGGGAAGGTGGTAAAAGGTAGGTAAGACTGGACTATCGCAATATAGAAATGAATATTCATCCTGTGTGATCATTCCCTCCGCTCTCCACTGCAACAATATTTGATAAAAGGCATCAATGCATTGTAGGTACTCAGACTTTGGTATAACAGTATAACAGTCCTGATTGTTGAGCTGTCTCATAGCTTCTTTGTGGTAATGCTCTTTGTCCAGAATGACAATATTTCCTCCCTTGTCAGAGGGTTTAAAAATGAGAGTCTCATCGTTCTTAAGATTTTGTAATAATTGCCATTTTTTTTTAGTAAGATTGTAATGGTTTTTCATATTCAATGGTTTATCCATTAGGTCTCTCAAATCCATAATAATAGCCTCTCTGAAGGTGTCAATGGCATCATACGATGTTTTCGGTATTATTTTTGATTTTGGTTTGAGTTGGCTGTTACCCCCTATTTGTGTAATCCCTAGTTCTCTGATTTGATTCGAGAGGATAGATTGAATGTCACTCCCGCCACTGACACTATCTTGTTCCAAGGAAATCAAGGTTTCTAAAGTTGCGAGATCGTGAGTTGTGATCAAGGTGGAATTCGATTCCATGCTCACAGTTGGCATTATACTTGGATGCAGTAGATGTATTTTTTGAAGTTTCAATTTACGAATATACTTAAACAAATCTATCCTGATTTCAGTATAATCGGGTTCCATGGTGGGACAAAATGTGAGGCCATACTGTAGAATCTGGGTTTCTTCTGGCGTTAGGATCCTCTTGGATAGGTTAATAACCGTCATGGAATTATGATGAATTAGCGCTTGCCTCTCCTTCCTTGGCTGCGCGTAACTCGCTGCGCGGATTCCTCTCCCCCTTCGTTTTTGTCCCCTCCTTGTTTTGCATTTCTTCTGTACTGTTGTTGTGGAGGGTGGGTTCTTTGTGCCGGCCTCTGCTTTGACTCGCGCATTAGCTTGTATTCCCGAAAAAGCCCCGGTTCTGAGGTACTTGGCTGCTCTTCTATTGCTGGTGGTTGTTCACTTTCTGATAACTCCACTTCCGATTCGGATGTTTCCCGATCGGTGTTTGTTGGTACATCATGTTGCTTCATTTCTCTTCTAGGGGCATCGTATTTACGCGCGAAAGTCAATATTCTACCTGTAAGGTAGTCCTGTTCGTCCCGTTGGAACTTTGTTTGTTTTCTCTTTTTGATTACTGCTTCATAATCTTTAAGTCGCCTCAGCATGCTTTGTTTTAGATCTTCACTGTGTTTTTTGTCACTTTCTTTCCCGATCAGCTCTTCCAATTTGCTGATCTCAAGAAGTAGCTTTTCACGATCGCTCCACACGTATTTAATCAGGATTCTGACCATCCCCTTTGCCGTATCAGTGGTATATTCGGCCCAGTCCTTAAGTAGGTCAGGATCAGGATTTTCGTAGGACGGTACAGTATAAATCCTCAATCCACGCGGTATGCGCTCGTAGTCCAGATATTTTTGTAGGGAGGTGGCCTCCCACCATTTGCGTATTTCTTTTTCATGCGCTTTCTCTAGGGATTGGTATAACGTTCTCAAGCTGCTGTATGATGCGCCACTGGGGGGAACATTCGTTCCAGTCACTTTACTTCCGCTGATTTTAGGCTTAAAAATGTCTGCAGCCGCTTCTTCTCGCTCTGCAACAGTAGACATAGTTGCCATCGATACATTAGCAGTTTGACGATGGTGAGAAGAAATAGAAAGAGGGGGGGGGCCTCGCTCGATGCGTATGGTGATCTTATAGCCCTCAAGACTGTCACTTGAAGTTTATATATAATTACTATTGTAAACGGAACGGCGTCGTCACTCACCACTCTGCCGGCGAACCCCGAGTCGCGGCCACCTCACATCTCCACCATTCCGTGCCCGGGTCGTCGAGAAAGCGGTGTGGACTCAAAACCTCCGTATAAATCCTTCAAAGCGATTGCAATTAGCACGCTTATTTACATGTAGTGACGGGGATATATATAGTTTGTTGCTACAAATAAATCACGCTCTTTACTTCAAAGTGCTCGTGTTGTGTCTTTCTCAGACTGTCCTTCCGCAGTCTCAGAAAGACACAACACGAGCACTTTTAAGAAAAGAGCGTGATTTATTTGTAACAACAAACTACCCAGAGCATTTTGTAGACTACTCTCTTTGGTCATGGGTCCCGTGTCTTCAAAGTTCTCGTGTTGTGCCTTTCTGTGACTGCGGAGGGACATCTTCTCTTCACTTTTATTCAGGCCTCACAACCAAGCACGAGCTGCCACATGAATGAGCCGGGAGATTTGTGAACTCTGAGGACATATATATGGGAAACACATTTGTTGTTGCTTGTCTCTTAGATGATTTTCAATCAAGAACATATCAAGACATTGAAAACCTGTATTTGATGGCGGGGCAAGAAGACAAAAAGATATGTACATTTTGTTTAGAGTATTACAACAAGAATGCAATAAAGTCAAAATAGATTTGTCCGGATTGCTTTGTTTCTGAGAAGAAATCCACACATGGCCTAAATAAAGCCACGCTTTAGTGTGTTTTTGTACAGTAATTTAAAATGCATGACATAGTTTCGATTTACATTTCAAAACGAGATTTTAATGTTACTAAGATCAAAAACAAAACATCTTTTAGAATTTATTGAAATGTAAACATTGTTAACAGTAACAAAAGGGGTGCTGATTGGGAAGGATTCCACGCTACAACTTTTAAACAGAATCCTTTGGTGACATAAGAATACGCGATCAACCCAGATCAGGTGCAATGCAAGCATTCAATGGAAACTTCTCTTTGCTTACCTGTGCAATGATATCCCCGTTCTCGGCGTGGACCTGAGCGATGGCTCCAAGACTCCCCAGGCATGTGAAGATCTCATAGAGCTGAACATCAAATGAGAAATGAGAAATGTCAACACATTCCTTAATCTATGACAACGACCAAAAGGGGGCATAGTAAGTTCATGCGATTCACCCGTGCCAGTGTTTTTATACCACGAACCACTGAGTTGTCAACATTCAGCAACATGGCACCCTGGAGCCGCTCAGACCTAGTATTCCTCCCTCTATAGAATGCCTAGTGAGTCTGGTGGAATGCATACAAGAAGCAGTGTAGGGATGACTGCAGAATCACATCTCAGCATCTACATTCTACGACCGCGTCACACTCAGTCTGATATGAAGAGGAGTAGTTTGAAAATTGGAATAGTAACTTTACCTCTGTGTTTGACATCTGATATAAGTCTTTGTATGCCATATACACCATGAACGAGTTCACTCCTACAAAAGAGATAAAACAAATAGTAAAACTAGTTGAATTCCCTGGGGTTTACAGTGTTATAAGTGAAGTACTGTTGCAAACTATTTCTAAATTCAAATTCACCTTTAAGTATGTCGAACCCTGAAAGTGTACTATAAAGTTTGAGACTCGGCAGCCACGACCCGTGCAGGTAAGAGCGGTGAGGCCGGGGTGGGGGTGGGGGTATTTCGACATACGCTGACGAGGGAAAATTGATTATTTATTTAATTTTCCCTCGTCTTTCGAATCCTCCCCCCACCCATCGCCCCCCCCACCCCCAAACCCAGCCCCACCGCTCTTATCTGCGCGGGCCGCGGCTGGATTCGGGAGAAGGCAGGCAGCCAATGTTTAGCTTCAAGCCAGTATTTGTCTGCATAAAGCACCTTCATGGTGCACAGAGGAGATAGAAATTGATATGTTCATATAGGTGCAAATTGTTGACGTTCAGTACAGCTTCAGCAACATTAGATCACTGAGCTTACAAATATAGATATGTATTTACATTCGATCATCCTTTCTTCCTTCGTCCAGGAGTCATGGTGCTGTTCAAATAACCCAGTAATCATAAGTGGTTTTACAATTGGGAGTACCAGATTAAACCGGGGTGGCAAATTAAGAAACCTCTGAAGGCCATTGTAAAAAATATACATTGGTTTTTTTCGTTTTTTTTAAATGACTTCTTGTAATGGAGGTACTTACTAAAGGGCTCGCTCCTAGTCACTAAAGAACATTGACATTTTATCTGGCGAAGAGAAGGTTTTGTGGCTGCATCACTTCGTGAACCCTACACCAGCAAGTTTCATTAGCTATAGCACTAGGTTTCCATAATCGTTGTTTACTTTCCCTTTAATGTACACAACTTAGAAAAGAGGCATCTTACACAATGAATTTGAGCATCTGTATGATCATGGTTCACTAAAATATGCCCAATGACAGGAAACAAAAAACTGCACTTACGTCATAAACATATAAAAACACTCATTTGAATACCCTGAATATTGCATGGTATAAATAACTTACATTAATGGAGAAATTGAGCTGGTTTGCCCCATAATCCCTTCTGATGGGACCTACGTTTTCAATTTAGCTATTAAGTGTTCTTCGCTAGAATTTATAAGAAACCTTTCAACAAACACAATGTGCAATCTCCAAATATTAGAATACTGATATAAACAAAAAGGGTATGTGGACTTCGACCTGACAAATTCTGCTGACTAGACATTTCGCCAACTCCACCGCGCCATGGGGGTTACTTACATGCAGTGGCAGGTGCAGGTGAGGAAATAAAAAAAGAACATGGTGGAGAGATTGAGGAATACAAAGACAACAGATTTAAAAAGAGAAATGAAAGTGAGGGAGTGGTTTACACCAGAATACGAAAAAAAGGATGTGGGCCAGAACATGAGATGTGCCAAGGAAACCGATCAGATTATCTTTCTGGCAGCATCTCACATTCATTGATCATTCTACCCTTCTCCAATGGAATGAAAAGAGCTATGAATTAGGTTGTCACATCACATAAAACATACAGCAGTAAGGAAGCTCGGGAAATGGACTTGTAGGGGAGGACTACAAAGCGGGAAAGTCACTTGCACATTGCATGTGTTAGTGACCATCCCACGGTGAGAGGTCTTAGAATCAAGAACAACAGTGCAGCATCAAAACGTAGCACTAACTTGCGAATGTTAAGATATATGTTAGGATTCCTGAGCACTTCACTTAACAGCTTCTAGGTTCTAGCTACAAATTCAAGCGGATCATTCTCTTGGGAGTTTTGGTCTAGTTGTGATTTAGACGTGCCCTTAGTTTTTGGCTTGTCTGCTTAGTTCTTTTAAATACAACAAAGATATTAACTCTTTGCAATGTATTGCCAGGAAGGTTGGAGGGGTCTTTTTTCCGAACAGTTTGCTGTATCCTTTTTTGCTGGGGTGACACGATGTTGAGAAGTGCTGGCAAATAAATGTACTCAAATACCTCATTTGGCTTGCTGTTTTGTCAGGATTTGTCCTGATTTAAGTAGCTGTGCAAGAGCTTCCATAATGGGTTGTTCCCGGAGTTGCCATAGATTCCTTTTACTAAAGTATCTGGAATGCAGTACAACTGAACGTGGAAAGCAGTGTGGAAACAAAGGTGTGAGTTAAATCTAAAGGGAAAAAGAGGGGGGATATACAGTGTTGCAAATGGGTACATTTTAGATCTCACGCACACCATCTTTATTACAATGTATTGGAAATCAGGAGTGAGCAATGGCAAATACTAAACGGGGGGTGGTGTCCCTAATTCTTAGATATGTTTCAGCAAAACAAGTAAAAAGGGAGGGCTGTGCAACCAAACACTTCACGTCACTCTTACAAGTCCTTCTGCAATATTTCTTTGCTCGCAGAAGGACAAACCCACAGCATGACCAATAATTGTATACAGAAATTGACAGCATATTCTAACATAATTCAAACAAATGCAGGTCAAGCAATGAACAATTTCTAATCTATTTAGGAAAATTGATCAAGACTTATGGGGTACCCTTTTGTGGTACAAAAGGGGGTTGTCTGCTCAATCATCACAATGTTCAGTGTTCAGCATACATGAACATTTTAAATGTTCCTCATATTTTCTTTGGTCAAAAGATGCTAAAGATTCAGCTGTTCCACTGCTCATGTAAAAATAGTGCTTGGCTGTGGATTATCTCCCTGCACTGAGTTGAGTCTCTTTTGTATCTCCTGTCAGGAGTCTTTCAGTCCTGGTCAGTGGGTAGCAACAATGGCACTCAAGGGTGTATAAAGTTAACCTGAACCCTATTGTCCAACTGCCCCATTCCATAACGCAGGACGAGGAACCTTTCTTTTTTCCTAAGAGCAAATCAGAATTATTCTAAAAGGGAGCCAATGACTCCTGCAAGCCACTAGGGCAGAGTAACATCAGGAGCCAATGCTGATGAAAGAATAATAGAAACAATGGGTGAGATTTAACAAATCTCCCCGCAACGCAACGCAGCCTCCCGCGAGGCTGCGCTGCGTTGCGCAACAGGGAGGGAGCAGGAGAGTGCCATATCTTCAAAGATATGGCTCTCTCCTCCCCTTTCCCTTGCGCCAGTGCTGATTACAGCTGCCGTACACCACGCACACACCTTAGCGCCATAGCACTAGGGTGTGTGCGTGAGACCAGTATAGGTTTTGTACAGGAAGGGTACCCTTCTTGTACAAAATACTATTCTAGACACAAGGGAAAGCGTTTCCCACTTTGTATGCGTGCTGCACAGTGCAGCAGGCATGCAAAGTCGGAAAAGCATGGAGAAATGAAAGCATTTCTACTTCCTTGCACCTGGTTTAAAAAGGCGCAGTTTTCTCACGCTAAACCCAATCTACTGTTTTTAGTAGATTGGGTTTAGCGTGAGAAACCTTGGGTGGTTGCATGGGAACGCCCATGCACCACCCTTGGCACGCCCCCATGGCGCAAAGTAATGCAAAGCAGCGCTATGTGCTGCTTCGCATTACTTTTATGTTATTTCCAGCGCTAACCAAGTTTAGCGCTGGAAAGTTGATCAGGAAAAAAAGATTTTGCGACGATTCACGTCACTTTTGTGACGCAAACACGTTGCAAAATCTTAGTAAATCTCCCCCAATCTGTCATATCGTTTGGTTAAAATTGAGAAGAGAAGCAGCTAAGCCCCCAACTGTCCCAAAGGTGACTGCTAAATTCTAATGTCACTAAGGCTGTAGTATCCTTATTAATCAGTGGAGGAGAAGAGAAAACAAGATGTACTGACCTGGGAAATAAGCTAGCAGTGTACAAAATCTGCAATTAGTTTTTTGTGAAACATGTGTAATTTTCCTGAAATTAAAGATATTATGCAAAATGCATTTTGCTGGATTCTCAAGTAACTTTTCTCCACAAGGGTATACCTTGCACAGGGGGCAGAGCCAGCCACGATGGAGTAGGCAGCTCGGAGCCGGAGTTCCTCGCTGCCACTCGGACACCCGGCTGCCCCAGACACCCGTGCGGTACTCCAGCCACCTCTCCGAGAGCATAGGTGGCCCAGGAGTGTCGAGGATGCTGCCGGCGAGGGGGGCGACATACCCAATCTGGTATGTGCACGGATCCCAGGGGAAGCCAGTGCCACCTGAGGAAACCCCCAGGACGATGGCCCTGTAGTCATGGAATGACTGCGGGCCTCGCAGTATTGTACAGCACGGCCTCTGTTGGATTTCTGGCCCCCTCTGGAGCGGCAGCGGGGGCCAGACTGAATGAGCCTGCTCCACGAGCAGCCACGGGTGTCAGGCAGCATTTTAGTGGGAGTCGGCCTGGGACGACGGGCCCTTCCCATTGATAGTGCGGCCATCACCCAGCTGGGGCAGCAGAGGAGAGGACTGCCCCTCCAGGCAGAGGGGGGCGGCTTGCTACATCCCGGTGGGGGCCTTGTGACTGCCTTTGTGCCTTTACCGGCGGCAGAATGGTACACGGGGTGGATAGCTCCTCTTAATTTCCCTGACATCATCCTGAGGCGCTTTGTTAGGGCACTGGAGGCCTTTGATTGGAGGTACATCCACCCCGTGCTGGGGCCAATTCTTTTTTTTTACTGAGAAATAGCATATGTTTGTTTTTAAGACTTCAAATTGCATCACTGCAAAACTGTAATGAGCTTCATTGAAATTAATTAAGTCCAGAGTTACTGTGAAAAGCAACTTATTTTTCTCATTTTGAACAGATAGATTTCAAAATAACTAACAATCGTCGACACATCATAAACACATTTTGGAATATGACACTAAGCAAATGTTATCCAAGTGGTTAATGCTTAACCTCATCCCCTTAACCTTGTACCCCCAGAATAGATATAATTTCTTAACCACATAAACTTAACCTCTATACCCTATGTCTTTAACTCCAGTCCATAACACATTGAACCTTAATCCTAAATTCTTGAAATCTGTAACCCAAACCCTTAATTCGTAACCCTATACCCGTAACCCCTTGTACTTGACCCTAACCCAGCATCCCTATATTCAATTCCCTATACCCCAAATATTTTACTCTAAACCTTATCCCATAATCCATACCTTAAACCCACATTTTGTATGGACTTATTCTCGAACCCATAATCTTATACCCAAAACCTTAATCCTATGCCCCAAACCCTTATCCCTGTACTCCAAACCCTATATCTCTAACCCCAACCTCTCATGCTAAAACCTAACCCCCTAAAGCTTATACCTCAAACCACACACCCATAAACCCAACCCCTTAAACCAATCGCCTGTTCCACACTGTCATAACTTCAATACATTTTGGGAACACACACTTGGGAAGTATTGCTTTTCAAGGTATTTCTTTGTTTTTTTAGAAATAATTGGGAAGTGTTTGTTTTAAAAGTGTTATTTTTGAAGTTTTGGGACAATACCGTCTTTTAGAAGAAACACAACTACTATATCCCCGCCTTTGCACAGTTGCATGTACCCTAAAGAAACTCTCATTGTAAAATGAGCAAATAGGACAAGGATGATGTATAATGACATTATGCCCTAGAAAACATAGATAGTTCTGACAGTCATCTTCACAAATTAACTAATAAAGGAATCCACTTAATTTAGATGTTTTCTTTTTTCTTCTGTTAGATTAAGACAAGTCTTTCATATGATCTCTCTGTACAAATGAAACTGAGCCTTTGTGGCGTTTATTGAGATTAACTTTCTTCAATACCGCGATCCTCTTTTCAGCACAAGGCTGAGGGTCTCACAGCCTCTCTCCATTCTTCACTCTCTCCAATCATCACTCTTTCTCTCTATGTCTATCCTTTATTTGTTTCTCTCTCCATTTCTTTCTTTGTCTTTCACATACATTCACTCTACATTTTTCTCTCCTACCCCTTTATGTTTGGTTATGGTTAAATACCTTTATTTAAAGCTATTGTACATGATGAGCAGCATGGAATAAGCCATTCGAACAGACCAGCTTAGTGTATTATGCTATATAATAATATCACTGTTGATGGAGGAAAGGGGCATCATGGCCTCACCTCATGGTTTTGTTTTATCAAAACTCAGTGAATATTTGTCTTTAATCGTTTGTTAAGGTCTTATGAGCAAAGCTAAACATAACTTCACTTAAACTTTGTTTGTTTTCCATAAAAGTATATATGTTTTTTATCAAAGAACACATCCAACTGTTCCTTGCGCCTAGTCTTCTATTTACAGCCAACCCACTCAGCACTGCCTTTGGCTGTGTGCAGTAGGAGTTAAACACAGGGCCTGGGTTTGGCTTCGCCCCACGCCCCACTTCTTGCAGGCAGTCAACCTCAGCAGTGCACTGCCTTTGGCCATGCTAGTGGGGGTCATGCATTTCTGGCTGCAGTGCCTTCCTTAGGCCTGGCCCTGTGCCCAACCTGCCACAGGTGACCAAGTCTGCGTCCAAAGCACTGCTTTGGCAATTTAAAAAAAAAAAAAATATATATATATATAGGATTTGTGAATACTGTGACAAATGGCACCGAAAGGAGTTAAACCAAAGAAAGCAAAGACACTTCCTTAAGTTCTACTTATATGACAATTTTGGTGTAATGCCGTTCATGGAGCAAAGAATCCAATTCGAGTTAAAACGGAAATGCCCTTTTTGGACTGCACCTTTTTTAAGCCCCTGCATGATGGGCCTGCACAAAGCTTGCCATAAAGAACTGAGGTGGATGAACTTTTTTGGGGAACTTTTTTTCAGATTTGTCAACCTTCTAAATCCGCCTTTTTGATGGAAATCTTGGCCTAACCATAAAGGATGCCTGCTTGTATTATGTATATCTATAGATCTACATATCTATCTATCTGTCTATCTATCTATCTGTCTATCTGTCTGTCTGTCTGTCTGTCTGTCTATCTATCTATATATCTATATATATATGTATATATATATATATATAGAGAGAGAGAGAGAGAGTGAAAAGGAGAATGAGAGAGGGGGAGAAAGAGAGTGAGACAGATGATCTTTTTCTCATATGTTAATTCATGTCTGATGTGTCTGTTCATTCATTGATCAGTATATCTGTCTGTTCGTTGCACTGTCTGTTCAGCCATTTCTCTGTCTGTCTAGCCCTCTACCTGTGGGTCTCTATCTTTGAACGTATCGCTCTATCTGCCAGTCTGTCTTCAAGTTCATATAGCCGTATTCCTCTCTGTTCTCTTGCAGTTGTAGCACCGATGCAATCAATTTCTTATCCTCTTTAGCTTATAATGGATACAAAGAGCTGACCAAAGGAGGCCCGCGTCATCATGCACATTTCTGCTCCTTTAGTACTGCGATCAATGACCCAGAACCCTCCATTTTCTGCCCCACGCCCAAAAAGCCATTCTGCCTTCACCCACCTTTCTGTTTGATGATCGCCTCCACCTCCTGCTTCACGCTCTCATTCCAGTGGGTGATGTCGACGTGCAGGGCATAGTCGCAGCAGGCCTTGGCATCGGCCCACTCCCGCCACTTTCCCAGAGCTTCAGTCAGGCTGCATTCGGGCTCCGGGATCACATGGTCAACTGGGCGTGGAGAGGAGAGGGAGAGATGAGGTTACTGCCGAACTTCGGGCTTCGCAAAGCTCCAACCACAGACATATAACAGAACCCAGAGGAGACAACCTATAATATATGTGCAAACTCATAGACATTAAGAAGGGACAACTGCCACAGGACAGCAAGAGGGTCACTGATTTATGGGAAATTTGGATCAGTCACATGTCAGTGTTAGAAATGGGATCTCTAGTTGGCAAGGGCTCGCACCTTTGTCCAAGTAGGGACCCGTCTTCCTAGTCAGGGTAAGGGTGTTACACTCGTGAAGTAACCCCTGCTCACCCTCGTGGTAGCTTGGCACGAGCAGTCAGGCTTAATTCAGAGGCAGTGTGTAAAGCATTTGCACATAACCAACAGTAATACAGTGTAAGCACTACAAACGGACACCACACCAGTTTAGAAAAATAACCAATATTTTATATTCAAGACAAGACCAATTACGACAAAAATCCACAATACTGTACTTTAAAAATGAATGCTTGATAAGGTAACTTCTTCTTTGCAAGAATAGTTCAAAAGCAAAGTTCGTACGAGTCGGTAGCTCCGTCCGAGCCTACCGTGATGCTGAAAACCCCAGAGTCTAACAGTTCCAGCCGACCGCGTCGATACGGGCCAGTAGAGTCATGAACAGACTCGGTTACAGTACCTTTCTCGTTGTGGCTGGTACGGAGTGTACGAGCCGGTCGGCGTTCGTCGCGGTTGCGGTGCAAGACGGAGCGATGCAAGGTGCGGTGTCCCTCGATGCGGTGCAGGCAGCGGCTCGGTGAGCGTCGTGCAGACGGAGTCGGTGAGTCCAAGGCGTGCGATGCAGGGTGAGACGATGCTCGATGCGGTGCTGACAGGTTGCGATGCAGGCGACCAAGCCGGAGTGCGGGAGCTGGCGTCGGACAGCGGTGCGAGTCGGAGCGGTGCGTCGCAGACGTGCGAGCGGTGCCCCAAATGCGGTGCGGTCACGAGTCTTGAGCCAGTTGCAGCGACCGCGTCGGTCGGGTCCGGCTGGTTCAGTGAAGCGATGCGATGCGAACTGCGGTGCCCCCAGGTCACGGTGCAAGCAGCGGCTCGATGTTGGCGGCGTTGGACGTCGCCCACGGTGAGTCCAGGGTTGCGATGCGAAGCGGGGCGATGCGGTCTGCGGTGCAAACAGGTCACCGGTCAGGGATGGATTCGGTTGACGGAGTCGGTTGCGGTTCCCTTCCTCTGTGGCAACTGAAACAGCGTTCCAGAGGCGGTACCCAGAGGCTTGTGAAGTCTTTGCAGTCCCTGAGACTTCTTAACAGGAGGCCAGCTCGGTTCCAGGCCCTTGGAGATACTCAGCACAAGTTTGTAGAAAGTTCAGTCCTTTCACTGCCCAAGGCAGAAGCAGCAGCTGCAGGCCAACCCAACAAAGCAACAACACAGCAAAGGGGCAGTACTCCTCCTGGCAGCTCTTCCAGCTCTTCGTCTTGGCAGGTTCCTTGATTCCAGCGAGATCTAAATTCATGGGGTCAGGGCCCCAATATTTATATCCCAAATTCCTTTGTTCTCTGAAGGCAGAGAGGCCTTTGCCTAGTCCAAACCAGTTCTGGAGCACTTTGTTGACAAGTCTCCGTCCCTTCTTTCAGTGAGTAGGCCAGGGACATCAGACGCACCACAGGAGGTGGAGCCAGCATTGTGGAGGGAAGGCACTGTCCTATTCAGGGCCCAGGTGCGACCCCTCCCACCCATCTACATGTAGATCTTGCTATTCAGCCCTGTGCTGACTCACCCTGTCTCCTGGCATCCCCCAGCCCCTGTCACTCACATTCCAGACAAGGAATACACAACCTCGCAGAGGCAGGCTTGGATGGTTAGACAAGAAAATACCCACTTTCTAAAAGTGGTATTTTCAAACACAGAATGTTAAAACAAACTTTACTAAAAGCTGCATTTTATCATTCTGAGTCCAGGCATACTAAACTCGAATTTCTACCATGTTCCCGGGGTCAGTTAGGATTATAAGCTGTAATAATCAAAACTGCCCGTTCTGGCCTAGGGGGAACAGGTAGCCTTGCAATAGTGAAAAACGAACTAGGCTGTAATTCACTATCAGGACCCACCCGGGCATGTCCTACCTTTCGCATACAACGCACCCTGCCCACAGGGGTACCTTGGGCCTACCTTAGGGGTGACTAACATGTAGCAAAGGGAAGGTTTAGGGACTTGCAAGTGTGTGCACTTGCCAAGTCGTCATGGCAGCCCCAGGCTGCGCACAGGCTCTGCGGTGGCAGGCCCGAGTTACACTTTATGGGCTGTTTGCGTGGGTGGCACAATCCAGTGCTGCAGCCCACCAACAGCATTTGGTCTATAGGCCCTGGCACTCGCAGTGCACTTTACAAGGGACTGACACATAAGCCAAATAGGCCAATCATGGAAACACCAATCCATAACGCATTTTATACAGGAGCACTTGCACTTTCCCACTGGACCGCAGTGAGGAAAGTGCGCAGAATCATTACACCAGCAAAAACAGAGTCAAAACCGGGAGGTCAGAAAGCAAAAAGTCAGGGGAAACACGCCAAAAGATGCCAAGTCTAACAGTCAGCCACAGCAGACATATGACAGTCCAGAGCCCTGTCCTACAGGCCATTATGAGGCATTGGTCTCTTTGAAAATATTCCTACATCCCCAGAGGCCAGCATATCCCTTTTATTCTTGACAGAAAAAGTGCTGAAAAGCCATATTTAAAAAAACAACATACATAATGCAGGAACTTTACGTGAAAAAGTTATTTTATTCCTACCATAAAACCTTGAAAAACAACTGCATGCAGAATTTGACAACATTCTCTGTGACCTTCCTAAAGATTTAAAGGATGCACCGAATGGTGTCCTTTAAAAAAAGAAAACTCTTTCCATTTTTTAATAGATATATTTGCTCCCAAAATCCAATGTGCCCTAGAATAATAATGGAGTAATGTTGCCTCACCCTCCTCAAATTAGGGACAGCTCATGCATCTTCAGAGGGTTACAAAGTAAAGTCTATCCGAGTAAAACTACATTTAATTCTGGTATGCAGATCTTACATTGGGAGGGAATTGTGAACTTTCTGGTGCACCGTCACTTTAATTCCGGTAGTTCAAAAACAGGTGAGGCAGGACAGATGGGTAAAACAGCAGGAATAATAACCTCATTCATAAAACTGACGCCTACATAAAAGAATATTAACAACCTTCACGCGCCAAATGCAGAGCTGTTTACTGGATACGTGTAGGCAAGCAACAAAGGAAAGTGTCCGCCTCAGGTGCAAACAGCTGCGTGATCCGGGGATAGCTCTGTGCGCTGAGGCCACGACCCGCACAAGCTGTGTTTCCCGAGGCAGTTTATAGTTTAGTGAATGAACTTGTGACATGCCTATAAAATGAGGGATAGCTTTGCTCTAAAACGCATCTGCCTGCAGCATCTGCATATTCTGAGGATAGCGCTGCATTCTGGAACGTCAGACTTCTAACTTCTGTCTAATATAGGCGCTGTTGTGGTGTGTAATGGTGAAACTTGCACCATCTGTGTAATCTGAGGAATAGCCCTGCTTTCTAATGCTTCAGCTTGTAGCAAGTACTCAAACCTTCACGTCATTGCGCTACTACATCAATAACAGGTCGATTATCTAATGCACCAACTTGTAGCATTCCTGTAATCCGAGCAATAGCTCTGCTGTTCTGTGTTCTGGCCTCCAACATCTGCATAACATGAACGATTGCTTTGCTTCCTTAGGGTAGGCCTGAAACACCTGAGTGAGTAGGACACATGGGGTCAGTGCACCTGGCTCACATAAGGGCTAGTTCGGCTGTTTGATGCATTAGCCAGTGAGATCTGTGCAATACAAGGGAGAGCTTGTCTGTTCCTCTAATAGTGAAAAGGCCCAAGGAACAGATCTCCTATAGAAATGCACCTTTATGTTGAATGTATCTGTCTGCTTTCTCTTTCGTCTGAGATATCTCAACTCTTTGCCAGTGCCTCCAAGGTTTTGTGGTCTGGATTCCTCGACATTAAATTGCAATATCAGTGTAATTTGAAGGGTGGTTGTGTGGCACAGGAAATACGTGTATAGTATATGTACGTCCTCAATAAGGCTGAGAGGTCTCTGACCTGACCCTAAAAGATGCGATCATAGAGAGACATAGCGCTGCAGTTTATGAAGGTCGCTGTGAATATGTTTGTAAAATGTGGTTAGTTCCTTCTACAGCACGAGAGCAGATTAACTTAAATATTATCTTTTTTAAAGCTAGTTTGGCTTTCTCTAGGCATGTTCCTGGTCTTGGCGAACCAAATCAAAGCTGGGTCTTAATTCGAATGCTTGCAGACTTCAGGCTCACGTGATGCCAGTTTTATGGTCAGTTTCCGGAAATTGGCTTCTTTGTTGGGTAGGGGTATTGGTGCAGTGCTTAATTTGAGCCGGTGGTGTCCGGTGCTTGGCACCGGCACTTAATTGTCAGCACCGGGGCCTGTGACAGTCTTTCACAAGGTGGGGCTGTCTGGCTAACTTAGAGATGAGTACAACAACAGTTAATTATTAACTCAACATACGTTAAGATTGCATATTACCTACCACCCAAGCCACTCTTATAACTTTGGGGGCCTGAAATAGTCCGAACTTTCACACTTGTAGGAGTTTTAATGTTAGTACTTGTGTTGTTATTATCGTTGACGGCCCTGGCATTGGCAATGTGTGGCACAAGGTGCAGTAGCCTCCTCAGGAGAGCACTGGCACTTATTTTTTTTACAAATTAAGCACTGGGTAGGGGTGATGTGCAAGTTACAGCGCATTAGCAAGCAGCTTTAGGAGAGTTTCATTTGTTTCTTGGTTTGGATGGTACTGCAGACGTGACATTCCTGATATAGTGTGCCAGTCTGTGGCCAGGGTGGCGACGGGCCCAGAATCCCAGTAAACAGAATTCCCTTGTCTGTGCCAGGCCTTCATTAGGAGGGATTCTGCACTGGTAGAAAAAACCTGGGGTGCGTCCAGCAAGGGAGGAGGAGTAGTCTAGTGATATAAAGATGATTCTAGATCCAGGAGACCAGGCTTCTCATCCTGATTTCTACATGTGACACATGGTGTGATCCTGTGCACATCAACCCACCTGTCAAAATGTAAAATGAATCAAAACTGACTAATGCCTGAAGCTCCAAAGAAATAACTCGACATTTACAATTAGAGGATACAAGGCTCGCAACGCTCAGTGGCATGTTGTGCATGGATCAGTAATGGCAACAGGTAACATTTCAAAAGTATGACATTTCAATTAATGACTAGAACTGTGCTCCCAGAGGCCAGCCCTGACAACGTGCTGCTTTTCCACAAGCGAGGTGGACGTCCTTGACACAGACTCTTACTAATAAACTTTCTGAAAATGCATAAATTCACATCCAACCTCATAAAAAATAGGCTACTCAGAAAAAATCGCCAAACATAACAAAAAATGACCCTTGATCTGTGCACCGTGTGATAACAGTCCCCGGCCTTGTTTTCCATTGTCAGCGTTTCCGCGAGGGTTTATTTTCCACTTATTACCGGTAACCTTGGGGTATCCTGGTAAGCAATACAAATAGTATGGTGAAATATCTGATGCTTGCATCAAGGAACTGCCCCGACATTTCCTCCTACTAGAACCCATTGGGCCCGTCCAAGCTGTACCTCGCTCCTGCCTTCTTCATCCACACCAATGGAAGTATCGACCTTCGTGTCACACCGCCACCTGTACACAGCAGAGTCATCCATGTCATACCCCTGCTCCCCAATCGCAGACACTCACTTATCATGGTGGTCCCACCAGCAAGGGCAGCTTTCGTTCCCTGGAAGAAGTCGTCCACTACTGTCATCCCCCTGTATGGCATTTGCAAGTGTGTGTGCACATCAATTCCTCCCGGAATCACCATCTTTCCATTTGCTTCAATGATTTTCACCCCTCCGGGCACGATCAGATTGTCTCCAATTTGCCTAGAAGAACAAGAACATGTAAGTATTAAACAATCAGTCCCTTCTCAGTCTCGCCACTTACTCCAAAGAGATGGCAAGGGAGACTGCTTGGCAAATGCATTTTGTGTGATAAGCCGCAAGACTGAGTTAACTTACGTTAATGATTTTGTTTCAGCATGGCTGTTACCTGAGAGGGTGTTCTGGTGCTAATGAATTCACCTATGGAACTTCATACAACAACAACCACTTAAACAAAAAAGAAATGTATTTAAAGATATCCTGAATTCAAGTGATGCACTATGTATATGAGTGACTTAGAAAGGGCGTTCCACAACATAGCAGTCTGAACTGTGAACGATCGGCTGCCCAGACGTTTCTTTCTGTAGTAAGGGATCGTCAGTTTAAGCAGCAAAATGGATCCTTGGAGTCTAGCTGGGATGTAGTGAGTCAATTTCACTTGAATACATCTGTATCCCAGCTAATGGAAAGTTCAGTGAACAATGCAGTGTGACTTATATATTATTCTTTGCTCAATTTTGAGCCAAAGGAGGTGAACCGTAAAAGGAAAGACTGGAGATCGTCTTGGCGGATTGAATAACTGGCCACTTCGGCACCAGCTGCAGTCTGGAAGGCAATGTCTTCGGACATCCTAAGTGCAATGCACTACAATAATCCAATCTAGAAAGAATCGTTGCCTGATAGGCGTCTTTTCTGCAACCACATGAAAGATATAGGCAGATCTTTTTAATCATTCTGAGTAATTAAAAACATGTGGAGGTAACTTTGTTGACTTGGGCCATGAGTTTCAAAGTGATATCTAAGAGAACTCATAAATTCTATAGAACTGTAACTTTAATGGGGGTGGTCCAAATTGTTGGCCAACAGCATTCAGACTCGTCTTCGCTGGCAGGGTGGATGATAAGTATCTCTGTCTTATCGATGTTTTACTTAAGAGTGTTTATTGGCATCGAAGATGCTCCCTCAGTCCAGCAGCTTTTAAAACGCTCTTCACAGCTTCCAGCGGGATGATCCATATGGATGACAAGTTGTGTGCCATCTGCATATGTTATAAATGAGAAGCCAAAAGACCTACATCAGTCAGGCCACTCGGGCTACAAAAACGTTAAAAAGTGTGGGACTTAATGATGTCCCTTGGGGTACTCCTTTCTGTAGTTCTTTAGATGTGGAGTCTGAATTTGCAATTTTCATTACTAGGGTATGTTCCTGTAAGTAAGATGCCAGCCAGTATTTCTTATACCAATTTCATGGCGACGAATCACAGTGATATAATGAGAGATGGTATCAAACATTGCAGAGAGATTTAATTAAATGCGTCTCTTTGCCTCCTGTGTTAATTACCCACCACAGTTCGTCTACAATGGCTACCAGGGCTGAATCCCCGTTATGGAGTGTCATAAAGCCAGGATGTGCTGCATCGAGGATGCCATTTTGGTGTAAAAGATGCCATAATTTCTTTGGTAACAAACTTTTTAAAGGTTTTACTTTGCAATGGGTGTACCAAGGCAGTTACTAGAAATACTAAGACCCTTTATGTTTTTTTTCAATATTGGTATCACTACTGCTTGCTTCCAAGATAGGTAGACATGCTGCTGCAAATGAGCATTACAAAGAGACAGAGAGGCTGATCCCTGACTTTCAATTCACTTATGAAATATCGAGGAGAGGTAGGCACCGCAGGAGTGCATGAGTTGAATGTTAAAACTCATTTGTTCCCTATCTCTGTGGACAGGGGGTTAAATTCAATGAGAAATGTCTGAAGTCTTGTAATAAAGAGGTGTTGGACCCATAAGGATCTGTTATGTGCACTGTACAAGTGAGCCAACAATGTTGCAATACTTCTCACATTTTCCAAGTCCCTAAAGTGAATTAGAACATTGGAATGTTGAGCGCGCCATTGAAAACATTAAAAATAATAATAATTATCATCATAACATTGGAGAGCTCCAGGCTTCTAATGGCTGGTAGAAGCCCGGAGCATCAACATTCCAATGTTTGTTCACAGCAACAGCTGTGAACAAAAGCCTCATGGAGCCCAAGGGGATTTCAGTCCCCTTGGGCTCCGTGAGGCCTTTGTTTGACAAATTAGAACATTCTGCCCACTAGGGGTGGAACATTCTAATAGCCTTAGAGCCCTCTGTAGCGGGCTCTAGCGGGCATTCAAGACTTGCTCTCTTGTTGAAAGCTTTCGCCAAACGCTGGAGCAGGCCTTTAGTGGACGGTAGAGCCTGCTAAGGCAGGCTTTAAGGCTATAGTAAAGCCCTGAGCTGATCCTGCACGAGTCTGGCCAGTCTGTAAGAAACAGATCTGCACCTCTGGACGGCTGGCAGTCCGTAGACAAAGCCTGCCTTAGCCACTCATGGAAAAGGCATTTCCGAAAATCATGCAATTTCCCAGTCAGTCAGTCAGTGTGGCTCTGCCAAATAAACTTTAAAATGTAAAGTTTTGACTGCCTAACTAAAGCCTCTGCTCATCTTTGGTTTTACTCTGTTTACCAAACTCAGCCAGTTGGCTTAATAACACACCTACTTTCCATACCCTACTTTACAATAGCCATCTGTTAAAGCTACTTCTTCATCTAAAATGCTGTGTTGAAATCTATCCACTTAACTCAAAAAATGTGGAGTGAATATCCTGGAAAAGGGAGAGTGTGTTTCCATATTAAACACACATAGGCAGGAGCAGTCAATGGATCTGAAGCACTCCAAGCAAAATACCATTTTACCTAGTGATGTGCTCAACATGCCCTTTTAGTGTTCTATAGTAACTTTGAGCCGCTGCATGTGGGCATCCTGAGACTTCTGTCTTACCACCACTTGTACATTCTAGTGGTGTCTCCACTTTGTAAGTCATAAAGGATACATGTAGTAATGGAGTATGGTTTTAGCAGTGAGTGATTATAAAACAATTTCAGCATGTTTTAATATAACAAATAAATAACACACTATAACAAAAGAGATGTTTTATTATGGCCCGATTATTTAAAGAATTACTGTATCTAAGTTTCAGTCAGCACACCTAAGTTAAATTTAGATGTAGAAAACACTTTGCCTGCGAGTTGAAATCGACTCTACCATTTCAGAAAATGTTCAGATCTTCCCACAGTATCGGATTGTGGGCATTCCAGGACAAGGGCAGCTTCAAAAACGTAGTCAACACCCACAAACCCACAGGTGGGTATTTAAAATAGTCAATTCTTTTTTCATGGTGAGCTAGATGCGGGACCACCCCAAATATTGGTTGGTTGCAAAGGACGAGGTTTCCTTATGGAGGAAAATATTTTGCACAAAGAAATACAAAGGAATGTTACCAAATGCAAATGGCCTTCAGCATGACATTTCCACAGATGAACAAGGGTGCACCTATCACACAGCAGGTGCAGTAGCACCCAAGCACAGCGTGTGTGAGGAGCCCACTTCATGTCAATTATCTCTTGTATTTACTAATAAACAGAGGACATGTGCCGTATTCAGCTTAATCGCATTAGTGCCACTAACTGTGCACTTCATGTATCAACGTATATTTTAATATTGAAAATATTAATAATGGATATGAATACTAATGAGAATCTGCTATGGCTGCGAGTTCCCAAGAGTAGTGAGAGTTTTGTTATTGTTATTTCTTTGTGAATTCCAAAAAAAGTCAGAAATGCATTCAGAAAGTAGGCTTAGACCTATGTGAGCACATTTCTGCCTCTTCGGGTCTGGAGTTAGCCAATGCGTTTTGATTTTAATAAAATGATATGTATAATACATGGGAGCTTGAAACCACCTTTATAAAAGCCTGGCTCTAATTTCCATATTACAGGTGACGTGTGATGTCTCCAGTCACTTGTAACAAAGAAATGACTTAGCTGCTTAACTCTAGTAAGTTATCATATTTGACCTGCTGATGTCACAATCATGCTGCCAGAGCCAGGGCGAAGAACAGATTCTAATATTATTTGCACAAATTACTAACTGCATTTTGGAGTGTTTCTTTTCACTGTAAAATTCAGCTTTTAATCTTCTTGTCTGCAATGCACTTGAAAGAGCAATTCACCCAGAATGTACGCTGCCTGTGGGAAGGATGATGGTGTGATCATGTATTACAGGGAACAAAATACCCCCTGCCATACATCATAAGGATATTGCAAGTCACTTCGAAGTCCCATGATCTTATGAAAGAACTTGGCCCTGGGCTGCATTCCTAAATGTTGCCAGGGAGCTCCTCGGTTACTTGAAATATCCTTATAATGTAGGACATAGGGTATTCTATCCCATATATAATACACAAGTTTATAGGGCCTTAGAGCCAACTCTCCTCATCCATTGGTCAATCAGCGTGTAATTCACATTGTTGTTCTACCCACTATTACATACAGCATGGGGCATAAGGTCAGCCCACTTCAGCCACTGGCGTAACTCTCTGAGAGAGAAGCATTCTTCTCTTGCACAATGTGCAGTTACACAATTACTAGTCCCCTGTACTATTTTACAAAAATGATTCACAAACATTGGCAAAGCCAAAGGTTGACAGCCATTGGGCCATTTTTAGGTCGAGCCTAGCGTTGCAGCGCCTGCGCTGCTCGCTTTGCGAGGCATGTAGTATTCAGTACAGCATGGAAGCTTCGTGGAAGCTCCGCCCACTCTCCGCCCATCATTTTCATTGGCTTGTGTCTTAAATGCTGCCTTCCGATTGGTTGTAGGCTTGTTAGTCCCTCTCTATGACGGCCATGAAGTCATTTGTGTCCTTCCATGGCTACTGGCCCCTTTACTGCACAGACTACTTTCTTCCCGTGCCCCCCCCGCAGTCCGATGCCATCTCGCCTGCCCCCCCTTCGTGCCTTGTCGCCCGCCTGCACTCTCGTTTGCAATGCAATAGGTCTTGTGTAAATGCGAGTCCTATTGCATTGCAAATGCTTGTTTTTTAAGTGGCTTCATAACATGCCTGGCACTTTCAGTTACGGCGTTTTAGCCAGTAGCATACGGCAACATGGAACTTTATGTCCTATATTCCTGATGGGGAAATCAAAATGAAATATCCTTTATTGAAAATGGAATTGGCTACAGGAAATCATATTTATAATGCAAATAATGACACGTTTGAGCTACAGGGTTTTCCAGAGGTCCTGTGCCCATTCTAGCTAGTCATTGATCAGTTAAACACAATTGGCTGTTGGCAACAAAAAAAAGTGTCTGGCGGGGGTCACACATGGTGTGGGATCAGTTCAGCATCCCCGTTTAGCAATCATCATAATTGGAGTGATAGTTGCGAAAGGACCACAAATCAGCAAAAAAATACTGCACAGCACTGTGTTTTTTTTGTCTTTAATTCCCCAAGCACAAGGATTTTCTCTTCTGCTGTACTCTTTTGAAGATCCTGCACATCAAGGAGGGAGATTTGCCACGTCCAGGGTACTGATATTGCCACAAAATTTCTGTTAACAAATTGGTTGCTTAAAAGCCATTCTTTGTAGCATTTATCTTATCCCTTTAAAACCACGGAGTCTGGCACAAAATGGGGCCCAGGATTGCTGTGTGTGCCACCCCAAGCAAGAACCATGCCTCAGTGTTCTGTATCCGTTTCACTTAGAAAAATGTATACTCCAGATCAGCAACTTTATTCATAAACACGGTCCTAAACTCTTGAACATGGACTACAATCCTCCTTTGATCCAGACAAAGACCCTTTAAAATCTATGAAAATTTGAAAAACATGTCTCGCTGATAATTGCTTCAGAGCCTGTGCCTTGTGCCCTGGATACAACTTCAGCACCCCACAGATTTCTATAACAGGAAGTGTAGATTCTTGTGACGTGTAAGCTCTGTGGGACTATAAACATAAATAAAACAGATCAGGAGGACTGGTCCCCTGTGGTGGTGGTGGTGGGGGGGGGGGGACTTGTGACATAGCACAGCAGGGGTTCCACTATATTTAGGCCTCGGTTACGAGTGCCCGGGACTTAACCCTGTTATCTCCGTGACCCAGAACTACTGTTACCGAGGTTCCCAGCAGGTCTGTGGGTGGGGAAATAAATAATGTGCATGACAAGATTTTGGGGGATAAAATACAGGAATGTGTCTTTCTGTCCTGCTTTCCACAGACTTTCAAATAGAGATGTTGGCTACTTTCAGCAGTGAGACAAAAAACAACTCGTAATTTCGAAGGGCCCAGTAACTTCCATTAGTGGGCCCTTGAGAATTATTAAGCCACTTTTGTTTTTTTTAAAGTTTTTATAAAGCGCGAATTCGACCCAAAGGTATCAGAGCGCTTTACATGAGCACCAGTTGCATAACAGACCGACACGGGGAGATTAAGTGATTCGCCCAGAATCACAGAATGTGGCGCGTCCCTGCCAAGACTCGAACCCGGTTCCCCAGATTCGAGTTCAAATGCTCTAGCCGTTAGGTGACGTCCTTGTAATCCGGCCTCAGGAGCATTATTTGTCCAAAGGTTACATGTGACTTTTAATAGCACCCCCCTGGAAATCAATCCTACTAAAACATCCTGATAGCAGAGTGACCTTGAGGTTTTTTTTTGTGTTTTTTTTTTGGAAGGGATACATACAAATACTGCTAAACCATACTGATGTTGGCCATGTGCACAGCTACATACTGCGGTTGAAGGACCTGGGATTGACGGATAAGTGGACACTATTTGTGGTACTCAAATAAAGTGAGAAACTCCAAACTGAAGAGAGATGGGTTACTCAGCCACTGCCCGCCTGCTGCGCCAGGGACCCACTGAAATGGAACGTCATCATGTACAATAAATATATTCCACCTGAAATCCACGGCTGCCATAGGGGAGAATGTACATATAAGGTTTCATTACAACACTATTGCCACAAAACTTCCAAAGCAACACTTCTGAAACAAACACTTCCCAGTTAGCAGTTGTAAAGATAAATACGTCTGAAAAATGAACACTTCTTAAAGTTTTTGTTTTCAAATGATATGCAGGTGAAGATAGCATGAAAGTGATAAAGGAGTTAGGGGTTTGGGGTTAAGGTTATAGGTTATAGAGTATAAAGGTTAACAGTAAGGGGTTAATGTTATGTGGTTTGGGGTACTGATTATAGAGTTATGGGCTATGCATTTAAGGTACAAGATAAAGGTTTGATGTATAGGAGTTAGGCATTAATGGGTTTGGGTAAGGTTTAGGATTTAAGGATTAAGGACATAGTAGTTAAGAGTGTAGGGTTAGGAGTTAAAGGAATAGGATTACATATATAGGTTTAAAGGTTTGCGGTTAGGAGATTGGGGAACAGTGGTTAGGGGTATATGAGTCAAAGGTATGGGGTTAGGTGTCAAGTCTATACTGTTAAGGGTTTGGGGTATAGGATTAAGGATTTGCTGATTATGGGGTTGTGGGTAGGATTCAATTATAAGGTTAAGGCTTTGGTGTTTTTAAGGGTAAGGGTTCTGGGGTATAGGGTTAGAAGTAAAGAGTTAATAATATAGGGTTGAGGTTTCAGGGTATAGAGTTAGGGTTTAAGGGGTTATGTGCTAAGGGGTTAAGGGTTTTGAGTTCAGGATATAGGGGTTTAAGGCTATAGGTTAGAGCTTAAAGTTATAGTATATAGGTATAAATATGGGTATATGGGTAAAAGTAAAGCATTAGAGGTTTGGGCCATAATATTAAGAGTTTGGGGTTTAGGGGATAGGGGAGTAGCAGTATGGTGCTACCTCTGTTATCTTCAGTGTTTTAGAATCAGTAAGAAATGTTTTTAATGTATGGTTTGTTGATGAGTATAACAATTATTTGCAGTCTATCTATAGGAGAGAAAAGATAGAAGTGTTGCTTTTCACAGTTACACTTCACTTAATTAATTTCAGTGGAACACACCCCAGTTCGAAGTAATGCAATTAGAAGTGTTAAAAATGAAGCGATGTAATTTTTCAGTGAAAAAATTAAATTGAATTAACAAGGTATAACCATGTGGGCACAATAATGTATTAACTTAAAATTAGCGCAAGTAAGCGGGAGGTATGGGACAAGTACTGCTGTTCATCACTTAGGGGCTTATTTATGAGAGGCTTGCGCTGCCGGATCATCACTTTTTTTGACTCTTCGGTGGCACAAGCCTCTCAATCATATCTATGAGGCCACGCAAAGCCACTTTGCGTGGTTTTGCATGGCCTCATAGATATGGAGTAAGACAAAGCAGTGCAAGTCCCTGCGTTTCCTTACTCTGCTCCAGGGAGGCGTTACGGTGGGTTTTCCCATGCAACACTCATGCATTTTGACGCTGCCCCAGATTTACTTAAACACGTAAACCTGGGGCAGCACCAAAACCTTACGCCTCCCCAGAGCAGGCGTAACAAGTAGAAATATTTTTATTTCTCCTCGTTTTTTTCCTCATTCCGTGTGTGCTGAAAGGGGAAAAGCCTTTCGGGATTGTTTTTGTGCAGGAAAGTGCCACTTCCTGCACAAAAACAATCCTGCATGCAACACAAACACCCTTTCACCATGGTGCAAGGGTGCCTGCATTGGCACTAGTGTGCAAATTGTGTTCCAGCGCATGGGGAAAGAAGAGGAATGTAACGTATTTCATAAATAGGGTGCATTCCTGCCCTTTCACATTGGTGTAGGGCAGCGCAGCAAGAAGCCTGTCACTACCTCATTTGTACTCCATTTATTCAATAGTAAGTGGAATTAAAAAGGTTTACCTCACAGTGTCTTCCCCTAGCCTCACAAATATCTATCGATAAATGACCACCTTAGAAATCAGAGGTTATAGGGAAGCTTTAGGACTCTTACGCACTTTATGCAGCCATCTTCCATGTAGAGGTCAGCGTAGAAGGACTGGTCATCGTTGACGATTCGTCCGCCTTTAATAAGGAGACGGTCACTCTGCAAAGAGGAAACACAGACGTTAACAAACACGGAAACTTAAGTTTTTCGTCCACAACTGCACTTAAATGGCAGTTCAACCAGGTGTGACAGGCACACTTTCATTTTTTTTCTTCTGTTTTTTTAAAATAATATTGTCTTAAGTTAAGAAAAACATATTCAACACATACATGTGTGTAACATACAAAGTAGGGCGAAGTTTATAATAAACACGTACCTATATTTCCCAATGCGCATAAGGGTAAGACAGGACTTTTATATTGTGGACATCAATGAATAGGCCACACTTAGTCAGAAGTAGTTTCTGTACATTTCTTATTTAAGTCAGCATTAATAATGTATTTAAGTAATAAAAGGTTCCCATTCCACTTAACAGCATAACATAGGATAACATGAATAATAGATTAAAACAGAAATAGAAAGAAAGGAAAAAGAGAAAAAAGGGGCGGGCGTAGCGCAGGCCCATGCAGCCCCACTGATGCATAGGGGGGGCCCCACTGTTCAGCCTAGCGCCTACAGATATCTGTGCGATCTGGGAGCCTCAGTGGTTCTGCATTGGGGCCCCATCAGTTACTGTTACACCGCTAAAAAGATTGGAGTATCTGATCTACCGACTCAAATCAAATATACATTGAAATGATACCAGATTCCTTTATAATTATGTTGCAAGTCCATTCTTTAGGACACACTTTTTCTCCTTTGATAATAAGACACATTTCTAAATTACAGCTTTTCCCTATGTTTTTTTTTTTTTTAACAGAGTTTTATGCGAACTTGACCCGACGGTATCGGGTATCAGAGCGCTTTACATAGCACCAGTTGCGTTACATGAGGACACATTCATTTTTTTTTGTTAGGCACGGGGAGATTAAGTGATTTGCCCCGAATCACAGGATGTTCAGCGTCATTGCCGAGACTCGAGCCCAGTTCCCCAGATTCGAGGTCGACCACCCTAGCCGTTAGGCCAACTCCTCTCCCATATTGTTATCATATTGTCTTCCATGCTCTCACTTTCTATTCATGGTGCTGGTTCTAAAAGACATGAGCCTAGGAGATTCGTTTCGATGTTTAGCCACCTTGGCGTAACACAGCTTTCTGAAATTCTCCAGGTTTTCCGAACAGCTGGTGTGCCTGGGGTCCTCACTGAATCAACAGGAACATTTTTTTTCACTGTAGGAAAAGTGCAATTTATGTAGGGTGACCAGACGTCCCGGTTTTCCCCGGACGGTCCCCGTTTTTGGAGAAGTATCCCCGTGTCCCGACACTTTTCTCCAAGTGAATCAAATGTCCCGGTTTTCGAACAGTGTCCGGGTTAAACACAGAAATGTCCAGGTTTTTCATTATTGTTCCAGTTGATTGCACTGCTTACTGTGTGATGTCACTTAGGTGAGTGATGTAAAGGCTGCACGCCACTGGAGGTAGTTACTTTTGAGCCACCAAGCAGGACTATTGGTAAAAATACGCTTTTCAGAAATTGACTATTCACCGCTTTCCCATCACTGTTGTGGAATAACAAACTGCAGGGTTACAAAAGAAACCCGAACCAGCCAGGCTTTCTTTCCTAAAATCAAATAATAAACGCACTGTTTCTAAAACAAAAGACCACAACCCCTTAATGACAACGCATCTTTTTCACATAACAGTCCTTGTTTACTAAAGTACATGGCGCTGTGGTGAAAAAGCTAAAAAAAAAAAAAACGTACAGGGGTGTAACGCAGGCCCCTGCGGAGCAAAAGTGGTTGGGGCAACACTTCGAGGGGTCCCTAGCCCTTGAGGGCCCCCCTTTCGGCCCAATGCCAATTAATATCTCTGAGAAATGCAGTGGTAGCTGGTGATGTTTTAAAGTGGGGCATAAATGTCTGTCTTGAATGCCATGCGGCGAGTGATCCCAATTCTTACAATTCTGGAGACCAAAACAGTGATCCTTGCAGCAGGGACTGTAACCCACTGAACTACCTTAACAAAAATAATGAGGTTCCAATCCAAACGTTTCTTAAAGTAACCAGCCGCATGCCACTGCTGTGCTGCTGCTCAGCCCTGGGCCCTTGTCAGCACATCTGAGCAGCAACAGATGGGGATTTAGTGAAACACGGTTTGCAGGCGCTGTGTCCTCCAGACTTTGTATTAAGTAGAGAATGGCTTTTTTTGGGAGGATGTTATTGAGGTTGTTGGAGACGATACAAGATCGTGTTTATCCAGTTGGTATGACCATCTTTAAATTACACAGGTACATTTACCTACAATTTTAGTCACAGGGAGACAAAGTCATGCAGTGATATTCACTCAATAGCTGAGGCCACGTTCAAACTCAAATTCCCAAGTTGCATTGTCGGCAGCTTAGCCGCTGAATCAAAGCTCCTGCCAATTATGTTACTTTGCATATTGCAGCAGCACCTATAGACTGTACACTCTGTTTTTTTTTTTGTTTTAGTGGTTATGTGTTTTTTTCCTAAAAAATGGTAGTTCTTGTTAGATGAGAGAACACCAGAGGAACGAGATTTGACTTAGAATCCTTTAATATTTCAATTTCTTGGCTCTGGATGTTTGAAATTCCCTATATCTTGGTGGGAAGGATTAGTTGCATCCCTCCACCCCAAATTACCGACACTCATATATATTACTTCAGTTCCGCTCCAAATAGCAGACCACAGACACTCGCAGATCACATCTGGTCTCCTGCGTCTCAGTCACTTTCAATCCCTCATTCATTTAACAACTCACACTGAATATTGTATTGTAGTAGCTACTATGTAGTGATTCACACACCTTGCGAGGAGCTATGAAACTCAACAACTCCTACAAATACAACATCCTCTACCTAGGTAACCATATTCTTACTGCTTGAGCACCTCGTCACGGTATAAAGCGCTATAAAAATGAAACTATGATGCAATACCACCTCCTACCCACATCTTCCTCTACACCGTTGGTACTCATAGTACGGCCCATGGTCCGCCAGCGGCCCGGCAGGCCTTTCTTGGCGGCCCACGGACCTTTCAGGTAATGTACCCATGGCCCCCCAGAGAGAGAGTGGAGAGAGGGAGAGAGGGAGAGTGGAGAGAGGGAGAGTGGAGAGAGGGAGAGTGGACAGAGGGAGAGTGGAGAGAGAGAGAGGAGAGAGAGAGAGAAAAAGTGGAGAGAGAGAGAGTGGAGAGAGAGGGAGGGAGGGGAGACTGAGACAGACTGACTGACTGAGACTGACAGACTGAGACTGACAGAGATTGACTGACTGAGACTGACTGAGACTGACTGACTGAGACAGACTGACTGAGACAGACTGACTGACTGAGACTGACAGACTGAGACTGACAGAGATTGACTGACTGAGACTGACTGAGACTGACTGACTGAGACAGACTGACTGAGACAGACTGACTGACTGAGACTGGCTGACTGAGACTGACTGACTGAGACTGGCTGACTGACTGACTGAGACTGACAGACTGACTGAGACAGACTGACTGACTGAGACTGGCTGACTGAGACTGACTGACTGAGACTGGCTGACTGACTGACTGAGACTGACTGACTGACTGAGACTGGCTGACTGACTGACTGACTGAAACTGACAAACTGACTGAGACTGACTGACTAAGAATGACTGACTAAGAATGACTGACTGAGAATGACTGACTGACTGAGACTGACTGACTGACTGACTGAGACTGGCTGACTGACTGAGACTGACTGACTGACTGACTGAGACTGGCTGACTGACTGAGACTGACTGACTGAGACTGACTGACTAAGAATGACTGACTGAGAATGACTGACTGACTGAGACTGACTGACTGACTGAGACTGACTGACTGAGACTGACTGACTGACTGAGAATGACTGACTGAGAATGACTAACTTACTAAGAGAGAGAGAGACAGACTGTAGGCAAGGGTGGTCACCTACTATAGCAAATGTTGAGGCAAAGTCTGTTTCAATGGAATTAATGGTTACTGCCAATAAAAGACCTCGGATTTGTCGTCTGTAATGCTTCATCTCGGTCTGTGGAGGGAGTTGTCATTGTAGTCCTTTTTCTATGTCTATGACAGCTGTCAAATAGTCCTACTTTTATGTCGATGGTTACTGCAAACCGTGGTCCTACTTCTATGTCTATGACCTGTCCCCGTTTTTTGTTTTGCGAATCTGGTCACCCTAAATTTATGTCCAGTGCTAAACAAATGACACCGGTCCTCGACTCTCAAACCTAACTTAGCTAGCACTATATAAAACTCTCAAATAAATAAATAACTTGAAAGGTTGCGTTTGGAGTTCATAATGTAAGGGAGGAAAAAGAACCACGTAAGAAAACTTGTGTACATGCCAACAGAACAACAGCCATGAAGGCTAATAAACCAAATTAGACAATCTTAAAAAATAAAGTTTTAATAGGGCTGGCTTTAGGGTGTGCGACCAGTGCAGCAGCACCTGGCGCTGACTTTGGTGGGGGCGCTGTGTTTAAAAATAACCTTAGGTTTAAAAGCACGTGAACTTCCTTGTGCATCCAGCAGTTTTCGGGCAACAATAAAAATTTCAAGATAACCCAGGTGATTAACGTTCCTACTGGTGAGAGATCGAAATTTTGTCTAGTGGCAGTTTTGACTCATTCTAAAGTAGCGCAGAGGGTTAATGTGCCTGCTGCAAAGAACGTGCACCATGCAGATCACAGAAGTGAGTGTGGGTGAACTATGAGTAGCGCTATAAAAAATAAATGTATGTCAGAGAGTGGCTATGGAGAGATGAGGTGCACTGTTGGAGAGTGTTAGTGAGGGAATTCACGGATAAGGAGGCCATGGTGAGGGGCGCCAAAAAAGACTCTTGTACCAGCCACAACCAGCGCTAAAGCTGTTAGGTACAATTTAAAGTATAACACATAGCAATTAACAAGGGCAATATGAAGTATTTGAGACTTTTGTCTACAGACTAACATGAAAAACGTAAATTTCTTATCACCTGCCGAAAGAAAGCATGGCTGTCGCAGTCGTAAAAATATAGACTTAAAAAATCTGACACTATTGTATTTTTATACTATAAAGCATACACAACTAAATCTACTAAACTTGAAATTGGTTAGCCCAACATACACTGAAGATGTGTCTTCTATTAAAATCCCCTTTGCTGCGACTACTGGTCAGTGATTGGCCGCTCCCACTGGCTCGCAGGCTCCTATATAATCATCTAGTGAAGGAGGTGTACCAGTGGTGGTGTTTGAGACTGGCTACTCGGCATTCAGTAGTTGTTGACTGTTAGGGCCTTGTTCCTCAGATGAAAAGCTTCCTTATAAAATAGCAGCTGACGCTGGCGCTATACAAGACTCACTGGCACAGCTGTGGCTGAAATGACTTGTTTTTCAAATTTCCAGAAGACATTGAGAAAAAAGTATCCCATTTATGAGCAGAAGACGAAAAAAATATTGCATGTGTTTATTCCACTGATGAAAGGCATCAGTTTCAAAATTACACTTTTTAAAAACACCTAGCAACTGCAAATACATGCTAAACATTACACACTCGTCCATTTTATTATACAGGACAAAAATACACATGCCTTCGTGATCGTCACAATGTGCAGCCCCTGTGTAGATTTTTATCGAGTGGTTTCACTCAGAAATCCTGGCACAGGCGGAAGCTTTGTCTATGCAAGTTCTTACTGACTAACATTTAAGCCCCCAAGGGATTACAGGCTGGAGTGTCATGAGCAGAAGGTAGCGCTGCTTCAAAGGGGTTCTGTGACTGACAGCTAAACACAAACATCTCTCAAAGATTTCAGGGGAGTGTTGCTGGGGCACGTGGAAGCATGGACGTGAGAGATGACGTGGCGGCTTCTCCTTCAGACCCACCCGTCTCTCCGAGACACTGAGGGGCAGATTTATGAGAGCTTTGGTGAAACCTCTTGAGTCATATTTTTGAAGCCAGGTAAAGCCACCTTGTGTGGCTTTGAATGTCTTCAAAAATATGGAGTAATGTAACGCAATGTAAATCACTGCGTTGCATTACTTTGTGCAAGGGAGGGGCTGAATGGGTGTTGCGGTGGGTGTTCCCACGCAACTCCCATGGTTTTTGACGCATTCACAGATTTACCAAGCCTGGTAAACCTGGGAATGCGCCAAAAAGATACGCCTCCCCAGGAGAGGCGTAAAGAGGAGAAATATCTTTAGTTCCCCCTGTTACTTCCACTTTCTATGTGTGCGGAAAGAGGAAAATGCCTCTAAGGATTTCCTTTGTGTAGGAAGGTGCCCCTTCCTGCACAAAAACAATGCTGGCTGCAAAGCAGGCACCCTTGCACCAAGGAGCAAGAGTGCCTGCATTGGTGCTAGGCTGCCTATTGTGCGCCAGTGCAGGGGGAAAGGACAGGAATACGCCGTACACCTTAAATACAGCACATTCCTGCCCTTTCCCTGTGACGTAGGGCAGCGCAGCAAGGTGACTTGCTGCAGTTCTCTACACTGCACCACAATCCTCATGAATATGGCCCTGAGTATCCAGACTCTCTAGTAGTCCCATTAGGCCAGCCCAATTGTACGAAAAAATCACCGATCCTGGTCATTCCGTTTCATCTGATCATTGAAGATACTGACGGTCATCAGAGACTGCCGGCCCATCTGAGCTGCATTGAATTAGCTTTTCCGGCTACCACTGCAGGCCCTGCTCGGAATGTAGATTTACCTTTGCCATCTTTCTGTGATCACATGTACCATCTTCAAGTCTTGTCCTTCTCATTTTCTGTAAACTCTACCCATTAGAGCCAGCTAGAAATGTATCAGGTGCTCTACTGTCCTTTCTATGACCAGTGAAGTTTATCTACCGATACATCACTCTCACAAGTCCCAGACTGACAGTATCTACACTTATTCTGAAATATTGTATTCCTATTTTACAGACCCTTCACAATTAAACACATAGAACAAGTTCCAGACCCTCCAGTCAGTGAAGCATGAAGTTAAAAAAGTAGACCATGCCTGTTTTAGGAGACAATATAGCAAAGAACTGAGGCTACTCTTTATCTCAGAGGTGAGCCTGGTTAAAGGTGTATGTAACAAGAAAATGTTAAATAAGGAATCTATCGAAGACCAGGCCGCTGTGAGTGGACATATCAACTTCTAGTCTAAAATTGCACTTTTTTAACAAAATACACAGCTCATCAATAAAAGAGTGAATAAAAAACTTGTTAACGCAAACGGCTACCTCAAGGGGCACCCAATCCTTAAGGTCAATGCAAACTAAACAATGAAAGACTAATCAAGATTAAAAAGTCATGCTTTTATTATATTCTGAACATCATAAAGGTAGGTGCCACATGCAGGTAAACTAGGTGGAAGTTCCAGTGTTTGACCGCCAGGAAGGAGAATAAACGCCCACTTATTCTTGTCCACCGAAACCAACGTACAGCAAGCAACTTTATTCTCAAAGACCTTAAACCTCTCACCGGACTGATCATCTGTACTACCCTTTAAAGGTGTTCAGCACCTGCCCAGTTAACGGCCTGCTAATTAAGAAGAAGGCTCTTAAAAAGCATCCTCTTATGAAGTGTGGGCCCAGCAGGTGACATTGAACAGAAAGGTGGTTGAGTGGCTTGGTAGTTTTATGACTAAGCGAACAACAGCATTCTGTACTGTCTGCTTTTGATTGGCATATTTGGGCAGCCCTAGGTAAAGTGAGTTGCCATATTCCAACCTAGGTGTGATGACTGCTTAGATGATGGATTTCTGAGAGGTTGTAGGCAGAAAATCCAGAACTTTTCTGAGGGCTTTCAAAAGAACAAAGCAGGATGAAGAAACTGCCGTAACCTGAGACTTAAAAGACATGTCTTGAACAAAGAGAACACCACGATTTCTGGCTTTGGTTCAAGGAAGAGGAGCTTGACTCAGATTCAAAGGCCACCATCAATGCACCAAAGTCGAATCAAGTACATCAAAAACCAGAATCTCAATTTTAGAAGAACTGAATTGCAGACAGGTCTTATGCATCCATTTGCCAACTGACGATTGTCAGTCTTTAAAGAACTCCAGGGTGCAAACGGTTCACTCAGACATAGGGCCCAATTACCACTTTGGCTGTGTGGGAGCGGGGCTGCTATGCTGCTGCCCCGCTTCCACACCACCAAAGCTGTGTGAAGACCGTCGCCAGATTGCGAGTTTTCTCATGTCTGGTGCGCGGTTGTTTGGCTGTCCCACTTTGGTGCCTATGAAAAAGGCACCGCAATGGGAGTGCCAAAGGCAGTTCCTCCACGGCATGGACTCTGCAGTTCATGCCGTGTAGGAACTGGAGTACGAAAAAAATGGTTGGGGGGGGTTAGCCCTGGTCACCCCACATCCCAAGGGCTATATCTAAAGCAATTCACAACATAAGGCTGAGATGTGAGAAATTGAAGAGAATAACTATACTTCCTTTATGTGTACTAATACAAGAGACTATCTTTTAATGTGATTGTGCGTAAAATCTATAGCACAGCCTTCACTGTATATTTAAGGAAAGAAGAGGAGTTCTTTTTAGGATTGTTTAAAATTGATGTATTTTTTGTGTTTTGTTTGGTGAATTGTTGTATAGTTTTCGTTTATTGTCTGGTCTTAATGTTTTAATATGTGACACCATACAGTAACATATATTTTTGTACGGAAAAGTTGATGAATATAACCCGATATGATTAAATAAAAGAATGTATGAAATTAGTCTGTTTATCAATGATTAATTGAGGTAATCATTTTGATGAATTTGCACTGCATGTATTCTTCCCGACATCTCAGCCTTTTGTTGTGAATTGTGTAGGAACTGGGGTGCATGCAGATAGGGGGGCCCAACATGGGCCCCCCTGCATACACCCACATGCACAGGGGACACAGGGGGCCCAGAGGGTCCCCTTTCTTTTCCCACTGCCAGCATTTTCATGGCAGGCTCACTGCCATGAAAAGGTTGATGGTGGAGAAAGCTGCAATATGTTTGGCGGTACCGCAGCGGCGCCGCCAAGCATATTGCCTCCCCAGACTGCCGAGCCACCACCAGGGATCGCGTATCCCTGGCTGTTGTGGCAGTCCCGCCAAAGTTGTAATTCGGTGGTTGGACCACTGGTGCGGCAGTGAGCGCCGCACCACCATGGGTTAGGTGGTCCTATGGACCGCCAAACTCGTAATCTAGCCCATAGACACAATGAGCTGTGCATGGTAAGCATAGGACATAGCCGAGAAACTAATTGCACCGTTTGGGCCAAATGTGTTAAGTACACATTAAAAAGGGTAGGGCTATGTGAAGAGTCTTGAGAAACTCTGTTTACAGCTCTAAGTGACAGTGGTGCTGCCGTTCAGCTTGACAGACTATAAATACTACTTTAAATGAGTTATATGCTATATTTATTTATTTCTACAAAAAGTATTTTTGCATTAAATATAGCTCCTTCATATATTGCAATGGTAATTTCAAGGGTGTCTGCAGTTTTGTCAAGGCATTTCATTTTTCAATTTGAACTCAAGAACCAGCATTGAAAGTGTCTTTTTCCGTCGACACACCCATTGTTAAACCCTGGCCAGGGAAGCAGTCATACCTTCAGCCTTGCCATCCAGACAGAGAAGTGGAAACTGCTCCTGTGCCAGGCAGTCACACTGAAATGCCACTTGGCACCGCATACACAGAGAGGAGCAGAACACCTCACAAATACACCATATTAAGCCGCACCGAGTAAAGTGCTGAGATTGCTGGAGGAGTCTGTCCAGGACGGCACAGAAGGATCACTGCTGTTTCCTGCACCAGGAGCCAACATTGCACTTCGCACAGGATGTATCACGACAGGGAACGTCTGCAGAAGGTTTTCATAGCAGGTGAAACTGAACAGATGTGCGCAAAACAGGGGAGATCTAAGATCTTGACAACTTCTTTGTGTCTAAAGCAAGCAAGACTCTAGCTGAAGCTTCCTTTACGCCAGCGCAATCTTGCATCATTTACGGCATTTCGCATTATCAATCAGTGCTTAATTTGTAAAGAAATAAGTGCCAGTGCTCTCAGGAGGCCACTGCAGCTTGCACCACACGTTGCTCCTCCCAGTGCTGCCAGTGATAGTGAAAACACAACTACTAATTATCTCACTCCTACAAACGTGACAATTCGGACTATATCAGGCCCCCAAAGCTATAAGAATGGCTTAGATGGCATGTAAATAGTCATTTTTAAAGTAGATTGAATTATTCATTAACTGTTGTTGTGGTCATCTCTAAATTAGCCGGACAGCGCCACCTTGTGGGAGACTGTCAAGTGCCAGTGTTGACAATTAAGTACCGGTGCAGAGCGCCGGAAACACCGGCTCATATTAAGCACTGTGCCTAATGCCTTGGATTACGCCACCATTTGAGTAGATGCGATTTCGTTCGGGTAAAAATCTTGTCGCAGCAGCACTGGAACAATAAGAATGAATGACATGCGAGCAGCTGTTGTTCACAACAGCCACATGTTTTGTGCTATTTTTAGCCCAAAATGATTCCTCGCATCCAAAAGGTGTTGGACTGGCATTATGCTTGATAGCTTATAATTTTGTGTACATTTTTGTCATTGGGCAAAATTTATGCAAAGGAAATGGCACGAGTTTTTCTCAGGCTTAGCGAAGATAGCGTTGGAACTGCACGTGTTGATGAAGCCATGCTTTTGCCAAAATCTTCCAAGCCAAATGTTCATTTTATTTCAAGAGACACGATTAGTTGGTCAAATGAGGAGTTATGATTTTCTCCAGAAGGGTAGAGCTGTCCTCTTTGAAATGCTGTTTTGGGAGCTTCTATTAGGAGAGCTGCTGAAAAGGTGATGTCGGGTCCTAAAACCACCCTTGAAAGGAACTGGGTATCAAATCGTTCAGCACAATGCAGAAGTTGTGATGTAACTGCCAAAAATGGGGATCACACGAGTAGAAGGCATGTTATTTAGAGCATAAAGAGAATATTCTTTAGCAGTTTATGTTTCGAAAAATCACAGTTACAGTTTCAATAAAATCTCAGAATGCATGGCCATATTCAGTTCCCAGCAGAGTGGACTGTGAACCTAAAAATTATCACACAGGAGCCTGCAGAGCTGATACAAGCTGCCAGCATACTTCTAACCACAAACACTTGTGCGTCTGTCTCTCACACCCCCTCATCCATGACACCACTAAAAGCTGTGTGTCCCATAACATGATAACCGCACCTCAGTGCTCGTGACACATGACATGGAATCACACCCCGATTAGGATTTTTTTTGCTAATCGCATGACATCGCCCTGTTCTGTGAAAAAAGACATATGATAGAAAAGATTAATTTTATTCAGTATCCCCAAGCTCTCTCATCTGTCTGAAACAGAAGGGACGCCAAGTGTAGGCATCCAAAAGAGACCCGGCAGGCACTTAGGGGCTTCTAGCAACAGATCTCTCCATCTTTAGTATTTTTTTCATTAATGAGTATAGGTCTGATTAAGGAGTTATGAGCAGGATTGTGGAATAACTGGGGCCGTATTATAGGAAGTGTCCCGGAGGCCCCACAGATGTGGACGCCCACTGTTTGCACCCCTAGGGCATGTTGGTATTACAGAAGACGCCACAGACGCTTGTGCAGACAATTCTATAATACAGATCGCGTCGATGCTAAATGTACACCAGCATGATCCCACGGCACCGTGCCCTCATTTGAACAGGAACATGCCCCATGCAAATGAAGGAATCCATTGCCTTTGCATCGATGCCATTTTACAGATACTGGTACAAGGCACAATAGTACATCAAGAGACTCACTGACTGTGTGCCAAATAGAGGTGGCATCACGCATAACCAGCTCCTGTGAAGGGAGGAAACCGCATTGCTGGGCCCCTCCAGGCATTCTCCTGCAGGAGGGTGCAGTCACTGAGTGCATTTACCCGGGGAAGATCTCTACCCCCTTTCAAATGCAGGCCTGGTTGGCGCTTGCAGTGAAAGATGAACTGGCGGCTTCAAAGAGTCAGTCCACTTTTCACAACTGGGCCACTCCCAGTGCAGGCCTGCACTGAGAACAACGCATTTACTGTAATCAAGCACACTGTCCTGGTTGGTGCAGACCAGGGAATTGCACCCTGGCCTGTAGTGTAAAAATCACCCATATTAGATACATTAATAAAGAGTTGAGTATGGAGTGGTTTTGGGAGTGGATATTTTTCCACGGCTTCCCTAGCTGGCCTACTTGTCAAGATGAAGAGAGTCCTTTGAGTGCACACACATAAAAAATACTGATTAAAAAAAAAAAAATCTGTCCTTTAAATGGACAAGTATTTGTGTTGCTAGTCTTCCTCATCATTCATTTAGTCGATCAGGAGCACAGGTGACTGCATTGACATATAGTGGATGTCGATTACCAATGAAGGAGTGAGGCCTTTGTGAGTCTGCAGTATGCATGGCATCGAGGGAATGCTCAGAAAATACACTTTCTCCATGAAAAATATTATCAAAGTGTAATACAGGGAAATTTGGGGAACACAGAACCTCTAACACCTGGGAACCACACATGATGGGACCTTCACGATGACCGGGTTCACGGAGAGGAAGCAGCAGACAGTCTACTTTCAGAAACACAAAATAATTATAATTCCTACTTTGACAAAATTATTCTAATGGCTGCCACAACAGACCGTTAGGTTTTCTAATGCTTCACAAATTTCTTTTCACAAAAGGCAGAAAATAATCTATGGATTTGGCAATCTGTGATGCAAAAAAAATGGTTGAACAAAATATTTGAACTATTTTCTAGGGGAGTGACCCTTCCATCCCCTCTTGCATCTTGAGGATCAGTAGTGCATGCTCGCTCCGTTTGCTCTCACAGCTTGAATTAGGCGTGATATTATGAGACATTCGGGGCTTCTTCCAACTCCAACTCCATTCCTAAAAGTTTATGCTACAGCATAAATATTGACCTTTCCGCAAATCTGCTGGAAAGAACACAAGGCGGTGGTAGGAGCGCAGCATTAAGGCTGCACGTCAATCACCGCACAAAGTCAACATCTTGTAATGGCGGCTTCCACTCTTATCTTGAAGTGTATATGTAAATCTTTGGGGATATTGGAGTGGCAGAGGAGAAGGAAGGAGTTAATCGGTATTTCGTGGATAAGTATGTGCTACTTACAAGTGCTTCTTGAGAGAGTTAAGGCGAGAGCTAGGTTATGCCACTTAGTTCATGAAACAATGTATGGCCTTCCTCAATAGGTGCCATTTTTGCTTCAGGGGAGTGAGGGTGGCTCTTCCTGACTTAATTTTGTCATCACTGCCATTCAGCTAAGAATTTTGTTTCGCACCTTGGTTGTTGATACTGATTGGGATTACGCATGGCAGAATTCCCTGTCATGGAGGTAAAAGGGCACTAAATTGAGCGCTGTAACTGTAAATGGAGCTGCTACACAGAGGAAAGTGGTTGTTAACAAGGGATGACAACCCTTTGTAGTTCGCTCTGAGTTCCTGTTCAGATGGTACCCGTTGCTGGGTTAAGGTAACTGAAGTGTTCATGGGGCTACACTAAGTGGAATGGGCTTTTTAATTGGGCGCATCACGTGGTTTCCTTGAATCCTAAGATCACGTGGATACAAATGAAACATTTTGATTCTAGTCAATACAAGCTGAATCCAAAGTTTTCTTTAAAAACCCAAACTGTATGGCTCCTCCTTTTCACGGATGGTCGCTTCTTTCTTGACCAGTGCACGATTAGTGGTTTGCAATTTATAGAGGCTGACATTGCTTAGGAGTGTGGGCGGAGCGGTCTACCATGTTTCTCCTCAAGGGATTTGAAGGAATGACTGAGCAACAATCACAGCCTGCTTAAAAATGCTAACCACAAAAATAGTATTCCCTGAGAGAAACTATTCAACTTGGTTGCAGTCTGCAGTTGGATCTGTTAAATGTGGGACTAGAGTTATGGTGCTATGGGCAAGTGAGTTTTTCTGCATTTAGCACAGTGAAAAATGTATTGTCTCTTGGCTCTTAAGTGAATTTAGGGGGAGGATGACGTGCTCATGAAAGCTGCTGGTGTCAGAGCATTAGCGCTCCTCGTCTCACATCAACTCGTGTTAGTGAAAAAATTGTCACACACTGTGCATAGTTCACCCTTGACCACTTTGTTAAAACTGACCTCTTTGGACACTTTGGTGTTTTTTATGTGGGGGAGTGCTATCGACAGCACATTGGAATGTGGCCACTTACCCTATTGATAAATCAACAGTATTGTACTTAACTCTGAGCACGGCTCATTAGATCATCAGCCAACAGGTGGATCCCCAGGTATGGTGCCTTGTGAAAGACACTCTGCCATCCTGAAGCCAATCACCAAACTATGATGGGTGATTAGGGGTAGGCAGGAGTAGCACTTCCTCCCTCTGATGTACGCTTTGCTACCCCTTTCTTTGCCTTGTAGCCAGTGTCTCAGGAGCCATGGAGACAGTGGTAGAAACAGAAAGTAATCAGGACTCTTAAGATATCACTTTCTTTTTTGAAGCTACTCTGCCTAGACTATGAGCATCCAATAAATGACTGTAGAAGGCCCTGGTGGGAAAAGGGTTCAAACTTGTGAATCCAGCAGTGGTGACAAAGTGTCTTAACATATTTCGTCTATTCTTGCCATACAGTGAATGGACGTCAATGCAAGCCATCCAGCCCTCCCATAGGGATTTTGAAACAATTTTTGCCCTATTCATTTTAATACCTAGAAACTTGATGGACACACATGTACAACGCCAAGCTCAGTGCAGTTCTGAAAAGGGTTTGAAGCCTGCACTGCGAGGTTATCAGGGCCCCTGTGAGGAGAGTGTGGACTATATATCTCAAGGCAGATATCCCAGGTGCCATCTTGCCACCACATAGGGGCCCTGTGCAGTCTCCAGTTTTCATTCCTTGGTTCTGTGGCCCCCTGCAGAAGAATGTCCTCCCATGGACTTAAGGCTCATCACCTCCACGCCTGCCACCTCCTTTAAAAGAAGGGACTAAAATGGCACCTTATCTTATCCTGCTTAGCAGGATAAGCACCACTAGAGAAATGAGCGTTCACGGGAAACTCTCCGTAGGTCCCAATGCTACGTTCATGGCTCGGTAACCGCGGCGACTGCCTCACTCGTGGTCTGTACCATTCTGCAAGGAAGTATAACTATACATGGCCACACTCGAACTATGGACCACTCTTTAAACAAATAATGGTGTCTATTGAAGCAATAAACATTTGTTGGTGTCCATTGGGTCAAGCGTGTCTCCCTCACCCGTGATGTCAGTCTTTGTATTTCTTCTTAGGTGGTAGGTTCCCACTTGCTGGTTTATAACATAGCACAGCTCTTGAGGTTGCTTTCAGTACCAAATAAAGTTCCACTTTCATGTAAGTTGAACTCGAGTGATATCTTAAGAGCAAAGTGACAGATGAGGCTTTTTCATTTCTTTTTTTAATTCTTCAACAAACACAGTATTCTAAACTGCCACATTGCAACACGAATGATGATGATAGTGACGATGATGATGATGGTGACTAATTAATAATAATAATATTCACCGTCTTGATAAAAATAATAACCACAACAATAACCATAAGGACACTAATAATAGGAATAATATCACCACCTACACGTGTATCTTAGAAGTGTCTGCTAAAAGCAGTAAGGAGCATGGAGTTCCAAGACAGACAAAGCCATAGCCTGATGAACTTCATAAAAGTATAGATTGAAGCGAACTGCATAAGGTTGAAGATAGAGGCCAAAGGTTTGGCAAAAGATGTTTATCTCAAGAGGGCACCAGCTTGGTATAGGTAACAACTGAAGAAGGGACCAGCCTCAACTAGGACACACGTCAAGAAGAATCCTCTAAAGCACTTACTAACTAGAGATCACCTAAATGTAAGCACTTTCTATCAAAGATGTTCGCTTCATCTGGAGCTCACTTTGATGTAAGATTAGTCCTACCATTTGATGTGACCAGGTGAACCCCCAAAATGACAAAACAAGCTTTGGCAATGCCAATACGTCTGGCTTATGAATGCATTGTCAATCCAGACCTAAACATCTATGTAGGCAGGGCCGCACTGGCCGTAGCGGGCATCGGGCATTTCCCCTGTGGGCCGGAAGGGTGGTGGGCGGTTTTAGACTGGTGGGGGGCTGTTTTTGTTGCTGCCTACCCCCTCTCTGCCCCCCCCCACCTGAGGCCGGTCAGACATAAGTGCCAGGGCTGGTTTGTGATTCCTATCCAGCCCTGCATGTAGGTTAATGACTGGCCTGCTCCCATCTATGCTAATGCCAGGGAAAAACACCATACATTATCTAGTTATCTAAGACCTTTTAATAGCATTATAATGTAATGCGTGTGCCCCTGAAAGTTCAACTCCAGGCAGCTCTATAAATAAACAAAATGATCACGGGTACGTGGTAGGCAAACACCTTTTTGTGGAAGCACACAACTTTTGCCTAATCAAAACATGTACTCCTGGCTCCCAACATGTGGGCAGAACCAAAGCCCCTGTCTAGTGATGGTCACATAATTGTCTGGCAACAGCTGCGCTGTCAAGCCTGACCATAAAAACACCTTAATAAGGGATCAGACTGACCCCATAATGGGCCAGCATGACTTACTTTTGTTTCTCAGTAGTTGCATGGCAGCAAGGGTGATGCTGGGTTCCATTTCTTCTAGTTTTAGCCAGCTCTCAGCCCCTGACGTACGTGTTGGGTGACCAAGGTGACAGGCTTTGCACATCCTCACTGTGACCAGCTTGTCCTCAGCCTATTTCAGTCCCATGCTGCTGCAGACAAGCATTTGCATTTATTTCCCGCCACTTATTTTCCTTGTATATTTGGGGAGCCTGGACCCACCCATGATTTTTTGTTGTTTTAATCAATTATTTTAACCACAGCAACACTTGGTTGCTCATGCTTTAATTTATTTACACTTTAATTCATTTTTTTATATCACTTTTTCCTTAATTTTAATTCCCAGTAGTTGTACTGCAGCAATTCTTCTGGCTTTGTTCAGCTGGTGGTGGCTTTCCGCCCTGCTGCTCCATGCTTACGTGTTGGGTGGCCAAGAAGAAAGGCCTGGCCCAACAATCACACTCACCCCAGCCATCTTGTTTTCAGCATATTTCAGGCCCATCCTGCTGTGAACTCAGCAGGAACATTGGCAGCACTGCACAGACTCACGGAGCAGCCCTTTGCTTTTATTTCGTCACCATTCCTTTTTTCTTAATTATTTGGAAGCCTAGCCCCACCTGCCACTCTTTGTTATTTTAATCAGTTACTTTAGCTATAGCAACACTAGGTGACTCATTCTTTACTTACGTTTTAATCTATTGACTTTGCAACTTCTATTGCCTTACTTCCAGCTCCTGCCTCCTGCTTGGGGCTGGATGACCAAGGTGACACGCTCCGCCCACTGGCCACACCCAACACAGCCATCTGGTTCTCTGCCTTGTTCAGGCTTATGCTGATGTGAGCAGGCAATGGACACATACAGCGTGCAAGCCGCTGGCGTGCAAAGACAAGCCTGTCTGCCCCTGTCTACACATTGTCTGGGCTCAGGGACAGGGGTGCTGCCAGTTTTTGCCCTACGCCTACCAGGTAAGCCACCCTGTCCCTACCCACCCTCCTCTAAGTATGGCCATTACTGCCAATCTTACTTTCATCCCTCTCGCCGCTCACCTCTTTGTATTTAAACCCAGTACCACTTCCTCACATGTCAGCACCTCCTATAATACTTCTTTTGTCTCCCTCCAACTTGACACCTCCCCCAATCTGAGCTGTCAGCAAATTGTCCGTCTATATAACCTCCTTTTTGTTTGGGAGCACCTCTGATGAAAAATACCTCCCGCTTAACATTAATTTAAACTCTTGCATGAAAATTATTTGAGTGTATCATCCTCCCAGTCAGGCTATCTCTTTTCTCAGTTCCTCCACAGGCATTGCTTCCTCTATCAGTCTCAGCTCCATTAACTTTATCATACTCTGGGCTTTCAACGTCTAGATACACAATTCTACTGACAGGTCATAAAGCTGGTTGCTGATCCCACACATAGAGCAGGGCATTCCCTCAACTTGCTGCTTGCGCCTACTGAGCTTGCCCCTTTAAGGAAGCATTTATAAATCTTTGGACAGGTGATAAGGAAGTGCTCTTCATCATTTCTCTCTTACTACCCCACTTAAATCCAGTACATCATCTCCCTTCGTCCAAAAAAAGGACATTGGACCGAACTATGGGCCTGATTACGAGTCTGACTCGCTGTGGCGCAGCAGTGGTGGTCCACCATCCACCGTATTATGACTTCTAAAGTCATTGCGGCGGTGGACCGTCAGCTGCGCCAAGGAATAATCTTTCCCTGGCGGTGGCACAGGAGCACCACAACGCAATATGCTGAGCGGGGACTGGCGCAGTCCCACTCAGCATATTATGAGTTCCTGGACCGCCAGCCTTTTCATGGTGGACACCACCATGAAAAGGCTGGCGGTGCAGGAACAAAGAGGGCCCTACATGGCCCCCATCGCCACACCGCCTTGGGGATACATTCAGGGGGGCACAACATGTGCCCCCCTGCCTGTACCCCCACAAAGTTCCAGCACGGCATGGACGTCCACGTCCATGCCGTGCTGGAACTTGTTTGCTGTTCCCTTTGCGGTGCCTGTTTTTCAAGCACCGCCAGGGGAATAGCAAAGAACCGCCGTCCGTATTACGAGTTGCACATTTGCAACTCTTTATACGGCCGGTGGTGCTTGCGCGGCGTTGGCGGCATTGTGTTGTCGCCGCTGCGCCAAAGTCGTAATCAGGCCCTTAATTCTTACTTTGTTAACCAGGCCTTTAAACACACTGCTCTTAATATGGATGTGGAGGTTAATTGATGCTCCTCCTCCTTCAATGATTGGATCACATTGGCATTAGACACCCCCATGAAGGCACATAACAAATCCTCACACTCCCTCTGCCCTTTGGCACTAGGAAGAAGCTTCTAAAGTGAAAAGAGTCTGCAAACAAAAATGGAAAGACACTGGGGCCTGTCTTATTTGATATTAGATGAAAAATTATACAGACAAGAAATTTTTAAATACAAAAGAATTCTGCCCACTGCCCACACAAGCTGCTACAATCCCATATTAAACATGCCTCTAATACCACTTAAGGAGTCTTTTCTATTTTCAACAGCCGTGCACAGCCTGAAGCTACCAAAGCTGCTGTTCAACCATCGCAATCTCTTTGTTCATGCCCCTCTGTTTTTTCCATTCTAAAGCATTCCTTTTCCCCAGCAGTCCTGCTCCAAACTTTCCCACATCTCCTAACCAAGAGTGGATCTGCTCCAGATCTCTGTCCAGCTTCATTCCAGGCTCCATAGAGGAGCTCATAACTAAAATCAGTCTTATCAATTCGGGGTCACCAGTGGACGTCTGTCAATGAAAGCTGTCAAAGCTCATCCTTTTTCCAGCTCCTCCATTCTTTCTTCTCTGCGCAATGACTCTCTAGTTTCCGGTCAAGTTCCTAATGACTGGAAGAAATTCTTTATCATTCCCCTTTTGAAACAAGCATTTGCAATGCAATAGGTCTCGCATTTACGAGAGTTTGAGCTATTGGGATTGTAAATGACAATGCCTTTAATGTATGTGTTGTTTTTAAAACAGATAAATAAAAGGCATTGTCATTTACAATGCCAATAGCAAATGCAAGACCTATTGCATTGCAAATGCGTTCGGCGCCCATGCTATAAAAAAAAATTAAAAAGCGTTAGGGAGAGAGCGTGTGCTGCCTGCAAAAGCATGCAGGACAAAGCTATTTGAGAAAATAGTGCTCGGAGGCTGTAATTAAAGCCTACTGAGTAACAACACACGTAACGGGGGTGTCGCTATGGGAGGTTACAAAATGAGACAAGGCAGTACTAAGGAGGAACTTCTAACCCTATTGACCAATGAACAGCCACAGTTTACAGTGGACAATGACAAGCAAAGAAAAATATGGGTGGAGAGTGGGCGGAGCTTTAAGTCCCTACCTGAATACAGCATGCCTTGCAGAGCAGCACATGCGCTGCCAAGGCTTGAACTAAAAAGGGCACACTGGTCAAATTCGACAAAATGGTAAAAAAAATCAGTCAAAAAATGACTGAGGGGAGCTCATCTGTATCCAAGCTGATGGTGCATAAAAGAAGTAACTGAGGTCAGCATGCTGGGGTGGAGCCTATAAAGGCATCGCATACATCTCTTCTGATGAAGCCATGCAGAGACGAACAATGCCACCTTTGGGCACTCAAGGGGACTGCGCAAATATTTCCGGATCCAGCCTGACACCTGGGGAATATTCAAAGATAAGGAATCTGCGATAAGAAGTGCCTATTAAATAAGGTTATACAGACAGGGACTAGTCTATGTAAGGATATTTTGGCAATCTTAATGTATCCAGTTACTGTATTTAATGTTGATGTTTTAACCCACAGTGGTGTTGGTCTCATCAAGACATATTAAAAAAAAAAAGAAATAGTGTTCAGTTTGTCACCTAGAACAAACGAGAAGGAATAAATAAGAGACGATTCCAGTCAGCCTAGTGCATGCCCTATGGAGTGCTCCACTGGGCAAAAACAGGGCACACTGGTCCAGAAAAAAAAACCAGTTTGAAGAATCATTTTAGCTATTCAATAGTAATGAACGATTTAAGTTTGAAACAAATCTACAGGTGAGTACACATGAGTAAAGGGTGCATATTACAATGAAGGAGTACATTCCTCTGGGTGTATGCAGCTTTCTGCTTACTGTAATTTTACAGGACTTAATTGTCATGCCCTGCACAAGAACATGTACCAAGCAAGCCTTTTGAATAAAGTGTGGCTTAACACCAAATACAGTATACATTTCTGCACATTTACATTTTGTACATCATTAACACTGATACGTTTTAATGTCGTATATGTAACACTGCTACAAAGAGACTGGTATCCAGGAAACTCAGTGAACTGGAATTATTGCCACATTAAAAAACAATGTATATCTAAGAATATAATGACCGACTTCCGGTTTACACGGAAGAAAGACTAATGTCACGCTTTGCAGCTAGACAGCCAGCTTATCAGAATACACCGAGTGAGCATGCCCCTGCTCCGCCAGTGGTTAGGAACACACTAGTGCTTCCCCGCAATCATGATGGCAAGAAGAGGTCCTAGATTACAGTTATACAGAAGAAAAGAAACAGCGCCAAGATGCAACTTTTACTAAGTTATTGCTGTTTCAGAGGGACCCATGTGACTGACAAATTAAATAAAATCCACAAATAAATAAAAGACTTGGTTCTTTCTAACTTGGCACCACACCAACTAATGGGACTTAAATTTTGACTTCGCAGGGCCACAGGTTACGCTAAACTGTTTAGTTAAATTGACCTTTCGATTCAAAACCTCCAAGAAGAATAACAATTATTCCAACAGAAGTGAAAGCCAATTAGCTTTTCTAGAAATAATGATTGAGTCATCATCGTACAATGGAATGGGGATTAGGCGCTTCCTAGGTATGTCTTTCCCTGCTTGCATAAGAACTGCTAAGGTTGTCTACAAAGAGCAGAAAGAGGAAGGGGGCAAAATAAACCCTTGCCTTACACCTCTATGTGTTCAAATTGAGGGCCCTTAACAGACCATTACAGAAAGTTTCCCAGTGCCAATGCCCTATCATCGTTAACATTTATTTTTCCACCTCCAATTATTCCACTATTTCCCATAATTTAGTGCGGTTTATCAGATCGAAGTCGCTAGAAAGGCCCATAAAAGCCAGTTGGTGGCGCTGCTGGCTAAGGAATCTATTGTTTGTAATCCTTAGTGCGATATTGTGACAGGACAGCAGGAACTGTTACTTGCCTGTCGGAAATTGTGCCGTGCTCTGGATCGCCCTGACGGCTGCTGCTCCGGGCTCCATCTACCACCCGCGATGAAACAGAAGGCAAGAGGAAAGGGGAGTGCGGCCCTTGTTATCGGCAGCACCCCATCAGCGGATGCAGACCCTTTGTTAAGCCGCTCCCTGGTCGATCTGGAGGGAGGTGAAGCTGCGGCATGGCAGCCTGGATGCCGAGGGCAGACAGCGACCTGGACAGAGAATGCTCCAGAAAGGAATAAGAGTACGCGCTGCAATGGAATCAAATGTAGCATCTAAGTGAAATCCTTTTTGCTCTTAAGGGTCTATGGCTAGCGCGCGCGTAGTGCTGCGGCGATCTATCTCCGCGGCGTCGTTTATTGACGGAATCCACTTAAAGAGAACAAACGACACCGACTCCCTCCTCACAAAGGCAGATATTAAGACGAAAGGAAGTAATGCTCGTATTAATGGCGACGCGAGTACTAATGTAGACGAAAGGAAGTAATGCTCGTATTAATGGCGACGCGAGTACTAATGTAGACGAAAGGAAGTAATGCTCGTATTAATGGCGACGCGAGTACTTAGCCGCGGGCTCTTTGTATCAGAATGCTGCAAATGAACTTATATGTGGCAGGAGTTCTCTCGTCCACCGCAGGCAGGCAGGCACGGCGCTCCCCGACCCGTACGCGTGCACATCTCCTGTCCTCCGTACACGCAGACAGGGAGCGCCGTACTCGTGCACATGTCCTGTCCTCCCTACGTGCACATCTGCTGTCTCTTGTGCTAACGCGAGCAAAAGAGACGCGCGTGCACATCTCCTGTCCCCCTTCCGCCGACAAACCGCCGACAATAGATCTCGCCAAGGCGAGCAGCGCATGCGCTGCGTCGCTAGGCGAGACCTAACAAGCTGAGGATCGAGCGCTCACCCAGGCAAGTACTACTCACGGCGAGTACACTGTGTGCTACCGGGGCCGCTGCTCTCTTTGCGCCGTCTGCCGGCGCGTGTGCTCTTCTGCTGCTGACAAAGAACAAGCTGTCCACACGTGTTCAGTAAGCACGGCGCGCACAGACCGGAGATGTGCACGCGTATGGTGAGAGCAGGAGTTGTAATAACGCCGCGAGCCGTAGGCGTGCACATCTCCTGTCTTGCCATACGCGTGCACATGTCCTGTCCCGCATCGCTAAGAAAGTCGACAACAATAGATCTCGCTTAGCGAGCAGCGCATGGCGCTGCATCGCTAGGCGAGACCTAAAACCTTTATCAGATCTCAACATCATGTCCAACAACTGACTTATATCTCTATTTCCTTTTGCAATCAAAATCACAGAATCTGCCATGAACCAGCAACTGTCCCTCTAAGTGGGAAGCCATATTTTAATTATGCCCCAACAATCTGGCTTTCACCCTGGCTTCCTGACTGAAATGGCTTGTTGGAACAAAGGAAGACATCTGGTGTATTCTGCATGAAGGTGGTGACATCTGGCGTATTGTGGATGAAGGTGGTGACATCTGGCGTATTGTGGATGAAGGCGTAGATGCTGCATGCATCCTCCTCGACATCTGGGCTGCATTTGATATGGTGCCCCACACCATGCTCAGCCAGGAGTTAAAGACACCACTACAAAGCGACTCTCTTCCTTTTTAACAGCCCATTGACAAGCAGTCTCATTGTCCCCTTGCAAATCAGTGTCTCAACCGATCAGTTGCAGTCTGCCACAGGGCTCAACCTGTAGTCCCACTCTATTTAATATCTAAGTCTCTCCATTACCTACTCTTATTGAAGCCTTTGATATCCGTTTTTATACCTATGCAGATGACAGACAACTGATCCTCCAGTTGGGTGGCAAGTTCACTACCCATCAAATTATTTTCAAGGAATAGATTGACACAGTTCCAAATTAGATTAATTCCAGTATCTCCACCTTAATTATAACAAAACTGAGGTACTGGTCTTCGGTAACCCCCTTGCACACTGGCTGTCTATATCTAAAAGGTGTATCTTCTAGACACCCTGCCTCTGCCAAAAAAGCCCTCCATGCACCCAAAACCAGCAATCACTAGCCTTTTAAAATGCTATCCCCCACCAAGAACATTTTACTCCAGCTCGGCTAATCTTCTCACCATTCCTGGTTACCACAAGTCTTCAGTAGGAGTCTGTGTGTTTTCCATTGTCACTTACAAAAAATAGAAACTCCTCCCACTTTCCCAAGATCCACAAGTAGTCTACTGACCTTCAACAAGCTCCTGAGAAATTGCTTGTTTGCATGCTGATGTTGCATTCACTGCTTCTCCTCCAGTGTCAGGACACCCTTCTCGTGGGTATTTGTGCGGTTATAAACTCAGAATCAATCATACAATACAGCACCAGGGTAGACTTGTCCTATACAGTGCCAACTCCAGGAAGAAATGTGCAATACATGAGACTAATCCAAAGTCAATTCAGCAGAGGAAAACACCAACTAGAACAACCCAAATATAGGGCAATTTTCCAAGATAAAATCAGTCCTACATACGGCCAATGCAAGGATTGGACCTCACACATACAAGGCACATGGTACAATAGAACACAACCAACACAGTGCAGACCCGATAATGAAACTGTTCCCATACCAGACAATTGTCATAATTCCATATAGGGCCACTAAGAAAGGACTTTCAAATGTAGGACTAACCTCACCTAAAAATTGAACCAGCCCCACACTAAGAATAGACTATATCTACTTAAAGTGACCTAAAAAAGAGGCACCCCCACAAATACACACAAATAAGGCCAGCCCAAATAGGCGCACCAGAAAATGGAAACATTCCTTGTAAGTACACAAGTCATAGAGCATGCCACAGGAATTAATTTGGCTGATATAAGACCCAACCTAAGAAGAGATCAGACCAACTAGCCTACCGTAAAGCATACACCAAAAAGAGACCAGCTCGGTATACGGAACACACCAATATTAGACAAGTCTGACAAAGGGCTACTATGAGCCAGCAATCTCTTGCCTGCTCCAAGAAAGGGGAGGCATGAGAACAAGAATGAGGCTAGTGAAAAGTGAGGCAAGCAGCGCTCCTTAAATTGATAGTGAAGGGGGCGGAGCACAGAAGGAAATGAGATGGTGGCGAGGCAAGATGTCTCTGGAGTTAAGACTTTGGCTGGTTGGTCTTAAGGAAGGCGACAGGCAGCAGCTACCAAACAGCACAAGTCTGCACAGTTCTTTACATTTGCGAGCTTTGCTTTTCACAAAGTTTGCAATGTTTAAAAAAAGTGTGCCGTTGGGCAACGCTACACAACCCTACCCAACATAGAGCACAGCACAAGAAAAAAAATATAGATGAACATGGAGCTCATCCCTAAATGAGGCAACCTCAAAATGGACCATACCCCGTCTACCTCAAGAAGGGACTAGCCTCATATTGCACAATATAAAGTGGAACTAACCGCACATGGGGTGTATATGAAGTAAGGACCAGCCTGACAAGCCACAGCCAAAAAATAGACCAACCCTCTATAGATCAACCAGGTGACAAGACCAGTCTGAAAAAGAGCACACCCCAAAGGGGACAACTCACATAAAGTAACCCGGGCTGGTACTATTCAGGCATAGGGAACACCACAGGGGTCAGACCCCACAGAGCATGTCCACTGTTAGATGCAATAAACATAAACAGCACACACAGAATATACCAGCACCTCGAAGACTCCACCGTGAGAAAAGTACCACCCTCATGCTTGGCACAATCCAAGATGGAATCAGTCCTTTGTAGAGAACTCCCCTAGAAACATCCCTGCATATCATGCAACCAAAACAATTACACAGCCTTTAGATGGAAAAAACTATATATATGCAAGCAAGCCCAGGTGTAGTTAGTCTCATATTGGGCGCACTTTAAGAAGGAACAAGTTACACGCAGGGCATATTCCAGGAATGGAACAGCCTGAGGTAAGTTCCATACCAAGCCAGGGCATTCTATTCTAAAAGAGGTGCCAACCCCATGCAGGGCACACCTCAATGTAATACCAGGGACACGTAGCGAATCCTGAAAGCAAGTTCCAACCACACATACAGCGCACTGAACAATGGGACAAGTGAAACCTAGGACACTGTCTAACAGGGGAAGCCCACAATGGCACAAAATGGCTAATGGGGTAACACCAATATGTCCAGCCCCATCCACGCCATGAACATCACACCTTGAGGGATTGGGCAAGAATTTCAGTTGCACACCAGAAGGCACTAGCACCAAATAAAACATGCCCACCATGATAACTATTGATAATCCTCACATATGCTGCGCCCAACAAGATGACCAGTCATGTTAATATACTCAAAGAGACTTGGCACATGAAGTGGGAAGGAGCTGCAGGATACAAGATGGTGAGGATGGTGACATTCCCAGTGGTGTTCTAAGTACAGGAGCAAGAAATGCGATTTCTTTCTATTTGGTGCCAATTGTTTATTTTTTATTAACAATACATAATGCATACAGATACGGTTATCATATTACAGGATGTGATTATCAACCAGAAATAGTTATCTGGTCCTATAAAAAAAACAGCGAGGCGCCATATAGGTTTGTATAAAACAACTAAACTCAGCTATTTCCTAAATACGAAAGAATCATGGAGACATTCTGAAGCCTGGCCTTTAATCGTGGGAGTTTACAGATTACATATAAAAAATGATCACTTTAAGGTATTTTTTCGAATGGTGACTTGGACCTCATGCAAAAGTTACTTGCGACATAAAAAGAGCCAATGGAGGGTTTTCTTTTGTTTGGGACAGTGAACAAAAATGCACCAGGTCCCTCACACAGCGCATTTTATCCCGGAGGAAACTAGCTGAACCCAAGTTGTCTGTCAATTCAAGGTAGTGCAGTTTAAGTAGCGAATGATACAGACTGTAATGCGGAATCCTGGAAACGGACGGACCCAGTGGCGGCTGGTGCAATTTGAAACTGGCGGGGCATATGCAGAACGAATCAACGTATGCGCGCGAGCGCAACGAGCGAGCCCGACGGCAATATGGGGGGGTTCGGGGGGATTCTTCTTTTAAAAATTGGCATCTTTTTGGTGCGATTTTCAGCACTATTTCTGTGATAAATGGACTAAAAATTCAGTTCTTCTAGGCATTCATAAAAGAAAACTCATACATTATTTCAGAGAATTTCTGGGTTGCCAAGCAAGTCTGACTTCTGAAGGGGCTAGCCTAGGTACTAAGCAAGACTGCTTTGGCTCTACCCTTTCCAATAGAAAACACTAGTTAGCGATGTGAACAAGTTCAATGGACAAACCTGGGGTCTAGGGAGAGTCCCTCTCCTGAGAAAGAAATTTAAAAAAGATTGGCAAATGGGGCATTTTAAAGCAAATGAATGCAGCGATAAAGCAAGGCTTATTAAGCAGTGGGAACGTATAGTCTTGAAATATTAAACACACTGAGCCGAGGCAGTACAGGTACTGACTTCCCTAATGTGACATAATGCAGCATTCTAACAGCGCCAGCACTTGACAGCGCCAAATTACAAGATAAGGCCAGAAATATATTTTTTTAATTAGCTGACAGAGGCTTTCCAACGGCAAAATGCTATTTTGCCTGAAGCATAGAAAATCCTTGCAGCATTCCTCTTTTGGCATAAAGTAGCCCTGGAGAATGTTTTAAGACCAACCTTTATTTTACAGAGCAAACAGAGTGAGCAAGCTCTTTTCAGGAGGGGTTGGGTGGATCACCTTCTAAGACGTTTTTAAATGAACTGAACAAAATAATTTTACAACATAATTTTCCAAATGCAATCGCTGAAACGCAGTGTATTTTCATGAAGTTTTGATGAAAAACACCGAACTATTACATTCATAAGCATTTGGCACAGTATGCTATGTTATGTTGGCTGCTTGTGAAGCGCTTACCCAGGAGCATTACTTCTAGGCAGTGGCGTATCACAAATGTGTCACCAAGAAAATGGTGCAACAATTCTGCACGACTGCTTCACAAGAAATATATTTAATGTTGTGTTCTATTTGGTTTCGAGTTTGCCAACTCGCGATCACTTCCTCATAGTGCTTCGGCCAATATGAGACGATAAACAGACTCCAGATAGAGTAAAGACCGCTTGATTAGGCCAGGCAAGCAGTTGAACTTCTTTAAATATTACATAATATGAAATCCACACCTCATTAATACATTGAACAACGTATTCCCCACCACCGTTAAACTTCCCCCGGACATGCTAAGAACCCCCCAACCAAAACAATTCGAACATTCTATACCACTCTTTTCTTCACACTCACCATCCTTCCAACCTGACCCCCAGATAGCTCCTATGCGCTCCCTGTGCCAAAGTGCCCCCCAGCAAGGACCCAACCCTTCGGCCTGAGTCCTGTGATTGTCTGCCACCTGTCCTAGTCTGCCACAAAAGAAGTCCAAACCACTGCCTTAAAGCCCTTAACACCACTCCCTACAAAGCGACCACAACCAAAAAGTAACAAATTTTACTTCCTTTATTGCTCTATCATACATATTATTTGTCATTCCAGTAAACACCCCACAAATTACGTACTATACGACGGAGTAATGCAAGAAAAAAAACTAGGAACAACCTGAAGTGTAAAAACCCAATTTAAAATTACAGAAGAAATCTAAAAGAACACCTTACCTGGCTTGTTTCCTAGCAGAGGCCTGCTATGCTGAAGTGCTACGAGTACAATTCAGTTACTACCAGCTGAAACCCCACTGCTTTCACAGCAACGCAACGGGTTTACGGGATTATACCATTAGCAAGCGGGGAGGCGTTGCTCAATACAAGCACACATAATGTGAAAGCGTTTTCATAATTTATCTTCTCGTTATCTCCAACCATCGCACTTTTAAATGAGGACTGAAACTTAAAATTAACTTTGAACATTCATATAACTAGGAGATCAGGGTTTCATTTTTGCCGAAAATGAACAGATCCTAAACCCACAAGCTGTCCTTACGAGATGTAACAGTCGCTACTACCTCACTTCAAATCCTCTTCACAGATGGATTTCTAGTTCTCTGGCGGTTAGGGGCCAGGAGGGGGCCGCAGCCCTTCCGTTTTACCTACTCTACGAAGAACAGATTTTTACACCTGTGGCAGACAAAACTGTTATTATGAGTTCATCCTCCACAGCAAGATGTCATTACACTGAAGAGATTAAAAGGGCCCCCGTTGCTATAACAGCACAGAGCAGCATTAAAATCAGTGCAAATTATGCTTGATTCTGTTTGGAGGAGACTCTATGCGGTCTGTCAAATGCAGAGTTAGAAATGTCGAACAAGAAAACACATTAGAAACATTACGCAATTAAGACAACACAGTACTGCTCATAATATTTATAAAGATGTCTTACAACACATGCAATTACCACGCGATAAGTCCATACCGGCATACCCATAATACAAAGAACCTTTTTCAACCTCCAGAGAATAAATCATGAAAGGCTGAGGCTGGAACGCAAACGTCCAAGCCATCTGCTACCACTTACAGACGCACCTCCGCAGCAGGTGCATTAACAAACCGAGCTCTCTTACAGGTATTGAAAACTGTGGGTCTCTCGCGTGCACGCACTTTCTTTACTCTGCCCGCAGGCAAATTAACCCCCAGAGCTATCACACTAGACTTAAACGTTGTCACCTGCAGAGTACGCACACATCTCTACGGCAGGTGCATTACCCCAGAACTATCACACTAGACTTAAACTTTGTCACTTGCAGAGCACACACAGATCTCTGCAGCAGGCGCCGTAACTCACTATCTTACTCGTATTACAGCCTAGGAGTTCCTGACTCATGACTCATTCACCAGGGGCCACATTAGAAAAACCTGCACTCGTGCAAAATGCATTTGTATCGGATGTTACTGATTTTGCTCGACGAGCACCGAGGGGAGACAGCAAGTGCACCAGAGATGTGCGCGGTTTGTGCTGTTTATGTTGTAATACATGAACACATGGATTCCGTCCCCTTTTCAAATGTGAAATTTATTTGCCGAAAGTCTTGATTTTAAAAGTACAAAGTGCTCTTTGTATACGTCACAATGATGTTATAACTATTTTACTCGCGTGGTGGTGGGGGCCGGGGAAGATTAAAATATAATAACAGAAAATTTACCCGTCCGCGCCGCCCGCCTCTGCTCGACTGCTCCTGGGCCGGGGTCCCGCGCTCTACAACAAACAGGAACAGCCGCGACGTCACTGCCAACCCCTCTACTGACGCCAGCGCCAGGATTGGCTTGAGGGCAGGGATACTCCTTGCCCATTAGGAGACCGGGGGCTGCGGCATGAAGCAACCCTCGGTCTCTTAAGGGGAAGGCTAGTGCGCATGTTCGGGCTGATCGTCAAAATGATCACCCCAAAAACGAACGTGCGCACTAGTATTGCTGTGACTGTAGTGCGCTGCTGTCACTCAACTCCCTGAGTGCTGCTGCAGCCCCGCCCCCACCCCCTTCAGCGTCCTTCGTTCTACTTCTCCGACGCTAATTCCAATCAGGAGTCCTGATTGGAATTAGCGTCGGAGAAGTAGAACGAAGAATTTGAATGGGGCCGTGGCATTAGTGGGGCAACGCCCCAGCGCCCCAATGGACGCACCGCCACTGGACGGACCTTAAATTTGGAATCATAACGCGCATCACTCATCTAGGCCATCAGCAGCAGTGCATTACAAAACATGGTCAGACAATGTAACATATCTTACTACATCAACAAAAGTGTCACCAAACAATGCTATATACATGTCATAAAAGTTTCACATATAATAACCATTCAACATATACCACACAGTCCTCGTAGTGCAAAAACAATATCCATACTTTAAAACATGAGGATAAAAACAATATCATAAAACTATTCAAATATTATAAAAGGTCAATAAATGTATGGAATGAAGCCCATGTAATTACTATAAATAGGCAATTTGATATATTAAACTTAAATTCATGTAAATCACCCTTGCTCAGGTGTCCAAGAGCTCGGAATATGCAAAATAGTTCAAAATAGTACAAAATGGTATTAACAAGAAGCAGCTAACAGAATATAACTCAGTACACTAACCCAAGCTTTGCCAACCAAAACAGCACAACTCAAAGCCCCAACCAAAGCCTTGTAAGACTGACAGAATGACTTAATGCATAACAACAAACCTGTAATCTACTGAAATACAAACCAGTACCCCAGAGTATCACCAACTAATAAAAAATAACTCAGTGCATTAACTAGATCTTTGCGAGCCAACTCATACCACCAAGAAGAGATTCACCAGTTCCTTCAACATAAACTAGTGTAGTATAAAGAACCCCACTAGAAAATGTAACATAATTTACTAACCCTATGCTTTAACTACAAACTTGTCAGCCAAAGCAATGTATGGTCAGTATGACTGACAGATAGGAATCAGCTAATGCTGCTGGTGAAGAGACAGCAACAGCGAGTGACAGCCACAGCTTGCTATCTTGTGGAGAGCCACAATGGAAGGAGAGAAGAAATATATCGGACCAAAAGCACCCCGCTCACTCCCAGAAGACCCTCCTGCAGCCTTAGTTTAAGTTCTCTCTCTCCTTCCTGGTACATGTGTCCTTCTTAACTAGGTTTATCAGGTGGCAATGGGTCAGCTCAGACCACATGCACAAGTCGTAGACTTTTATTTTTAAAAACTAATGCACTCTGGGACATGCAGTTTTGATTGACTTCAAGAGAATCAACTGACTAAAAGTGTTTGTAACAAAAGTGTACAAATGCCAGGCCTGAAAAGAACGTGCCAGAGTAACATGTAGTTATAACATCACCTTATTGCTAAAGTGTGGTTGCTATCAATCTTGGTCTCTCATGGGACCTCACCTGGATTTTCTACATAGGATGAGTGCCTTGATCGTGAGCTCGAGCACCATACTTCTCGAGCTTGCCCTCTTGCACGTGGCCACAAATAACCCCGCCCACTACATGAAATCTCTCCCAGCAGCAGCACGCGCGCTGAGCAGTGTTATGATAACGCAGCTTCCGTCTGAATCCTTGACGTCCCTGCATATTTTGGTGGCTGAGGCCATGAGTAAACATGGACGCATGCCCAGACGGTCTGACAATGTCAGCCGCAGACCTCTGCTTTCGGTCTGTGTGCAGTGGGGCTCTTGGTTCCGGAGCTCCCCAGCTGCACACTTTCCTGTCACGCACATCAGCGATGACGCCCGCACATATTTTCAAGCCTTGTTGTTTTAATGTTTTGAAACGTTGGATAGCTACAGATCCCATTCCCCAGATAGGAAAATATAAATTATATATTTGAAGAAAAAAATCACGGAAATCCAAATGTCTCCCTCACAATAACGGGCTTTGTTTATTTTTTTCCAGGTGTTTTTAGTATAATGACATGTTTCTGAGGAGGGGGCTGTTTTACACACCATTACCAATTGTGCACACACCTCATGTTACGGGCCCCGGGCGATGAATACTTCTCTACAGCAGTGAAAGTGGTACAAATGAAGGTGCTCTTTACAGGTTCAGGGAGAAAGAAACCCTTCAATCGGGGGCTCCTCCAGTACAGGTGCGCTAAGATCCCAATGGAACTGAGCAGTAACTCTGCTACACTAACGACAGCCTTCGACATGTAGACTCAATCCACACTTAGCTGTGCCAGTTATGTTGAGATAAAGCACAACAAACAGCTAAAATGAACAACACGAGGGACCATGTGATGTTTGCTGCCCTGCTCACAGAAATGCCCCGAATACAGTCAATAATAAATCAGGGTACGCGTTGTTTTGACAACCAAAATGAATGCAAAAAAAGGGTTCTACCAGACGAAATGCATTGGGTCATTTAATTTCACTGGAATATATTGGAAATGATTGTCACGTTATGCAGGATTCATACTAGAAAAGGAATCATACCCTTGATGTTGGAAATCACGATATTGTTTTGAATGTTTGAAATCCTTAAGAATTGAAATATTCAAAAAACGAATGGAAATTGTGGTGTTAAGTTCATTGATTATCCAGAGACAAGTTGTTTGAGCCCTTGGGCCTACTGAATGCGTGCGTCTTCGGACTGGTCAGTGGGCTCACTGCCAGCGAGTTTCTCATTACCTGTTTCTCATCCCACACTTCACAGGACGTGCTCTTGAATAAATATTAAAGAATACATTTTTCTAGCCTAGCCTTAACATCCAGGCCCAATCTAGCATCCATGTCAGCACCTCCCTTTTGGATTCCGTTTCCAGATTCACCTCATCTACCCCAAGACAATGATCTCCTTTTCTTTCAGATGCCGGACAGCAATTTCCAGCACAGTACAGACAGAACATTAGTACAAAGTCTGATGTTTGTGAGGTAAGCCAGCACACCAGTCAATGATAAAGTTAATGTTCTTGGGTACTTTAGTGGGGTAAATCTATGTCCTATTTGGGGGAAGCAGAATTGGCAGCTCCACGTTTTGCTGGTAAATTGTGAAAAGTAAGGATCAATTTTTTCTGTACACAGCTACTCACTGTCAGTCAGACCAAGCACCATGGGTTATATCAGTAATTAAGGAAGTGCAATTTCACTATGTCAGCGACAGTGATAATAATTGTTCGCTATTTTAATAATGTTGCTAGTTAGACACCTGCTTTAATTTTTTAGGATACATGTACTTTCTAGAAAGAAATTTGCATTGTTTTTGGTGCAAACTTGATATTATTTGTAATTGTGGCATATCCAAGACAGTTGTATCCTCAACCTTCTTATCTTTGTTCTAAATGTACCTTAAATTTTCATTCGAAACGTGTCAGCCATTAAAGCAGGTGATGGTAAGGAACAGCTCTCTTGATATTGGTCCAAATTTCAGGCTGGGTGGGGATGCAGTTGAGAAGTTAATGTAATAGATGTGCAACCAGAATAGCCACATTCTAATCTCAATCATGCCTCTTACAAATTGTGTGATCATGGGCTAATGCACTTCACCCTCTGTTCTCTGATCTGCCTATACAACTTTAGCTCTTGCAAACAGACTCAGCCACAGCATTAAGTGCTACACAGTTGTGCTTGGGGCTGCTAGAATATTTTGCCAACAGAACTTTCATGGAAGATGCCACTGACACCAACAACTTCCCTGCCAGACAGCAGAATGTCAACATACAGCAGACATTTTATGTTTGGATAAAACCACAAGACTAAAATACTCACTATGCCAGTCAAAGATGTGTTGTTGCCACAAGTTTGGGCAGGAACTGGCTGAGAGCGTGGGTGATGCTCTCTACTTATGCCAAAGCTGTGTGGCTTTGTGGCCAAGGAGGCGTCTTCTAGTGTCTAAAAAATTACTGACTATGAAAGTTCGACACATAAGTATTAAACCCTACTTCCCTAAGGAGCCCGCTTAATTTGATCCTGTCTAAATTACTTCCACTGCTGGCCTTTTTAGGTCTGGCTTGGCAGCAGAGTTGCCTTCATGACCTACTGTCACAAATTGCTTAAAATATATTCAGAGTGAGCCAAAATTGGCTCCACCCGGAGGAGTACTACTCTCTCATCACATACTATTGGTAGTTTGATGTCTCGTTACCCCTCCTACAGATTGTTACATCATCAGGATTAAGAGACTAATTTACATCTCAAAAGTGCCCTACATTACCACACTTTAAGGGGCTGATTACGAAGGCGGGCGTACCCTATCGGAAATCGGGACCACTCGACAGACTGTCGGCGGTCCAGTAAGAGGCATTATGATGCGACCGCCACCACTGCGGTCGCAAAGCCTATCTTTTGTATTGCAGTGGGTGCTGCTGGCTGCAGCACACGCCGCAATACAAAAAGGGGTGACTTCACAGATCCCTGCACTACGTGGCAGGCACCATGCAGTACCTGCCACATGGTGCAGGGACATGTAGGGGGCACCATAGGTGCCCCCAGTGCCCACATCGGAGAGCCAGGGGCGAAGGGTGGCCCGCTACGGGCCCCCAAAGTCCCTTTCCGCCAGTCTTTTCATGGCAGGTTAACCGCCATGAAAAGGCCGGCAGAAATGGACATTGTAATCCCTACGCAGGCACTGCCACCATGGTAGGGAATACAACCCCCTCCACCGCACCGGCGGGGTCAAAGAGCCCGTCGGATGTGCCTGTTGGTCTTTCTGACCGCCACCTCTCCGCCCGCCATCCTAATGTGGCGGGCAGTAAAATGGTGTTGACAGTCTGTAGGTGGCGGTCTCACCGCCATCCTCATCAGGCCCTAAATTCTTTGTCTCTTAGATGCATTGTATACAGAAAGCAATCTTTTTTTTGTATTGTTTTTTTTCTCTGTCAGGTTTTTTTAAATGTTTTAGCCAGTGCTCAAAATGCAAGCCAGATCAGTGCTTTAAATGGGCCGGTACTGTCCAGTACTGAGTACCGGCACCTTTTTATTATGAGAGGGAGAGTATCTGCCCATCTCAAGACTGAAGTGATACTTTTAATTGGAGAGTACTGGCACTTCTCAGAAACAAGCAGGTACTCTGTTACGTGGTACCTGCACTTCTATTTTTCCATTTCAAGTACTGAGCCAGACCTATGGATTTTCCAAAGCTTCTTCCTATCTGTCACTATAGGAAACACTTACAGGCATGCCGAGCAACTGCATTACGTACAATATTAACAAGCATTGGCATAGCCAATAGGTCTCGCCTTTGGGGCCTTATAAGTGTTTAGCCAGAGCTATTGACTTTGCCAATGTCTTCAAGCTGTGCTGTAGAGAAGTGTGGCTGCTGTGCGGCATGCTGAAAGTTATAATAAAAAAGTGTCAGAAGCATTTTTGTTACTTTATATATGACCAAGAAGGCATTATGTAAAACTGAACGACCATATTAAAAAAAGTATTTACAATAAAAATTTCCTCAGTTTTCTTTTGTTCTTGCAATGCTGGCAACTTGTTTCTGCCTATTGCAATGGTTGTTTGTTAAAGCTTTTTTTTTTGAGGGGGCATAAACAATCGGAGGGTGAAGGTTGGGAACTAGTACCTGTATTATAACACTAGCAGCGGCCAGACGCTAGGGGAGAATCAACAGATGCCAGATTCCGAGAGCAGGCTGAGGTGGTGCTGAGTGATGCTGAGGTGGTAGTGGTGGTGGTGGTGACTGTTGCGGAGATGATGCTGAGGTGATGCTGAATGATACTCAGGTGTTGCTGAGTGATATTGTCTTGGCGCTGAGTGATGCTGTGGTGGTGCTGAGTGATATTGTCTTGGTGCTGAGTGATATTGTCTTGGCGCTGAGTGATGCTGTGGCGGCGCTGAGTGATGCTGTGGCGGCGCTGAGTGATGCTGTGGCGGTGCTGAGTGATGCTGTGGTGGTGGTGAGCGATGCAGTGGCGGTGCTGAGCGATGCTGTGGCGGTGCTGAGCGATGCTGTGGTGGCGCTGAGCGATGCTGTGGTGGCGCTGAGCGATGCTGTGGTGGCGCTGAGCGATGCTGTGGTGGCGCTGAGCGATGCTGTGGTGGCGCTGAGCGATGCTGTGGTGGCGCTGAGTGATGCTGTGGTGGCGCTGAGTGATGCTGTGGTGACGCTGAGTGATGCTGTGGTGCCGCTGAGTGATGCTGTGGTGGCGCTGAGTGATGCTGTGGTGGCGCTGAGGGATGCTGTGGTGGCGCTGAGCGATGCTGTGGTGGCGCTGAGCGATGCTGTGGTGGCACTGAGCGATGCTGTGGTGGTGCTGAGCGATGCTGTGGTGGTGCTGAGTCATCCTGTGGTGGTGCTGAGTCATCCTGTGGTGATGCTGAGTGATGCAGTGTTGGCCCTGAGTGATGATGTGGTGTCGCTGAGTAAAGCTATGGTGGTGCTGAGTGATGCTGTGGTGACGCGGAGTGATGTTGTGGTGGCGCTGAGTGATGCTGTTGTGGCGCTAAGTGATGCTGTGGTTGTGCTGAGTAATGCTGTGGTTGTGCTGAGTGATGCTGTGGTTGCACTGAGTGATGCTGTGGTTGCACTGAGTGATGCTGTGATGGCGTTGAGTGATGCTGTGATGGCGTTGAGAGATGTTGTGTTGGTGCTGAGTGATGCTGTGCTGGCTCTGATTGATGCTGTGCTGGCTCTGATTGATGCTGTGGTTGCGCTGAGTGATGCTGTGGTGTTGCCGAGTGAGAGATAGAGTGAAGATATAATGCCCAATTAGAGAGGGTGGTGAGAGAGAAAGAGAGAGAAAGGGTGTACATAGAATAAAGAGTGGAGCGGGATAGAGAGAGAGAGAAAGAAGGGGAGAGAGAGTGAATGAAGGAGTTTGAAAGAGAAACAGATAAAGGGGTGAGAGAGAATGAAAGGCTAAAAAAGATAGAGAGGGGAGAGTTAATTAAGTAGAGAGAGAATTAGAGAGGGGAGAGAGAGAGAGAAGGAGAGAGACAATAAGAGTGGGGGGAGTGGAGTTTAAATAGAGTGAAGAAGTGACGCGAAAAAGTAACCTTAAATATAGCTTTGTGCTTTGCGCGAATAAATATTAAAAAAAAAAACAGTGAGAGACAAAAATACTGCTAATTAGGCTGTGACTCCCAATATAAAACAAATAGCGATATAAGGTGAAATCAACCAACCGAAGCAATATTTCTAACTAGACAAAAAAAAGCTTGCATTTCAATGCTAATCGCTGTTGTTTTTCATGTGACTGTAGTCCAGGGCCCTCAGTTGGTAATGTGAGCTGCTGCTGCGATTGAAACATCAGAGTCCAGAGAGTTAATGAGCCATGACGAGGAAATGAGGAAGAGATAGGAAACCCAGATGGCAGCTGCGCGCGTCACGCCATCGTGAACGCAAGCTGGTCGCCAGCCGAAAGCCAGTGGGTTTGCACTTCCAAAACCCGCTTACTAAAACTCTCGGCCAGACCAGCGCAAGCGCTGGTGCAGGCCGAGACCTAAAAAGGTACACAGCATTTACAACATAGGCACTGTATATGTAAAAAGCATCAGTGGGCTATGCTCAGGATTTCAGTGTGGCTAGGAGAGGGGACTCAACAGACGACTGCAAACTGAGAGTACCTTGAAACTTTTCATCCTATAAACATGTCCGACGCCTCTTCGGTGTGCATGGTGTTGCTAAGCGATGTAAACCAGCCAAAAACCCTAACAATCCGTGGTTCCTATCTCATGGTTTTGCTTATTGGAGCAAGAAATGAAGGGCCTTATTTAAGAAGGCCTGGCGCCACTGGTGCAAAATGGGAAAAAGTGACGCACCGGCGGCGCAAAGCCTTCATAAATAAGGCAATAAATGTTACTACTACCTCCTGAATACAATGGGAGTTCGACATCAATATTGTTTGAGGCTCCTGGAAAATGTTATTTTCCTGGTGAGCTAGCAATGCCGAATGCGGAAGTGGTTTGACCTGTGCAGTGATGGTAACATTTCCTGACAAGTTTGTGAGTTTCTCTGAAAAGCTGGTCGGACTGAGGAAGAGTCAATCGCTATTTTAGTAAAGTCTGCCCTGAGGCTGACTCTGCCCTAGGCAGACCTGTCCTCCAGAGGCGGTTCTACCGGGGATTGTTAGAAAATGGTCTTTTCTGTACATGACAACAGTCCTGTGATCAAAGGACCTCCCGTTACAGACTTGCATGTGATACAATGTCCCCGTTCCAAGACAAGAATAAATAAATAAAAAATGGAGGCGCATGCAAAAATAACAAAAGGAAATGCCAGATAAATCGTAGTCCATTCGCTACAAAATGACCTCATGTCTATTCTGGGCCTAGCAGAGAGCGGTTATGAAACAGGGTTATGGTGCGTCCAGATGCGGACTTTAGGGAAAAAGTGAGGCGCAGCGCGAGGAAATGTGTTGGGAAACGGGGGCGCGCGCCAGCAGAGTTACCAGGACAGCCCCTTCCATCCCCACAATAAACTCTCTGTTCCTGTTGCCAAACCACTCTGGCCAAGTGCCCTGCCCAGCCCTGCCCGGGCGCCGTGCCAGGGAATCTCATGCTTGGGAGAGCCTGGATTTAGTATGGGCAGGCGGCGTACACAATGTGGGCGAAATACGAAGTGGTGCCACCGGGCCACACCCCCCGCGTCCCAGTGTCCTCTTAAGGAGGGGCTGTGTCCGGATGTGAGGGACTCGATGTTTACCGAATTTCTGACTTTGTCCCTTTTAAACATTTTTATTACTCCATGCATTTCAACAGAGAGGAGAAACCTGAACAAATATAGAACCAGGTGGCAAATAAGTTCTGTAGCTCCCTTCTAAATCGAACATAATCTCTCTTTACGGTCTCCAGTGTTACTCTAAAATACCCAATTCTTTCTTTCTCTGTTTCTATCCAAGATCATGTTGAATTCCCTTGTGTGATATAGAGAAAAACAGAATAGTTTGGAGAAAAACAGAAAACTGCACAGGGATCAGAGCGTTCTGCTGTTTGGCCCAAAATGCCATTTTAAAAGATTTAACATTAGTGATAGGTCGGTCGACTATACGAGTCTTTACTGACAAAGCAATCTAAAAGGCACACTTTCTTGGCCTAAATCAGATACCTGTTTTAAGCGAACTAAAAAAAGACATTTAAAAGGCACTGGCATGTTGGATTTTTGAGCTGAACACAACAGACACATTGTTATGTTATGTTACACAAATTTGTAGAATGCACTATCACACATGAGGATATCCTGGTGCTGAGCAGGTGTGAGGCTAGGCACAGTGGGACTCCTCGAAAATCCAGGTCTTGAGCTTCTTGCAGAATTCAAGAAGTGAGGAGGAGGCTCATATGTGCAGCGACAGGTCGTTCCATGATTAGAAGCGATGTAGAAGGGTCGACCACTGGATCTGGTCTTTTGTATGCATAGGATTTGTGAACGTAGGAGTCCAGACAAGCGGAGGTGCTGGAAGGTTTGGAAAGTAGTTGTGATTGTTGAGGTATGCTGGGCCAGGGTTATATAGTGCCCTGAAAGTGTGGGAGATGAGTTTGTATTGGGCTTGTTTGTGAATGGGGAGCCAGTTGAGCTCCTTCAGGTGTGCTGTGATGTGAGTGCAGTGTGGGAGGTTGACAGTGGTTCTGGCTGCCGAATTCTGAATGGTCCGCACCTTCTGGTGAGTTTTTTGTTCCTTCTTCCTGACCAAGAAGGTGTTCCCATAGTCCAGATTGCTTATTACCAGGTCATGCGTGACAGTTTTCCAGGTGCTGATTAGGAGCCATTTGAAAATCTTCCTCAGCATTCTCAGGGAATGGAAAGATGAGGTGGTGAAAGCATTGACTTGGGCGGTCAGGTTTAGTTTGCTGTCGATGATGATCTAGAGGTTCTTGGCGTGGGTGGTGGGGGTGAGTGTCAGCCCTAGCTCTGTTGGCCAAATGGTGGAATTCCACAGTGGTTTGCTCTTCCCAAAGATCACGATCTCGTTCTTGTCTGTGTTCAGCTTTAGACAGCTGGTCTCCATTCAGTGAACAATTTCAGTCATGCAGGTGTTGAACTTAATCAGAATACTGAGTGCTTTATCCGTGAGGAGAATAAGTTGGGCATCATTGGCATAGGAGAGGTTGTTAATATCTTGAGAGCAGATGATGTTGGCTAGAAGGATCATGAGGATCATTGAGGGTTGGGCTCATGGAGGATCTTTGAAGAACTCCACATATGAGGTCGTGGGTGTCCAAGTTGTACGGTATCAGGCTTACTGACTGGGTCCTTCTAGTCAGGAAGGAGCAGATCCATTGGAGTGCATGTCCTTGATTCCATTGTCATGTAGGTGTTTGATGAGGAAGGGGGCGGGACTGTGTCACATGCTGCGGAGAGCTCCAGGAGGATGAGGGTCGCTGTGTCTCCTCTGTCCAGAATCATGCAGATGTCATCCACGGTGGCAATGAGGCCCATTTCCGTGCTGTGGTTGAGTCTGAAACCAGACTGAGTGGTGATTGAGGAGTTGGTGGTTGTTGAGGTATTTGGTAAATTGTCCATTGATGATTCTCTCTAAGACCTTGGTCAGGAATGGTAGCAGGGAGATCGGTCTATAGTTGCTGAGCGTTGAGGGCTTCTTCAGCATTTGTTGGACAGTTGCCTGTTTCCAAGCATCTAAGAAGGTCACGGAAGAGGAGGAGAATGGGTGTGAGCATGGCGCTGATGGGTTGCAATCCTCTGGAGTAGGCATGGTGAGGGCGGGGTACCGATGGGGCTCCTGAATGGATCAAATTTATGGTGGTGGCCATTTCCTCTGGGGTGGTGATGGACCATGTGGTTAGCATTGGTTCTTTTGATAAGATCAGGTGGTGTTTGGCGAAATCTGTCAGGTCCGGTTGTGGACTGAAGTTGCTGTAAATGGCGGTGAGTTTGTTGCTGAAGAATTGAGAGAGATTGTTGAAGTGGTTCTGCGAGGGGGTGATTGAGTTGGAGGTGGCTGATGCTGAGGTCAAATCTTTCACAATGGCAAAGATCTTTTTGCTTTAGGTGGTGTTGCCATCAATACGGTCCACTAGAGCGGCATGTTGGATAGTCAGGATCATTTGGTGTTAGCGTCTTAGGGCAGATTTGAACGTGCTCCTGTCTGCATTGTCCTGGTTCATTCTCCATTTGTGCTCTAGTTGTTTGCAGTGGCGTTTCATCAGTTTGAGTTCCTCCATGTACCAGCTGGTCTGGGGTCTGGATTTATTGACAGGGACCCAGTGCAGGAGGTGATCCAATTGTTGAAATTCTTGATGGCTTTGGGGAGGTTGTTGCTGTGTTCGGGTTGGTGGGTATTGAGGGCTGTGTTCCAGTCCTCATCAGTGATGCTGTTCCAGCTTCTGCTGGCTGCTCTGACAGTGGTGTGTGTGCATTGTATCGGGATGGGAATGCTGAACTTGACCAGGGTGCTGTCTGTCCAGTGGACTGGTCTGTGCTTGTCGACTCAGGTGTTGTTGAAGTTGGTGAAAATAGGATCCCGGAGGTGTCCGGTGACATGGGTAGGTCCCTCTACTCATTGGGGAGGCCCAGAATTTCAAGGTCTTCAATGAGTGGTCTTCCAGGTGAAAGTTCAGGTCTCCGAGTGGGAGCTATTTTTAATCCTCCAAAGGGTTTTCATATCCTGTCAGGGCACGGAGGTGAAAAGTTGTTTAGCGCTATGGCGAAGAAGTATTTTGATGAACCCCTTCACTGACAATTCTTTGGCTACATTTGAAACTTCTGAGATCAAGTTGATGCCTTTGCCTCCACCACTGCTGACGCAACATGTGGCCACCTGCTACATCCTTTCCCTAGAACGAGTCATGTGCCAGAGTGACTGTTGTGGAGTGCACTATAGGAACAGCCAAGTGCATAGAATCTTTGCATGAGATTAGGCCAGGTCAGTTTGTTCAGATAGCGAGATAGTACAGTCGGGTTTCCAAGAACAAGAGAGGTCTATGGCAATCTGCAGAAAAACAGGTTCTAATTTTGCCAAAGCTGATGCAATTTTTGCGCAGTCAAGCAAAAAAGTACCGGGTTAACAGTGGTGGCTCCTCCGCAATGGCGGAGGAGAGTCGCCCCACTGGCTCAGAGCAAGCAGCTAAAAAATAAAACAATATTTTATTTTTGTTTTATTTTTCAGCTGCTGATTGAGCCAGCATGTGTGGGGAGGGTGGGGCTGGGCCATGGGAGGGGGGTGGAGTGATGTGCACTGCTAACTGTGGCTGTCTGTTTGGCCAGCTGTCTTAGGCCTGCCAATCAGACATACGCAGTTAGGTTTCTCCAGCCCAGCTGTATTACACAGTCGGGTTGGAGATACAGCACAGACTTCCTGGGCCTGAGTGAGCGTTAAACAAGCCCTCTCAGGCCAATCCCCAGCTGCTCTCATGCTACATGAGAGCATCGCAGGAATTGCACAGGGAGTCTCTAATGCTGTACCAAGGGCTGCTGGGACCAGGAAACATCGGAGAACTGAGGCGCGAGGTGGCAGAAGCAGCATCAGGTACATTTTTAAACCTGCGCTCCCCCTGCACTCCCCCCACCTCCACCCGCCCCACCACTGTTTACATGAGTCAATTTACTTTTTCACATGTGATATCTATGCGGTTCAAATGATATTAATATTAAACATGTCCTTTAACTAAGAGCTTACCTAGTAATAGCCAGGAACCAATAGCTCAGCCTTGGGGATGTACTTCCACACAAGGCACTCTTCGGTTCTTGCTCTCTGTCTATCTCCGACTCAGAGAATATTATTGAGCTGTCGATGTGTTGTGGAGGACCGAAACTCTGCCTATCGTAGGTGCCTTAAACCCAGGTATAAATTGGAAACCTTCCCCAAGGCCCGTCTGGAGCGAGGCTTCTTTCTCTATGGAAGTCCTGACACTCAAGGGTCCAGGCTGGACATACAATCTCCTGCCTTCATCACTTTTCCAATCTTGAAAAGTGCTCGAATGTGGCTTCGTAGTGGCATGAGTGCTACATAGAGACACCTTCGGTACTAAGTACATAGATCAGGTCTCTGCTTCCCCTGTCCGCTCACACTTTTAAAACCATAATGCCCAGTCATCTCCTCTCTCAAGTCATGAAAGAAAGGACTGCTTTAGTGAACTGTTTACTTGGTCTGATTGCTGGGTTTTGTACCCTGGATACCCCTGCATCATTTCTTGCATGTATTGCCTGGGTTCTGTGCCCAGTAGTTGTATTGATGATATATAGGGCTACATGCATTACATGAATGACATTAGATAACATAACAAAGGAGTCCAATTTCGGTCTCAAGACCTAGGCAGACTACTCACTATGTAGCCTCAATAGCATGATAACATGCACCAGATGGGGCCGCCGGAACAAGGAACAACACCGAGGTAAGTCTATCAGAGCAAGATTATACCCCGAACAAGCCCACTAGTCAGGAACAGAAGACTCCTGATGATGCACCCAGAACTGGACACAAAGCTGTAGATGCAGCAGGTGGAAATGGAAACAATGTCCCTGATCTCTAAATCTGGACACAAGAATCCCAACACTTCTTTGCTAGTGATACGCAGAGTGGTAAGAATCCCCCTCTAGTTTTGTTGATAGTACAGCTCATTATACTTCATTCTTGATCACCCTATGCATGTGTGGCATTGATTTAACTGTTTAATCTCAATCCTGTGACATATCTCACATTCCATTCTTAGTACCTCTTGTTATTTCTGTCCCCAGAATGCATTGCTTTGCACACGGTTTTCCAGGACAGAAGATGCTAACTCTGGGAACACTCATCCAGTTTCTTTATATTTCATCTCACGTTTTCACCCACTTAATCATATCATAGCATCATAGCCTGTGCTGAGGATTATTATTATAAACATTTGTTAAGCGCAGCAGCAACCACATGGGTATTCTGGCGCTTCGGGACATAAGCCTGACCATCCCGAGGGGAGACTGCTGCCTGTAGATCCATGTTTTCTGGAGTTTCCTGAATGATAAATGGTCTTAAGTCAGCCAAATATGTGTTGGTAAACTATTGCAGTGCTTGGGTCCCAGAACTGAGTAGGTTCTACCTCTTGCGTTCTGGTACCTAGGAATCTGGAGTTTAGGCACAGAGGATGAGCGGAGTAATCTGCCTGGTTGGTACAGAGTAATCCTATCTGCCGGGATGCGAGGTGCCTGCTGGTAGGCCGTCTTGTGCATCGAGCACGATACTTTAAAATAAATTATCTTCTTCAGTGGCAACCAGTACAAGGAATCAAGGGCTGCAGAGGTGGAGGAGCTCCATTTCTGCCTAAGCGCCAGTTTGGCAGCTGCAGCTTGGATTAGTGAGAGACACTTGTATTGTCTTCTCAGGTGCGTTGATGAAAAGGGCATTACAATAATCAATCCGGCTTATGATGGTACTATGGTTGATGCTGGAGTGCCAGCTGGTCGGAAGAGGTGGGAGGATTTTATGTAAAGCTCTCATAAGAGCAGAGCAGGTATTGGATGTCTTCTTTGCATGGTCTACTAATGAGAGGGTGGAGTCTGGTTGTACCCCCAGATCTCGTACGGAGTCTGCCCATACAGGAATTGACCCATCTCCTGTCAGCCTGAAATCACTTAGATGACTGGCGCCTGCCCTCTCCACCGGGCAGAGCATGGTCACTGTCTTGTTAGCATTAAACTGCAGTGAGTTGTTTCATAGCCAGTTGGCCATTCTCTTCATGCGATGGTGAAAAGAGAAGAAGGACCCCACAGAACCTGGGTTGAACGAGACCAGCAGCTGCATGTTGCCAACATAATTAGTGCAGTGTATTCCCAGCCCATGTATGAGTTTAATGAGTGGCTAGATGAATACATTAAACATGGTGGGATTGAGAGACCAACCCTGCGGAACGCCCTGCTTTAATGCGACGAAGCTGGAGCGAAAAGGAGGGAGTTATACTGCCTGTTCGAGGTCAAATAAATACGAGCTGCACCAGTCCAAGGCTTTTCCAACTATACCAGCTTCCTCCAATCTCTTGAGCAGGATGGAGTGATCCACAGCATTGAATGCTGCGGACAGGTCCAGAACTACCAGAACCACTTGCTGACCCCTGTCCACAGCCATCTGGATATCATCAGTGACCGCGACCAGAGCTGTCTCAGTCCCATGACGAGGCCTAAACCCACTATGGGCCATGTCGAGCCTGTTACTGGCCTCAATATGGGTCAATATAATTTTATTGATATGTCTTTCCAATACTTTTATCGGAAAAGGCAGCACAGAAATGGGCCTAAAGTTAGCAAAATCTTTAGGGCTTGCGGATGGTTTCTTTTGTAAGGGCGTAACTAACGCCTGCTTCCAGGCCTTGGGAAGCTTGGCAGCAGCCAGAGAAAGATTACAGATGTATCATAAAGGATCGGCCAGCTGTGGAGCAAGTACCTTCCAGTATTTTGGAGGGAGGGGGTCGAGCGGAGAGTTCAAAGTAATGGCTCCCGCCAGCACCAGGAAGTCTTCCTCCATGATTGAAGGGATGATCTCAAGCCTTTGATTCCTGTTATTCCCATCCTGTATGATGTATTCTAGATTCAGGTGATAGAGGGCTTACTGAGTAATCTACAATGTTCTTTATTTTATTCTCGAATAATGAACTAATCCCATTACACAGTTCTTACGATGGTACGATTCTTTATGAGGCGCAATCTGGGGATCGCAGTCTTTTTACTAAGGAGAACACCGTTTTGGCCATATTTGGGGCGTGTACTAACTGTTTGGCAAAATATTCTGCCTTTAATTAATTGGTTGTTACAAGTCTTTTAGCCAGTTAGAAGTCCAAGTTACAGGCAAGGGTCTGTAAGGAGGGAAAGGGCCTGAATAGGCCTTGCCAAAGTACTATAATCTATTAAAACATACCACTGATTGTGGGCACTTTGTTGTTAATTAAACAGGCAAAAACAGAAACACAAGCACTCGCATGATGGTGGAGATGGTCAATACCACCCATTAACGTCCTTCTACCACTCCATTCTCTTCAATGCAGCTGTCACTATCCCAGTGTTCTAATACAGCATTATAGCCCGCTGCCAGGGGCTATAACTGTTGTAAAGGCATTGAACATAGTAGGCCAAAGATGAAGGCTAACATGAGGCAGAGGGCTTTTATCAGCCGGCATGGCACTGGGGACAAGGGTTATAAAGCTATTAGAGCGTTCTACCCACAGAGTGGGAAATGTTTTAAATGAAAATAGAGAAAAAGAAAGACAAGCATTGGAATGTTGGAGCAGAAGGTCTGTACCGGACATTATTGGTCCTGAGCTATTCCATTTGCTTTAATAGAGCTCCCAGAATTGCAGTGTTCTAACATTACATCAAATCAATTGTACAATGCTACGAATACAGTTTCGTGGTCTTTTTATTTATATCACTTAGTTTTGCATGTTTTCTCCTTTTGTTAGGAACCTCACAAAGTAGCCCTTTATTCCACTAGATTGATGCAAAAAAAGTTGGCTTATTTTTGGATATTCTGCATTTGTTTTCCTGATGTCTCATGCTCACCTGTTGCTCAACTAAAGGTGGGTACTATTGGCATTTTAATAGAGTACGCTTGGATGGCACAATTGGGCTTCATTGCTTCTTACCCATCCGGTTTAGCAGGTTACAGCTGGATTATTTGACTTGCTAATGGACCAGAATCTGCTACTATGTGTTCTCTCTTCTGTGTCTTCGCTGTTGCATGCCATCATTGTTACAGTTTCAAGTAGTGAAGAAACTGCTCCTGATCCCTCTCTACCAGTTTCCCTGCCTACTCCCTACACCATCATGGATCAAACTGGTGTTGTGGATGTTCCCCTGCCTGCCGTCAAGCTCCGCTCCAATTCAGCAATTACACAATTCTGTAATTTATATTTCTTTTTAACCAAGACTGAGCCTCAACCAAATCAAGTCCACGCTGAGGGCATTCTATATAAGGCAGTTATATGGGCCTCTAGTCTATGGGGTATAGCGGCCCCAAAGCCTTGATGCGACAGTGTAATGCCAGATTTTGTGTATGATAAGTCAAGTTGGTGCCTGTGTGCATTCCCCAGACCATGGGGTTGGCCCTCGTCTAAAGCATATTTGGACAAACATAGAAAGATTGTGACCGCCATAACATTAGTATAATCACTTTTAACATCCAATTTCATCACAATGTAGACATATATGTGGACATTTTAGTAATAATGTTCTTATTAAGATTTATTTTCTTATGATGATTTGATCTTGTCTTTCAGTAAATGACAAACAACAACAGCCAATACATTTTTCATCCCCTTGGCTGCAAGGGCTGAGACTTTTTCAAGGTTTGGTGAACTATCGGAAGTCCTAGTCAGCTGCAATGTCACTCATAGTATTGCTTCTTTAGTCTGAGCAGATTGACAGGGGTTCTGTGTTTCTGCAAACTCTTCTGCCTATAGTATTAAGTCCTACTAGTAGTAGAACTGAGGCATAGCTCTGCTGCCCAAGGCGATGATGTGCCCCATCTGTAATGTGTTGCATGGTGTAAAAGGGGAGAATAGCTCTATGGTAGCTCTGCTGCTCAATCTGCGTTGTCATTTATTGCTAAGAAATAGATCATCTCTACAATTCTATTGGTTTACCACAAATAGTTTATTACTCTCCTAGTACCTGTGCTGCTTACAAGGACCATTGTGACATCCATGTATTTTGTGGGGCACGTGGTTCTCTGAGGCATGGATCATAACTTCTGTAAGCACTAATGAATTACCATAGATGATACTGTATCCTAACTAACATCTGCGTAAAGTATAATGTGAATTGCACACCTGCATATTTGAGCACTAATCAGGATATCGCAGCTCTTGTTTAACAGAGTAATCAGAAAGTGGCTGTGTTATGGTATAGATCCGACTGTAACAAATGTATGAAGTCCTGGATGGCTCACAAGGTGAACGCAACTTGTAGGTGAAACTGGGGTGGAAGGCGGCTCATCAATGGAAGGGATCATCCTGTGCCCGTTTCATACCCCGAGCTACTGCTCTGAGGCTTAAGACATACGCAGCATAATCAGCCCCCTGACTTTCTCAAAGATCTCCCACAAAAATGGGTGTCCTTTGCCTGTGAAACGTGTAAGGAGACACAGTTTACTGGTTAACCTCTGGATAGCGTAGGGGACATAATCACTCTTCTTTAACATGTGGAACTCGACACACAGTTCTGGTTTGACCTGAAACAATTCCATACATAAACCAGATCCTCGCCTTTAGAACCTCTCTCGCGTGGCTATGTCCACCCTAGACCTCACTCTAGCACAAAACTTAAAATAAATCCAAACATCAGCTTAATAAATTAAGCTGATGTATTCAACGGGTACCAGACAGAGAAGCAAGTATTTCCAGATTTTATTTCTGTCATAAAGTAAAGATCTAAGGCTTGTTCTCTATATGGCATGTGGGTCTTCCTCGCTTTTATTGGAAAGCGGTAATTATAGCTTTGCAGTCTCATCTGTTGTCCATCTTTTTTTAGAAGGCGGCACATAGAATACATTGTTTTTCCATTGCTGACTGTTCACAAAACCTAGTCATGACCAATCATTACAGATCCACACTGTTGTAGCAGATGTTTTCATTTAAATTCTCTGCTGAGACGGAATCAAAGGGTCTATGTTGCTTGTCTCAACGATACCCCATATCACTGTGTTATCCATTTGCTAAGGCTCGCTGATGCTAGTGTTTCAAAAACAGATCACATCAAACACAAATTCTACAGGCTTGTGAGAGCGATGAAGACTCCTCTTGCCTGGAATCTCTTACCACCTGCAACTTAATCATTAGGGAAATGGGTGTGTAAGGAGATCCAGGACTCTATGTTCTAGCTCATGGTACAACACAATGTGCCCATCCTCAAATCAATAGATTTGCCAAAGAGCTACAGTTCTATCTATAAATAATCACCAGTGTGCCAATTCCCAGGGTTGATGTAGAATACTCGTGAGGTTTCATCAAAGATCTGAACAGAAACAGTTAAGTAAGTGCGATTTCGTCCATTCGTCCTTCTTAATCGAAGGCCCAGTTCCATAATTACTTGGTATGGAAAACTTGAAGATTTGAACATATTGCCGCCGGTCCTATTAATGATTTTATATCACTTGGGAAGGCTGCTGATCTTCTGATGCCTCTGTTGAATTGCCTGCAATAAATATGCAGTTATGAATTGGCGATACTATTGTGAAGCACTCTGAAATAATGTGTGGTTGTTTGACTTGCAGTAAATAGATATTTTTCTGCAGAGCTGGACTTACTGTACCACTTTTCACTGGGTGACTACTGCTCCTTTCTAGACGAGGTGTTGATGGGGATGTAGATGGATTACTTTACGAGCATCTGCAGTGTTGGGATAATGTCCAAGCTGGCACCAGTGCCAGGAAACAGATTTTCTGAAGATGTTACAGACTGTGTGTTTAAATTACAATACTTTAATCTCAAAAAGGATGGTGGGAAGGTGGTTAGGGCTCTATGATGGGCACAGACTCAAGAACTTCTCAATAGAGCTATTACCCTTTAAGGACAATTAAACCAATTGTATAAATGTGCCTTCACAAATTATGATTTTCCTCAAGAATATATTGTCTTCAAAATGTCTGGCCTCGTCAAATCAATGACAGATCACGGATTCTGTCGATGCCAGGCTAGGGTTACATGAATCCATGGCCCCTCACCGACAAAGGACTTATAGTATGGAAATATACGTTAAAAAGATCCAGCAGCTGTTTGGTATTGAAGTGTTGTGGTCAACGCTTAAGTATGATACCTGTGTGGCAATGCCCATGGCCAAGCTCATACTCTTTTCTGGTGGCAGGAAGGCTCTGGGCCTTATTTAGAGTTTGTTGAATGGCAAAATGTGACGGATATCTTGTCCGCTGTATTACGAGTGCCATAGGATATAATGCACTTGTAATATGATGAATGGGACATTTCCATGAGTGATGGAGTATCTTATGTGCCTAACTCAAAACAAGGCCCTATGTCACTAAAATAAGCACGTCGATTTCAGACTTTGCTGTTTAGAGGCAAGTCTGGCAACTTGACAACCCAACTATTCTGCAGTCAACAAAGTCTCAAAAGACCTGAGGTCCTTGTGTGTCCTGCAGGATGAGTAACACTCGCACATTAATCCCAGTGGGAGAGCTAGGTGTAACCCACACCATAGCGAACAAGCAACCTGAGATAGAATATTTACATCAGCGGTAAAGCTCTGGAACTCAGTGAAACCATGGGCAGCGCCCATACCCAGCACTATGATGACCATGTTTCAGTTTAAGCTGCTGCTGGTAAAAACTTGGTGTGGTCCATCTGAGCCTAAGATGACTAGGATGGATATTCACTTGTAGTGGCAATGCTCCACAGCTAGCCTTAACTTTCTGTAAAACGTATGTAAGTGCATTCAACCAAAAGGCATGTAACAAAATCATTATATATTACTACTTTGTGCAATCGACTATTTGTTGTTTCTCTTTCTAAACTGAGAGTAACATCTCCTAATCCCACACAGGGGTTTCTTTTTCGCAGACCGATCTGAAGAGCTGCCAGGAAACGAACACACACTGGAGCGGAGGACATCTATAAATCCACCTTCCCCGCACTCGATCCATGAAGTTTGATCTGAATTCAACTTTTCTTTAAAGAGACATTCCTTGACATATGTAGATTAAAGCATATTGTGGCATTCCTGAGTATGTACTCTGCTTTCTGCGGAATGCCTGAAGCCCCTCTTCTGTGGTGCCCACTGCACAATCCAATAATCCTTGCCCACCAGCTTAGTGTCTCATGGGGTTCTTGTCATCCACACTTCATTTTGGCAATTCAGCGTATGACACTAGGTTGAGAAAGGGTCATCCCAGTGGTGACATACTTTGACATACTATGGAGAAATCCGCTATGCCATACTTGAGGCTTTAATCTTGCCATTTAGGAGTTCCACTTCCTCTGCTCCCAGATCCTTACAAATAATGTCAATTTTATGTACTAAGAGAATGGGCAGAAAATGCTGCTGTCACTGGGCCTGAGCAGGTTAGTTTGGTTTATTCAGAAGATGAAATCAGTACTACAGTTGTTACCTGGAAAATAATTACATTCTGAGCATGACGTTGGTGAAGCACCCACCCCCCACCACACTGAGGGCCCGATTCTGATGCGGGTTGGAAAAGCTTCCCGACCGAGGGCCTGATTCTGATGCGGTTAGGAAGGCCTCCTAACGGCATTTGCTCCTTTCAAATCGGATCAGGAACGTGTCTTCCCGACCGAGGGCCCAATTCTGATGCGGTTAGGAACAAATGTTCCCATTGAAGTCAATGGGAGTTCAACCAAATCGTATCTGGAAGCATCCGGATGCATCCTACTCCGCCGGTCGGACTTTCCCGATCCGAGTGGGTCGGACACCATTCCCCAACCGATTCGGTCGGGAAGCTTTTCCAACCCGCATCAGAATCGGCCCCTTAGTGTTAATTCAGAGCCCCTACAGAGGCCATAATTAGAAGTTTGAAAAGCTGGTATATTATAACCATTGCTGTTTATGTGGATGAGATTTTTAATTTAATTTCCTTTAACGTGTTTGTTGCCCAGTTTGATTAAAAAAGAAGTCAAGTCGAGTAAGAATAAGATTTCTGAGTCGCTGCGGGAAAGTATAATTGCAGACTGAGATCCCAGATCTTCTTCATAAGCAGCCATGTTTTCTGAACCCTCTGTAGCTAATGATAGGTTATCCATTGTGCGTTACTGTGATTCTGTTGCTTTGCAGTCGGTGCGTTGGAGAACCTCTTTTCTGAAGCCCATTCGTTGTTAAATGATGGTGTTTCAAACATTGGAAGCCTTCCCTTCCTAGACCTGGTGAGCCTCAGAGATGAACCATAGGCTGCACAGGTAGTTCCAGTGAGGAACTTTGCAGGTGATGTGGTTCAAGTTTCAAGGTTTAAGTTTATTTATTTATATGCATAGTTAATTAAAACCAGTGCACTACAGATAAGATTAAAAGAATTAGATACATTTTAAGACCCAAGTAAAAAAGGTGATGTGGTTCGATTTGAACTTAATCCTAGCTTTCAGTGCTTGCAAGTGAGCACTGAAAAATGTGGTCAAAGTGTCTTAGCCAAATGGTTGGTTGCATAGCATAGAACAACTTTTAAACTGGCCGGAGAGGACTGTGGGGATGCTGAAATGCAGAGGGAGATGATGTAAGGAGTCCTTTTCGGTTGAATTTTGGTGATATTATGGTCTCGTTAATGATGACGTCAATGGTTTTTGTGTGGCCAAAGATATAACCCAATTTAAATGTATGGATAGCGTTGAGGTGAAGTTGTCTAGATGAGTTCATGTACTCAGGCTGGATCCACCTTGTTTGTACACGGGCTGTAGTAGTGGGAATTCAGCTATTAAGGGTTCAGGATGAGGATGTTGGGTATGATTAGAATTCGGCATGCTAGAATACACAAGGTGGATGGTGCAGTTCAGTGTCACCCTGACATTCGATAATCAGTGCTTTAAATTGGCCGGTACTCACCGGTACTGAGTACCGGCACTTCTTTTTTTTCCCCTCTAGAGTACCGGCACTTCTCCGTTAATAATTAGAGTACCGGTACTCACTGTAACGAGGCGGCATTTTAGGACACAAAGAGTTATGTGAGCATGCATCGCATTTCTACACTGCGGCGCATGCTCACATGATGTTAATTTCACAGAGGGTGGCAGTGACGCCCCAGGGCAGAGCAACGTGTGACGTCACCCCCCAGGTAGCTGTGCGGTGGGAAGAAAGAGGAAGCCAGGGAAGCCCTTTAAAAGCACAGTTTGCTCTGGCTTTCCCTTTCTAATTTGCGAGCACAGGAGAAAGGGAAACAGCCATAAAATGCCGCCAGCGAGCAAAAAGCAGGTTTCCCATAAGCGCCAGTGCCAGTCCGATTGAGAACCCAGCCACAAGGAACTTTCTGCCACTCTGTAGGTGAGTGCCCTGCGCGCACCCCCAATGTCCTCGTGCCTAAAAAAAAAAACAAGCATTGGCATAGCCAATAGGTCCCGCCTTTGGGACCTTATAAGTGGTCAAGCACCAAGGAGAAGGGAAAGGAGGCGAACATGGGTGCAACATACAGATGCAGGTGACTGCTTCCGATGGACAGGGGGGGAGCTTCAGGGAGGCAGGAAACAAAGAGATACAAAATAAGGTGCTGAAAAAGATGCCAACGGTCATACAAGGCAATGGAGGCAATGGAGGAAGGCATGGTTTGGGCATTTAAGATGTGTGTGGCCAGGATGCAGCCACTGAAGGAATTGTAGGAACAGGGTGTGCAAAGGTGCAGGTAGTGGCAGTAGCACAATTCAGATAGAAATTAGGTGAAAAGATAACCATCAAGTTGTGGAATTCTCTGCCTTTACAGCTGAGGCGGGAACTTTCGTAAAACGCCTTTAATAAGAAGCTCAAAATATGGCTGTTTCAATTTGTTCTGGTACAAGGTCATGTTGGGTAAGGTAGGGTGGTGGTAGTTCGCTGGCTTCGCATCTATTTATAGGTGAGGATCGTTGGGCTGTAGGTTTCTGGGTTTTCCTCCAGCACAGGGACACGCCTTTGGGAGAAACTATGTGCTTTATAAATCAGATTATTATTAAAAGATCATCATTCACCAATTCAATTTTTGCACTTGAACAAAGTAAGATTTTAGAGAGGCAGTCGAGTTACACAAAATAGCAGCCTCCAGCAACGGTGTATTATTACAAATTCTGTTGCATCGGAGCACCTGCAGGAAAAGGCAGTGGAATAAAACTTCCTTAGATCCAGAGTCTGGACTCTAAAAAAGCGCAGGCACGCCTGTGCATTCTCTGTTAATTAACTGAACCAGTGCTTTAAATGGGCCGGTACTCACCGGTACTGAGTACCGGCACTTCCGAAGTTTTTTGCCGTCAGTACCGGCACTTCTCTGTAGCCATGGAGAGTACCTGTACCCTGATCCACGGCACGGCAGGCTCAGGTTAGGTTTCTGATCCAGTGCAGGGCAGAGGCCGCTCTGCTTCCGAGCAGCTTGTAATTAACTCGGCTGAAGTATCCTTTTGCAGAGTTGCTGGTGAAGATTCCAGCAGCGCCCATTTGAATGTCCCCAAACTGCAGGGGGGTGAGAGGGCCTGTGTCACGCTGTGATTAACAGGACAGGGTCTCTAGACAGACCCTGCACTGTCAATCAGGTGCACAGCAACCATTCGGGTGAAAGTGCCATCACGACTTTCATTTTGTGTTATGAGTTAATCTGTGTTTTTTTACATAAACACATTTCTCATGTGTTTTAATATGTGCTGCAACTGGTACAGAAGTTTTCAACTGGTACAGAAGTTTCTATGTATTATGATATTTTGCCCTTAGCCCCGCCCCTTGCCCCGCCCCTTGCCCCGCCCACTTGCCACACCTCTATTTTAATGAGTACCTGCACTTATTTTTCCCCATTTAAAGCACTGCTCATAATGATTATTAGCAAATTGAATAGATCAGTCTAATATGGGGAATTTTAGAGGTCATCACAGATAACTTTGCAAGAACCTTAATTTGAATTCCCTATTCTACCAGATAAGTGTATATGGCTAAAGTAAAATGCAAACTAAAGGTCTGTGGTCTGTGGTCATGGAGCATACCTGGGTCTAATATAGTCTAAAGCGGTAAATCGTGTTTAAGGTCAATAGTAGCTCAAGGAACATAAGTGACATTTGCAGTCTGTGTGCAGATAATGGTACAGATTGTTTACATTCTTGAGCATGATGACTTCAATGCTGCACCTATGGGAGAGGCCTTATTTTTTACTTAGCAAAGAGGTGTTCTACTTCAGTTACTTGGTCAAATCTATGATTGCATATCTTTCAAATATCTTAACCTACCAAAGAAAGTTAGTGATGAGTCAAATGTTTACAAGGATTTCATGATCCATTTGAAGTTTCTCGAGGGTGTTGTTACTTGCCACATTTTTGTGTGTTTGAATTCATTTATCATGCTAAGGATGAAGTGATGCTGAGGTACCATGTATAATGGAGTAGAAGGAAGGAAGAATTAATAATTGGAACATGCATGTAATCGTTAAATAATTTGGAAGAGATTACAGGACAGCTTGAGACATGGTCAATTTAGTCTTAGATGAAGACGCTAGATTCGAGCAGTCTGATGAAAGGGCTTGTCACATGTAAGCATTGCATGTCAAGATATCAATAACAAAATATTGTCTGACAAAAAAATGTTGGCCTAAATATCACTGACAAAAATGTTGCACCATTGAGTGTAGATTTTTTCTTAAGTTCAGGAGTGCAACAGTTTTGTAAACAATATTGAGGACATGGTATTTTTGTTAGACAATGTTTAAGCCACAAATATTCTGGTCTAATACAGCTAAAATTGTGCACTTACAGTTGTCAGGTGACTACATTACAACCAGATAAAGAGGACCAAATAATTTTCCTAGAAACACCTGTGAAGGCAATTGGGAAACTATGCTCATGATGCCAGAGGATGTATGCAAGACCACCATCCATTCTAACAGCAGATTTTGTCACTCTACCCCCACCACCACCACTGAAATGAGGATGATTTTTATCTTGAAAGTTAAAATGTTGGCAGTTTCTGACTTTCAGAGAGAGGTTAAGTACTGCTTTTTGTGATCTATTTCTGCTTCTGGATACACCATATGTAAGATTGAACACTACTAATTTATCGCTCATCATAGCCTGCTTTAATTCAAGGGATGAACATAGCAAAACCAAAGGGGATGATGGACGGAGTGTTGAACATTGCAAGCACTCACCCCCAGTCAACTGATCTGGGTTTAATCCATCATCATTCTTTAGCTCACTCCGCCACCCCAGTTCAGACATGGCCATAAGCAAATCAGTCTGACCCTGTGCCTCATGGGAACAGTCCAGCGCGTGGGTCCCTTGCTCACTTTGCCACTGGATTCAAGATAGCCTGGCTGATGACGGCTGTAAGCCAGAAACCGGTCCCAGGATGCTTGTTTCCGGTCCAGGGAAGACATGGCTTGGCAGTTCGGGCTGGACTGTTCCCATGAGGCACAGGGTCAGACTGATTTGCATATGGCCATGTCTGAGCTGGGGTGGCAGAGTGAGCTAAAGAATGATGATGGATTAAACCCAGATCAGTTGACTGGGGGTGAGTGCTTGCAATGTTCAACACTCCGTCCATCATCCCCTTTGGTTTTGCTATGCTCGCCCTAAGTTGGCAGGGTATGCCCAGACGTGGGTCCCTTGCTCACTTTGCCACTGGATTCAAGATAGCCTGGCTGATGACGGCTGTAAGCCAGAAACCGGTCCCAGGATGCTTGTTTCCGGTCCAGGGAAGACATGGCTTGGCAGTTCGGGCTGGACTGTTCCCATGAGGCACAGGGTCAGACTGATTTGCATATGGCCATGTCTGAGCTGGGGTGGCGGAGTGAGCTAAAGAATGATGATGGATTAAACCCAGATCAGTTGACTGGGGGTGAGTGCTTGCAATGTTCAACACTCCGTCCATCATCCCCTTTGGTTTTGCTATGTTCGCCCTAAGTTGGCAGGGTATGCCCAGACGTGGGTCCCTTGCTCACTTTGCCACTGGATTCAAGATAGCCTGGCTGATGACGGCTGTAAGCCAGAAACTGGTCCCAGGATGCTTGTTTCCGGTCCAGGGAAGACATGGCTTGGCAGTTCGGGCTGGACTGTTCCCATGAGGCACAGGGTCAGACTGATTTGCATATGGCCATGTCTGAGCTGGGGTGGCGGAGTGAGCTAAAGAATGATGATGGATTAAACCCAGATCAGTTGACTGGGGGTGAGTGCTTGCAATGTTCAACACTCCGTCCATCATCCCCTTTGGTTTTGCTATGTTCGCCCTAAGTTGGCAGGGTATGCCCAGACGTGGGTCCCTTGCTCACTTTGCCACTGGATTCAAGATAGCCTGGCTGATGACGGCTGTAAGCCAGAAACCGGTCCCAGGATGCTTGTTTCCGGTCCAGGGAAGACATGGCTTGGCAGTTCGGGCTGGACTGTTCCCATGACGCACAGGGTCAGACTGATTTGCATATGGCCATGTCTGAGCTGGGGTGGCGGAGTGAGCTAAAGAATGATGATGGATTAAACCCAGATCAGTTGACTGGGGGTGAGTGCTTGCAATGTTCAACACTCCGTCCATCATCCCCTTTGGTTTTGCTATGTTCGCCCTAAGTTGGCAGGGTATGCCCAGACGTGGGTCCCTTGCTCACTTTGCCACTGGATTCAAGATAGCCTGGCTGATGACGGCTGTAAGCCAGAAACCGGTCCCAGGATGCTTGTTTCCGGTCCAGGGAAGACATGGCTTGGCAGTTCGGGCTGGACTGTTCCCATGAGGCACAGGGTCAGACTGATTTGCATATGGCCATGTCTGAGCTGGGGTGGCGGAGTGAGCTAAAGAATGATGATGGATTAAACCCAGATCAGTTGACTGGGGGTGAGTGCTTGCAATGTTCAACACTCCGTCCATCATCCCCTTTGGTTTTGCTATGTTCGCCCTAAGTTGGCAGGGTATGCCCAGACGTGGGTCCCTTGCTCACTTTGCCACTGGATTCAAGATAGCCTGGCTGATGACGGCTGTAAGCCAGAAACCGGTCCCAGGATGCTTGTTTCCGGTCCAGGGAAGACATGGCTTGGCAGTTCGGGCTGGACTGTTCCCATGAGGCACAGGGTCAGACTGATTTGCATATGGCCATGTCTGAGCTGGGGTGGCGGAGAGAGCTAAAGAATGATGATGGATTAAACCCAGATCAGTTGACTGGGGGTGAGTGCTTGCAATGTTCAACACTCCGTCCATCATCCCCTTTGGTTTTGCTATGTTCGCCCTAAGTTGGCAGGGTATGCCCAGACGTGGGTCCCTTGCTCACTTTGCCACTGGATTCAAGATAGCCCGGCTGATGACGGCTGTAAGCCAGAAACCGGTCCCAGGATGCTTGTTTCCGGTCCAGGGAAGACATGGCTTGGCAGTTCGGGCTGGACTGTTCCCATGAGGCACAGGGTCAGACTGATTTGCATATGGCCATGTCTGAGCTGGGGTGGCGGAGTGAGCTAAAGAATGATGATGGATTAAACCCAGATCAGTTGACTGGGGGTGAGTGCTTGCAATGTTCAACACTCCGTCCATCATCCCCTTTGGTTTTGCTATGTTCGCCCTAAGTTGGCAGGGTATGCCCAGACGTGGGTCCCTTGCTCACTTTGCCACTGGATTCAAGATAGCCTGGCTGATGACGGCTGTAAGCCAGAAACCGGTCCCAGGATGCTTGTTTCCGGTCCAGGGAAGACATGGCTTGGCAGTTCGGGCTGGACTGTTCCCATGAGGCACAGGGTCAGACTGATTTGCATATGGCCATGTCTGAGCTGGGGTGGCGGAGTGAGCTAAAGAATGATGATGGATTAAACCCAGATCAGTTGACTGGGGGTGAGTGCTTGCAATGTTCAACACTCCGTCCATCATCCCCTTTGGTTTTGCTATGTTCGCCCTAAGTTGGCAGGGTATGCCCAGACGTGGGTCCCTTGCTCACTTTGCCACTGGATTCAAGATAGCCTGGCTGATGACGGCTGTAAGCCAGAAACCGGTCCCAGGATGCTTGTTTCCGGTCCAGGGAAGACATGGCTTGGCAGTTCGGGCTGGACTGTTCCCATGAGGCACAGGGTCAGACTGATTTGCATATGGCCATGTCTGAGCTGGGGTGCGGAGTGAGCTAAAGAATGATGATGGATTAAACCCAGATCAGTTGACTGGGGGTGAGTGCTTGCAATGTTCAACACTCCGTCCATCATCCCCTTTGGTTTTGCTATGTTCGCCCTAAGTTGGCAGGGTATGCCCAGACGTGGGTCCCTTGCTCACTTTGCCACTGGATTCAAGATAGCCTGGCTGATGACGGCTGTAAGCCAGAAACCGGTCCCAGGATGCTTGTTTCCGGTCCAGGGAAGACATGGCTTGGCAGTTCGGGCTGGACTGTTCCCATGAGGCACAGGGTCAGACTGATTTGCATATGGCCATGTCTGAGCTGGGGTGGCGGAGTGAGCTAAAGAATGATGATGGATTAAACCCAGATCAGTTGACTGGGGGTGAGTGCTTGCAATGTTCAACACTCCGTCCATCATCCCCTTTGGTTTTGCTATGTTCGCCCTAAGTTGGCAGGGTATGCCCAGACGTGGGTCCCTTGCTCACTTTGCCACTGGATTCAAGATAGCCTGGCTGATGACGGCTGTAGCCAGAAACCGGTCCCAGGATGCTTGTTTCCGGTCCAGGGAAGACATGGCTTGGCAGTTCGGGCTGGACTGTTCCCATGAGGCACAGGGTCAGACTGATTTGCATATGGCCATGTCTGAGCTGGGGTGGCGGAGTGAGCTAAAGAATGATGATGGATTAAACCCAGATCAGTTGACTGGGGGTGAGTGCTTGCAATGTTCAACACTCCGTCCATCATCCCCTTTGGTTTTGCTTAATTCAAGGGATGCCACCTAATGAGTATTCAACCCCAATTTCAAATCTTTGAGAATTGTCCTTTCCATAACCCTTTCCTCTATCAAGAGAGTTAGCTCTGCAGCCTTTCTAGGCACTCTATTCTGAGATGGGAGCAGTGTTTAACTTGAACCGGTTGTTTCTGGTGCTCGGCACCGGCACTTAATTGTCAACATCGGCACCTATGACAGTCTGTCACATGGTGGCGCTGTTTATCTTATTTAGGGATGAGCACAACTGTTGTTTATAAATTCAATATATTAAAAATGACTAATGCCCGCTGCCCAAGCGACTCTGATAGCTTTGGAGGCCTGGAATAGTCACAATTGTAGGAGTGTGGTAGTTAGTAGTTGTGTTTGTATTGTGATTGGCAGTACTGGCATGGGGTATGAGTGCTGTGAGCTGAAGTGGCCTCCTAACGAGGGCCATGGCACTTATGTTTTTTACAAATTAAACACTGGATGGGAGTCTCGTGTGAAGCTCGTCATCAGTTCAACCAATAACTTCTTTAAGATTTTCTCACAGTTTCACTAAAACCTTTCAGTTTCACTTCTGTTGTTTATCTTAGATCTCTCCTACAAATATGTGTAAAAATTTAAATATGTTCAGATTACACACACACATATAGTGTTTATTTTACCTCTTAGGTAAAAGAGTGTACCAACCCCTGGTGTTTATGATCTTAGTTATGTTATTAAAGAGCAGTTTGTTTTATCTAAAGAAAAAATTCTCCAGTGGCGGACTGTACAGGCCGCACCTCAATCTCCAATCTCAACAAGTAAAGTTTCCCGTGCACAACTCTTTCGGCACTTGCCGCCATTTCGTGACACTGTTATCCAGATCATATACTTCTAAACTATAGGAAGGTGCACCAGGAAAAAGTCCACATCCAATGTAAATTTAGGGTTGTCTTCTTTATTAGTATTCTTCAATATAAACATTAAAATACAGCCAACGCGTTTCGTTCCATACACTCTTGGAACTTCATCAGGACTGAAACCAATCACACACAAAAAAAAAGAAAAACAATGTTTATGTATGTATTAGAATGGTGCATATTTCTTTATATGTTTATATCGTTAGTATTGTTCTAACACATATTTGTCCATTGTTCTTTTTGTTGTTTTGTGGGGATTTGCATAGTGTTATATATTTTTGTCCTTTGTGGATTATATATATATATTTTTTTTCTTTTCTGAGTTGACCTATGTAATGGGTCCAACCTCCATGACAAGAATGAGGTTCATGGAAATAGGAATGTGATGCTACCCACTTTTACGCATTATAATTGGTCAATCATCTTATCAGTAAACAATGTCTGTATTTTCGTAAGTGTATTATAAGCAGTTTGTTTTATATTTATCTGTAAATTGTTTTTTAGTGTGTTCTATATACTGCAACATATATATTCTAATCTAGGGGAAGCTCAGGTAAGTATATCTGTTTGGGAGGTTGTGGAGGTAAAAAACACCTGGTTCTTCCTTTTTATAACAGTAATTAAAAACCCTACCTCAAACTGAGCACCAATGCAAGCTATTCAGGAAGCACCTGAAAACCTGAACACAGGCACTCAACCTATCTGGTTGGACTCCACCTCCTCCCCACCTCTTTCATCGAACTGTACATTCGTTATAACTTTAGGGCTCTGAAGTCATCTACAGATAACATGCAGAATTGTATATCACTTTAAATAAATAAATGTACGTCAAGGGTCTGTTGCAACCCATGAGAAGTTCTCTGAATAAATGACAGTCACAGAAGCAGGGGAATACATTGTATTGCATTGAACTGTAGCACTTCTGTAGCACTTAAGAGAAATGCATTCACCGAAATTCAGGCTGGGATTTAAGGTGGGGTGGAACAGCACACTGTTTTAGGCCCATAGGGCTTCAGACCTGTCTGTGGTTGGTACCAAATGCCCTAAAGTGGCCCTCCCACCCCTTCCTCGTGGCATCCCCAGAGCCCTCTCACGCAGAGTGCAGTGTTTCCTCTATACCTGTGCGAAACATGCCTACAAGCCCATTAGGCCCTCTCAGGATAAGGAGGCCCTGGAGACTGGCAGAGTCCCTGCATGGAGCCGAATAATGGGTTTATGAAGGAATTACGACAACACAAAGTGCTTGCATTAATCTCTTCAATCCCTTTGTAGCCAATGGCTGACCTCTGAGCCAGACCATGACGCAGGCTTTGGCGTATTGCCCTATGGGAGTACCTGGAGCCTCCCGGTCAGGCCACGCCTCTGATAGGCTGGTACGGCTGTGGCAGCATCCGGTTGGGAGGAGTCAGTCGCTAGCCATTTGGGGTCTGCGCCCGTCCTGTTGCCAGGCCCAAGATATTAAGGGTGAGAAAAGCCTTTTCACAATATGAGAAATATTTAAAAAAATAAAAAAAAAGCGTAGGGCGTGCCTGGTTGTGTTTGTACTACAGGATCGAACCTTGAAGCTACTTCCGAGCCACAGGGTTTTTCCCTCAGGGAGGGTTGGGTCGTGGGAGTGAGTGTGTGTGATCAGCGGTGAGATCACAGCCATGAAAACAAACAGAAATCTGTATACGAATAACAAACAAGACGTCATGCACAATTAACTTTTCCTTACATACATAAACATACAGCTAGATAAAAATAAATGCACGTCAACATGGCAACAAAACAAGGACAATATATGCACAGTACAAAAGTAATGCCAAGATATGTTTGTGTGCGCCCGTGATCGCTATACATATCAAGGCTCAGAGATGCCGCTCACAGATACACTGATTGGTCTATTTGAAGTAACAGGAGTCATCAATTGAGATTTTATGTCTTCTGGGAAGAGGATGCGTAAATACCTCTCTATTCACGGAGCAAAGAAGAAGGCTAATTGGGGCCTGACAAGCACGACCCCCCTCCCCCTCCCTATAGAAAATACAAATAAAAAAAAAGGTTTGGTGGAAAAAAAACGTGTCCCACTGAGACAGCCAACAACGTCCTTACTCCCTTTGTCCTATTTTCCAAAGACGGAGTAAGAAATGGACCCCCCTTCCGCCCCCTTAACCCTCGCCCCACCCGGCGAAGCCTCTAATTAGATGCACCAGGAGACAAAGCCCAGCTGTACTGGCAGCGTCTGAGGAAAACAGAGCGCAGGCCCTGGGCCGCTGGGACCCGGGGAAGGGTCCGAGCACTGCAGTGCACTGCATGCTCTTTGCGGGGACACTGACAGCCCTTTGAGAGAGGGGATCCCGCACTGCATGACTGCATTATGTGCACTAGGGAAATGCAAGCAGGGTGATGCAGGAGGGAGGGAGGCACGCACTGCAGGCCAAGCCCAGCATGAGAGAAGTGACACTGGGAGCGGCGCTGCATGGATGCGTGCTATACCCAGACTGAAGGCATGCAAAGCTCATTGTGGAGACGCGTCTCTTCAGCAATGCACTGCATGACACGAACATGGAGGGTTTATACAGTGTCATGCAGGGGGCGTGGGGGCATACTGGCACTGCCTACATGGCGTGCACCGGAACAAGACATGTCTGCACTGCAGGGCATGCTGAGGAGAATCTGCACTGGACTGCACGCCGTGGAACAGCACAATCCGGAGCGGTGAAGGGCACGAATGGTCTCCAGCGCTGCACTGCTGCGTGTCATGGAAGCGCTCAGTGCAGATAGGTCTTAGAAGCACGGTGGGTCTGCAGCACTGCACTGCATGTCAAGGAAATGCACCGTTCAGACAGGGCTCTGAAGAACAGGGGTATGGGGCCGTCAGTACGGCATGCTGTGTCATGGCACAATTCAGACAGGGCTCTAAAGAACAGGGGGTGGGGGCCCTCATCACTGCACTGTATGCCATGAAAGGGCGCAGTTCATTCCTGACACTGAAGGATTTAAGAGGTGTCCGCACTGCATGCCACGGAATGACAGTGCAGCAGGCCGGGCTCTGGGGCCTGGAGGGGTCTTCAGCACTGCATGCTGTAAATAGCACAATTCAGACAGTGCTCTGAGTCTTAAGGACGGGGAGTGGGCCTCTCTGCACTGTATGCCAGGGAAGGGCACAATGAAGGCAGCTTTGAAGGAGAGGGGGGGGGGTAGCACTGCAATGCAAGCCATGCAATGCACAATGCAGACAGGACTCTAGGGTCGGGGCTCTCCGACACTGCACTGCATGGGGTGAAATGGCACAGTGCAGACAGGGCTCTGAAGTCCAGCGCTGCACTGCCCCTCTTACATGCGGAGAATGTCTACAGGGCCCTGTGAGAGAGGTATGCACGGTGCCACTTCAAGCAGTGCGCTGCCTGCGCACTGTCTCAGCGCCTGAAGGGGCGTGTATCCGGGATGTGAAGATGTGAATCTATAAACTCCGAGGCTGCCAGAGCTCGTTACGTCTGCGGTGCCCTACATTCAGGTCCTGATGCAGGGAGACGCCTCAGCCGCCCATCCAGCCAGCCCCAAGTGGCGTAGTGTGTGTTCTCCACCACGCCACCTCCTGCCCATCACACAAAGCCATGGGGGAGGGGCACCTTCTAGGCGCATCATCTCTGCTGGAAAAGGCAGACCGTATTCCAAAGTAAAATGAATGCATTCACAGGCATTTCCATTTAACCCTCTTTCCACAAACGCTCAGACAATTAACTGTGTTGGTTCTTTTTTGGGCACTCAACATCGCTGCCCGAATACCGCAGTGGGTCGTTAAATCGCGATATACATGGGTCCCTGACAACAGTGCCTCAGTACAGACTCTCAGTTCCTTTCAGAGGGTGGCCTGCCAGCCACCAGGACACATTCACGCGTTCCCGGGGCTAGTCAACATTTGACTGGGCGGTTAAAATATTGACTGCCAAACGTTTGATGGTTGAATATTTTTTTTCGTACAGGTAGATCGGCGGGTGCTCTTTTAAAAGCGTCTTCCTGTACACATTTATCACTTTCAGGGTTTTTTTTGTGGGAATTTAAATAACTGCTGTCAGACAGAGAATATATTTACATATATGTGAGCATTGGCGAAGGGGCCTGGATATGTATGGGCATCCCGGGAGATCTGCAGTTGATAATAATCCCGCTTGATCCCTCTTCCAGGTCATTCCGCGATCCGGCGCCCACGCCAGCAGTAATCCCTAGAAGGCAAGCGAGCGGATCGACGCCCACGCCTAGTTTTCATATGCATAGGGGCGACCCCCTAGCCGGATCTCTAGACAATGTCACCAGACGGTTTATGCATTCCCTTTGCACATACCCCACACCCCCCGTCCGATGGGCGTGACACGCGCGCCTGCTGTCCAAAAATACTAATGAAAAGGCTTTCACATAATAAAATAAAACACCATACCACAGAATCCATTTTAAACCATAATCCAGGATAAAGCGAGTATGCGTTGCATAATATCCCCCCCCCACCCCTCCAAGAGTCAAACACGCCCTTTCATTGTACATTAAATGCATGTGGGGTGCAGCAATGCAAAGTCGCCCCAATAGCCATGGGCATTATGGAGTGCTCTTGGGCGAGGGGTGGGAGCGCCGGGCGAGCATTAATGGAGATAGGGCGAGGCCGAAGGCGTGGAGGGGGCAGGCAGGATGGAGATGAGGGCAGAAGGGAATCAGGGTGACAGCAGAGGGGGCAGGATGGGGTTCGTTCGGGTAGAACGGATGGCATGATGTGCAGAGAGAGTGGTGTAGGGGCAGACATGATGGATGGCGTTGGAGACAAGGGATGACTGGGGTGGCACAAAGAGGGTGGGGACGAGAGCAGAGAGGTGGCGTGGGGTAGAACGGATGAGATAGGGGCACAGAGATTAGGGCGGAAGACAGGAGATCTTGGGGTAGTAAAGAGCAGGGATGGGGAGCGGGGTGTGGTGTGGTGGGGGCAGAAGGAATGGTGACAGTAGGGCAGACCGGTGGAGCTCGGGCGGAGACAGAAGGCGCAGGATGGAGACGGGTCGGGGGCGCGAGGCGACGGGGGAGGGGAGGCGGCATAAAGGAGGCAGAGGCTGAGAGGCACTCACGGTAATCCGGGGGATGTTCTTCTTGCCTTGGTAGGACATGGTGGCACTGGGAAGCTGCGGGTTCTCGGTGGCAGGTTGGCTTTCTCCCTTGCTCCTCCTGCACGCTTCAAGTATGATGGAGGCAGGGATGCTGCAGATCAGGTGCGGGGTGGGGGCAGGGGGCTGTGGGCTGGGGGTGCTCTGTGTTTGGACTCTCCCCGCTCAGACAATAGTAAATCCCTTCTTGCAGTGCCAGCTGGGATCCAGAGACAGAATGGCCGATTGCGACTCCTCCCCTCCCTCAGCCGTCCTCCTGATTATGCTACTGCTGGTGATTTTTTTCAGTCTCTTTCTTCCAGCTGCCTCACCCACTTTGCTTCCCTGCAGTCTGTCCTGCGCGCTTTTCGCCACCAGAGGGCGCTAAAATTCCACAGTACCCGAATCCAGCTCTGGCAGTCTACAAGATCACACCGACAAAAAAAACAACGAATTTCCACACACGTTTTGTTAGGTCCACTCAGGGCCGGCTTTAGCGCTGGTGGCGCCCTGTGCGACAATGTCTGTTGGCGCCCCCCCAATGACCACCTCTGCCACGGATTCCCTCACTAGCACCCTTTAACAGTGCCTCTCAAGTCTCCATAACCACTGTCTCTCAGATTCCTTTAGTTTTATAGCACCACTCATACCAGTGTAAGGTGTCAGAGCACTTTACACCACACACACATTGCACAGAGACAATCATGTGTGTGTAAATCAGTGTATAGGAAATGTTACATCAGACTGTACTACAAGGTGTAGTGTAGGAGTGACATGTCATCGATACTGGTAGGCAATATAGTTAAAGTTCTTATTCAGGAAAGGCACAAATTCGGAATTTAAAATGTAACATCATTGTTAGGGGTTCTCTTTCATAATAAGAAATGTTTTCTACCCAAATGAACCCTTTTCACAAGTTTAGGAGAATGAAAGACTGGGCAAAAAAACATATAGCTCTAACATATACCTTGCAGTTTGCATGCAGCTCCAGGGTGACAGTTAATAGCGCAATGTTCTATATTAGGATTTTGACTTATAAAGGACAAGTAACAAAAGGAGCTCTCTGACAGAAGCAGTAACCCACTGACCTATTTACATTATATGCACTTCCTTATCTGCATGGTACACTTTCTTAGCAGAAGGGATTTTAACCCTCTGAGCTACCTTAGGATGAGTCAAAACTTCCACTAGACAAACCTCCTGTCTCTTTCCAGGAAGACGATTAATCACCTGACTTCTCTTGACATTTTAAATGATGTCTGAAAGTTGCTGGAGGCCAGGAACGAGGCAGCAGGTGCTTTTAAAATGATAATACACATTTTCAAAAATGACGCCCCCACCCCAAGTCAACGCCCGGTGCGGTCGCACCGATCGCACCGATCGCACCGCCCTAGAGCCAGCCCTGGGTCCACTCCTCTCTCGGAGAACTCCTTCAGAACGCACACAAAACAACATCACACCAGCGTTTCCATTCAGTCTCCTTAATCACTTACGGCTTCCTGAACATGTGCGTTCTCATGGCTGAACTACAATTCTCAGGCGTTTAGAAATTCATTTTAATACGTTATTTACCGTTTGTATAGCGCACACATTCAATTGAATAATCATTTAGCGCTTGAATGATATGCATCATTAACACCCAGCCAATCACCTGCGCAGAAGACTGAATGGTTGCGTTTGTCTGAGTAGGATTTAAACCTTTCACATACAAGATACACTGCGAGCATGCAGCAGCAGGCGCACCACCCACCGTGATATCTTTCCAGTTGTCACAGGCACCTGGCCATTAAAACAAGCATTTGCAATACAATAGGTCTCGCGATTACGAGAGTTTGAGTTATTGGCATTGTAAAGGAAAATGCCTTTTATTTATGTGTTGTGTTTAAAACATAAATAAAAGGCATTGCCATTTACAATGCCAATATCTTAAACTCTCGCAAATGCGAGGCTTATTGCATTGCAAATGCGTTTGGTGCCTGTGCTATAAAAATAAAAATAAAACGTTAGGAGAGAGTGTGTCCTGCCTGCTATTTGAGAAACTAGTGCTCGGAGGCTGTAATTAATGCCTTTCGAGTAACAACACATGTAACCCAGGCCCTCGTCACCAGCAGGCTGGACTACGGAAACGCCCTCTACGCAGGAACGACGGCTAAGCTCCTGAGACGGCTGCAACGCATCCAGAACGCCTCTGCACGTCTTATCCTCGACATCCCCCGATGCAGCCACATCACACCCCACCTGAGAGACCTGCACTGGCTCCCTGTCAACAAGAGGATAACCTTCAAGCTCCTCACCCACGCACACAAAGCACTCCACAACTCCGGACCAGCCTACCTCAACAGACGACTCAGCTTCTACACCCCCACCCGCCAGCTCCGCTCGACCAGCCTCGCCCTCGCCACAGACCCCCGCATCCGGAAAACGACCGCCGGCGGCAGATCCTTCTCCTACCTCGCCGCCAAGACCTGGAACACCCTCCCCACCAACCTCCGACAGACCCAAGACCTACTGGCCTTCAGAAGACTCCTCAAGACCTGGCTCTTCGATCAGTAGCAGCACCACCCCCCTCTTCCCCCAGCGCCTTGAGACCCTCGCGGGTATGTAGTGCGCTTTATAAGTGACATGATTGATTGATTGATTGATTGATTAACCAGGGTGTCGCCATGGGAGGTTACAAAATGAGGCAAGGCGGTACTAAGGAGGGACTACTAAGCCTATTGAAAAATGAACATCCACAGTTTACAATGGACGGTGACACAAGCCAATGAAAAATATGGGTGGAGAGTGGGTGGAGCTTTAAGTCCCTACCGGAATACAGCATGCCTCGCAGAGCAGCGCATGCGCTGCCCAGGCTTGCCTAAAAAAGTAACATTTTATAGAGCTGAGAACTAGGCCTGCACGAAGTATGTATTACCTACTGGTCCATCTGCCTCGTCTCAGTACTTATTGGGAGATATTTCATATCTAACGACAGAAATGATTTCTATACCAAAGCTTACTTAAAATCTACTCCCAATTAATATGGCCAAATTCCCCTACCTCCGACCAGCACATAAAGAGGAAGTAGCCATACACTACCTGGCCACACTAAGCATCAAGAACAGAAGAAGGAGAAACATACACTCTAATGTTTTTCTGATTCCACCCTTGGCAGGGTCGGGAAGGGTAATTTAGGACTGTGACGAGGAAGCCCAGAACTCGGAATACTGAAGCTTACCAGTAAGTAACCAGGACACATCCCATTTCCCACATTCTGCTGGCGCCCTGAACCTGCGAGGTCCCAGCTTTATCACGGTTTTCTGTTCACAAATATTGACTGTCCTAGAAACGTCTGCATTTGGGAGTTGCTTTTGACTCTGCTACAAGTAATGGGAAGATGGTCCTTGACCAGCCGCTGTCTAATGGTGGGCGCAGGAGGGTCAGGCCCCCCAGTGTAGCCCCTTGGCCTAACCAGTGCCCATTCAAAAGCAGATGAGCGAAATGTTTCACTTGGGCCCGAGGCCTGCATTTTGCAACTTATCGCTTCACTTGCATGATATCCTGCAGCGATCTGGAATAGTTGCAGGATCTGTGTGGATAGGTGGGACAGCATCAGGGATGGGAGCTGTTAATACGCCACTCCCGTCCACAACTGAACAGCGGGATATCACACAACCCTCCCACTGCAAGGAAAGGCAGTTCAAGCTCCCATCACAAAGTATAAAGAGTCAAATGCAGTGAAATGGCAATCTGAAAAATATGCTGCCTTCCTTGCAAAAGTAAATAAAACATGCACACGATTGCAACAAAAACTGTGTAGCACTTTGTTTAATTTTCTTTCTTTTGTGAATCCATTCGTATCTTGCTTGGCTATATAAAAAAATAACTGAAAAGTGAGCAAAAGAAAGGTTGCATAGTGAGCTTCGGTTAGATATAGAACAGTCTGTGGATCATTATATTTCATTCGCTTCGTATTCAAGTGTACGTAGAAAAGTATATGTACCAATACTGTTTCTTCAGGACCTAAAGTATCAAAGATGACAGAAATGGCAATACTATCACCAATGCTGAGCTGACACCACATACTACATTACTAATGGCATCATCAGTGATACCACAGCTGTGGCATTACATACATTACACATAGGTGAGAAGCCGCAATGTCTATGTAGTACTATTTTGATCGAACGAGCAGCCAATGCTGTAGTTCCACTGGATCCTTCAGTGCCATGCTCCAAGTGCGGAGGGTATGCCCACATGTGGGTCCCGTGCTCACTGTGCCACCGGAACCAAGCTACACCCAACTGCAGAGCCCCAATCAGGGTGACACTGGCTATGCGTCACTTGTGTTAAGTTTAGAGAGGTCCTTGTCTGGTACTTCAGACTCTTCTGTTCCTCTTGGAGCAGGGTCAAGACTGCTTTGCATAAGGCTGGCTCCAAACTGAGATGGCATGGTATGCAAATTAACAACGGAGTGGGATGTGACCCGAGTAACTACCAATGGCTGAGATTAATTCAAGCATTCCACCCATCACCTTTTTGTATACTGCAGTCCCATTGGAAGACAACATAGATTGTGCGGTGAAAAGCCGTTCCACTGAGAGACAGCCGATGCTCTCAAAGAGATAACATTGAGGTAGCAATTCCACTGACAGGTATTAGATTTCATAATTTAATGACAGATCACATGGAGTTGGATGGCAGCAGTTCATATGACAGCCAACAACCTGTTCACTCTCACAGAGCTCATAGGGAGTCAAAAGGCTGAAGGTCCACTTACAAGGGACAGATGTGCTCGCAGAGGTTGCTCAGAAACAAACAGCTGCACATCCACTGATAGCCAAAAGGCAACCATATATACATTATATGGAAATTAAAGGTTGCCGTTGCCCTCACAAGTTTTTTTGAAGTCTACTAGCAGTCAAGGGATGCTCTCACTGAAATTCCATATTTATAAAAGGCTAGAGTACACACCAGAAGTGCTTTTACGTGCCAAAGAAATGCTGTTGGATCGCATAGTAGGTTTAATAAAAGTCCTGGAAAGTGCCATTATGTATCTAGAAGATTAGATGAACGTGTATATGAACACTTGCAGATTTTTGCTGTACTCGTGATGTAAAGGATTATATGACTGATGACGTCGTCATTGCTTTCGCCAGTGATGTCACCACTGATCTCTTTCATAAAGTCATCTGTGATGCCATGTGCAAGACCTTGAGCAGTGTGTTGAGGAAAGGAGGGTTATGGGCAAGGCTCCCGATTTTATGCCATTTGTTTTTTAACATTTCCATCTGTATTTATCCATGTTTATTTTCTTGCCATCTTATTGGTATTTATCTATAATTATTTGTATTTTGAGAATAAATGAGTCCTAAACTGGGATATTTCCACATTTATTTAGCTGATAAATATGCACTCCCACTTTGATGCTTGTCGTGTTTTAGCAAATTAAGCTGCCAAATCTAGCAGAACCCTACACCCACAGGTAAATATTAGCATCATACTACAAATATATGCTAACATATGCCTGGATTAAAGGGAAATCTTAGCCTGTTTTTTAACTCTCCATACAGTGTATCTGCTCCCCTGGAATTCATGACAGACAGCACAGAGAATCAATTAGAAGTAGCACCATTTTCTGTATTTTTCCACTTTTAAAAATAAATACAGACAGGAAACACATTGTTTTTTGTCTGCATGTATCTGTAAAAATCGGTGAAAGTGGAAAACTGTGAGCCTTAGTTATGGATAACCTAGAATTATAATATTAAAATACCATCTAGTAATGCTGTTAAAATAGATATTGTTCCATAAAGTATGAGTAATTTGCACATAGTAACAAAATACATAACATTTGAATTATTTGACCATGATCCAAATTATTGGGTATGTTCTCTTTTATTTTTAATATAAATGTAAAAGGCAATACATTAAATTATTTTCTAAATCTCATTAGAATCACATAATTCTTGTGCATTATGGATTTCAGCCACTGGAATTCTGCCATTTTGTTCTCAGCAGTCACTTACCCATTGCCAAGCATGACAGTTCCATCTGAATAATTCAAATGCACTATTCAATATAATATGACTCTTTTAGTTCTGTAGGTACATTTATGTATGCCGTGTAAGCAAAATGGATACCACTGAATTAAATCCTCTATCCACAGTTAGATGAACCTTGTAAACCTCTTCCACTCTAAGACAAATTGTGCTTTTATAAATCAATATCAAAATTAAAAAAAATGCCTTTACTGTAACTCCACTTGCTGACTAACATGAATAGACTATTACATCACCCATCTTTCTGTTTACGATAACATTTTCATGTTAATGGATATCATTTTCATGCCAAGCAAAATCAAATTATAGCATGTAATATAAAAAGAAGGGCACTTGTGAATTTAAAACGAACAATGACATTCATAGTTCTGGAACTTTTAGCAAACCACTCAATCTTAAGTCTAACTTTCTTGGGCATTACATTTTTATGCCTATAAAAAAGGACATCACCAATTTGTGTTTGCTATGTTTGTCATTCCAACAGTATGAATTGGCACAAATATACATGATCCAAAAGTTCACCATCTTTCCTTTATTTTAGCCAATCTAATCTCATACCCCACATAGGATCTTTCTCACCCAAGAAGATCCCTTTCACCCTTCCCAACCCACTTGTCGCTAACCCGCGAGTCCCCCTCCACCAGCCAATTCATGAATGTTCTCCGAACGCCAAACTAAGTTATAAGTTCCCTGACTTCCACCCCAGGTGTCGTGAAATTTCACGTCTGATCTGACATGGGCAGTGTCTCTTGAAGGACATGAGTCTTGGGTAACCCCGTCCTTCACATGTGGATGTTGAATGCTGTGCCTAACCCATAGAAAATTAAACCACTCAACTTCAGGCATCCCATATCCCCCCTTGATCTGCTCAAGTGACTATATTGCCCATTCTCGAGCACGTCCTCCATCTTGGAACATCCCTCTACCTTCCACTTTTCAAATCACTCCCCGGTCCATCCCAGGGAGATGTCCTGGTAAAACCAAGAGGTGTGAATGTGGAGGCTCTAGACGGACATTCGTCCTGTCCCAGACCGTAGGTGTAATCCTGACCACTGGAGATGTACACAGCTGTGCACATCTCGGGTCCAATTGACAAAGCAAGTCCGAAAATTATGAGTGATCTCCGCCCATGTAAATTGGCTTAAACCTGCCAGGAAGCACTCTGTGAGATCATGGCATGCATATTATGAGCAAATCTGGTCACCGTCTTACATTTACGACTGATTATGTTATTACCCTATGGCCACAGGTCCGAGCCCATTTGGTCAACTCAGAATTTAAACTTTCCTGGTCGTTAAAATGAGTACCACTGAGTTGGGTAATAATTCAGGGCTTTAAGTGAGCCGGGTCCTGCCGGTGCTCATCACCGGCAGTTTTTAAAAGCAGGTGCCAAGACGGGTCCCTATCGGGCTCACCATTTTTACCCTCTTGGTGGAAAAAAAACCCCTTAACTCTCCAATAGTACAACCCGTCACTGCCTTTGATGTAACTTCAAAGAGACTAGTTTTTGAGTATTATATAGTGCAAACTTGGAGCGCTTTAAATGAGCACCAGTTACATTACACAAGGGCATATTCATTTTTTGAATCACAGGACGTCAGGCTCGAACCTGTTTTCTCAGTTCGAAGGTCGGTTGCTCTAGCCTTACGCCACAACCACGCCCGCAAGAGCGAGTAGCATTTTCAATATTATATACAACGAAGCCGTAGTTGTTGCTTATTTATCTTATGCAACTTATAACCACTGACAAAGCCAATAGTTCTGTTTTGTTGTAGGTGTAATATTACTTGCTGTGTTATATATCTGGATGCAATGACAGGAGCAGCAAAATACCAGTAGTGCGGCACACTATGCTAAGCACAGATTTTTAGCTTCAGTGTTTTAAGCCACGCCCTTAATTATAGCAGCCACGCCCCTATGAGAGACCCACCAGTTTTTTCATCCCACTTAAAGCCCTGGTAATAATAATACACATCTGTTATCTGCCAACAAGAAACCTCTTAGGGTAGGTATGTGCTCTACAGTTATAACACTTTCTGTTTTTTTAACAAAAAGGGACGGATATTGGCCAAACTTGGGGATTGCAAAAAAAAAAAAACAGAAATGCATGCTTCGATTCTTCCACCATCCAGGCTCGCAATCCCAGAATCCTATAGGGCACCACAACAGAGATGAGTGGCCCAGGAGGGACAATTATGCAAGTGAAGGGATAATTATAGCGCTGGTTCAGAGCGGCTTCCGTTATCCCAAGGGAGCGAGGGACACCATCATTACTAGGGCAGACTCCATGCCCTGCAGACACAATCAATGGCAATTAGTAATGCCACCTGTTCTGGTGTGCCCACCACTCGCCCCTCCCGCTCTCCGTCAATGTAACAACGCAGCATGCGGAAGCCAATGAAACACTGCGCCCATGTACTGTCATGCTGAATGTTTCAATGACGCTGAACACCGCTTACCTTCACTTTACCACACTCACTTTACCAGACCACTCGCCGCCTTCTTCCCAAACGCACCTTTGACCTCAGTCCTCTCACTTACAAGACTCTTATAATTACGGTAGGGGCCCCTGGGAGAATTCTATCTCTTTCCACCATATATTGTAAAGCAGACCCATTCATTCATTCATCCATTGCCCGGTATTAGACATATTTGAATATCAATATTCCAGAATCTCAGTGGGAACCAAATAGAAGTTATTAATTATTCAATTAAAACGAGTATTTCCGATAGGTGCTGAGCTGCCGAAAATATCAAACGGACCCACACAATCAAACACAGGAAAATTCAAGACCCAAGAAGGCTGTTTAAAGACTTTTATTGTTCCTAATCTGGAAGAAAAAAAGGCAGGAGTTTAGAGGAGCAGAAAGGATTGTTTTCTTGCTGAAAACAATTCAAACTCCAACCCACCCTCTGAGAAAGACAGCACGCAGGTTCAGGGGTTCACACACATTTACCAGAAAGATTTTCTGTGTGGCTTTGTTAGTTTGGTGCAAAATCTTGCAAACTTTGTTTCTACATCTATATTCGTACTCCCAGGGGAAAAAAGAGGCTCAGCAGTGGTCAGGGGCGGCTCATCCTTAATGGCGGAGAAGCGCCGCCCCCCTGCTAAAAGAGGAAAAAGAAAATGATAATAAAAGCATTTTATTATCATTTTATTTTTCCCTGTCTGGCAGTTGACAATGCGAGTCTTCAGTGGGGCGGGGCCAGGCAATTCTGTGTGCATGGCAGGGGGAGGAGTGGTGGGCACTTTTAAGTGCGCATGTCTGTTAGCCGGCCGTTTTAGGTCAACCAAACAGACATGCGCACTTATGTTTCTCCAAACCAGCTGTATCGCACAGCCAGGTTGGAGAAACACCACAGGCTCCCAGGCACTGTCTGAGCAGCAAAAAAAGCCACTCAGACCAATCCCAGTGCTTCTCTCATGCTGGGAATCGTATTCCCAGAATGAGAGAAGTGCTATGATTGGCACCTGGGAGTCTGCGCAGTGTGAGCCCAGGATTGAGAGAGAGAGAAGCAAGGCGGCGGCCGTCAGAGCGGCAGATACGTGTAATTTTAATAATCTTAAATGTGATTAGTTTTGATTGTTACCCCCCCCCCCGCCCCAGCACACCACTAAGCAATAATCGCAGCCGCCACTGATTAAGGATGACCAAAAGCAAAAATAAATCTTAAGATTTATCAACTATACTTTCAAATATGCTAAAAGTGTCATGAATATTTCGCTAAAGGACTCCACACTTTCACCCACCCAAAGGTGGCATGCTTCATCATAGAGCCCGCAGCCGTCTCTTCACAAGTGACAGTTTCCGGCACACATCTTCTCTTTATTAACCAACTTCAATTAATATATCCCCGTCCAAAACATTAGAGTAAATTCATGAGCTCTCAAGAGCACAAACTTAACTAATGTACAAGGAAAAGGAAACACATATTACCAATGTACCACCTATATACCTGTAACCCTGGGTTCTGGAATAGAGTGCTACTTGCCACAACTCCTAGTAAGGTTTATCTTGATTCTAGCCATCCATAATGAGAGTTCCTCCTTCGAGTCTCGCCTTTCCCAGGAGTATCTATGCAGTTAATGTTTATGTCTGTTGGGGAGTGAACTCTCGGTCATTTCCCCTCGTCTTTCCTATTTAACCTGTTTTTCACATTATGCAAAATCTGTGTATTTTGTGTTCAGCTCATTTTTAAGAAATCTCCAGAGATTTTTCCAGCATGAAAATTTTATTAATTTTCTTTTACCCAACATGGTTCAAGCAAAAAATGTCTTGCAGGAAGAGTTAAACTACAGGCCCATCAGCAGCTTCCTGCAGAACTCAAAAATGATAAAGAAATAGCCACCAATCAACTCTGAGAGAATTAATAGTAACAGATCCATCTCAAACACTAACAAACTGCTTTCTGACAGAAACTGGCATCACAAACGTATGGGATAATCTTTTTGAAAATTGCAGTTGGAGGGTCACTCAGCATGCTGATTCTGGTAGAACTCCCAGCCGCCTTCAAACAGAATACCTCATTCTGCTTCACACACGCCAAACAGCAGCCATATCTTTAAGAGGGCTACCAACTCACATCATTTGTTATTTGAGGAATGCACGCAAACTCTGAGTGTTGGACTTGGCCCTCTGTGCAGGGTCATCACCACACTTTTGGCCTTCACCCCTCCTGTTTTGCTGAATTTGTTTTTGTTGGCTTTAGGACTCTGCACACTTTACCACTGCTGACCAGTGCTAAAGTCAGTTGCGGCCCATGCAGGTAAGCGTGGTGGGTCGGCGGGGCGGGGTAGGGGTGGGAAGGGGTGGAAGTGACAAATGACGGAATAGGAAAAATAATATAAATAAATAAATAAAACCACCTACCATGCTCTCCACATCGCCGACACAGTGATGCGGCGAGCGCAAGGTAAGTGGTTTTATTTATTTATTTTATTTTCCCTATTCCGTCGTTTGTCACTTTGGCCCCCCCGACCCCAGGCCCGCCCCACTGCGCTTACCTGCATGGGCTGCGACTGGCTAAAGTGCTTGTGCTATCTCCTCTAAAGATTGTAAAATTGGCGTAAACCCAAATGGTACATTTAATTTACTTATAAATCCCTAGTAAAGTGGTACTACATGTACCCAGGGCCTGTACATTATGCGGCATTATGCGGCACATTTTGTGATAGTATTACTTCCCTATTAAGTCATTTTTAAACTTGTTAACACTGTCTGGGCATTAGTTGTACCTCTTTAATACCAGTTTAACACCCAAATATAGTAATAAACTACAGAAAGATGACCAGTCAACCTTTGCAAAAGGCCCTGCTCTGCAGCAAGGGTCACTGTATTTTTACTAACTTTTGAACTGTTTGAGCTAGAATTATTTTTTTTAAATTAAAATCTGCAGATTATGCAGCAGATGATGGATTGTGTGGCAAAGGTGGCAGCTCTACAATAATGCGAAAATTGCCGCGGCTGCACAGTCGCATATTCCAGTGGCCCTGCCCTTTGGATGACATTGGGGTACCTTATTACATTTAATAAGTGATAACTTTTGATTGGAAGCTGGTAAAAGTGTCAGGTTTGGTCTCTAAAGAATTGTAATTTAAAACCCTGTCTAATGGTAAACTTGGATTTTAAGTCACAATTCTGAAAAATCCACTTTTAGAAAGTGGCCACGCTCTTGTCCTCACCCTTTGGTACCTGCAGATTGTTTCCTGGGTCACATGAGTAGGTGTAGTTGGCAGTTGTTCTTTGTGTATTGCTCCCAGGGAGTATAACAAAGGGGAGACTGGATGTTGGCAGGATGGGCAAGCCTCTGTAGATGGGAGGAGTGGAGCTGTCACTTAACACACTTGCATTTCAAAAGCACTGCCTCAGTCCACTCACATAGAACTTCACACTATTGTCACCCCAGACCCTTAGGATGCAGGACAGGGGAAGGAAGGAAATTCCAGGCACATCTGTAAAGGGAAAACTCCAGAAGCTTCTCCCATTTCAAAGGGGGCACCAGATATAAAAATAGGACCCTCAGACTTACTCTTCAGTACACTCCTTGACCGATGGATAATAAAAAAAAAAGAACTGCCCTGCTCTCAGAGGACTGCCCTGCCGCTTGAGGCCTTCCCTGCTGTCTGAGAAAGAAAAATGGACCTGCTCCCTTCATCCTAGACTACCTGAGTGCCTTCATGGGTCATCTGACTGACCTCCTGTGTGAGCTACAGGGGCACAACAAGCTCCAGAGGCCTTCATGCAACTGCACAGTTGACCTGCTGCACTGACCTGCCTGGCCTCTGCTGGGGTGAGTTCCTGATGCCCAAGTGGTGCCTCCCCACGTCCTGGGCCCTTGGCTGGGATAAGAGAGCGCTCCTCTTGGCCTGACTCAAGGTTCCTCCAAATCCGGCATGAACCGACGACAAGCTGTGCAAAGACTTGCTGCACAGCTGCTAGCTTCATAGGAACTGAAGCGGAGCAACGCAAAGCACCACAAAGCCTCGCTGCACAGCTGTCAGCCGTATTGGAATCAACACCGAGCGATGCAAAGCCCCGCAAAGCCTCGCCATACAGCTGCCAGCTTCATCGGAACCAATGCCAAGCGACGCAAAACTCTGCAAAGCCTCGCTGCACAGCTCATTGGAACTGACGCAGAGAGACGCAAAGCCTCGCCGCATAGCTTCATTGGAACCGACGCTGGACAACACAACACCTCGCAAAGCGACGCAGCGCTGACCGCGCACCTAGAACATAAGGTACATTCCTCAGCGGGCCAAACTTGGTCTTTTGCCCGAATAGGCCACATTACAATGCATGCGATACATCGCATGCCATTACAACGCGGTCATTACAACGAACGCATTGTTACATCGCATACCATTACAACGCAAGTCATTACAACGACTTGCTGTAGGGGGCGCGCTGGATTTTGGAATAGTATAATTTACTATTCCAACTCCAGTCTGTGCAACAGTAGGGAAGGTGTTGGATTTTAAATCCAACACCTTCTGCCCCCTACAGCAAGTCGCTGTAACGACTTGCGTTGTAATCGTTTGCGGTGTAACAGCGCGGTCGTTGTAATGACTGCGTTGTAATGGCATGCGATGTATCACATGCATTGTAAATGATGTTTCCCCTTTTGCCCTGGCCTGCGCTCCATCGCGGTCTGCCTGAATTTGTGACTTTGTCCCAGTCCAGCACGACCAGATATCCTCAGTTGGCCAGTGGCGTAGCTAGGCACTCTGCCGTGGCGGTCCCTGCCTTTTGCCGCCGCCGCCGAGCGCCTAAGAGCGCGGGGGGGGGGTGGTGCTGGCGATAAATTTACCTGCCGCCCCCAAATCTCGTGCCGCCCGGGGCGTTCCGCCCCCCCCTTGCTACGCCAGTGCAGTTGGCGCCTTGTGCCTTTTGGTGCAACTTTTATCTATATCTTTAAAATTGCATCGCTCCAGTTCTACTGATTTTTTGTCGTTTTCGTCTCAAATCAATTATTACAATGTACTCTATTTTTCTAAATTGATGTGGGATTTTTTCTGTGTTGCCGTTTCAATTTGTTACTGTTTAAGTGCGGCTCTTTTTTTAGCACGAAATGCCGCCTCCCAACCAAAATGAAAGCATTTCACAATAAATTACAGCAAAATCTACAGCATTTTTGCATAATTTCACTTAATTACGCAAAAGCAAATAATGCAAAAATCTCACATCTCTACTGTCTACCTGATGCTTTTTGTAGAATTTGCACACAGTGATTCGTAATAGTGGATTTTAAAATATTACTATAACGTCTGATGAAATCCAGTCAACGCCCGACAGGGCATATGCTTCCCAAAAAAATGCATCCAAACGAGGTGAAATAAAAGCCCCACGCACCTCGCTGAAACAAAACTGGGGTGCTGCCAAAGGGAAGGAGACTTGTTTTCCCTTCGCTGGCAGATGCCTGGAATACTTGGCTCTCGGGATCCACCCCAGGGCTTTCTTTGTGAAAACACAGCGGAGGGCTGGGCAGATGCACAGCCCGGATACAAACATGCACGTGTGCACTGTGTATTGTTCTGGGTACAGGCCTATGCAAACGCTCACGTTTGGCCACCGTCCATCCACAGATCTCCAGGTACTAAATCCGCGTCGCTGTTTACCCTGCATCTGTTCTGAGAACATGAAATTAGCGCTGGCATTGCTGTGCAAAGCGTTCACAGGAGACAGCAAAGTGGATGGAGAGTTCGGTGAAAAAATCTAGCTGTTACCGATCGGTAAGGTGTTTCAGCTAGACAGACTTTGCTCATTTAACCTTTCATCCTTCTAAGGTCGAGTGCTACATAGTTGAGTTATGAAAATACATATTTCTTTAAATTCCTGACTACATCTAATGACGTAAACGTTGGCTGCACAAATCACATACTATGGGCTACACAGAGGGCTGTATTGTAATCATCACTTGTTAACATTTCATAGAGGGCTGCATTGTGGCGTTTACTAGTTATGTCCAGTCATTGTTATATTCAGTAACTAAGATGCAGAGTGATGCATTGTTTCATTCACTGATGATATCATAGACTGAGTGCTCCACTGTTATATTCAGTAACTAAGATGCAGAGTGGTGCATTGTTTCATTCACTGATGATATCATAAACGGAGTGGTGCATTATTAGATCCAGCAACTATGATGCAGAGTGGTGCATTGTTTCATTCACTGATGATATCATAGACTGAGAGCTGCATTATTAGATCCAGCAACTATGATGCAGAGTGGTGCATTGTTTCATTCACTGATGATATCATAGACTGAGAGCTGCATTATTAGATCCAGCAACTATGATGCAGAGTGGTGCATTGTTTCATTCACTGATGATATCATAGACTGAGAGCTGCATTATTAGATCCAGCAACTATGATGCAGAGTGGTGCATTGTTTCATTCACTGATGATATCATAGACTGAGAGCTGCATTATTAGATCCAGCAACTATGATGCAGAGTGGTGCATTGTTTCATTCACTGATGATATCATAGACTGAGTGCTCCACTGTTATATTCAGTAACTAAGATGCAGAGTGATGCATTGTTTCATACACTGATGATATCATAGACTGAGAGCTGCATTATTAGATCCAGCAACTATGATGCAGAGTGATGCATTGTTTCATTCACTGATGATATCATAGACTGAGTGCTCCACTGTTATATTCAGTAACTAAGATGCAGAGTGGTGCATTGTTTCATTCACTGATGATATCATAAACGGAGTGGTGCATTATTAGATTCAGCAACTATGATGCAGAGTGGTGCATTGTTTCATTCACTGATGATATCATAGACTGAGTGCTCCACTGTTATATTCAGTAACTAAGATGCAGAGTGGTGCATTGTTTCATTCACTGATGATATCATAAACGAGTGGTGCATTATTAGATCCAGCAACTATGATGCAGAGTGGTGCATTGTTTCATTCACTGATGATATCATAGACTGAGAGCTGCATTATTAGATCCAGCAACTATGATGCAGAGTGGTGCATTGTTTCATTCACTGATGATATCATAGACTGAGAGCTGCATTATTAGATCCAGCAACTATGATGCAGAGTGGTGCATTGTTTCATTCACTGATGATATCATAGACTGAGAGCTGCATTATTAGATCCAGCAACTATGATGCAGAGTGGTGCATTGTTTCATTCACTGATGATATCATAGACTGAGAGCTGCATTATTAGATCCAGCAACTATGATGCAGAGTGGTGCATTGTTTCATTCACTGATGATATCATAGACTGAGTGCTCCACTGTTATATTCAGTAACTAAGATGCAGAGTGGTGCATTGTTTCATTCACTGATGATATCATAAACGGAGTGGTGCATTATTAGATCCAGCAACTATGATGCAGAGTGGTGCATTGTTTCATTCACTGATGATATCATAGACTGAGTGCTCCACTGTTATATTCAGTAACTAAGATGCAGAGTGATGCATTGTTTCATACACTGATGATATCATAGACTGAGAGCTGCATTATTAGATCCAGCAACTATGATGCAGAGTGATGCATTGTTTCATTCACTGATGATATCATAGACTGAGTGCTCCACTGTTATATTCAGTAACTAAGATGCAGAGTGGTGCATTGTTTCATTCACTGATGATATCATAAACGGAGTGGTGCATTGTTTCATTCACTGATGATATCATAAACGGAGTGGTGCATTGTTAGATTCAGCAACTATGATGCGGAGTGATGCATTGTTTCATTCACTGATGATATCATAGACTGAGTGCTCCACTGTTATATTCAGTAACTAAGATGCAGAGTGATGCATTGTTTCATTCACTGATGATATCATAGACTGAGTGCTCCACTGTTATATTCAGTAACTAAGATGCAGAGTGGTGCATTGTTTCATTCACTGATGATATCATAAACGGAGTGGTGCATTGTTAGATTCAGCAACTATGATGCGGAGTGATGCATTGTTTCATTAACTGATGATATCATAGACTGAGTGCTCCACTGTTATATTCAGTAACTAAGATGCAGAGTGATGCATTGTTTCATTCACTGATGATATCATAGACTGAGTGCTCCACTGTTATATTCAGTAACTAAGATGCAGAGTGGTGCATTGTTTCATTCACTGATGATATCATAAGCGGAGTGGTGCATTGTTAGATTCAGCAACTATGATGCGGAGTGATGCATTGTTTCATTCACTGATGATATTATAGACTGAGTGCTCCACTGTTATATTCAGTAACTAAGATGCAGAGTGGTGCATTGTTTCATTCACTGATGATATCATAAACGGAGTGGTGCATTGTTTCATTCACTGATCATATCATAAACGGAGTGGTGCATTGTTTCATTCACTGATCTTATCATAAACGGAGTGATGCATTGTTTCATTCACTGATCATATCATAAACGGAGTGGTGCATTGTTTCATTCACTGATCATATCATAAACGGAGTGGTGCATTGTTTCATTCACTGATCATATCATAAACGGAGTGGTGCATTGTTTCATTCACTGATCATATCATAAACGGAGTGATGCATTGTTTCATTCACTGATCATATCATAAACGGAGTGGTGCATTGTTTCATTCACTGATCATATCATAAACGGAGTGGTGCATTGTTAGATTCAGCAACTATGATGCGGAGTGATGCATTGTTTCATTCACTGATGATATCATAGACTGAGTGCTCCACTGTTATATTCAGTAACTAAGATGCAGAGTGGTGCATTGTTTCATTCACTGATGATATCATAAACGGAGTGGTGCATTGTTTCATTCACTGATCATATCATAAACGGAGTGGTGCATTGTTAGATTCAGCAACTATGATGCGGAGTGATGCATTGTTTCATTCACTGATGATATCATAGACTGAGTGCTCCACTGTTATATTCAGTAACTAAGATGCAGAGTGGTGCATTGTTTCATTCACTGATGATATCATAAGCGGAGTGGTGCATTGTTAGATTCAGCAACTATGATGCGGAGTGATGCATTGTTTCATTCACTGATGATATCATAGACTGAGTGCTCCACTGTTATATTCAGTAACTAAGATGCAGAGTGGTGCATTGTTTCATTCACTGATGATATCATAAACGGAGTGGTGCATTGTTTCATTCACTGATCATATCATAAACGGAGTGGTGCATTGTTTCATTCACTGATCATATCATAAACGGAGTGATGCATTGTTTCATTCACTGATCATATCATAAACGGAGTGGTGCATTGTTTCATTCACTGATCATATCATAAACGGAGTGGTGCATTGTTAGATTCAGCAACTATGATGCGGAGTGATGCATTGTTTCATTCACTGATTACATTGTACACTGAGTGCTGCACTGTTGTATTCAGTAACTAAGATGCAGAGTGATGCATTGTTTAACTCAGTAAATAAGAAGCAGACTGATGCAACTAAGAAGCAGTGATGAGCTCATTCACTGATTATATCATAGACTGAGCGCTGCACTGTCAGATTCAGCAACTATGATGCGGAGTGATGCATTGTTTCATTCACTGATTAGATCATAGACTGAGGGCTGCATTGGGATATTCACTAATTTAGATGTCATAGATTGTCATAGACTGAGTGCAGCATCGGAACAGTCACTATTTATGTCATTACAGAGTACTGCATTGTTGTATTAGTTAATTGTGATGTCACAATAACACAATTAATATGCAGAGTGCTGCATTGTTATATTCACTAGTTCAGATTTCATAGACAGAGTGCTGCTGCATATTTACAATCACTAGAAATTTGACCACAGAGGCTTGCATTGCGATTATCATTAATTTTGATGTCATAGCTAGACAGGGGCAGCTCCTCCACTAAGGTGGAGGAGCGTCGCCCCACTGCTCTTTGAGCAGGAAAAATAAAATGCTAATAACGTAGTTATTAACATTTTATTTTTCGCAGGTTCGGAGCTGGATAAGGGGGCGAGGCGCGTCTGGATGCACAGGGGGAGGAGTGTTTTCACACTCCAAGTGCGCATGACTGCTTGGCCGGCCTTCTTAGGCCGGTCAGACCAATCACAAGGCTGCATTGCAGTGTTGTGATTGGCTATGGGGAGCCTGGGTGCTTCCTGGTTCCTGGACTCGCCGGAGAAGCGGAGGAGGGACGCGGACGGCAGAAGAGGTAAGTGGTATTTTTTTTGCCTCTCCACCCTCATTCCGTGCCAGCCGCTACTGTAGCTAGATAACTGCATTACTACAATCAGTAATTATGAAGTCAGAGACAGACCTGCTTATACAGTGGAGGGTCCTAGCAAATGACGATGTTGTCATCGAAAGAGTGCTGCATTGTAGCATTTACTAAGTATGTCAAGCAGAGGGCTCTATTGCTACATTACACCCACAAAAGCACAGTCTGCAATTCTTTTGTGTAACTCAGTATATCTTGATCTACAAACAAAAATATCAGAAGCTTACAAAGGGTCCAAAACATCCAAGTGAGAATCATCTTCAATCTTAAATATTTTCATTCTTTCTCACTCAACCTACACCAGCTACACTGGCTTCCTGTCCAGAAGGGAATCAAATTCAAAGCTTGCCCTATTATGTAAAAAGTCTTTCACGACATTGTCCCTGAATTTGATATTAAAAACGTCTGTGGGAAAGGTTCACATTAGAACTGAAGCTTGTCACCGTTTTCCTCCTCTCACTACAGAGAAATAAATATGGATTAAAGATGGATGAGTGGATTAATTTTCCTGCGTTTCTCTCTCTCTCTCTCTCTCTCTCTCTCTCTCTATATATATATATATATATATATATATATACACCTCTCTCTAGTTATCCGTCAGGTGAGGGCTTAGAAAAAAGGGAGTTCCCAAAACGTGTTTTCCCCATTCATTTTTCCATCTGAAAATCACACATAGCTACAGCCCAAACAGCTGAACGGATTTACAACAAATTTGGCAGAAAACAGCGTCTTAGTCCAGAAAGCGTGCTTTTTCTGATTTGGTGCAAATCCTTTTTAGTGGCTTTTGAGATATTAAGCCTCAAATACTCTGTATCTTTCACATTGTGGAGAATCTGCAGGCCGGCAGATCCAGAGATGAGATCTGATTAGCTGACACCACATCAACAACGATGTGGCAGCAGCCATTTTAGGACTCGGGACTCAGTCCAGAGTCCTAGAAAAAATGCTAAAAAGAGATATAAGGGGACAGGGTAGGGATACCTTGCCATCCTAGGCCTGGGTGGGGGTGGTCCCGTAGGGACCCCCTGGGACCAAACACATAAAAAAAGTGTTGCTGCAAAAAGAAGCACAGGCTTAGCAAGCCTGCTGGGAAAAAAAACCTTGGGGCGGCGCATATGTTTATTTAAGGGAGGGGGTGTGTGGCCCCCTCTCCAAGCCACCAGGAGGCCCCGGGGTCCCCATCTCCTGCGCCGATTGAAAATTGAAGGGGAGTAGGGCTCAGCCCCTCTCCCCAAGCCTCTAAAGGTCCCCTTAGACCCCCTCCCCCCTGGTGAAAATTATTTAAAAGTGGAGGGAGGCGCATGACCTATAGTACTGAAAAATTAAAATCGGGCCTTTTGTTTGCCCGAGGGAGCTCTTTCTCCCATTGGGCATTTCGGTACTGGGTACCGGTACCGGACCATTGGTACCAAGCAATCTGACTGGTTGGCAGCAACTATGAAAAAAGTGTTGTGGCTACCATTACAGGACTTGGGGACTCAGTCCCATCTCCTGAAAAAGTTTTTTTTTAAAAGGCATAAGGGGGCACAGTAAGGACACCCAGACAGCAAGGCATTTTTGAGAGTGACCCAGAGGAACCCCCGCAGAGATTAAAATATTTTTTTTATGAGCCACTGGTACTGAGGTACTGCACCAGGGCGTGGTGCTCCCGTGAGGTTCCACAGGACTACTCTGAGAGCCGCAGCAAAAGCTTCCTCACCATGGTCCAGCGGTAACGTGCAAGCTTCCCTGGGAGTACCACAGTACCTAAAACATTAAAAAAAAAAAAATAGAAAGAAGGAGAATGTGGGTTCAGCACCTTTGTGGAGTTGGGTGCCAGTGGAGGGTGAGACTCAAAGCTTTGCCAGAGGCCAGGCCCTTCGTCCTACCCCCTGCTGCGCACATGCAAAATTGTTACCACCTTCCACTTCTAATAAATGTCTCATCTTTTTCAGGGTGGGAAGGGGATGGAGAGGAGTTTGTGAATGCTCATCTACATGTACGTTTGCTAATGAACACTAATACACTTGGCTTTCTAGCCACACATTGCCCACTTCCCACCACTGGCAGTGGACTTACACTCATGAGAATATTCATGTGAGTAAATAGTTTTACAAACGCAAAACCAGCTTCTGAGAAGTCCAATAGTGGTTTTACACTCATAAGAAGCTATCTGCATCTGTAAGCAAACCTTGCATCAGCAAACAATTTCTGAATCTGGCCTTACGTATGCATTTAGGAACTGTCAGCTTCAGTGCTTTTGTTTCTCAGTCTTTTAGGATTAGCCTAGGTAATTGTGTGCCCACCGTATGCGTAGGAGCATCACAGACCAAATATGCTTTTTTCGCTAGAGTTGATTCTACCTAAAATGGGCAAGAAATCAAACATCAGAAGGAAAATAAATGAACTGCATTAAAATGATCCATTCATGACTTCTGGTTCAAGCAGTTTGAGCTAAAAATCTGCCCATTTCTCCAGTTAACCCACAGAGCAGACTTTTAACCCTAATCACTCGCCAACAAAGATTACAAAAACAAATGATTTCACAAGATTTGCTTTTTGGGGAATGGTTCTGCCCGACTCTTATCAGGCTGTTACACTCTATACCATTTAATGTTCCTAGTCAAATGATTTTCTAAATTGCAGGTGCAAATCGTGAGACTTAGTCAATGTCACTTGCGTTATGGGGCGCACCATTGACGCAGAAATTATTTGGTACACTGCTGCCAGGTTATTGAGCCAAACACGTAGAGAACTTTGCAACAGTCAACAGGTTCTGCTTTGAATATTTTTAAATAATGTTTACATTGAGAAATAAGCATCATTTTATTTATTTGATTAGCATCATTCAGTGCGCCTCCTCTCATACCACTCCGTAAGCATACCCATTGTATTTCCTATTTACCTATTTACAAAAAAATGTGTGAAAGGAAGTGATATTTTTTCTGGGAGAGCTAAGATAAGAATTAAATATAATTAAAAATTAAAGGTTTTAAAGGTAAAAGAGGGTTTTAAGGACATGTTGTCATTTTCACCTACATAAATATTACAGTTTATTATTCTGTTATTCAATCATTCCTAGAGAATTGTCAATTTGCTGTTTGTGCTGTCCGGTCTCCTGGATTTCCATCTCTTACACATTTTATAGATGATTAGTGCATGTCCATCAGTCTTTTAGGTCTAGGGTATGATAACACAGCAGCCCTACAGACCTAGTACTGACACTGTACATTAAGTGGACTTTGAGTCTGCCGTTTTCAACCATTGGCTTTCTTGGACCAGCTTCCTTCAGCCATTGGCTTGAGGCTTTGGCAGTCAGGTCTTGGGTCAGCCCAGTGGAGTATTCATCTCTCACCTAATGCTATTGGTTGTTTGGGTGTATTCTTCCAGCTCCGCTCCAATGTTTGCTTGAACTGCATCAGTCAGTGACTGCTTCCCAACTACAGCCCTCTCTGCCCATTCCTGCTGGCTCCCTCCCATGTACTTTGCTCTAATGTGCTATCACTTCATGTGTTGGTATACTGAAGCCAGACCTAATCTCTTTGCCAATGATTCTACTTGAATGGATTGCAAACACTCTTAAAAAGCTGTGAATATATGTTATCTTTGTTCTTCTAAAATAACACAAGTGCGTGCACCTCTTATTTTCAACTGTTGATCTAACTGTGGGACTAGAATAGTGTGTTTTCTTCTACAATAAGCAGATTAAGTAGCAGATAAGTCCTTTTCCTGCCCATTTCCATATATAAAATGCTTCAGAATTGCGGTATTCCAGTGTCCTTTGTCTCAGATGATGCAGTAGCATGCACCACAGGAAAGGGTTTCCCAAAAGTGTAATATTCAGTGGCGACCGGCACAGGTAAGAGAGGTGGGCGGTGGGGTGGGGCGGGGTAGGAAGTCGACAGACGACGGGTTAGTTAAAATTAAATAAAAAAATAATTAAACCACTTACCTTGTGCTCTGTGCATTGCCGAGTCTGCGATGTGGCGAGCGCAAGGTAAGTAGTTTTATTTATTTAATTTTAATTAACCCGTTGTCTGTCAAATTCCCCGCCCCCGCTCACCGCTCTTACTTGTGCCGGCCGCCACTGGTAATATACCTTTTCAGATAGGCTTTGATTAATCCAGACACAGCTACTTTGTATTGAGAAATGGAGCTCGGGGTCAAAGCGAATGATACTTTGAAATGCAGTTTTGGTTATATTTTGCAACATTTTAGAGTTTGTTTATATGGCATCTTTTATTGTGAGGTAGTGAAGCTTTTTTGGGCATGGAATATGTGATGCCTCCTATTTAAACTTAGCACTATACCTGTTGCAGCCTTTTATGTAAGATCTCTAGCTCTTGCATTAACTAAAAGGGTTTATGTGTCCGTAAATCCTAAGGCAGTAGGCTTGTTTTTCTGCTGTAAAGATTGGTGTTATATTTATCAGGTCTTATATGACAGGCAGGTATGGTTTTTCTAAAGAAGCATAGAATTCAAAAGCTCAATCACATTAGAGAGTTAATCCTTGTTTTTGTTGATGGGTTGTTACTCAATATTATGCCCGGTTTTTTCACATTCATTTGCAATTTTTATTTTTTTTAAATGTGAATATTATGCAAATCTTTTTGCATAATTCCCTGCAATCGCACATAAAAGTGAAAGTATAAGTGTATACCTCCTTTTCAAAAGTCCTGTGACACACCTTCAGGGGACTGGTTTGACTAGAAAATGTCTTGCATGGTGCTCTTTTGTGCGAACCAGTCTGTCTCCCGAGGGCAAACATGTTGAGAATTTCACAAGTATAAATGGAAAGTGCAATGGCTTAATATAGATATTGCTGGTGTGTCTGTTACCATGGGTTTTCTTAAAGTTGTCACATCCTCTTTTTGAGGCTTTTGAGTGCAGCTCTGTTATTGGGATGGTTGGGGCCCCTCTGATGGCTGATTCACTCTTAACCATCTTCATTCTGAAGGTGGGGACCATGTCCTCTTTCTCTACTTGGTGACCGTGGAGGAACTGACAGCTCAGGAAGATGAAGGCTGGTTCTGGATTCCGCCTGCATGGTGGAGGTTCCAGTGCCAGCTCCCCCTCGCTACTGCGCGCCTCACTCCCAGCCACTTGGTTCCTTCTCTGCTGTTCATACATTGTTTTGCTCTGCTATCACTTAACTCATTTTGCCACCTTTCTTAACCGCAAGAGTGTTCGCTGCAACTGAACTTGCTCAGCCACTTTTCTCTGTAACAGCGTTCTGATGTAATCTTAACTTATTCAGTTTTCCTTGCCTGTACTACTCGCTCCTTGCCAGCGGTGGCCGGCATGGCGCAGAGGTAGCGGGAAGTGGGTGGGAGGGGAAGAAGTGGGTATAAAAAATAAAATAAAAAATAAAAACTTACCTTCTCGTCGCTTCCTCGTGGCGTCTCTTCTCCACCGTCCTCCCTCGCTCAGCCTCACCAGAAAGCACACCCAGGCTCCCAGTCAGCCAATCACAACACTGCCTTAGCAGCATTGTGATTGGTATGAGCACCGTGGTTCGGCGCTCAGATGCTGACTGGGAGCCTGGGCATGTTCTCCACGCAGGCTGTAATGCAGCCTGCATGGAGAACATGCGAAGTGCGCAAGACTGTTTTGGGCGACTCGGGAGGGCAGGCAGGCCAAGCAGTCATTGTGCACTTAGGAGGGTCCTACCACTTCTCCCCCTCACGCAAAGCTGCAGAAGAAGGAGAAAATAAAATGATTATAACGCAAGATATTATAATTTTATTTTCCCTTTGTTTCACTGCAAAAAAGCAGTGGGGTGATGCTCCTCTGCCTTAGCGGAGAAGCCGCCACTGCTCCTTGCACCTCTGTAAAGTAACTTGCTTTTTCTGTTGTGGTGGCCCAAGTGGTCCTGGGCGGGAATTGTGGTGATCCATCATCTTTTGAATGGCAATACCATTCGGTCTTTTGAGAGCCTTGTTGCAGATTACCGTATACCGCACTCTCATTTCTGACACTACCTCCAGCTTCGACATTGTCTTCATTTGCAATTACGTGATGGGACCTGCCCCCTCTCCGCATGTACCTGGTGCTCTCACAAAAAAACTGGTCTCTGGACTTTATGGACTATTGGCGTCTAAATTGTTCTCTGCGTCGCTGGAGCTTGTGTTTCGGGTTTCGCTGGCAGGACCATTTTCACTTTGACTATTCTCTGGAACATTGGTCCCTAATCCTGGCATCCCACAATAGGGGGCAACGGGAGGCCAGAATGAAGTTTTGCTACTCCAAAATCTTCCAAGACTGGCACTGGTTGCCTACTAGGCTACATAGGTCGCGGCTAACGCCTATTTCGAACTGCTGGCTCTGTCAGGCCCCGAACTGCGCCATTCTCCACATCCTTTTGTCCTGCCCGGTGCTCACTTCCTTTGGGCTGGAGTGGATCATCTCCTGCTTGATACGCTTTGATATTCCAGGCCCTCCTAGCAATGCTTCATGACACACGGGACCTATCGGTGCTTACCTCCCACAAAATTTGCTGGGTGGCTTTCCTACTGACTGCTGCTAAGCTGTGCATCCTTCGCCGGTGGTCTACCCCGACTGATCCTACCCAGGAGGATTGGCTTGAAAGTGTGGCGACCATGGTGGCACATGAACGGCTGATTCACTGACTGAATAACCAGGAGCATCTGTTTAGCAACATTTGGGGTCTCCTCCTCCATGGGACGGAGGCCTCTCCAACTATTGGGTGGCGATTCGTAATCGTTTCTCTCCCCCTTATGGTTGTCTTTCGGGGTTTGACTGTTTATATGTTTTCAGATTTGCCTGGGCAATGTTCCTTCTGCCCCTTCCGTCTTCCTAGCCACCCTCTTGATCCCGTCCTGCTACTCGGCCCCTCGACCACCCTGCTGCCCAGTCGCCTTCTACTTGTCCTCTCTTTTCCCCATCCCGCTGCTTCCTCACTGTAGGTGTCACTGCCCAGGGTGTATCTCGCTTTGTCCCTGGGCAGCCTCCTTCTTCCTGTTTGCCCCCTTGATTCCCTCTTCCTGAAGCAGGCAGCTCCTCTCTCTATCAGGCGTTACACGGCTTGCTTGCAGTAGCCACACCTGCATGCTCCCCCCTTGTTGTTGTTTTGGGTACTCCCTGCATGCTTACTGCCCCTTTCGGCCATGCAGACTGTTTTGCATCTACAGGTGATGTTGGACCTCTTTGTAGTTTGTGTTGGTGTGTCTCTTTTGTATAAGGCTATGTACCTGTCTACTGCTTTGTAAGCATTTCCTGCATTAAACTCAATAAAAAGATTTAAACACAAGTAAAATGGGAGTGCCTCTCTTATCCATTCCTGCCACGCTGGTCAGCATCTTGGACTTCCTGGTTGTGCTAGGGTGCAATTGTTTAGATGTTTTCACAGATCCCATTAATGTTCTTAATCAGATACCTAATTGAGCTCTTCACTGTAACTGGAGCCGGAGAATCCATTTATCTCATTAAACCATGTCCTAGCCTTGCATGGCGGGTGGAGGTAGAGGAGGAGAAGGGGAGGAGCAGACAAGTTCTTTTCTAGAGCTAAAATGACCCTCAAGATTTTGGAAACTGGTTTTGGGGAGCAAGGGTGTTAGGAAAACGGAGAGAGTCACTTCAAATCTGTATGTCTTATTTATTGCAAGAGCTTGCATGCTACAATATACAGGCTGTTGATATCGACCTCCAATAATGTTGCATCAACTATATAGACCTACCACTAGTATATACATTACTATTCTTAACTCCAGCAACACTTACCACGGGAGGTAAGCACAACTACAATTAAAAAAGCTTACCATACAATGTTGTGGCTACAATACTGCAATGCGATATACGCCATGTGATACAGTAAACCCAGACAATTCCAGGATGCATATTTCTGTGGTCGGCGGGATATGTCGGACAACTATTTTCGAGATAACTCCCTTTTACAAAACCATTCAGCGTGCAAATGGATTATTGTGCTACATGGGTCCTGGTTGTAAGTACAAAATAAAAAATGTCAAGTACAATTTAGGGGATCAATAGATTGATCTTCTTCAGAGAGTTTTAAGCATTCTGAGAAGAGAGGCCCACTGTAAACTACAAGACTGGTACTGTTACCCTGAACAATTACACAACGTTTACCCCCAGGTCAGTCCTAAATGCTGGAGGTGTGGGACATAATAGGAGATATGAAACATATATGATGGAAATGTCCTCAGATCATCCCGTTTTGGATAGAGGTAACAGATGAGCTAAGGAAGATCCTGAGCTATCCGATTCCACTAGAAATATCCACTGTACTTTTGGGGTGAGGCCAGCTTCCACTGAAGTTTCAATCTAAAGCTGATGAAAAAAAATATTGAATTTTTTAGGAGCGGCCAAAACGACTGTGGCTTCTCAATGGAAAAAAACATATCCTCTCTCAATAGTACAGGCACACACACCTACGGAGACTTACGGCTATGGAAGAATTGTCTATAGATGGGGCGGGCAGGCATGGGAAACTGTGACGCTATTTGGGACCCAGTAATTACTTACCTGTCAGAGGGGATCTCGGCAGGAACCACTCTCACTTACATTAATAAGCTTAAAATTGTTAACTGTTTAATATTGCTACACTTGGCCCTGTAAGACTGTTGCTAGGGTTGTTTGATTCACATTACTGGGGCGGAAATTTCGTGCATTGCCCGAGCCTCCTTTTCTCTTCACAGAAGACTGAATAATGATGCAATGTATCTCCACGAGAAAGAGAAGAAATACTAAACATGTGGACTGGGTGAGAGGTCAGTAGATGCCGTGCGGGGGGAGGGGTTGTTTAGGTTTAAGTTGAATGTTGTCTTTACATTGAGTATTATACCTACAACCCTCACATGGGCAGAACTGAGGAGCATTTCGATGATTTTTGGAGGACTTTATTGGAATTTGCTGATTTATTATTGTATGTATGATGTTGCTTCAACGTACATACAATGATTGTGCAAAATATATTTTATGTACTCGGAAAAATAATAAAATTGCATTGACAAAAAAAAAAGACATTGGAACTGGGCATTGGGGTGCTGCATATAAAGTATAAGTGTTGGCTGCTTCTTCAGATTTATGAGTTCCGAAGGGTCCAGCCGGAGGATCTTGGGCGGTTTCCCGCGTGCTCACTCTTACCACGGAAATGTTCACTTTATTAGCTTTGGCGCAGATCTGACGAGCTTTAGAAAACATTGACATTTTCCGGGAGTGGGTGCCACTTGTACATTCAGGAGGAAAAATATAGACGTATGGTAATGTTTTCCTTATTTTTTCTAGCCTTGTTGTCAAAACAACAGCGTCAGTGAAGTATACAAAGAAAGGGAATTTAATCTATTGACTGTGACGGCTGCAGACAGTGTTCCCATTTGTAATGTTCATCAAACGAGTAACATTTATCAGCTATTTTTAATTCTGAATATTGAAAACTAATGATTTTTTTCCAGCTTAATTATCCATTTTCTCAGAGCTTTAAAAATTGATATCTCTGAGCTCGGTGTACTATAAAACTAGTTTACGGACAAATAAACGAAATGTAATAAATTCTACCTATGAGGTTTCGAAAGGACCTGTTTATTTTAAAGCAGCTCACTTTTGAAATGTTATCAGTTTTAGGACATGAGGGACCACTCTTTCAGAAAGTTCAGATATCTCCAATTATGGTGTCTCTTTTACAAAGTGAACAAGTATTGGATAAGCCAATAAGTCTTGACTTTATGAGATCTATTGGCTTTGTCCATGTTTTTAGGCCAAACCTAGAGCCAGCGTGCATGCGCTGTTCTGCGAGACTTGTAGAGGAGTAGGGCATAGAAGCCCCGTCCACTCCCCGCCCATATTTGCCATTGGCTTGTGCCATTGTCTGTCCTAAATGCTGGCTTCTGATTCGTAAATGTTCGTCCATGCCTTCTTTACCCCCCCCTCCCTCCCGTTGTCGTGCCTTCTATAAAACCCCCGCCCTCCCTCCTATTGTCTGTGCCTTCTTTACCCCCCGCCCTCTCTCCTGTTGTCCGTCCCTCCTGTTGTTGGTGATGCCTACCATTTGCAATGCAATAGGTCTCGCATTTACGTGAGTTTGAGCTATTGGCATTGTAAATGACAATGCCTTTCATTTATGTTTTGGTTTTTAAAACATAAATAAAACGCATTGTCATTTACAATGCCAATAGCTTAAACTCGCTTAAATGCGAGACCTATTGCATTGCAAATGCTTGTTTAAGCCATGTTGCTCAGAAGCGTGTCTGCTGTGCAGTATGGCTGAAAGAAAAAAACAGATATGGCGCAGGGAACACTGGCTGCGTCTTAGCTCTTTTTTGTTTTACTTTCAACCGTGCTGCACAGCAGCCGCGCTCTGTCATAACGTTTCACAAAAACCTATAGTCTTCACAGTTAACTTGCAGCAGAACCAAAACAGGGCTACCCAAGTCCACGTAAACTGACAAGCATCATGTATGCAGTTATAAAATTACAAACATGCAGAAAAATAGTTTGTATAACAATATACACCTGCTCTCAATCGGGCCTAACAAGAATCATCACTGAAAACCCTCAGGATTTTTCAGAATGGGTGGGGAACACCAAAACCCTTGCCTACTGTGGCAATCTGTGAGAATACAAGATACAAAGCTCAGCCCTGTAACACAGTGTGATAACAACCCACAGGTACTGGTCCACTGGCTTTGACAAATGCTTTTCACAATAAATAAGCGATGCCTACTTCCTACACTCCCCCAAGGGGACAGTATGGTAAACATGGCATTTCTAGTTTTGTGCTTTCAGCATCTCCGCCCGGGCAGCAGCTGCATGAATTGCACTGAGATTCTAAATGGTAACAATTAAACACTAAATTACAATATTTCTGGAATGTGAGATTTCCATCATAATATTCTGGGGCTGGAGTTAGCCTCCAGCTTGATTTGGGGGAAAAGTTGCACTTTCCCCAAATGGTCTAGGCCTGAAGTAGGAAGAGAAGGCATCTTCTCCCTAGAAGACACCACTAAGGGCAAGAAAAATGGACCCAAATGTATAAAAGATAGGAACAAAAAAGGGAAGGGAGGGCTTACAATAAAGTAATTGAATTTCCTCAGTTTGTTGCTCGAAAGCTAGAGCTGTGGGCACTGGCAGGAGTATTCTGGGGGAAAGCTCGAAAATATTGCACCCCACTCTCAGAGTCAGCTCCAGAAGCCCCACATGCCAAATGTGAACATCCCAAGGTAAGTTTGAATCCTCGATCTCATAAGGATCCATGCTTTTCTATGGAACTGGTAACAAGGAAATGCGCCCTCTGGTGGGAGTACTGTGGAAATCAATTCAGTAACAGGCTAGACTGCTCGTTTGGACAAATCCAGCGGGGATAGCTGGGAAGCGGACCAGTAATGTCCCTGGCGCCCGATCAGCGACATTCCGGATGATATACCGTTCCCTCGCTCTGTAAATCGCCGTGCCAATCAATGAGGCAATGCTACGCTGCAACAAACAAAATGAAAACCATATGGTAGAGACTTTCTCACAACACTAAAGAGTAGAAACGAGGGAGGGCAGAAATGGAAGCGAGACTGAAGTATTCAGAGTTCGGTCCGGAGAACTCGGGAGTCAGGTCTAGGGAGACAACACTCCCGAGAGGGCGAGGCGTCCAGCTCCCAGCTCAGAAAAACATGCTTTATTGTCATTTTAACACTGTTGACCTTTACTGGGGCGGTATTTGTCTGTGGAAAAAGGCTGGATTCAGGGAAGATAATCTTCACCGGAGGCCATGGGTGACTCAACGCTGGCTCGGGGTTGGATTCCTTCGCCTGCAGTTCTCCGGTTCAAATCCAGAGCAGATTGGCTGCACCCCGACTCCAGGGCCGCCTGGCTGCTCTGCGGTGATCTCTGTGTAAGGAGCCGGTAGTCGTGGTTCTTTCCTCCTGACCACTCTCCGCTTTTCAAAGTTGTATTGTTGGTCCAATAATATTAGCATTCTAGTCCAGTTTGACGTTTCCACTGAAAGGCTTGGAATAAAAGAATATTCTGAATGGTAACAGCAAAAACTAAAATAAGCGTAACGTGCCAGCTGGAGGGTTATATAAAAACTGTGCCTTACACCAGGTTAGTGGTTCCACCGAGGCTCCAATGATGGATTGGGCTGCAATGACCTCTCTTGCAAGGAAGAAGGGCCTGCCAGGGCAGGTTGGGGGTACTTTGACACATAGGTGAGGCAGGAGTTCAGTGCCAGCGCCTGATTGGTGGACATGGACAAGACTTCCGACAGGTCTAGTGCTTCGAGTTCAGTACATTTCAGAAAAGTTAAAATCTCACATTGAAATAGGCAATGTGTGTAAGACAAGGACCACTGTCATGGCACATATAATGAAGCATAGCTGAGTTCAGTTATTTATCGGAAGCATAGGGCAAAGGCTACCCACATTTGCCCCATTCAAGACTCCGTACCACGATGCTGCATTTTTTGCTCTTCAGTTGCTTTTTCCTATATGTACAATATAATTCTGAATAAATAATCCTATTCTATTATACTCTCCCTTACTATTGTGTTCAGGCAGTATGTAGTGACATGATATGCCTGCATATGCATGGGCTGAGTGGATGTGCTGTACAATGTTGAGTGTTGCTCTGTGAGAATGTGATGACACAAGGATTGTTGGTTTTGGTGTGCTGTGTTAATCACACAAAAGGTGGTGCGAGATATACTTAGAAAAAGTCTAACCACTGGCTATTATTTGAAGGTAGCATTCAAACCCATCGTTTGTCGCCCAATGTGCCACACTAGGCAAAGGGCCACCTTAGGCAAATCAGTATTGACCCTGCTTCTCATGGGAATAGTCCATACTGAGCTGCCAGATAAGGCCCCCTCCAGAAAGGAACAAGCAACCCAGACCGGTTTCGGCCTTACTAGTTCCTGTCAGTGACAAGTTCGGACTGGCTGTCCCGGGCATCAGGCGTTTCCCTGGGAGGCTGGAAGGGTGGGAGGCCGGTTTTGTAAGTGGTGATCGGTTTTGTAGCAGTGTAGCTGTTTTAAAACACTGCAAAGTTCTTGCCTAACCAACAGTTTTCGGACAACATTAAAAGTGTCAAGATAGCTCTGGTGATTAATGTACCTTCTGGAGAGAGATGGGAGTTTTGTCTAGTGGTAGTTTTGACTCATCTAAGGTAGCTCAGAGGGTTAATATGCCTGCTGCAAAGAACGTGTACCATTCATACAAAAGAGCAGTATTTTATGTGCATAGCTCAGTGGGTTGCTGCTTCTGTCACAGAGATTCTTTTGTTACTGTGCATCTCATAAGTTACAACCATAATATAGCACAGTGAGCTATGAACTGCCATCAAAGAGCTGCATGCAACTGCATTGTACAGGTTAGAAAGTTATGTTTTTTCCCAGTCTTTCATTATCCCGATGTTGCTAAAAAGGGTTTGAATGGGTAGAAATAAATTCTTCATATTAAAGTCAACCCTAACCACTGTGTTATGTTCTGAATCCTGAGTTTGTGCATCTCCAGACCAAGCACTCTTAAAAAGTAACATTTTCTAAACACTGATTTACACATGTATGGTTCATTGTCTCTGTATGTGTGTGTGATGTAAAGTGCTCCAATCCAACACTGGTATGCGAGGTGCTATAAAACAAATGAAATACATGGAAGAGAGGGGCTATGGCGAGATGAGAGGTACTGTTGGAGGGTGATAGTGAGGTAATCATTGAAGAGCTCCAACAAAGATTGTCGTATCCTGGTGCAAAGTAAGGTCATCATTTTCTATGCTTTAAAAGCCAATAGAATTGAATATATAATGACAAATGTGTTGTAGAATGCACCATTTTTCCCCAAATTGTCCTGGGGTAGAACCCCCCTTCAAAGCCTCCATTTGTAGGAGTCAGTCTCACTCGCTGCACTCGCTATGCACTGTATGGGGGTTGGTCTGACAACATTTGCCAGGGAGTTAAAAGCACAGCCCTGGTCAGTGAGGTATAGTTTGGATCCTATGGCATCATGAGAAAGGGTTCAATGTATGGGAATACGCCTTGGCCACTTATACCGTAACATCAATCACACAAAAAGTGATGGGAGGAATGCTTGCAAAAAGTTTGTGGGGAGGATGTGGCATTACGGCCAGAGCTGCCGACTTTGGAACTGGGGAATCAGGTTCGAGTCTCGGCGTCAGCTCAACATCCTATGATTCCAGGCGAATCACTTAATCTCCCCAAAAATGAATCCGCCCTTGTGAAATGTAATTGGTGATCATGTTAAGTGCTCCAATATCTCCGGGTGGAGTTTGCACAATATAATACTAAGACGTGGGTCCCTTGCTCACTGCGCCACTTGAACCCAGCTACACCCAACTGAAGAGGCCCAATCAGGATGAAACCAGTCTTGGATTACTTATGTTCTGGTTTCGAGGTGACTTGTCTTCGAAGTTCAAGCTAGTCTGTTCCTGCAGGAGCAGGACTGATTTGCATATGGCTGGGTCTAATCTGAGATGCATGGTGCAAAAAAGAATGATGGATTGGAATGCTACCCCAATGGATTGGCACTTTTTGCAATCATTCCACCCATCACCTTTTGTGTGTTTGATGTAATGTCCTAAATGGCCAAGTTTATGCCCAGACATGAGCGCCTTGCTCACTGTGCCACTGGAGCCCAGCTACAACTGACTGAAAAGGTTCAATGAGGCCGAAACCAGTCTTAGGTTTCTTGTGTTCTGGTTCAGAGAGAATTTGGCTTTGCCGTTCAGACTGGACTGTTCCTGTTGGAGCAGGACCAGAGTGATTTTCATATGAATGGGTCTTATCTGAGGTGGCATGGTTGGCAAAAGAACCTCCGCTGGAATGCTACCCCGGGGTAATTTCTAAAGGTTAAACTCATTGCAAGCATCTCTCCCATCACCTTTTGTGTTAGCATGCTCTGGTAAGCCTGGGAGCTGATTCCACTTGGAGGGAGAATGAAGCCATAGCAGAACTGTTGCTGGACCCTAAGGTCCTAACATGAAATGCCTCCTACCTGAGTGACTCTAGGCTTTTCTATGAAGATCCTGCCCTCCAAAGACAACATTTTGGCATCAAGTATTTACAATGAACCTGCGTGAGATAGAGCAGAACTCTGGTGGCAATTAGGAGTTTGTCCTGACAGAGGAGGCAGCCCTTCTAGAGATGGAAAGGGACCCTGTGACCAGGGAGAAATAGTCTGGGGCCACCCACCAACACATCAACTGGCAAGTGGTGTCAGCATGGCTGCTGGCCAAGGAGAGCCCACTGAGGAGGGTGGACTATGACCATGAGGAGAAGAAAAGAAACCAGTTGAGTGTAGTTAAAACTGTAGTGATGTCTCTCTTTAAGAGCCCAAAGCATAAGGCCTGGAACATGAGACAGAAGAAGTAGCAAATGTGTGATCTGGAGAACAGTTTACACAAGTATTGAGCTTTGTCATGAAGGGATTGCAAACCGAATGAAAGCAGAAATACAGCAGTGGTGAGAGCAGTAGAACAAGGAAACATTTGTGTTTTTTGGGCACCATAAGATGGGCTCTCTTGGTGTTCATGCTCTGCTCATTAGTTGGGTGGTAAATGGCATTTAAATTCAAGCTCCACGCACTCAGGAGCTCAGCCAGGCATGTGAGGATTCTTTATCAACAATACTATATAGTGCGCTACTAAGACTCTTAGGGGTGCAGGAGGCCTGACCTAAGTATGTGTAAGTCAGTGTGTAGTCCCTAACAATGCATACTGAAAGAGTTGGGTGCAAGGAGATCTTTGTGGCGTTTGTGCGATTATCTGGATGGTCTCCTAAAGAGCTGGTGCACTCTCTACTGGGTGTCCCAATTATAGGGTGCTCAGTGTGTGTGAAGGGAAAATCGGCACCTGCCTATAGAGGTTGCACTTTTGAAGCACCTATTGCAAGTTACTAGTGGAGATGGTTTTGGTTTCCCTAGGTGATGTCACCTCACCCAGCAGGGAGACTAGCAGTCCTTAGACCCCAGTCCTGGTCATGAGAAGAAGTCTTGCAGAGCTTCCCCTTCTCACACAGCCCATCTGGCTGCTTGGCAGATAACACATGTTGGGGTCTCAACCTCCCATTCTTATAGTCCATTTCCAGATTCCAAATGTGATTTAGGATCTGGGTCTTTGAAGTTTTATGTTGGGGTTCTGCTTCTTTTGAAGTGTACACTTTTCTCTCTATTCTTCCTCTTGGAAGCCTGTCTGTCACAGCAGGAGAGTGTCTGAAGCTGATAGTCCCACAACATAGGCCACAGGTGTGACTAGAATTGGCACCTGGGCATCAGCCACAGTGATATGTAAATCAAAAGGTTAATCCCATGCTCCCAGACCCACTCTTTTTGATTCCCTTATAAGCCCCATCTCCTTCCTGAGATGTGTCCAGGCCCTTCCTTGTGATCTATCACTGAATCAAAGAACACCCTTTTGAAGTGTACAGGAGGTGTCTCTCTCTCTCCCTTCCTCCAGTGTGACCCACCCAGTTTACTGGAATGCAGCAATCCACAAATCTGTCTGGGGGGATTCCTCTACTCCCTTATCCCTTATCTACTCCTCGTGTCTTCACCAATCAGGCCTGGGAGTCCCACAATTGAACCCAGGGTCCTCCATGTAATGTACCATTGCAGGCACACTTGCACTCAGTGTACATACACAGCACACATACTGTCCAGTACTGTCACCTCAATATATTATGCCCCCCGGCACACATACATCCAGCACACACAATCACTCTGCACACACTGCTCAGTACAGTATCCTTCCTTTCTATATAGTGCCATGGTGGGCTATTTGCAAACATGCACACTGCTAGCACACACACTCACTATGTACGTGCTGCACAACACTTCACCCTTCATTGTACTTCTCGCAAGCACACATACACTCAGAACAGGCTGTAATTGTGCAGGCACTGCAGAGCACTAAATCTCTCATGTAATGTATTCCTTGCAGGCATACATGCACACAGTACATGCAATAACCATGCTTGTAATGCACAGTATCCCTGTACTATACCCTTCCCAGGCACACATTCATCCAGTGCCGAATCACCACTACTGCGCTGTATAGCACTCTACATCTAACTAATGTCGGTCAAGGATGAGTTAAGCACACAGCAACAGAACTTTTAAAAAGGTGAGTGAACCTGTAGGTCTCACTCCAGCGACACAGGATGAAAAGGACCTGTTCGCTCCTACTGATCACTACACAGTATGCTGCCAATGAAGGAACGTGTGCTGCTTAACTTGTGCTGCCTTCCACCACTGTGAGGGTAATGCTTTGGGCATCCCTCTCAGTCCAATAAGACCGCAATCCGTCAGACAGACCTATGTCATGGTGCACACATATGATCCGCGTTTGTCCATGACAAAAAATCAGTATTAGGGATTCAGACATCAGTACAGTCGGGGACTCAGGGCAGGGGTAGACATCTTGTACCATGCAGAGGACTTTCCCATCCCAACAGATGCTTTCTCCAGTATGACACGGGGTCATGTTGGTCATGGTTATGTTGGTTTGGCCATCTAGTATGACTGGGTGTTGGGCAAGTTGGAGTGCTGGGCTGCACTTTTGTGTGCATGCAAGAGAGTATGTTGGAGTGTATTGTCCTTATTGGCATGTATGCTTTGCTTGTAGAAGATGGAAAAAGTGTGAGAGTTTGTCTTATTATCTGTGGGCCATTTGTTGGATGTTCGTCTTGTGTATAAGGAAAGAGTATGATGGGCTGAGAGGGAATTCTGTAGAATACTAAGTGCGGATGCTATGAAAATGTGTGCATGACATGTTGGTGTCTGTGTCTTGGGTGAAGCCTGGGAGTAGAAGTGGGCAAGTCATAGAAGGCTCGAACCAGGCTTGAGCCAGATGCTTGGCTCAGGCTCAGCTTGAGCTCCTTGTGGGCCCTTGAGTCAAAAAGAAGCTGAGCTTGAGGAAAGGGACCAGCTATGTAGCGGGAGAACATGGCGGCCGCCATCCAAGCCAGTCGCTAGGCTCCGCTGAGCACGCCGCCATCTTAGCGAGTTATCGACCCCCCCCCAAGCTAGATGTGCCTTACCGAGTTGTTCTCGGTTGTCTCCGCAGTCCCGGTGAGTCCAGTGGGGGGCGTGGAGTTGCCGCAGGAGGACAGCGGGAGATCCTGTTGGTCTCGCGCCGCCCTGGAGTTACGGAAGAGCTGCAGGGTGGCGGCGCGAGGTCTCCTCAGGAGCAGCATCAGTACAGGCGCTGCTCCCCCAGCGGTAGATGGAGTGGAGCTTTCTCCAGCTCCAAGTGGGAAGAAGGGAGAGCGTTTCTCTGTCAAGGGCAGCGGGAGGAAGAAACCTGAGAAGCCGACTGCTGGTAAGACTGCCATACTCCTAAGTGATAGGAGAGTTAGCCCAGGAAGATCAGGGGTCAATATATTCAGAGTGGGGAGGCAGTGGGAGCAAGCCAGTAACCTGGTAGAAGGTGTCGACATTGAACTAAACCTGGAGCAAGCTGCCCCCCCCCTAAACACAGTACAGAGGGGCCTAGATCAAAGGGGGAAACGGACCAGGAAACTCGAAAGGTACAAGGGGGTAAGAAAAGCAGAAACGAGATCCTGAGCTGGAAAATAAAAGTTACCCCCTCTTTGAGGACTGTCTTTAAAGTTCTCCCTCCAGTGGTCACTCATTAAAAACAGGAAATGGACATGGAGAAGCAACCTGGGGCTCCTGGAATGCTTGCTGAGGAGGGCACAGTCTGCCTAAGGGTGCCACAACCAGAAAAAGTACTAGAAGATGCAGCAGCTGAGAAAGGGGAGGCCTGGGTGGATGAAAGCACACTAGTTGAAAATAGGGATAAACCGTCTTCGGATGGACACCTAAAAAATCTTGGAGACCAGAAAGAGGATTCTGGGGCTGTACGGGGTTCTCTAGAAGATATGTTTGCCTCACTCTCGGGGGATATCAGAAAAGGTTTTGCGGTGTCGGAAGCAAACCAAAGTGAGATACGCAACTTTTGTGAGGTTTTAGAGAAAAAAATAGACACTCTGACGAGAATTCAGACACTGGAAACTAATATTGGGGAGCTAAGGGAGGATATAAATGACAGCAAAAAGGAGATCCTAGCACTGGAGAGAGTAGAACAAGAACTGCAGGAGAAGGTGTAACACCTTGAAAATAACTCTAGGAGGAATAATTTGAGAATACTGAATGTCCCTGAGGAGCGGGAGGGGGATAACGTGAAATCATTTGTGGTCTCGGTAAAAGAAGCCCTCCAGATCGAAGAGAGTGAGGCAGCTATAGAAAAAGACATCCAACGGGTACATAGAGACCCCTTTAGGTAAAACCCAAACAGAGGGAAGCCACGGAAAATCCTGCTTAATTTTCAAACATACACTCTGAAAGAGAAAATACTTTTAGGTGCATTAAAATTGAAAACTCTAAGGGGGAAGGACTTTTCCTTTGAAATTAGATCAGATCTAGCCTGGGCTACTCTGGATAGACAGTGGGAGCTGGGAAAGTGCCTCGAGGAGTTTCGAAAATCAGGAGCATCGGCACAGCTTAAATTTCCAGCAGCCCCCAGAGTTATGCATAATAATAAAATGCATTTTCTGAGGAGTGTTAGAGGGGCCAATGATCTTCTGGAAGTAATCAAAAAGGGGAGGGAGGAACACTGAGACTGACATATGACACAAGAAACGGGGGGTAGGATATAATGCTGGGGTGGCATATGAGTTTTTTCTTTATCAGTTTAAAGGTTGGTGGTGGTGTACGACGGTGGGCTGGGAAGAAAATGGGACCTACACCAGGCCCAGTAGGAAGTAGGGGTGGGTTCTCCAAGGAGGAGTGGGGAGCATGTGGGAAAAAACTACAAAAAAATACCTCAAACATCTCAAACACACAGAAGGTAGATATGACATGTTGTGATGCTCGCAAAAAGAACACTTGATGGACAGAATGCAGAACAATGTCATACATTCACCCCAGTACAGAGATCTGGGCCTAAATCCATCGCTTTTTTGCTCACCATGCCATTCCAGTTTGGACCCAGCCATATGCAAATCAGTCTTGACCCTGCGCCCAATGGGAACAGTCCAGCCCAAACTGCCAGGCCAGGTCCTTCCTGGACTGGAAACAAGCATCCTAGGACCGGTTTCGGGCTTTCAGCCCTCATCAGCCAGGATAGCTTGAATCCAGTGGCATGGAGAGCACGGGACCCACGTCTGGGCATACCCGTCCCACTCGGGGTGACAAATGCAAAAAGAACACTTGATGGACAGCTGGGTCCAAGTTTGGGCATATGGCTGGGTCCAAACTGGGGTGGCGTAGTGGGCAAAAGAACGATGGATTTAACCCAGATCTTTTGACTGGGGGAGAATGCTTGCATTGTCAGCATTCCGTCCATCATTTGTTTGCTGTAACACTTTTCGCCCTAAGTGGGATGGGTATGCCCAGACGTGGGTCCCTTGCTCACTGTGCCACTGGATTCAAGCTAGCCTGGCTGAAGAAGGGTGACATACCCTGAAACCGGTCCCAGGATGCTTTTTCAGTTCCAGGGAGGACCTGGCCTAGCAGTTCAGTCTGGACTGTTCCCATGGGGCACAGGGTCAAGACTGATTTGCATATGGCTGGGTCCAAACTGGGGTGGCGTAGTGGGCAAAAGAACGATGGATTTAACCCAGATCTTTTGACTGGGGGAGAATGTTTGCATTGTCAGCATTCCGTCCATCATTTGTTTGCTGTAACACTTTTCGCCCTAAGTGGGATGGGTATGCCCAGACGTGGGTCCCTTGCTCACTGTGCCACTGGATTCAAGCTAGCCTGGCTGAAGAAGGGTGACATACCCTGAAACCGGTCCCAGGATGCTTGTTTCCGGTCCAGGGAGGACCTGGCCTGGCAGTTCGGTCTGGACTGTTCCCATGGGGCACAGGGTCAAGACTGATTTGCATATGGCTGGGTCCAAACTGGGGTGGCGTAGTGGGCAAAAGAACGATGGATTTAACCCAGATCTTTTGACTGGGGGAGAATGTTTGCATTGTCAGCATTCCGTCCATCATTTGTTTGCTGTAACACATGTTGTGATGCTCAGCACATAAATCGGGAAAATACTGTAGGAAGATGACGCAGATATTAACGTGGAATGTCAACGGGCTACTTACAAGGGAAGTAGACAGGATCCTACAATATCTCAGGGATTCCCCAGCACAAATCCTGATCCTACAAGAGACACATCTGGTAAAGGAGGAGTGTATGAAATTGTTTAAGAAACAAAGATGGGTACAGCAGGTAGGGTGTACAGAACAGACTGCCAATATAAGAGGGGTGGCAATAGTGGTGAAAAAACAAGGAGGGTGCATTAGGCTATTAAGTACACGGTTCGATAAATCCGGCAGATGGATCATAGCGAATATAAAAATAGGGGACCACCCACTAACTTTAGTGGGCTATTAAGGCCCAAACCAGGATGACTCTGAACCTTTAAAGTCAGTGTTTACTAACTTGCTAGATTTCCCCGGCCCGGTTATAATTGCAGGAGATTTTAATATCATCCTGGATTTACAGCTGGATAAATCTAGTAATAGTAGGGCTATACCCACTCCGAAATCCCGGGCCTTCTTAAAATCTATGATGAGGCAACATGCTCTTAGTGACTTATGGAGAGAGAAAGTAGGAGCTCTGCAGGGCACCTCATTCCATAATAAGAAATATGGGCATAGATCGAGGATCGACTATTTTCTGGTAGAGGTGAGCCTCAAACAAGATGTCTTAGACATCGAATACATGGTAGCCCATTTTTCAGACCATTCAGTGGTGGTAATAACACTTGGGAATAACAGCCGACCTAAGGAGAAGAGGTGGACTCTGGATCGCACTATTCTAGCTGAGATAGAAATAATGGATGCCCTAAAGATAGAAATAAGTGAGTTCCTAAAAATTAACAGCGGTCCCGCCCCAATGGGGATAATATGGGACACTTTGAAAGCTATTATTAGGGGTAAGATCACAAGCATACTCAGCTATAGGAATAAATAATACAGACTAGAGCTTGGCAAACTAGAGGCAGAAATGAAAAATCTAGAAATAAACAGAAATATGATTAAGGACAGTGATATAGAGAGAGAAGATAGATTGCTACTAATCAAAAATCAAATGGAAGATATCCTACAAAACCGGTTTAGGAAAAGATGGGTGTTGGAAACGGGGCAGTATCTGTGAGGCCTGCACAAATAACATGTCACATTTGTCCTTCACTGGGAACCAAACACCCTAGTGTAGCGCCTGACTCTCAGAGGGTAGCGTTGCAGAGCAGTCTAAGGCTTACTCAAGGGAGGTGGTGTGGGCTAGTAATCGCCATTACATGTCCACAGAAATAACACTCAATAATTGATTGTCCAGTCTGTACTTTGCTTTATAAGAGTAAGAGTACATTTATTAAACACACACACTACTCAATACTATGCACCAATTTACAAATATACATAAGCTGTTGGAATTACTTTGTGACATTGCATAACATCTCCACCCCTCCCGCAAGGGGGGGTGGGGTCTAGTACCACCACTCCCAGGTATGCACATCATCTTGCCCCCTAATGCAGTGGGTTGACACAACCTGGGGCGAGGGCCTTGCCAACTGGCACCATCCCAGTGGCACCCCTACCCCGTCACCTCAACACGCATTAAAAGTAGGTACACCTGCCCTGGTGACACATAACCCTGACTGAGCATCTCATATTGACCATACAGTATGCACCTCTACATCTTCGGGGTTAACAGTCTGGGTTGTTCTTCACCTAACGCAGCAGCAGAATACATGTTTGGGCATCACTTTAAAAGAGGTACTTTTCCTAGCTGATAACTGTTGTAATGCATTACAATCACAGCCTCTAAAAGTATCACAGGTAAAATCACAGGATTAAGCATTTACAGCCAGACACCCTAGCAGGAATGTCTGGCAACATAACCCCACTTAGCTTATGACTCCACCTCACACAGGTACTTCACATTACACATGTGACTTTCAGTCCCTCTAAAAGAAATAACGTTAGTAAATGCATTTCTGGTGCAATTACACCTCTTCACCTCCAGGGGATGCCCTTCTCCAGACATCGCCAGCATAGCCTTCCATACCTTGGTGCAGTCCCAAAAGCACCCACAGCTGTAGAACAAAAGTTCCAGCCCCAGGACACTGTTAACTGCTGGCTGAGCCCTTGAGGGGTTATTCTTTTCAAGTCCCTAGAGACTTAGGGCGGGACTTCACCTCTTCGTGCTGGGGGAGACTGCGTTGCTCCTGCAGCTCCCCCTGCACCTTTGCACACACCTGGTGGTGACCCCGTCCTCCTGGGGCCACCACACGCCGAGGACGATCTGCATTTCCTTGCAGGCTGGTCCAGGCCTGCAAGGCATTATGGGGCGCTCTTCTCCAGCCCCGTGAATAGTATAGCAGCGGCTCCCCCGCTGCTTCGGGGAGAGCCGCGCTGCCCCCGGCGGCCTCACGCCGCATCTTCTGGCCTTGGTGGGGGGCCCGGTCCCACCCGGACCCCCAGGTGAGTGCTTCTCCGCGACTCGGGGAGTCCACCCCCGGCCGCTCGTCTCCTCGCGGGGGCCCGGTCCCACCAGGGTGCCCCGCATTGCCACATCGTTGGAGGGCAGCCCGGGGAGCCCACCCCCGGCTGCCCCCGCCGGCTCCCCGACTGGCCAGCGCCCTCGCGTGCTGCAGTGGGAGCCGGCCTTTTCTTTCCATGGAGGTTGCCGCTGGTCGGGCGGGGCCTTGGGGGAGTGCTACGGCACTCCCCCTTCTTCCTGCTGCTGCGGGGGAGTGCGGCAGCACTCCCCTGTCCTCCGCCTTCACGTTGGGGCCCGGAGATGGGGTCCCGGGCCCCTGGGTCACTTCACGGGGAGCGCTTCGGCGCTCCCCGACTTCCGCTCTCTTCGGGGGCCAGGGTGGGCTCCTGGCGCCCCGCTGGCCCAGCTTCACGGGGAGCGCGATGGCGCTCCCCGACTTAGCTTCTCCTCGTCGGGGCCCGGAGTTGGGGTCCCGGGCCCCAAAGGCATCTTTATGGGGGGGGCGCAACGGCGCTCCTCTCCCCCCGTCGTCGCCGGGGGCCAGGGTGGGCTCCTGGCACCCCGGTTGGGCCACTTCACGGGGAGCGCGACGGCGCTCCCCGGCTTTGCTTCGTGTTGGGGGCAGCCCCCGGGACCTGACCCACCCCGGGGGCCCATTCAAGACCGGCGGGGGAGCCCCATGCGCTTCGTCGTCAGTCCGGCCAGAGGTCAAAGGTCGCCTACCTTCTGGGGGGCATATCTCAGCCCCCAGGGTACCGATCTGCGCCATTTTCACCTCTTCTTGGTCCTGGTGGCGCTCCCCAGCCACTGGGAGCCAGGGGCATAACACAGGCCCCCACATCCCCCGCGGTGCGGGGGGGCCCCCAGCTGCAGGGGGCCCCCTCAGCACAGTACTCAGGTCTGAGCGCTCCGGATAAAATCCGGAGCGGGGGCCCCTCCGTGTACATTGCAGGGGGGCCCCTTAAACTTTTGTTACGCCACTGCTGGGAGCACTTTCCTTTGCCCCCTTTGTCTCACGGAGGGTGGATTCAGCAGGGAGCTGTCTTCACTGGCTCCCTGCACCAGCCTTTCGCCTGGCTCTCCCCCTGGGCCTCTCTTCTCCTTGCGCAGAGGCCCAGGCTTCTGTTCACTGGTCCTGGTCTCCCCTTGTGGCACAAGTCAGGGTCCTGGGACAGTCTGGAGGTTCTTCCTTCCAGCTGCCCATGATGCCAGGCTCCAGCACCAGTTGTCCTCAGCAGACCACACCCCAGAGAGAGCTCCTCTTCCTGTGCAAACTCTTTTAAAGGAATTGGGGAGGGGGCTGGCAGGAAGTCTCTGTTTGCCCTATCACACAGCGACACATCACTTCTCTGCCCCTGCTCCCTCCTTCCTGCCCAGGCCTCTGGGTTTGTTCAAAATGGCGTCGTCCAGGGGTCTCCTGCCACATGGTCTCTGAAAGCCCCTTCCCCCCTCGCTGCCTTCCCTCCAGAGCAGCTTGGTGCCTGGCACCAGGTGACAGCTGCTGATGGATGAACCTGTAGCTCCACCCATCTTCTCTTCGTGGAGAGAAGGCCTTCCTCCTTGGAATGGAAGGTCATTAATTCAGCCTGGCAGGGTCAGCCCCCAGCCCGGCCCTGGTTATGAGCTGACTCAGGGAAATATGACATTTCTGGATGACCCAAAAGCAGTACAAATATGACTTTGGTCTCGGCAGAATACTCCTTCTCACATAAGTTACAGTGGACTTTAGTGCGTGTCTTTGAATTTGTAGGCCCTAGGAAAGTGAAACCAGCCCATGTGCTCCCCATCCTCATAGGAGAGTAATGGAATAAAAACAGTAAAGCACACTGACTTTCCCTCAAATGTTTCTTCCCATTGTAGAAAGCCTATTCCATGTCACCACCCAATTCTGCATAAGTCCTGCCACACCATTCACTTTGTATCTGCTCCTGGGCTGCGCACGCCAGGAATCTCTCCTGCGCAGCCCTTACACTTGTGCACACGCATGTACACATGTGCTTGCATGTAATCAGCCCAGTGCCCCTTACTCTGGCTGCAGCTCAGCGGCCTACTCGCGCCAGAGGGACACCAGTAAAATACACATGCAGTCCCTGTCATCATGAGTTCACTGTGGGTGAGTCCCAACTTATGAGGCTCTCCCACAGTAAAAGCTCAACAAATAGGTGTTCAAAAAGCGAAAAATCCGGGCGGCTCAGATGGTTAGAACCACCTTCTAACACACGCCGCGCCCATCTGATTCCTACAGGGAAGAAATAGCCACTCTACATGGGTACTCTTCCCGTAGTCAGCGATAACTAGTTATAAGGGGTTCTGACCAGACCCCCCTTACTCACCAGTTATTCGCTCAGACCACCTACTCCTCCCATCCATGAGACCTCCACCCATGACAGGGATCCAGACTACCCTAAGAACCCTCCGGGCTCTAGGTTAGATACCTCTAAGTCACTCACGGTCTACATGGACTCAGCCTAACTAGGCCCACCTTTGCCCTTGGTCACGCAACACTATGCCTACCACTTCTCTGGACAAGGGTACAGTGCCTCAGCACCGATGCGGTCTTCTGGGATAGGTCTACATCCCATCCCCTGGGTCACTAGCTGGTCTCCCTTCCGGAGTTTGTTCCAACCAGTACCCTCTCTCCGTTTGGTCCTTGCACCCCAAAGATGCAACCTCTCTGGACCCTCACCCTCAGCCTGCCACTGGGGTCATTCAGCTGCCACCACCCTTTCGGGATGACTGTCTTTCCTAAAGAAAGCACAGCCATTCGTGCTTTTCCCACACAGAAAAGCACCTTTGGCCACTGGCCTGGCTCCCTGATAGGACCTCACTCCGGCCTCACTACCACTCTGGCAGTGCCAGGGAGGAACACTGAGGGTGCCTCGTCAGACAACCTACAGCTCATTCCCCCCGTCAGTAGCTCCACACCGAAACTACCCCGGGAACCTAGACCCCTTCCTTGTTCTCCGCTGCGAGAACAGGGCCTATGCACCCTTCCCTCCGAGAGGCGAGCTCTCCTCCCGGAGTACCCTTAGAGAGCCTGTGGGCCCCGAGTTAGCTACACCCAGGCCCACCTCTCATGGCTCTCCCAGTCTCCCTGCAGCGCCTTGGGAGACCGTCCATGGACCCTCATGATCCCTGGATGGACTGCACCACCCTTTCTGAAGAGCAGGGTCCCTTCACTTAAGATAGGCCCCACCTGCCTTCAGGGTAGTACTATCACACTCAGCCATGGACTCTAAAGATCCCGGCGAGGCCTGCACCACCCCTTTGGGAAACACAGGGTCCCTTCACTTAAGATGGGCCCCACCTGTGTTCAGGGTGGTACTACCAAGCAGAAGTCCACCTCCTGCCTCGAGCTAGGGGAACACCCCCATGCTCCTGGTCCTGGGGTCCAAGCCCCACAGGACCTACCTGACTGGTCACCGGCTAGGCATTACCCCAGCCACCCCCTCAGGTTCACACACAAGCTTCAGAATGACATCCTGTTGCTTCCTTGGGTAACCACCTATCCAACCCTGACATCTCAGGATCCACCCCTAACCCTTCAACCGGAATCCAGGGAGCCCATCACCCCCTCTCAGATCTCCACTGGGTCAGTTACCTAGCCCACCTAGTGTACCTAGGGGCTACCACTACACATCCTGCTCAAGAACTACCCTCCTTTGGGGCCACCCACTACCATGGGCCACCCCTGGGTTGCTCATCTCCCCCACCAGTTAACCTGGGGGGCCTGCCAGACACACAACTCTACCACACCCTCCTCCCACCGTGGGAAAAGTTTCTTGGGGTCCCCCACCCTGGGAACCCCTGGGGTGTTACTACCCGGCGTAAAGAAACCTCCTGCCCCACCCTTCCAGTGGTTTTGGCCTGCGCCATTGGCAAGACAACTTTCAGCGGGGGAAGGATATCTGGGGCCCCTTCTGTGGAAACCCTGCCTGCCCTTAAAAAGCGCTGGAATCTCCCAGGACCCCCTACTTCTCCTGTCCCCCCAAAGGTCAATCCACCCCTACACCCCCATCTGTGATGTAGGTATCAGTTGCTGTCCCTATCTCTTGAGGAGACACCCTCCTCATGCAGGTGTAGTGCGTGTAGTGTTAGGGTTCAAAGGTGTACAATATGGCTTAGAACATTTGTATGCAATCATTTCCTGAAAAGCACCATCCCGCTAGCACATGATAATCAACATAACTCAGTCATATCAATACAGTTTACATTTAAACCATAGTATCTTCACATGACATATATGTGCGCAGGGCTTTCCTTTTCCATACTTTTAGTTCACCTAACCAAAACTTTTAACCCTTCTCAGAGCCTTGTGCTTTTCCATTTGCTCATTACTGCATAGGTAATGTGTGGCAAAACTGGACTTATCAAATGCTATAAATGCGCACCAGAATGGGATACTATGTTTCCCGCCGCTAGACACCAATGTTGGAAAACGGGGCAGTATCTGGGAGGCCTGCACAAATAAGATGTCACATTTGTCCTTCACTGGGAACCAAACACCCTCTGAGAGTCAGGCGCTAGCTACACTAGGGTGTTTGGTTCCCAGTGAAGGACAAATGTGACATGTTATTTGTGCAGGCCTCACAGATACTGCCCCGTTTTCCAACAATGGGATGCAAGTAAACTGATTAACTTCGAATATGGGGAGGGAGCAGGAAAGCTCTTAGCCTGCAAGATCAAGACAGATCAAAATAGGAACCACATCAATGGAATTAAGGTAGGGCAGTCTGACGCCATGTTAACTAGTGAATCGGAATTGGAGGAGGCGTTTACAGAATATTTTCGGGATCTTTATTCCGAGGAAGATGAGGTCTCGGAAGAGGAGATGTTAGCCTGGTTAGCAGAATCAGTTAAACCTTTAGATCAAGAGCAGAAAGATAGTCTTAACCAGGATATAACAGAAGAAGAAGTTAAGATAGCTGTATAAGTATCTAAGGGGGGGAAAGCCGCTGGGCCGGATGGGATACCAGCGGAGATATACAAGGTTTTAGGGGAAGTCCTAATCCCCTTCCTGACAGTAATAGTTAAAGAGATTCTGGAAAATGGGATGCAACTTCCAAAGTCATGGAATGAAGCGACAATCTCGCTTATTCTGAAACCAGGCACAGACCCCGTTAATCGCGACTCATATAGACCTATATCCCTATTGAACGCAGATTATAAAATCTTTACCACCATTCTGGCGGGGAGATTAAGCAAGGTTGTGGGTGGGGTATTTCACAAGGATCAGAAGGGATTCATCAAGGGGAGGCATATACATGAATTAACGTATGGGCTCATTGGAGCAAATGATGTGGCGACAACTTATTCTGCCCCCCTTGCAGTCATTATACTAGATGCTTCCAAGGCCTTCGATAGGGTCAGGTGGTCTTATCTGCTACTGGTTTTGAAACGACTCGAGCTGGGGGACACATTTTGTAGGGCTGTTCAACTAATCTACCAAAATCCCACAGCAAGAGTTTTAGTGAACGGAAATTTAACCGCACCTTTTAAAATCTCGAGGGGTACAAGGCAGGGATGCCCGCTGTCGCCCCTGCTATTTAACCTTTACATAGAGCCCTTTGCCCAGAAACTTAGGATGGCAACCAACATTCCTGCCTTTTCTTGGGGGACCTGGGAAAAGAAAGTTGCATTATATGCAAATGATTTGGTAATCTTCTCCTCTGATTTGGAGGCTGCATTGTCTCTTACTATACAGATGGCTTGGGGGTTTAGCAGAATATCAGGTTATTTGGTTAACGAGACAAAAACAGAAATTATGGTCTGGAACCAGAGGAAAGATCAAAAAGGCGATGAAATATTTGGGGATTAAAATTGTGGAAGATATAAATATAATCTCGGAAATTAATCTGCTGAGAATTCTCAGGGAAACAGTGCAGCTAATGAAGAGCTGAGCACATCTTCCTCTTTTTTGGCCGGGATAATTTGATCAAGATTTCGAGAAAACAATAATAGATAAAATTTAACAGGCAATACGTTCTTTTATCTGGGCATATAAAGGGGTCCAGATTTCTTTGAAAAGCTGTGGAGACGGAGAAAGAAAGGGGGATTATCGTTACCGGACATTCAATAATACCCTTGGACTTTTCAGATGGCTAACTCCAGAATGCTTTTTAAAACCCCAGACGACACAGATGTGGGAGTTATGTTTTTTGCAATGATAAAATCGAGCAGAATGGGCACTGATGGTTTTCTTTTTAAGTTTGGGGACCCAAATCTTTTTTTAAAGTTTAAGTTAAAAGTACCACAAGCATTTGCCAGAATGTGGCTTACAATAAGAAGGCGGTTCAAACTAGACTATTATTCCTTCTCAACCCCAATTTGGGAGTCTCCAGGGACACCGGAATGCCTTAAGGATAAATTGGCCTTATCAATGAGAGAGGCGGGTGTACATGTTTGGGGTGAGATCACGCAGGAGAGACAGCTACTCTCATGGAATGAGATCAAGGATCTCATAGGAGATAAAATTACCCACTTTAAGTATATGCAATTGAAGAGTTGGGAGCGGGCACGGAAGGCAACACTGGGTGTAGCCAATGACTTGGAGGAACAACTTGCCTGTAAACCCCCTGGTGAAAAAGAAGTCTCCTTTTGGTATTGGGGTCTGCAAGATATCGCGGACAGAGAATTCACTCTGGGAGAAGATCTATGGGAAAGATGCTTGCCGAGCTGCAATTTACAATATATTTGACAAGTATCGATGCTTACACTGTATACTATTGTTAAGCCTGCTTTTTTAAAAAGGAACCACTTCTTCTCACTTCATAGGGCATACATAATACCTGAGAAGCTGTCCAAAATGGAGAAAGGAAAACCAACGGCCTGTGCAAAGTGTGGCTTGGAAAAAGTGACATATGTACATATGTTCTTCCAATGTACACAGGTAAAGATTTTTGGCCTGAGATTGAATCGACACTCTCAGGTATTTTGGGGATACATATAAAGGTAAGCCTTTCACAAATTATTTTTGGTGTGATGGAAGGTATATCTGGAGCCGCCAGGGATCTGTTGTTCTATGCATTATTACTCGCCAGAAGGGAGATATGTCGTAACTGGATAAGTGAAACCCCACCTCAACATTCAAAGTGGTTAGAGTCCATGTTTTATATGTCAAGAATGGATTTGTTGGGGAAAGGGTCCAAAAAGAGAAAAAGATTTTGGGATATACTGCAAAATTGGGCAGGGGTTAATCGAAATTATTGAGCGGATTAAAAGATAATGAGAAGAACCTTCTGTCCAATGACTACACCCACATAACTCTCTGTTTTATGCTGTGAGGGCCCCCCAATATACTATATGCAGGTGCCGTAGGATCTGATGTTTTCTAAGAGAGATGTACCAGAAGGAGGATGGTGTCTTAACCCAGCGTTTTTCTCTCCCCCTGGTGGGGGTTTATGGTCTTCCCCTCGCAGTGGAAAGGCAAGGGTATAAGTCATTGAAACCTGAGGTGAATGAGGACGAAAAAAAAAGAAAAAAAAGAAGCTGAGCTTTCACATGGCTTCTGCCTGCCACCCATGCTGTAACCTCAGGCGCAGGAATTTAAGACAAGCCAGGAAACACAAGGAAGGAAAAAGATTCCCATCTAGTGTCTGAATTGGGATCTATCTCAGCTTTCTCATTTGACCAAATTATGTAATCCTAGGCAAATATCCCTCTTATATTTGATTTAATAGACTATTACGTTGCTAATATATATTATATTATATATTATATTATATTATACTATAAATTATTGGGTCACGTGACAACTTACTTGACACTTAATTCACTATGGTACTGTCATCTAAGTTCAAACTAACTTCTAACTCTCATTATTAGTAAATGCCCTTCCAAAAAATTATATACTCTAAAGTACTAAGGTGAAATGCTTTTGCAAGCTAAGGAAATACCCTTTTATGAATTTTAAAGAGACTTTAACACATTTTCACATTATGTTTGTTGCTCAAATTACAAGCCCAACATTCTCATGGCTTGGCTTAGAGCCAAGCTAGACACTTGGCTCCGCTCTCCATGTTAATTTGATGACTCGCCAACCTCTATTTGGGAGTTGGTTACAGCTGAAGGGAGGATGGAGCCCTAATAGGAGCTATAATGGGTTAGTGGTAACCTAAGGGCCTAGAAGAAACAAATAACTTAACACCTGCCTGAATAGCTCCAGACTCTTCTGTGAACATCCTGCCCTCCAACTACAACAAATTAACTCTGTAGCAACCCTGTGTTACTGAAGAGTGCTTATAAAAAAGGGATCAGCACATTGGCTAGCTGGAGCAGCAGAATTCTATTGAGTGGGGTGCGACGTGGCGCGTGTTTAGAAAAATATTGTTTCATTGGAATGGTACCATAGCCGCAGTACACTTTTGTGTAACTGGAGTGTCAGGTTTGTGCATCAAGAGACTAATTTTATGTGTCTGGAGCAGTGTGCTTAATTTGAGCCGGTGATTTCCGGTGCTCGGCACCAGCACTTAATAGTCAACACTGGCGCTTGTGGCAGTCTGCCACAAGGTGGCGCTTTCTGGCTAATTTAGAGATGACCACAACAACAGTTAATTATTATTAAAATATACATAAAAAATAACTATTACCTACTGCCTAAGCCATTCTTATAGCTTTGGGGGCCGGAAATAGTCTGAAATGTCACACGTGTAGGAGTGTGATGTTTAGTAGTTGTGTTGTTACTATCATTGGCATCATAGCGGGGGCAATTTGTGGTGCAAGCTGCAGTGGCCTCTTCATGAGAGCCCTGGCCCTTATGATTATTACAAATTAAGCACTGGTCTGGAGTGGAAACGTGTTCAACCACCACGTTACTGATCAGAGTTATTTACAACCGTCATTGAGGATCGCCCGTTGTCTCTGCTTCAGTGCTCCCAAGGCACAGGCACACGAGGTTTCCCACTACAGGGACATTAATGGCCGTGAAGTGTGTGGCAGCTGTGACTAACCCTTTGCAGTAGTGACTCTTGGCAGCTGTGCGCCGTACAGCACCTCGCTCCGTTTCCAGGAAGGCCTGTCTTTCGGCCTCGGTGTTTTTGTTTTATTTTTGTGCTCTTTCATCCAGGGTTCCATAGCAACCAATGTTTGTTTGGGGAAATTGCACCTCTTCGGGTTCGACGGGATGTCTGACCAGGGAGTACCGTGAAGTATTGGCTTCCATAGAAAGTGGGAAGCGTGTTTCCAACACGCAGAGCGCTCTCTCGAGGTGTCAAAAGGTCGCGACGGATATTCAGAGGTCTACCAATGTGCGCGGCTTTGTTAGGGGTCACCATCGTCACGCTTTGGTGAAGAACCCGTGAATATGGTCTATTACCACGGCACTTAAAAGTCAGCCACTTTGTGCTTTCTTTGCAGTCAGTTGTTCCTTGGAGGAACATAAAGCCCGAAGGCGAGAGACTGCACTCCTACCATCAGCCGCTAGGTGGCCGCACGTCACCACCAGAGGTACTAGTGATGTGTTCGGCTTCATTCTCCAATATAGGACGAGGTGTGTGCAGCACCATCTCTTTGCAGGGGCTGTGACATGTTGTATTTCTGCTGTCAGAGCAGTAACTTTGCACAAAGCGTTGGTGTGTGTGTGTGTGTGTGTTGGGGATGGTGGCTTGTGTACAAGTGAACAATGCCACTGATCCTTGATAAGCAACTGCTGTTCAGGCTTGGAGCTCTATGTCCTTCTCACATCATATCTCTGGTTTAAATATAACAGGGCACAAGTCCAATAAAAGAAGTGGGGAGGCTAGCGAAGTTAGGCAGGATGCAACTGACATAATGGCGCGTGCCATCACAGCGTATGATGTCCCAGCACGTGCCATTGCACGTGACATCACAAGAAGTGATATTAGATATTTAGACCGCACACATGTTTAGCTGGTCTATCATGAGTACATTTAAGTGCATTACGAAATTTAAGAAATGGGATTTTGCGTCAGGGTTGTGCCAAAAAAGTGGCGCAACCCCAACGCAAAATCTGGGCCTCAATTAGTACATTCGCATTTTATATAAAACTCTGAAAACTCTTCCACAAAGAAATTGGCAACAAGGAGAAACATGGCAGTACATCTGTTCTGCTTAATTGGTTGCAAAGTCTGCATTTTAAAATATCTTATGGAGTTAAGGTACCTGCTGCAGAGATCTTAGTGTGCCCAGTAAATCTCAGAGAATAATAATAATGGTAAAATAAGAACTCTGGAGGTTAACACATTTTCTGGAAAGATCTTTGTTTTGTCTAGTCCCAGATTTGAATCAAAGTAGCATAGAGGGTTAGTGTGTCTCCTCTAAAGCACATCATGTAACATGCAGATGGCACATTTTTATTTTATGTAGATCAGTAAGTGGGTTACTGCTTTTAACACAGAGATCCTTTTGTTACTTGTAGTTCATAAAATGTAATCCTTCTAATATAGCACAATGAGCTATGAAGGACATGTGACTCCTGCACCTTATAACCCTCACTGTCCTATGTAACACATCTTGTACATTGATTTACACACTGACATGATTTACTGTCAATGTATAATGTTTATGTTAAGTAAAGCGCTCTGACACCCTGCATTGGGATGAGTAGAGCTATAAAAGAAATAAAATAGTGGGATTTAAATTGTTAAGTGTGTAAATACCGGGACAAACCAACATATCCAACATTCTTGCATATCTTATGTATGCAGGGACTGAAGTAAGTCAAAAGCATACCTCTCTTAAGTACCTATGAAGTGATAACAAGCTGTGTGCCTTTGTTTCCCCTCCTGTTCCATTTGCATCTCAGTGTGAGACTCCAGACCGCACCCAGCTAGGATCATATTGGAAAAAAGGAGGCCTGATGGCATACCGGGACAAACCAACATATCCCACATTCTTGCATATCTTATGTATACAGGGACTGAAGTAAGTCAAAAGCATACCTCTCTTAAGTACCTATGAAGTGATAACAAGCTGTGTGCCTTTGTTTCCCCTCCTGTTCCATTTGCATCTCAGTGTGAGACTCCAGACCGCACCCAGCTAGGATCATATTGGAAACAAAGGAGGCCTGATGGCATACCGGGACAAACCAACATATCCCACATTCTTGCATATCTTATGTATACAGGGACTGAAGTAAGTCAAAAGCATACCTCTCTTAAGTACCTATGAAGTGATAACAAGCTGTGTGCCTTTGTTTCCCCTCCTGTTCCATTTGCATCTCAGTGTGAGACTCCAGACCGCACCCAGCTAGGATCATATTGGAAAAAAAGGAGGCCTGATGGCCCCTTAACTTTGGTCTTTATCTTTGGCCCAGCTGGAGGTAAATATAAAAAAGCCCCCTGCCTGCCTGCACGTTGCTGCTGGGAATGGAAAGCAATACAAAAAACAATTGGTCCTGTCGGGTAATACAATTGCTGTGGAAGGTTATAAATATTTTAACAGAAAACAACAGTTGATATTTCAACAAATGTAAATTATCAAGTGAAAAAAAAGATAGAAGCTAAACAACTAAGAACACACCAGAAAAGTAAATCTTTCAAAGATAGAATCTTTTTTTACTTTTGTTTTTTTCTTTTTTTCAATGAAGGGCTGTCATAAATACAATTCAATTGTGGAAGAGTTAGTGACAATGGTGAAAATAAGTGAAACGTGGTGATCATTGAAATGGTGGTGCACTATATACAAAACGGATTCAAAACAATTTCTTCTATACATATACTGTCTCCTGGTTTCTACATGAATCCTAGACACAATGGCGACTCTGTGATAGGGTCAAGGAGGCCGTTCGGACAGGTATGATGTTAACGTCAACGTTTCGACCCTAATGACAGCGCGACTGTACTGCGTCAAGGGTGGGTCTTCTTCAGGACTGTAAAGTGTGAGATGGACAGTCTGTGACATTCAAGAAAGAGGAGTCATGGTGTGTTCTCGTGGTCAATTATGTAGTGAATGAAGGATTCAATAGTATAGTATCAATGGACCACCACCAGATATTCATTCCAAAGTAACCATCCTTTACATACCGGACTTTGACGGATAGTGAATTATCGGTTTGAGCTCCGGCTCGTTTCCAAGACCCAAACCTACTGGTGGTGGTCGATTGAATACCTGCCTAATTAAAATATGAGACTCCAACCGGATGGTGGATGTCCCAAACTATACTATTGAATCCTTCATTCACTACATAATTGACCACGAGAACACACCATGACTCCTCTTTCTTGAATGTCACAGGCTGTCCATCTCACACTTTACAGTCCTGAAGAAGACCCGCCCTTGACGCACTACAGTCGCACTGTCATTAGGGTTGAAACGTTGACGTTAACATCATACCTGTCCGAACGGCCTCCTTGACCCCATCACAGAGTCGCCATTGTGTCTAGGATTCATGTAGAAACCAGGAGACAGTATATGTATAGAAGAAATTGTTTTGAATCCGTTTTGTATATAGTGCACCACCATTTCACTGATCACCACGTTTCACTTATTTTCACCATTGTCACTAACTCTTCCACAATTGAATTGTATTTATGACAGCCCTTCATTAAAAAAAATAAAAAAACAAAAGTAAAAAAGATTCTATCTTTGAAAGATTTACTTTTCTGGTGTGTTCTTATTTGCTCATCTTCTATCTCTTTTTTCACTTGATAATTTACATTTGTTGAAATATCAACTGTTGTTTTCTGTTAAAATATTTATAACCTTCCACAGCAATTGTACTACCCGACAGGACCAATTGTTTTTTATATTGTTAATACCCAGGTCCTAAGGGACATAGGGTCACCCCATTAACTTTAATGGGAATGGAAAGCAGACAACGTGCAGGCACTGCTGAACGTGTCTGAAAATTACACCAGGACAAGCTCAGGATATTTCAGTGGGGCTCAACTTCTTGGCAGGGTAGACGACGTCTACCCTGTGAAAATAGTGGGTGGGTGCCATCTACCTGCGTGTACCCCCGGCTTGTGCCCTGAATATAAAGCATTTTAGCAGTGTTAATGCAATATTCAATGGCAACTTTTCGTGGCATATTTCAAAAGAAATTTACCACACCATGGCCAATATTTACCAAACTTTTGCGTCGTGGTTGCTCCATGCAAGGGCTGATTTGAACCTTACATTACACTGTATCAGGTAGGCATTTATGAGTGGAGCATGGATGTTCCCATGCATTCACTCAATTATTTGGATGCAAACCCAGATTTTCTAAAGACAGTCAACCTAAGTTTGCACCAAAATGATGGGCCTACATGAGAGAGGTGTAACTAGGAGAAATATCATAAGTTCTTCTGGTTACTTCCTCTTTGCATGTGTGCTGCATTCTGCATCACAAATACAAAGAGAAATATTCCTCTGAGGATTGCTTTTGTACAAGAAGGTATGCCTACCTGCAAAAAACAATCGAGACCACAATGCAGGCATTCTTGCGATATGACATAAGCGTGCCTGGTGTTGCGCCAAAATGATGTGCATACCTGAGAAAGGCATAACGAGGAGAAACATTTTCATTTCTCCTGTTACTTCCTCTTTGCTTGTACAAAGAGTATTATGCCTCTTAAGATGTTTTTGGAGCAGGAAGGTATACCTTCCTGAACAAAAACAATCCTGACCACAATGCAGGCACCCTTGTGTTATGATAGACTGGTGCCTGTGTTGGCGTTAGGCAGCCATAAGTACATCAGCACAGGGAGAGAGCTGAACAGTTCCATATCTTTGTAAATATGGTGCTGTTCAGCTCTTTCCCGTTCACACATCGCAGTGCTGCAACTTGCCTCACCGCATTGTGTGAATTTTTAGTAAATCTTCCGGCATGTTTCTTATTTTATGTTCATTAACACATAAGCAGTGATGTGCATCACGCATAGGCACAATTTGTTAAACCAAGAACAGCATTTAGTATTTTATCACTGGAGTAGCAGGGTGTGTAAACAGGTTTTTGACAAAGCTGTGTTGAATATCAGTATTGAAATGGTAGACAGAGCTGTTCCGTGAATGGACCGTACTGCCTTTCAGTGCTGACCTTCACTATGCAATGCTACACATGGTACTGAGACATCCACAGAGATCCAGTGGCGGCCGGCATGACTCGCGGGTGGCGAGGCGGGGGCGGGCGCAGGTGGGTGGAGGTGATGGGGTGGGGGTGGGGGGATGCAGGGGTTGCGCAATGGACACTTACCTTGCCGCTGGGTACTGTGTCTCTGCTCCTGCTCTCCTCGTGGGACAGGAAGCCAGGAAAAACAGCCAGGCTCCCCTGACCAATCACAACACTGCAATGCAGCGTTGTGATTGGTAGGCACCCAGGCTCCCCTGACCAATCACAATACTGCAATGCAGCATTGTGATTGGTTTTGAGCGTCCTGGTTCGACGTCCAACCAGGGAATGGGGGCCTGGGCATGTTCTCCATGCAGGCTGTAATGCAGCCTGCATGGAGAACAGGGAACGTGCGCATGACTGTTTCGGGCAGCAAGAGAGGGCCAACCGAACAGTCATTGTACACTTAGGAGTCGGCTAACCACTCCTCCCCTGCCCTGCTCTGAGAGCAGAGCAGCCCCGTCCACCCGCCCGCCCGTAAAGGAAACATAAAATGATAATAACTCAAAGTTATTATCATTTTATATTTCCTTTACTTTGCACTGCTCAAAAGCAGTGGGGCGACGCCACTGCAGAGATCTCACAATTCTCTTCTATCGTGACATGTACCATGCAATGCTTTTCCACACAATGCCTCTCTTGCACCTCCTTTTCACAGACTAGGTAGTGCTACAGCGGCACACACACCCACATAACTCACACCTCTAGTTTGACTAGCAATAGATATCTAGATGTAATGAGAACTATTCACAAAAGCATTTTAGAGTGCATAAAGTAGTACTCTTGTAACACTCTTTTGGATACTCTAACATGCTGTTGGGATAGAAAACAGGCTTGTAACCCCTCCCTGGGTGACCAGACTGCATGCTGGCACAGCTGAAAAGCTAATCTAGCGTGTGTGCTGAGGCCCAGGCCTTTCCTTGCTGATTCCAAGATCCAGAATCTGTTCTGTGACCTGGAGGGGTGCCCCAAAGGTGTTCCCTTTATTGACATGTGACTGATTCCATGTCCTGGGTTGCTAAGATGCAGCGTTGGTGGCAGCATATTGATATTTTTGTCATTTGGTAGTACTGAGCGGACCTTTTTTCCTGTTTCTGGACCTACACATGACACGTTCTTAAAAGATGTAACAGTCAGACCCTTGCGCTGACATCCCATATGTGCATTAAATGCATGCATGCATGGTGAGAATAATAGCAAGGCTCCAAGCTGCGGTAAGAGACTGATTGCTGGACCAATGGGATGCATTTTGGATAGCCTCTCATTTGACATGGCACGAGTTGTAGGATGGGATACAGCTTCCACAGACAGTGCAAGTGCATTGCTCACATTCCTGGAGCTCATGGGAGACACAGACAATGAAGTGAGGGAGGATGGAGATAGGGTTACCTTCAGAAATCGTATGAGCACCTTTTAGCAAGGGATTGATCATTAGTCCTTCCTGAGCACTGCCGTTTGGTGGATGGTAGGGGAGAGGGGGTGAGTCAGCAGGTTCTGTTGTCAAGTGCGAGGAAGATTTTAGCCATGGCCTGCCCTTTTGTCTTTCCTTAATTGCGGCTTCAGGAAGGCTGATGACAACCTGGTTCAGTCTCGTCAAACTCCATTGTGTCCATGTTTTGGGATGCACTTGCTTGGAGACCGCCTCCTCACTACCTCGTTGAGAGCCATCACCTTGCACACAGACTGTGTCTGCACTGCAGGCAGAAACTGACATATTAAAGGGAACCCCCCCCAAAGTGGTTCCACGAATTTTAACAGTGGATCAACATTTCATGTTTGAAAGATGAGTATAAAGGTGGGATCCAAACCATCCCTCTTTGTTACAGTTTCAAGTTCTTCATGACCAAGGAAGGAAGTTCTCTGCAGAGTACTCAAAGAGCTACTGTGATCCAGGGCTGGTGTCTGCATGACAGGCAGTGTCCCAGAGGTGAGGGGACATCACTTGAAGTCTGTACAACTTGCTGGAGAAGCTAAGAGTCTGCCTAGCTGTCTGAGGTGTGTGCTTGGCCCAGAAACCGAAGAGACTGTCTAGAAGGAGAAGCCCTCGAATGTTCTTAGTCTGGGAACATCCTGATGAAGCCAAGTGGCATTTGTGTCTGTGATAGGTGCTGACCCGAGCTAAGTCAGGTCATCCAGCCTCCCGGCATTATTTATGTGGTGAACTGCATGAAGTGACAACAACCCCCTAAGTACCAGCCCATCGGATGGCAACCTTGTCATGATCAGTAGGACCCATTTTGCCGACGTGCTGTGGGCAAAGGTCTCATCACCATGGTAGTAGAAGAGTCCCCTGAGGGACTGAAACCTGCAACTGCTGAAGATGCACAGCCGCTGATCCAGGCCTATCGTTCTCTTGACTAAGCAACAAGATTTGAGTGACATGGCTACTGTCACAACTGTCCTCCTGCTGACTGTGATGCTGCCCATGTGACGGCAAAGGGTACACCATAATCACCATAGTGAAGCTCCGCACTCGGACAGACTGGTAAAACATATAAAAACCTTGTGAGGCAGAGAGACAGTGTCATGCACTAGAATTGCATGTTTAAAGCGAGCCACGAGTGTCAATACAAACTGGACAGGCGCAGCCGACACAGGTAAGAGCGGTGGGGTGGGGACGGGGGGAATTCGACAGATGACGGGGTAGGTAAAATAAAATACAAAAATAAATAAAACCACTTACCTTGTGCTCGCCGCATCGGCGACTCAGCGATGCAGCAAGCGCAAGGTAAGCGGTTTTATTTATTTATTCATTTTATTTTACCTATCCCATTGTCTGTCGACTTTCCCCCTGTCCCACCACCGCCCTACCACTCTTACCTGTGCTAGCCGCACCTGGTACTGGATTGCAAGATACAAACGTATTTCCTTGATCATTATGATCTGGCAGATACCACGTGACATCAGCTTGCATTGGCCACCTTCAGTCAGCCCTGACATTTTAGCCAACAATACGTTACATACATCGACTTTTAGGCCCTTACATACTATGGGAAAAGAAAAAGTCCCAAGGTTCAGCCACGTTTTCGCTCAAGAAAGAGTAAGGATTGGATGATAGTGTCACATATGACATTGTGCCAACTCACAGCAAGACAAAGTTGCAAACGTATAGAAAATTAAGTAACCAAGTGTGTCTTACACTTCTTCTCAGCATGTAACCTGTGTCTGTACCAATCTGTTTTACATCTGATCTGGTCTACCTCTCAACTACAGTACACCCAGTTGTTTTGAGACACTCTGAGGCTTATTTACAAGCACTTTTTCCCATATTAAAGGTGACGCACCGGCTCCGCAAGGGGCTTGTAAATAAGCCCCTCTGTCTGACACCAGGGGCTTCTAACTCTTCTTACACAGTCAGTCAAGCAGACGACTATATCATTGCCCCGGAAACATGTGACATTGTCCAGCCTACAGGCTGGTAAGATAGGTGGGCAGGTTGAGTACTCACTGCAACGTCTGTGTGTAATCAGCAGGTGTGAGGATCACAATCACAGCTAGTCTGTGCCTTTCTACACCCACTTTGGTTGGTAAAATGAGTACGGTTCAGTTAACCATAACACCTTCTACTCAAACTCCTAGAGGAAATTCAATTTGTGGGGTGCGCTCCATAAAAAGTCATCATTTTCACAAGCGCCCTCTAAGGCTCCTGCTTGCAACTTTCAAAGGCAGGGCGAGACTTGAGGCACAGCTGGGTTTTACTTATCACCTGAGGATGATTTGCGGATTGTGTCTGCTCCTTGGTTCACAGTCATCAGTCCATGCGGGTGCTGGTCAAGGTGTCATGTGCGCTCCCACTCATGAAGAGCTGAGAAGGCAGCCTGCCATTATGCTTTGGTTGCCAGATGGAGGGTCTGGAGGGTGGTTCGGCCTGGGCCTCAAGCTAGAAAGGCTGGGCCTCATATTTAAACTGCGGTTCGGTTAACTTTTTGGCGTCAGACATATATAAAAAATTACGGCTGTGAAAATGGCCTAGGCATCTCCATACCTCAGGGATGGCCTGCTTGTGAGCTCAGCCATGCCAGGCCACATGAGAAATATGTAAGTTGCTACTTTGCCAACTTTGACATTAGGAGTCATTACATTGAGGTAAGTATATCTGGAGTACTTGTACATCGCAGATTTTTATGTATGAAGTGACTTTACTTCACAAGTTTGTAAATATTATTTCTACATATATATATATATATATATCTATCCAGCCCGTAAATCTTCGTGACAGGGAGCCCGAGACCCTGGCAGGGCGGGTCGGAGTAAGGGGCATGAAGAACCCACTTTTAAATCCAGCACAATCTTCTTACACAAGAAGACGCCGACAACCAAATTGGAGGAAAAGGGTGCTTTAATTCTTACACGGAGTATGCAGCAGTTGCCATATTCATCCCTTACGCGTTTCAACTCACTCTGGAGCCTTGATCACAGGTGTGCTTTTCCTTTCCAAACTGACCACGTGATAATGCGTCATCAAACCACCTTTTTATTCAGTAGGTATGGATCGTATTGTTTGTATGGAATGTGCACTGCAAAGTTTTAAAAGTCATTATTTCATCCAGCAGCTTATTTCATGGCATTTCAGTTCGTTTTTTTCAGCTGCCAATATTGTTAATAGTTTTGCAATGCAGTGCACATAAAAATAGCTTCATAATAAATGCTCCTGCTATTGTTTCTACTTCTCCTTTTCTGCACACAAAAGCCTCCAAAATTGCAAACAAGAAACGAGTGCTCCTCTTTGCAATTTTGGAGGCTTTTGTATATATATATTAATTCAAAAAGGTTAATTGGACTATCAATTTTAATTTAATTTTTAATTCATAATTGCAAAAAAATTAAAATGCTAATATTATATTTATTTTATTTTACATGTAATATTTTATAGATAGTAAATTAAATTATTTATTCATTTAATGGAATGTAATTTTTACATTACCTTTCCATGAACCCTAAATACTCTTGCTAACCAATAACACTTTCCATACCTGAACCCTAAAAGCCCCTATATATTGTTATATATTTATTTACTTATTTATTTACTGAGGGCACAAGTTATAGTTGCTTCTGTTAACTATGACTGATGAATTTCAGTAGTTCTTTTAGTTTAACATGTTAAGATTTAACTGCATTTTCATCTAACTAGAACATCACTTTGGCCTTGTTTTTGTGAATTACTGTGTTTTTATTGTAAAGTAATATATTATTATAAAACATATCTTCACTTGAAACCTTAGTTTCTTCAGTGAATTCCTGAGGTTTTTCTTATGTAACGTATCAATATAAATGGGTGCCATTTTAAGTAAGGCAGACCTACTGGCTTTGTCAAAGGGTCAGAACACCCAAAAAAAAAAAAAGGCCTATTAGCTTTATCGGGAGGTCAACACATCAACATATAAAGCAGACATATTGGCTTTGTCAAAAAGTCACCACAATAATTGATCAATCATCATAATCCAATATATTTCTTATTAATACACACATCACAATGCTTAGTAATATCAATCGTCACAAAATATTTAAAGTAAAGCATTTTTATTTAAAACAACCTAAACATGTGTTTGAGTCTTTCTTTCACAGTTTTAAGTCCACAAAATGCAGCCATAAAAACAACCACAAGGGTCCTTGCACTTCAACTGGAGAGGATTGTGCTCTCCTGGGGGTCATGCATTCAATGACCCAGAAGAATTACATTTCTGTGGGGCTGCTGTTATCCTTGCAGCCCGCACAAAACATTTTTAGTTTCTTGGTGGTAACCCTGGCCCTCCGTGGGCCACCATGACAACTACAATATTTTTTAAAAAGACCAGCTTGGCATTATGACATGCTCGTGGGAGGGAGAAGTGAATATTTAATGAGCGGCCTTGCCCCTTCAGATTTGAAGCAGTGAGACTGTAACTCATTATCTTTTCTTTTAATTCTGGGTGCCACAAGCCTATCATGTGGGCAGGGGGTGCAAATACGCATCTCCCCACCTGGCCAGCACATCCTCTCCCTGTCTGCTCCATGCAGGCATGGAGTACATGTGCTGTGTGCCTCTGCTCCCCTAGTGATGGGGAGTGGGAGGGCACAGCGCAATGTGGGGGCTGCATGGTAGCTCCCCTCCGCATCTGTGTGCTTCGGAGTCCTGTACCCCTTCACTACTGATGTGGCTGCTCCTGGGAGGGTGGGGGCCCCTAGAGGTAGAAATCTCTTCAGGGAGGTGGCCCCAGGCAAGCCCCTCCCCAAATTATTTTTATAAGTGACTCAGGGTCCCAGAGATGGGATCCCGCAACCCCTTATGTGACGCAGCAGCACCTGGGGAAACGAGGGCCCCAGTTGGCAGATGGCACTTTGAGGAAGGGGCCCTTGCATGCCTACTCCCCAAATACTTATATATATATATTGATATGTGTCAACAAAGTAGCCAACACCCTAGGGGCTATTTATAGAAAAAGGGCAACTGTCCTTTTTGGTAATCTTTCCTACGGTACCACAGGGTGGCCTGGATGGTGTTTTACTAATCTGAAGCGGTAATACTGTGCCTGAAGAGTAAAGAACTTTGTAATTTTTTTAGCTTGGCGTGGATAGCACTAGCTAATTCTATGCTTAAAGACTTTGCTATAAAATGGCTAAAGGCTTTGTTGCTTTTTGTAGCTCAGCGTCGATAGCATTGTGCTAATCCTAGTCTTAAAAACTTTGCTACAAAAACAAACATTTGAGGTCGGCAGATTTAGATTATTGCTGGAGTTGTAGATGCAATCCAACAGATGCAGCTCTCCCCTAAACTTGGGAACTTATTATCCGTCTTTTGATTAACCCCAAAAACCATTGAACTTCCCCCGTTAAAATTTTATAATTTTGTGATTTAGTGAACGAACTAAAGCCTGTGCCCCCATCATGCACTGTATATGACCTCACATATTACATCACTTATGACGTGTTAAATGGCATCATTGATGGCATCAGTAATTATGTTTAAATAACATTGTTGAAATTATTAATGAGGTCAACCAATGATTCTGACAGTGTGCTATAGGCTTTGTGAACGAGGAGTAATATAGCAACCTAAATAGATGGTTGAACTCTTTGTAAGCTTTGAAAGGTGCAAAAGAAATTGGATATTTCAGAAGTGAAATACTTTTAATGGATGGTGTTGTCTCTTTACCCACCAAAAGGATGAGTGCAGTGGTGATACATTTCCTAGATTTTCTAAAAATACATAGTATAGTTTCTAGACCCTGGCATGAAGGACTCAGACAATGTGCCAACCCGAATCAGAAAAAACTGTTGTACTGGAACTACTCCACAACTCATTGAACAATGTTTGAGTGAGATGTGTTTCAGCTAAGAATCAATCCCAGTAGAACCCCATACCCTCTTTCACTAAGGAAGAACACACTCAAGAACACTGGAACATGAGGGATATATTTTAAAGGTTTATTTAAAATCAAAACTGTTGGAAATGGCCCTTTCTGCAGGGTCATCCCCAAACTTTTTGCCTTCCTCCTCCCCTTTTTGCTGAGTTCGTTTTTGTTGGCTTTGGGACTCTGTGTATTTTACCAACTGCTAAACAGTTCCAAAGCGCTTGTGCTCTCTCTTTAAAACATGGTAGAAGTGGCTTATACCAATTGGCATATTTAATTTACTTATAAGTCCCTAGTAAAGTGCACTACATGTGCCCAGGCCTTGTAAATTAAATGCTACTAGTGCCACCTACTTAAGTTGCCCTTTAAACATGTCTCAGGCCTGCCACTGCAGAGGCTGTGTGTGCAGTTTAATCTGCCATTTCAACCTGGCAAAATAAGCCTTTTGCTAGGTCCAAACCTTCCTCTTTAATACATATGTCACCCCTAAAGTAGGCCCTGGACAGCCCAAGGTCATGGTGTAGTATATATAAAAAGCTGGACATGTACTTATAAGTTTTTGATGTCCTGATAGTGAAAAACTCTTAACTGTGTTTTTTTACTACTGCATGGCCTATCTCTCCCATAGGATAGCATTGGAGTTGCATTATTACATTATATATGTGTAATTTCTAAATGGGAGGAGATAACCCCTTCAAGTTTGGTGTCTCTGGAATCCCATTTTAAAATCCTAACTTATTGTGAAGTCGGGTTATAAATTGCAATTCTTCCCTTAGCCATTTGGTGCCTGCAGCATGTCTCTAGTCACATGACTGGGTGTAGTTGGCAGTTGGGCTTTCTGTATTCCCCTTATGCAGCCATACTCAATGGGAGCGTAGGTGTGACTGAATAGGCCATCACGGGCAGGATGGGAGGGTAAAGATAGGCACAGCCCATTTTACAGCTGAATAGGCTTTGCTCTGTCTCCACACAAAGGGCTGCATACATCCTGTAGTTAATCTGGAGCCATGGCAGAGAAACAGGGCATCTGTGCACTTCAAAGGTGCAACTCCCCACTTCAAAGGTGCAACTGTGTATAAAAGAAGGACCTCAGACCCCACCACTTCAGTACGCTTCTGGGCCTGTGGATACTCTGCCAGGAAGAAGGACTGCTGTGCTGTTGAAGGAATGCCACTCTGCTGGATTCCAGCTTTGCTGTGCTGACCTACTGCCTGCTGCCCTCTTACCTGGGTGAGAAGGACTGGGCCTGCATCTCTTGAAGCCAGAAGCCAGAGGGACTCCAAGGACTAGTTGGTGGGCCTCCTGATTTGAAGCCTCAAGGACATAACAGGCTTCCAACATCCTTACACCTGCACCTGGACTCTGACATTTGTGAGTCTATCCTGCCAAGTTGTGCTACTCCAGTCCTGGGCCCTTGGAACTGGGCCTAAGGTGCTTGTCAGCAGAACCTATGCATCTTCTCTGCCGAGCGGTGCATCCCTGAGCAGAATCGACGCACCTCCTTGGCTGAGCGGTGCATCCCCGAGCAGAACCGACTCATCGCCTCTGCTACATGGATTGGAACCGTCGCAAAGACCCACGTCGCCCATGCAGTCCTCGGGACTGACACATCACTGTCACAGCACGAGGCATCCACAGCGTAGGTCCTTGCATCTCTCGTCAACAGCCTCCCCGACAACAATGCCAGACTCCACATTGCAGCTTCGCAATTCCTCGGAACCGACACATCGCCAGCTGCGCGCCGCATCCTCAACGCCAGGACTTCTCATTGCAAGCCCCGTCAAAGGTATCCTCGATGAAAACACAACAGGACCTCACACCGCAACCCCACCGAATCCCGGAACCAACGCATCGCTCCGGCTGCGCAGCACAGCGCATCTTCGACCCAAATCCATGCAACGCTCCGCAACCAGGATTTAAGGTTCTTTGCTCAGTGGGCCTAGCTGGATCCCTGTAGCTGGCCTGCACTCTGTCATGGTCAGCCTGAACTTGTGACTTTGTTCAGGTCTAGTGCGACCAGATATCTCCAGTTGGCACTTTGTGCTTTTTGGCGCTACTTTCACAAAAAGCTTTGAACTCCAATATCTCCGGTTCTACTTATTGGATTTTTGTTGTTTCAGTCCTGTTTTATTTATTAAATTAAGCTCTATTTTTATGTGGTATTTTCACTGTTTTACAGCTTGAAGTGTTGGACAATATACTTTACACATTGCCTCTAAGTTAAGGCTGACTGCTCTGTGCCAAGCTATCAGGGGGTTGCGCACAGGTTAATTTGAGGTTTGCTTGTCCCTTACCCTGACGAGGATTGTGGTTGCTGCTTTACTAGGGCTCACATCCCAGTCAACCAGTAACCCAATTTCAAAAACCCACATGAATTTTAACTACAATGTAGACAAAATGGCATCTGCAATATTTATCAAAAGTGTGAATAAGAGGCAACACCCAAACATGGTTGCTGTTATACATTTATAGCAATTATACCACCATTCTTCTACTTCTAAGCAATGAGCTAATTCTAGCACAACAGAAAATAAATCCTATTTCAAGTTTCAGATGGTTCACACCAGCATATCTGTTTGAATGACAGGGCTTAGGTATAATATAATAGGAAAGCTAACAATTCTTGTTGTTTGAGGCAAGCTGCTAAGAAATGTTCACCGAGCGAAGGCTAAATGCTTCTCTCCCCAGTAGCCTTCAGTTTGAATCAGTGATATGATTCTGCATGGCCTGTACCGTTGTTGCCTGGCTTGAAGATTCCCCTCTGAAACCCCTCTCTATTTGTTTTCGGCTTTTATAACCTAATTTCACTGTCGCTAATACTCTCAGAATAAACAATTAACAGAGATTGGCGTGTTGCCCTTTCACTTATTCTGCAAGACTGTGTTCTTTACAACAACTACAATAAACAGGAATTGTAGTTATCAACCTTCTAGAAACGCTTCAGAAATGAATAACAAGTAATGTAAAACAACAGTCAGAACATAGAATAAATACTACAAATATATTCAAACAATACTTGACTGTTTGGTTGCAGATTACTAGTAACGGCATATTTATTCTTGATTGATTGATTAGCACATGTAACTCAATAAGGGGAATACACACAAGGGAAAAATACATAAAAATGGAGGTAGGTCACTTGTAGTGAGCTGGCCGCTGAACACCATTGAACAATAGTTCCTTTGGTTAACCTTCGCTGTGATGGGCTGAATACTGAGTAATTAGAGTGTTAGGTGGTCATGGATGGGTGGCCACAGGCCCTGGCCACATGCAAGGGCACACTGCTAATCCTGCTGTCCATGGCCACCTCCCAACCCGTGAACATTTAATGCAAAATGCAAGGGCTGGTGTGACACCAGGCCTTGCAGACAACCTCCTGTTAACAATGGGATTCCTGGTTGGCTGAGGTATGCACGCAGGACAGGCAGGAACCACCACTCTAGTCAGGGTAAGCTACATACACAGTAAGATAACCTGTGCTCACCCTCTGGTAGCTTGGCGCAGAGCAGACAGGCTTATCTACAAAGGCAATGTGTAAAGTATTTGTGCAACACACACACACACACACAGTAAAACAATGAATACACCACAAAAAGACTCCACATAGGTTTAGAAAAATAGAGAATATTTATCTGAGCAAAATTAGACCGAAACGACTTAAATCTAATCAGTTGAAGTTGAGATATAATTTTTTAAAGATTAAATCAAAAATAGTGCTTAAAAGTCACTAGCGGTCAAAAGGTTACGTGAAGTCGCGAGGGACTGGTGCAAATCCAATGTTCAGGCCGACCGCGATCGACTGCAGGCCAGCTACATGTCCCAGACAGGTCCTGCTGAAAAAATACCTCGGATGGAGCTTTTATTGATGTCGAGAGTCTACTGTGTCTACTGTGTCATCGTCAAAGGTACAAAGGGGGTCCGGTGTTTTCGTCCAACTCTGTTGAATGAATGCAATGCATTGTCACTAAGTCACGCTGAGCATCATCGTCGAGCCGCGCAGGGTGTGGAACCGCTGATGTTGGGCAGCCTCTGTGTCGGCGTCCAAGGGCGATGAGGCAGACTTCGCACGCAATCGATGCAATGCATCAGTTTTTGATGAAGACAGCTGCAGAACCCACATCTGAGGTCCAGAGCTTGGAGGGAACTCACAGAAGGCAGAGTCCAGCACCACCAGCAGAATTGTAGGAAGTCTTTTGTGTCCCTGAGACTTCAGAAGAACAGGAGGCAAGCCATCAAGCCCTTGGAGATCAGTTGGAGGGAATGCAGAGTCCCTCCAGCAGAGTCAGGGAGAAGCAGGCAGCAAGGGCAATGAGCAGAAAAGCAGTCCTTCCAGAAAAGCAGTCCCTTAAGCACCACAGCAGTCCTTCTGACAGAGGCTCAATTCAATATCCAGAAGTGTCTGATTTGAGGAGGTCAGAGACCCAGTACCCAAAAGTGCCTTTGATATAGGGGTGACTTCAAAGGAACTCTCTGAAGTGCACAAGGATCCATTTCAACCCAGTCCTGTCTGCCAGGCTAACCCTGGGGTGGGTGGGGGGAGAGGGGGTAAATCAGTGCTTTGTGTGTAGACAGGGCATTACCTATTGGAGTGTAAGTGTCAGTCCCTCCTATTCCACCCTGCCCAGGAAGACCCATCAGAATGTAGATGAATGCAGATGAGTGCTCAGAATGCAGATGGGCCTCACCTACCTGTGTTTGTGGCTGTCTAGAGGGAATGCACAACGTGTACCTGTCACCCAACCCAGACCTGTATTGGAGACAGGCTGTCAAGCACAAAGAGGGGTAAGTACAGAGAAATGTCTACTTTCTAAAAGTGGCATTTCTAAAACAGCAATCTGAAATCCAACTTTACCAGTAAGGAGGATTTATCATTACCATTCCAAACATGTCAAACATGAAAAAGCTACTCTTCTCTGATCAGGAATTACAGCTTAAAAGTATATTATGGAATTCCCAACGCTGTCGTATGAGAGGGGTAGGCCTCACAGTAGTGAAAAACAAAATAGGCTGTCACTACCAGGACATGCAAAACATAAAGGTACATGTTTTACTTTTTACTTACATAGCACCCTGTTCTTAGGGTTACTTAGGGCCTACCTTAGGGTAGGGGTGACTTATATGTAATAAAAGGTGAGTTTAAGGCTTGGCAAGTAGTTTTAAATGCCAAGTTCAAGTGGCTGTAAATTGCACACACAGGCACTGGAGTGGCAGGCGTGAGACAGGTTTAAAAGGCTACTTGTGTGGGTGGCACAATGAGTGCTGCAGGCCCACTAGTATCATTTGAAGTACAGGCCCTTGATATCTAGTATACCACTTTACAAGGGGCTTACCAGTGCCAATCAGGTATACACCAATGTAATCATGTTTAAGGGAGAAGCACATGCACTTCAGCACTGGTTAGCAGTGGTAAAGTGCTCAGAGTCCTAAGGCCACCAAAAAGAATCAGCAAAAATGGGAGGCAAAAGGCAAAATGTTGAGGGAAAGACCACCCTAAGGATGGCAGGTCCAACACATCCACTCTGCATGTCCAAACTCTGTGCATAGTGCCAGTTGGCCACTCTTGGAGGGGTGGGTGCAGACCCTGGCGACAGACTGAGCCCTCTGTCAAAACTGTCCTCCAATAGCTGAGCATTGTGTGCAGTGGATGTTTGATGTTTTCGGAAGGTTGTATGCAGGACCTTGCCAGAGTTTAGACAGAAAATCCAATTCCTGATGTGAAATAGATGCAGGGTTTTGCTGGATCCTATGACTGAGATATTATGAGTACTGTCATGGGGGGGGAGGGGGATTCTAGCTATGAGTCACACGTTTGTTGTTAACAAGGATGGTTGGCAAATGTAACAAACTGGAATAAGATGTGGAACTCTTGAACTGTTTTCTCTGGACTCTGAGCATCTGGTGTGGAGTTCTGACACCAGAGATGGATTTAGTGAACTTTGAAATCAGTTTGTATCATAACTGGACTGAGGTATGATACCTTGAACTGTGATGTTTGTTCAGCCTTTGAGCACTTTTTTGTAACACCTAGTTCTGTAAATGAACCTAATTCAGCTTGAACTTGATTTTAATTGGTGCATAATACACAATAAATGGTTATAACTACTTGAATTTACCCCACTGAACCAATTCCCTTGGTTTAAAAAAACTATAAAATGGGTAATTGTTCTGCATTTGCATTATTTGGAGACTAAGTGCAGTGAAAGTTTAAAGTTACCCGAAACACTAATGCAATAAGACATTATTTTATGTGATTTTTCCTATTACCAAGGCTCTCACTGACACCGCCTTTTAGAGAATTGCTAAAAATGTTAGGCAGTGTCTACTTTGTGGTAGCACAGATGAATAGGTTGTGCATGGCACTGAGGAGACTTTCGACACACACACACACACATATATATATCTATATGTATATATAGATATATATACATATATATTACCTGCTGGTGGTAGCCAGTAGGCAGTTATAGTTAGGACCTAATTTCCATATGAATAGCGTTTTTGTTTTGCTAATCACTTTGGTGCCATTTGACAAATCTTCGTGATGTTTTCAAAACTAGTGTGCCAGTCAATTCAGCTGCTGTCTGCAAAGTTTCTGGGTGATCCCTCAAGATTTGGGTGGATCCCTGGATTCAGACCCCAATTTTAAAAAAACACATACACCCACTCACAGACCCACAAAACCACCCACACATCCACTCACAGAACCACACAGCCACTCACACACACACTCACACATCCACTCACTCACACAACCACTTACACACCCACACAACCAATTATATACCCACTCACACACCCATACATCCACTCCCACACCCACACCCACTCACAGACTCACAAAACCACTCACACACCCACTCACAGACCCACACAGCCACTCACACAGCCACTTACACACTCACACAACCACTCCCACTCACACACCCACTCGCAGATCCACAAAACCACTCACACAGCCACACACACTTACTCACACACCCACAAGCCACTCACACACCCACATAGCAACTCACACACCCACACAGTCACTCTCACAGCCACTCACACCCCACACACAGGTAGTGATACACTACAAATTGCAATAGCATATGTTTGTGTTAAATATTTTGTTGTTTTTGTATTGAATGTGTGCAGTATAACCAGCAGACTCCTTATTTGCCCAAGGATTGACAACAGATCCGTGAAACTATAAAATTAATTTTTTAAAAAGAAAGACTTTGTGCATTGCATTTATAGAAAGACTGCGTAAGTTACATCACCTTAATTTGTTAATTTTTAGTTTTAAAATATGTAATAAGAATGAATGTGTAAATAAAATGTTTTTATAAACTTGCAAAAAGGATATTAGTAAATTGAACTCATGGGTCAAATCATAGTACAATTTATTTTTACAAAATGGATAAATTCACGACAAAAACAAAGGTTACAGGGAACTTATAGTTGGGAAATAGCATAAAAAACATAGAAATTCACTGAAAAAAACAAAGGTTACTGAGACTCAAGCATACACATGAACATCTATCTGCAACAAGCACTCAACCCACTGAACTCTCTTACTTTATCGGTCTGTTAGATGTAATTTCTAGCAGGCCACTGGTTCAGCACCACTCCTACAGTCAACGCTTCTTTACCCTAGCCTGCATCCCTGGCTCTACCTTTCCCAGGTAGGCTTCGGGGGGCGTCTTTAATTCTCTTGGTCTGCAGGCATGCAAGTAGGTGCACAATAGTCCAAAAAGGCCGAATTTTAGGTGACTCTCTTGTACTTAAGTATAACCAAGAGTTTGTTTTTTAAAACTGTTTTCAGTTATTTCATACTGGACCTTGTCTAGCATAATTCGACAACATTTGGTCGATCCATTTGGTGGACTGCCCCCTGGGGGTGACGTCTGCCCTCTTCACTTTGCACCAAATATAACACGAGCTGATGTAAGTTAGTGTGACTCAGCGTGAGTAATGCAGAACTAATGCGACTAATGTAACGTCAAATCATCTTGGATATGGCTACCATGACTCTTTCATCCTTGAGCTATCACCTTTCAAAACCTTAATTGGTGGAAGTATTTGCCCCTGGCAACAGGCTCTAAATTACATTCTGTGTGGTTTGTACTTGAAATTATTTTTGGTCAGATGTTTTTAAGGGCCCACATTTGAGCGACAGAAGTGCACTGTGCTGGACGTCACTTCCGCTGCTCAACGGTGACTGACAAGGAGGTCGCTATTGCGTCTTAACAAATGATTGTGACGTGGTGCTGTTTATCTGCTGCAGCAGATTTTATTTCTAGTGCCATAAAAGATATGCGAAGCTATTAAAAAAGCAAACTAACCAATAACATTATTTGTTTGACCAGTCTGAAGACGGAAATGTAATTCGGATATTATTGAACGTTTGGACGTTCTCTTTTATGTAATCACTGCACATTTAGGAAGTGTACTTAATGATAAACAAAATTCCATAATTTTTAATTGAGAATATGGGGATCAGAGCAACTCTGCAGTCTCTCGTTCTGTTCAGTGACACGTGATTTCTCTCTGTTGGCGTTGGCTGCTGTGTGTATAGCAAAAACAGTACACGGGTTGTGGGGACGCCCCTTGAGGCGGGAGAAATTGCAACATGTTTTCTTTGCAAATTTTTCCTATGCAAAATTTGTTCCTTGCACATATGTACATTTTTTTGTTACACGTAATTTCTGTGGAAATTTTGAGTAATGTGAAATACACTTTCCAGTCGTAGACATGAACATTTTATGAAAGGGCAAACTTCGTGGATAGATGTAACGAAAGATACTGGCGGGAGACTGTCTGGTTCAAGCAGAAAATGTCTTGCAAGCGCAGCCATGTCACTTTTGAGATTTACAGATTCCAGGAGAGATTTTCTGCTCGAACTAGTTTCCCCGGTTGAAAATTTGATCAAAAAATGTAACGATAAGGAAAGCAAAATTTACATAAAATATACCAAACTCAACAATCGGGAATTAGAGAGAGATTGTGCTCATTTTAATAAAAAATGCTAGGGCTTAAACGTGCCCAAGGATTTCTAAAAGTACAGCACTTTTTTGAAGATGCATGCCATTTTTCTTAGCGGTCACAGTTTTGGTATGCTGATGTTACACAAGCAATAAATCTATTTTTCCAAGGTCACTTAATGTTGTTATGTGGGGAGTCGAAATTAGAACTTGAGTTTTCTGTTTCCACAGTCAGCAGTCTAACCACCAAACCACATCTCTTGTATATAACCCACCAAACATCTTCAGTAGGCCGATCAGAAATTACAATTTCTGTACTTTCCGGGACCCAAATGACATAGTTCCATAAGGAACTCGGAGACACGTCCTTATAGTGATACAGTAGCTGTGCCTACATCACCAGCGCCGGGCAATGGGGATGGGAGAAAATCGCAGCAATGAACCAACATTGATGCTTTTATGAATCCCTAATTAACTGAGAGGCAGATATTTTTCAAGTCCACTTTGAGCTAGCAATGTCGACTGGAAGAAGCCAAGACTTGCTGTTGGCTCCTCTCTGTACAAGACTTAGGCTCAGGAACTATCGTATTCATTTACCACATCCATTAATAGGATGAGAGCGTCTGTTGGGGAGAACATTCTATTGACCAGATACATCCTTTTTTTTGCCCACCGATGATATTTTGTGTCACTGCCAACGTTGTCATTCTTTTATTTGCCTTGCAAAATAATATAATTTCACGGATGACCTCACAACCGCTTTCGACTGCGTCATACATAGTAAACTTTGGGTCATTTTAACTGAGATGGGGGTGGACCCCCCGCTGGTCCTGTTCCTGAGGCAGCTGAACAGCGGGACGACAGCCAAGGTCCGATATGGAACCAGGGGAGAATTCACTGTACTGTTTACGCTGGAAAGGGGGGTTAGACAGGGCTGTGTCCTGGAACCGTTCTTGTTCACTCTATACACAAATGCCTTGGAACAAGTGATGGTGGAAAAGGTGAAGGACACGCCATATATCAATAAACGCCCGGTAGCTACCCTTCTGTATGCGGACGATGCAGTGTTGATGGCCCGTACACAGTTAGGCCTACAAAAGGCACTTTCCACCTATACTGCATTCATGGACAACCTTGGCCTAAAATTGAACGCCATTAAAACTTACATAATGACATGTGGGAAGGGAAGCTCGAAATGCAGGAGCATGGTCACAGGGGGCAGCAGGGTAGAATCTACCAAGACATTTTCTTATTTAGGTATTTTATTCGACTCTAATGGATCCTGGCTTCAGGCTGTCAAAAGTAGGAGTCTACTTTTCATGAAATCGACGGCAGCTGTGGCCAATTTCGCTAAAAAACTGGGTAGAAGGCCACCAGCTCTGCTCCTACAGATCTATCAAGCTAAATGTGTGAGTATAGCTACTTATGGGGCGGGCGTGTGGGGGTTTCAAGACTCCCAATCCATTCAGAGAGTTGAAAATGTCTTTTTAAGTTTCTCCTTGCGGTCCCAGCTAGTACTTCTGTTTATAATTGCCATAGTGAGTTAGGCGTTCCATATTTTGCAGACATTATTAAAGCTCAGCCTGCTCTATTATGGCATAGGATTTGGACTTCTACCAGAACTGGTCTTAACCAAGATATCATCAAAGACAGCATGAAGTTGGACCAGGCCACTAAGATAACCTGGTTAAAATATGTAAAAAACTTCATGTACGACCTTGGGCACCCTGACTATTATAATTCCCCTGAATCCATAAACTCTGTCTCCAGGAAGGAGTTTAAAAGAATTTGTATGTCTCACCTGGAGGCAAATAGATTTATTTTAGAAGCAAATAAACCGACAGTACAACGGCATCAATTGATTTTAACTACCCACACTATACAGCCGTATATACTGTACAATTTAAGTGGGTACGATAGATATGTTTTGACCCAATTTAGATTTGGGAACTTTTACCATTTGATAAGTTTTCCCGAAATAAATAACTGGTCAAAAGAGTTATGCTGTTGTCCATGCGATAATCAGTCTTTACAATCATCATTGCACGCGGTTTTATTTTGCAAATTTTACAAAAAACAAAGAAAGAGATGGATTCTGCCAATCTTAAGGCTAGGGGGGTGGACCCAATGTCGACCGGCGTTTTTATTTCTGCAATTTTTAGACAACTAATGTTTTACTAATGCAATTGCCTGTTTTTTAAAAAAATATAGTGAGAATCAGAAAGACTATTACTATTTAAATCATGCAAGGACATGGGTTTTTGATACTCTGTGATGGACTTAATTCTGTGAGACATTGTTTTAACTGTGACTTATTTTGTTTGTCTGTGCTGTATGTTTATTATCAAGTCCTTTTTATAAGATTAACTGTTTTGTATTTGTTGTGTCTGCTTTTGTGATTTTACTTGTATAAAGTCGAATAAAGCTTGTTCTGATTCTGAATTACACGGATAAGTAGACTAAACACAAAAATGAGACATTTCACAGTACCCAGTGATGACAGGTTGTGTCAGATTTCACCATGATTCTGCTCATTGTAAGACTATTACGATTGTATGTTGGTTGTCTTCGTAATGTCCTCCATTTCTTTCTGAATTTTGCAGATGACATCACACTTGTACAATGTGCTTCTGTCCATTCACCGTTAATAAATCGTGAAGGTGGCTCACTTACAATGCAGATAGGAGAGAAGCCACCTTCATAATTTTTTTACACAACAGCAGCATCAAAGACCTCCACATGTCCACAATTTTTTTTATGGGCCCTGTACTTTGACTCACCTTTCTCAGATCTCTTAGATTATTTTATATTAATGATGTCACCTGTATTTAATATCCTATCTCACATCAAAACTCTTCATACAGCAACCTAAAAGGTCTCTGATTTCCGATTTCCTCCACCTCTCCCATTCCTAACATCCAAATCTCTCTTCTTGCCATTCAATTACGATGCAATTGATAAAAATCTTTCTACAAATTTTACTATTTGAAAGAGGGATAATATCAAGTAATCACAACATTTCATGTGCACAATGTAAGGCCACTCTGTTTCCATAGGCCTCCTGACTATTGGTGAATGAACATTGAAAGGGAACCTTTACAAGTTCATCAACATTTATCCTTCATAAAATCAACCGTCAACTTTGATGTGAATGGAATCAGATTATCTATCAATATCTGAAGTGGGAATACTAGTCTAGTAAGTATTTTCTTTAAAAAAAATACAATAACCTACAAGCTATTTACATAATTGACAAGCTACATCTCAATCTTTGAAGCATCATCTATCATCGATGGCAGATAGTTACAGTTAACCAGCAACATCTCTACCGGACAGACAAAGCCAAAAATGACTTTTTTCTAAACTCCTACCATTGGTTCTCCCAGAAACAAGGGTGGTAAACAAATCCTTACTTTATTCATATGCTAAACAGTTATTCAATAATCCCCCATCAACCCATGTATCTAACCAATAGAAATACTCCAATTTTTCATGATGAATCTGTCTACTTGCCCCTGTGGAGCCAACCAGGTTGCTCAATCTCTTAATTTTTCCAGTAGAACACATTTTGTACTCTGACTCAACTGTGAGCTCATCCACTACTTTCCAAAAATGATGTAACTCAGTTATAGGTGACTCTCAATTGGTCATGGTTTTACAGTTAATATCTTAAATCGGCAGGCCACCGTCTCCTCCTCACAATTAAGCTCTGATTCATCTTTGATAATCATAGAAAGTGCAACACTCAAAACATATGCACTGTTGTCCTCATATAGTCCTCTTCAAAGCAATCAATTTGACCAATCTTGGAAAGTGATATGCCGGTTACGCTGTCTGCAGAAATATTTCTGTAGCTTTGGAGTTCTCTGACTCATCTTAATATCCATGCATCTTTGGGGCTATTTGATTACTGTGGTAATATTGGTCTATAATCTAGCTAGCATATGATCATTTACCAGCCAACCATGCATAACATTCAAAGCAAGCCCGAATTCTGGCTGAAGAATAAAGGCTTGTTGTCGTCTTAAGGGAGTCTCTCCCTTGCTTTGTTCTGCCGGCCGACTCTAAGGGCATAGGAGCCTGTGATTCATAAAATATAGAATTAATTTCCAGAATCATCGGTGTCTGCCACTTTACCATTTTGCTTTACCATTTCTTGAATTCATCATATCTCAGATTTCTGGTAAAGATATACTGGCATTAAGTATGAGGTACTAAACAGAAAGATAAAACAGATTAAGGACTGTGCAAAAATTGGATTTTCAAAAAGTGGACGCAGATTACACACTGACTTTTTCTGAACCCATTGAGATTTTGCCAACTGACCTATGTACTAATAGGTCAGTTCACAAAATCACAATGTGGAGTGGGCAGCATTTCGCCTAACTCATCGATATACATAAGGTAGGTCTTAAATTGTGACTCACTTTGATTGGATACTATCACAGAGATGGCGGATTGCTAGGGTCAGCAGACCACTATGTCTGGGTTTCCATTTAAATAACATTAATTTTTATTAAAATGTAATCCATTTTCCTTATAGGAAACTAGTCTGAATTTAAGAAAAAACGTAGTTTAAAAAAAAAAAGTTTATTTAAGGGTTGGCAGGCGTCTGATGGACTGCTGCCCACACAATAACAAACCTTTTTCAACATTCACAAAGAGGAAAGGGTGCAAATAGGACCCTTTCCCCTCTGAAAATGGGTTACCACATCTTTTGAGAAGTCAGTAACCTATCAATGGTTTGTGACAAAAATTGGAGAGGCAAACCATTGATATATAGCATTGCAATTTACACTTTGTAAGGGATGCCCTAAAAATGCCCCTTCCAAATTGCAATTCATATTTCTAAATCCATTTTAGGATTCGGGTAGACACTTGCTGAATCGCAAAATGGGTTTAGTATATTTTAAAAAGCCATTTAGTTGTCACAAACAGTGTGATGTAGTGAATCACAGGTTTTGGGACTGCTAAATGGATCCATGCATCTTGCTTTAAGAGGCTAATATTGTAAAAAGTAAAATTTTAAAATATATGTTACAGAAGACAGCAGCATGTTTGTAGAGGATTGTTCTTCGACAAAAATCTAAGGAGGCTTGTGAACTACTTGATTCCTCAATTTCTAACAATCCCAACCATATCTACGTGAAATACAGGCCTCCGGGATTCTGTGAAAAAGAGAGAGGCATCAGTTCCATGCAATCCAAATCAAATTCAACACAAAAGCCAACCTTGGTTGACACTCTTGAAAACAGCAGAGTGCTGGTAATAGTGAACAAAAACTCCAAAACTTCGTGAAAGCAGTATATAAAGGTCAATGGGCTCCAATTTCCTGAAGAATGGTTTTCAAGATGCCACATAGGCATCTTCTTATGCTGCAATCTGTTATCCTTGCATGTGTGTGCAGGATATGCACCTATATAGTCTGGTAACCGCCTAATGGCCAAATGTAGATAAAAATTAACACCCACCATCTCAGTGCCACTGTTTCTTCAGAGAAAGTGTGCCCTACCCTTTTGCATTGAGATCATGGACCGGTGTACATCCAAGTCCTGCAATATGTGTTATAGAGCTGCTCATGCCATGAAGGAATGCGCCCACCTTGACAAACTGTTTCAGATGGCAAAAGCTTACTGCAACTCCTAGCTGGTTGTTTGTCACAAGTGACAAGCTTGGCCTTCGACTTACATATGATTCTACTCTAAGGAGTGTGCAGGCAGCATCCAATCTGCAATTTCAAAATGGATCAGTAGAACCCGGATGCTAATATGGTAACAATGGTGGGTTGAACGGGGCCACAAAGTGTGGTACTTAATTTGGGAAGAGGCAAACAGGCTCAATAGAAACAATGGGTCACTAAAACAATAATGATTGAAAGGCATTCGGAATTGGCGCCATGTCCAGCCAGGAGCAAAGGTTTCACATTCCTTCATCCACCAAAAGGTTCCAGGGTATCCTTTCAACCATCTGATGTAATGCAGAAGGTGAAGTCAAATGAGAATATGAAAGTTTTTTTACTGCAATTCAAAACACCATTCTCTTAGCATGACCACAAACCAACTGCCAAACTGGAAGCATGGAACGTCGATAGAGGGCTGCGTAAAATTAGAAAAGTTGACATTTGGCAAATTTGTGACTTTTTAAAGGCGCAAAGTATTAAGGAAGAAAAATATGTTAATCATTTAGATGGAAACACTAACCTCTAGTGGGTCCTGAACCCCATAATCACAAAAAGCCTCAGTCTTTACCAGATGCAACATCACAATATATGTTTAAAAAAAATAAAATAATACAAGCCTATTGGCTTCATCAAGGGATCATCACATCATTAGAACAGTAATAGCATGTTAGGATTGAGCATTAAAAACAATTGAAACCATAATGATACACAAATGCAACCATTATAAATATAAGCTTTATGAAGTTCATCAACAAATTGTCAATGGAGCACTTATATTCAAAATATTCACAATTATTTGCCAAAGTCTTTTTTTGCACTCTTCAGGCTGCCTAATTCAACCACAGGCCCAACCACTCGGGATCCGACCCCCCCAGAACAAAAATTCCAGCTCTCAGAGTGCTTTAAAAATTAGTAAAACTACTTCCTGGGTTACTTTTACTAGGCCCAGGAGACTTAGGGTCAGTTTAATAAACAATCCTGGGGGCTGTGGCACTTCCTGGAGCCCCCCACAACACGTTAGTAATTCGTTAGTGGTGCCCCTGCCATCGTAGAGCCACCACAAGCAACGAACCGTATGCAAGCTAGCCCATGCGGGGCCTTATGGGTCACTCCCAGGCAGGGAGCAGTGAATCTTATTGAGTGGCTACAGTCGCTCTCTGCTTTTGCAGCATCACACCGCAAATTGTTTCTTTTTCTTTCGTAAATCTCAGTTGACTATGCCCACCAGACACCTAGGTGTTGTGCCAAGTTGGAGGTAGTGCGGGAACCCCATTCCTGTTTTCTACAGCCAGCTCCCTGCCCAGCTGGCAGTTCCAGTTGCCAGCTCGAGCACTGGAATCTTCATTCTCCCTGCCCGTTGTATGCAGGCAGTTTGTCGATGCTGCACTGTGTGGCCCACTCCAGCCGGATGCTGGAATGGGGAGTCGGGGTGGCACACTCCTATTCGAGGAGGTGAGTGGCAGCACTACCACCTCTCACTCCATCACATGTGGTCTCTTTCAAGCTAGCCATTCTTGCCCTGGCTTGGCCTCCCAGGTCCATAATTGCCTCCTCTCTCTCTCCATTGTGCAAGGGGTTATAAGTGGAGGTGGAACGCTGAAGATGCCAGGCACCACTGACCAATCCTAAGGTGCCACATCATCCCTCCACCCCTGCCACAACCCTCCTACACAGCATTCTGGGATGATCAAAAATGGTGCAGTCAAGTTTCCTTTGGGAAGAGCTCCGCTGAGGGTCTCAGCTCAGCACCCTAGCTGACATCACTGCCAGATCCCACCCTACCAAACGTCTTATGTTGGGTCCTTATGTGTGTCGTTCCTTCTTTGTTCAGCGGGCTTGAACTAACCCAGCCCTAGTGCAGTGTGACAGCAAATTATCAAGTAAGGATTAACACATGTCGCTTTCCTCTCACAGAAGCTAGAAAATAAACTTGCAGAGTCCCTTCTGTGTCACGCTACCTGTGTGCAATTACCAGGCTGTGCACAACAGTAGTCTCACACATACTGTGTACAGATGTGTGTGCCTATATGTTTATGTGGAACCAGCCCAATGTCCCATATCCTAGCTGTGCTACAGTGGCTTTATTTTAAAAGGCAGACACCGACAGCAAACATTCTCAGTCCAATGTTATCTGCGGATTAGCCAAGTAACAGAATACACTTTCCAGGAGAATGAGATACATGCTTAGAGAATATTAATATATATTTCACAGACTAGCATATTACTAATCAGAGTAAGAGAATACACCTTCCCAAAATATGACCACATCACTCAGAATAAAATAATACATGTGTACTGAAATTCGTGTTCAAGCTCAGAAAAAAAGAATGGAGATGCGCATAACATGAAGGTAACATCTGGGCCCTGATTCCGAATGAAGTGGCTATTTCTCACACCTGATAAAGAACGATACCATGGGTTTCATTATTTATTGGGGGCAATAAATAACACCTATCATGAGTTTTTGGGGAATAACATGCAGATTTTGGTATTTACCACATCAAAATCTGCATGGTACAGTAAATACTGTACACTTTTCCCTGGTTAAATTCCGGCAGGTTTGACAAACCAAATTTTAATTAAGGGTGAGATTTTTAATGTGAATGTAGCAAATACCACCCAATTCAGAAATCCGATCGCTGTGCAAACCCAGGTTTAAGCAGGGGGCGGAAAATTCTGACCAACATGTAACCAGGGCCTTAGACTAACAACATATGCCATCATGCAACACCTGAGTAATACTCATAATTACAAGTACATCTTCTGAGTGTGTGACAGCAGTATCCAGAGTAACAGAATACATCTATACAGAATACCCAATTAATACTCTGAGTAACAGAATACACTTGGACATAATATGATGCTCAGAGTCAGTCAATAACTCTTCTTATACCAGAATAATTTTCAGGGTACGTGAAAACACCTGCACAAAATAGTATTAACTCTCCGAGTGAATAGATATACCTAACCTACGTAGAAAATCAAAAGTTTACAAGATTAATAGAGCACGCTTACACAGCAGAGTACTACCCAGAGTAACAGAATACACCACCATCAAACACAGATGTAAGACTCAAAGGGGCATATTCTCAAGCCCCTATCGCCACGGGAACGTCACTTTTTTTGACATTCCTATGGCGATAGGGCCACTGCCCTATTCTTAAGGCAGCGTTAAGTGGCTTAACGCTGCCTTGAGAATAGGGCCCCTTTCACGCTAAACTTAGCGTGAAAGGGGCGTGCAGTGGGTGCTGCGGTGGGCGTACCACCGCAACACTCATTGAATTCGACGCTGCCACCGATTATCAAGGGCGGCGATAATAGGTGGCAGCGTCGAACTTAAGACCAGAAAAATCCTGGTCTTAGTGGTGATGAAACGAGGAGAAATGCTTAATTTCTCCTCGTTTTGCTATTTCCATGTGTGCTGCCTTGTGCAGCACACATGGAAATAGCAAAATGCCATGGTTTGTTTATGTACAGGAAGGTGTCCCTTCCTGTATAAAAACAAACCTTTAAAACAAAATGCCGTTTTGTAACTTACATGTGTGCTGCATGAAGCAGCACACATGTAAGTTACTAAACGGCATTTTAGGTTTGTTTATGTTCAGGAAGGGACACCTTCCTGTGCATAAACAAACCTCCCTGCTCGCAGACACCCTTGAACTCTGGTGCAAGGGTGCCAGCATTGGCGTTAAGTCGTGAGACTTAGCGCCGTCGCAGGGGGAAACGCCAGGCTGCACCACATTCTTGAGAATAGGGTGCAGCCTGGCGTTTCCGAAGTAGCGGTGAGAGGCGTTAAGCCATGGAGGCTAACGCCTCTCACCGCCACTTCCTCGTGAATATGCCCCAAAGTAACCGAATTCACATGCAGAGAAAACCATTTAAAAGCTCAGATTAACAGGATACCTTTTAACAGGCTACGCAAGTAACCTCAGAGTGATAGATGACTCCAACACTTTATTAGCATGAAGGGTGTCTAAAGGCATACACCTTTATAAAATAAAATATTAATTATGATTGTTACAGAATACACCAGCATACAATAAGAAGGTAACAAACAAATATCAGGGTAACACAATAATGTTCAGGCTGCCAAGATAAGCTTGACTGATGCACAAAGTAAATTGATGTGCATGTTCATACTACAAGTGCAATGTACAGAGTGGAAAATACAATACATTGAACCATAACACTGGAGTCCCAGAAGCCTCACTGACCCACTGAACCCTGATTATTGCTGTATTTTATCATTCAAACAACAGTCTTGGGGCTCATTTCCTTTCTTGCACTAGTGCCCATGAAACACCAGCTACACTACTGGTAATTTCAGGAGCAGAAATACTGCATCAATATTTCCACCCTACTTGAAAGAGGGCCCTAGAGTAACAGATACCCCTCTATGTTGTATCAGTGTAACATCAATATTTCCACCCTACTTGAAAGAGGGCTCTAGAGTAACAGATACCCCTCTATGCTGTATCAGTGTAACACTCTGAGTAAAGGAACTCCCCTTCAAAGAATGCTATCACAACACTAATAGCAGTGCTTAATTTGTGCCGGTGGTTTGTGGTGTGGGCCACCAGCACTCATTTTTAGGGATCAGTACTTATTTTTCCTCATCTGACATTTCCCCGAGAGCAAGAGGGAAAAACGCCCAAACTAAATAAGAAGGAAGAAAGAGATGGAGAAACATTACAAAGGAAGAAAACAGGAACCTGCAAGAGTGAGGTAAAGGGGCAGAGAGTGTCTGGTAGTCGAGTAAAGAAGCATGAGGTGGATTGAAGACTACGCAGCTTTGGTATTGGGCGCGCTCACATGTAATAGCGACGGCTGAGAGCCGGCTGTTATCGATTGTACCGGGACAGAATAGGAGGATTACACAAGGTGACCAATACTCCTGGACAGAATAGCGAGTAATGATCAGAGTAAATTCCTCAAAAATGCATTTACTGTGCATTCATGAACGAGATTACTGAGAACAAAGGGCTAAATCCTTCCAGGAAGCCCACAGATATAATCACACACATGCAAACACTCTGCAGCAGGCAGAGGAGCTCCAGAATCATATGCCACAGAATATCTGAAGCATCAACCACATTATGACCACAGGAAGATGATTAAGGCTTAGCCTTTCTGAATGTCGCCATGAGGATATACAGAATTAAAGTGCTTGGATGCCTTGTTTGAAATATAACAGAATAAAAATCAGAACACCATTCATGTGAAATGAAATGCGCCCACATAGAATGGAACTTTGGTCAGATCAGGTAAATGCATCAACAAAATAATGCTTCAAGGAAAAAACTAAAGCATCATTAAATACTGGAACATTACTGGGAATACTAGAGTACATTCACACAGAATGATGGAGTAATGGTCTCAGTAACAAAATGAACTAACCTCAAATGAGGTTTGATGAATCCACCAACGCAGCATATGCGAGAAATGTTCTTAGGTATGGAATACACCTACTCAGAATATGAGAGTAGCAATCAATATTGCTCAGGACATGAGGACCACTAGGACAGAATATGAGAGAAATGCTCAGGATAACAGATTTTACTTTTACAACATATGTGAGTGAAACACAAAACAAGCATTGGTAATGCCAGTAGGCCTGCTTTAAAGGAATGCTGTACGGTAATGTGGAGCTTACAAGTAAATAGCATGGGAACTGATATGTATTTGTGTGGAAGCCAAGAATTGTAGAATAATATTAGTATAGGTTAAAAGGTCATGTGACAGTTGCATTGTCAAGCCAGACCTAAAAATCCATCCAAATTAATGACTGCCCTCCTCCCATCTGTGCTCCTGCCAGAGAAAACAGCATACAGTCTATCTATTGATCTAAGACAATGTAATATCATTCCAATTTAAAATTAAAGTTTAGGCAGCTGGATAAAAAAACACAAAGGCACACAACTAATGCCCAATGAAAATGTGTACTCCTGTCTCCCAAAATGTGGGCAGAGCCAAAACCCCTCTCATGTGTGCTCACAAAATTGTCTGGCGACATCTGCGCTGCCAATCTAGACCATAAAAATAAAGCTGTGCAGAATATGTTGATAACAAGCACACTCAGATTAACATAATCATCCTGCATAGAAAACCTGCTGCTGCTCTTCATACCATCATAACTACCCTTTGTATATCATCTCCCCTTTCCTTCCTCTGTCTGTGTCGAGGCACTAGAGCAATAGTTACATTTTTATTCTCACCTGCGAAGAAGAACACAAGATCACAAGGAGCTTGCTCACTATCGCAATGAACATCATTCATAGGAGACCTAGGAGCACCTTAATACATTACTCTAATTACTGATTGAAAAAAGTGATGATTGTAGGAAACTGGGTTTTTGTTGCAGTAGTCACCCCACTTTTTGCCTGGTATTTGATGCAACTTGCAACACTGGGTTCCTGCTAACCAGGTCCCTGTGCCAGTGTTCTTTCCCCAAATGAAGACAACTGGTCATTTGCTCCCCAAGTGACCAGGCCTTAAGCACCTCTGTAAGTCCCTAGTAAGTGGTACCTCTGGTACCTATGACATAGGTACTAACAAGGGTCCCTAAGAGCTGCAGTATATCTTGTGCCACTCTAAGGGACCCAGCTCCAAACTCATTCAGACTACCACTGCAGACTGCGTGACAAGGTATTCCAAAAAGTGAAAACACGACATGGCACACACTTGTGTTCCATGTTCCATAGCACTGCATGTAATGTTTCTAAGTCACCCCTACATCAGGCCTTACAGCCCTAAGGCAGGATGCATTATATTACATGTGAGGATATATCTGCAAGAGCAGATATGCCCCTGTGCTGGCCAGTTCAATTACTGACAGTACAAGTGAACAGGGAAGTCATCTTAAGATATTTACTGGGCACTGGTCAAAACGAGTTTCCCAAAGAAGCAAAACCCGATACACCTATCTGCCACCTACGGGGACTACCAGCACAGCAGCTGCCCAGGAAGAAGTAGCAGTGCTTCTACAGGTCAGATCCGTCCTCCCTCCAAGTGTGGGGATTCCAGGACTGAATGGAGATGCACAACACCAATACCTGTGTACCAGACCCCTTGCAGCAGCCAAGGCTTGTTGAGTCCAGTCCAGACACCAATACCAAGGAAGACCAGCCTGCACATCGAGGGACTTCAGGGACAATGAGACCCACATTGAGAGTGGCCCAGCTGTCCTGTTTGCCCCTCTGCAGCAGCACCAAAGACAAAGAGTGTGTCTGCAACTGCAGCCACCCGATACCTCAAAGCACCTATGCACCCGTGCTCCAGAACCCGAGTCCAAGGGAGGTGATGGTGCCAACGGGGTCCCCAGACCCACAAGAACTAAGCCCATCCTTGGGTTTGCCCAGCCTGGACTTCCAGTTGCCGCCTCCAACCTCTTTCTGCAGGCCCCCTCCAACCACAAGAAATTCCAGCACTGGATCCGACACCAAAAGACACCACTGCACCCGAGCCCCACAGCCGGAGGAGAAGTGGACAAAAGGTGTCCCCATGTGCCCATGCATCTCAAGGGTCAAGCCGCCCCTATGAGTTCTCCTGGACTGGTCTCCCAGTCTGTGCTTGCAGCCTCTTTGTAACCAGACTTTTCTCCATTAAAGTGAATGGGACGCCCAACGCTAAGACACATCTCTGCACCTGGTCGCTCCAGAGCCCGCCGAAGTGACCTGTTGTTGGCCTTGTACATTGCCCCATACTCACCGTAAGTCCAGAAGAACAGTCCCATAAGTCGCTGTTAAGTGCCCAAATGCAGTACATGTTTTTCCCCCATAGAATAATATTATAACACCCAAAAGGTGCACTGTGTCAACTTTTGAAAACTGTAATAATTCGGAACTCAAAAAGTACTTACCTGATTCCGATGATGTTGATACCCAAATTCATATGAAAGTATGTGTTATTTTTATAAATTGGTGTTGGATTTCTTTATTTAGTGTGTGTCTCATTTGCTGCCTTTGTGTGTGCAATAAATGCTTAGCACTACCCTCTGATATGCCTAACTGCTCGCCCACACTACTACAAAAGAGAGCATTTGGGGTGTCATGTGTGCCTCTGTAATTCCTTTGGGTTTTTGCACAGTGTACCTCTTTTTGGTCCACTATATAAAGAGCCAGTTTCCTACAATGATATCACAGCAAAAATCATCCTGGTGAATCTAAAAGGTCTCTCTTTTTGGCTTTAGCAGCCTATTTAAAAGGTGAGCCTGTTCTTCTAGGATCATTGAAGTTGTTAGGTCATCATGGTTCAGTGGGACTTTATGTTTAACAACACCTCCATATAGAAGCATGGTGGCTCAATTCGGAACATAGAGATTCACTGATTTTAGAACTTCCCTGCTTTGGCATTCAAGCATTCATCACTTTAAATAAATAAGTAATCAAACACATTAATAAATATACACCAACGTTTCATTGAAAATTATGAGATGGCTGAGCAACCACAGGCACACCCACCGAAATACATTTCACCACAAAATTCCTAATCATTATTAGGGCTACTTAATTATTTCTATTATTTATGTATTTTCTTTATAGTCCCCTTACATAACAACAGTTACAATACATAAGTACTTAATTTTTTTTACATTAAAACATATTGAGGATGTTAAAGTAAAAGTTGTATACAACTAAAAGGCAGATAATAAGCTATATACTCTCCATAAAGCCAGATAAAAAAATGAAAGAGGAGAGCATCCAGACGTATAGTCACTAAGAGTGAGTGCAAGTTGCCTATTGCCAAGAAGCCACTGCCATACCTGTCTAGTAACATCATCATCTCCCATTGACAGGGACGTGGAGATCTTAGACGCATAAGAGGTTACAGGCTCATCCATTACTTGCTTTCTCCTTTAAAAACGTTATTTGTGAGAAATAAACTAAGTTCTCGGATGCTGTAAGGTGGTTTAAATTTAAAAAAGAGATTCAGTAAATTTAGAAGCACTCATACTTCCAACATGGCCACCATTTAAGACATGTTAGCATGCAGGAAGGTGGTCTAGATTGTGAAGCCAACGTAGCTTATAACATGGCAGCTTCATGATGAGCCAGAACGACAAGATCACAAGATCCACAGCAGGGGACAACTTTCACTTATTTCGTAGGCAAAGTTTACCCCCTGCAGCATCAGCAAAAGTAGGTAGGTGGCTCTGGGCACAAACACTGGAAGGCCTGCATCTCTTTGCCTGGCCAGCCTCCAGGCCCTTTTTGCATTGGTTTCACTCTCCATCCTCCCCGTGTGGTGTGGTCACAGCGTCCTGGCACCATTATGGGCCATCATAGAGTTCTATATTCCTGAGTCCACAGTCAACAGCTGCAGGGGGCTAGGAAGGATGTAGGATGACCACCTCCTAGGGACAATGCTTCTAGCCATCTGCCTGCCATGGCCTGCGCACAGCAATCAGGTGGTCTTCGGATATCTCTTAAGACGTGTTAAGGTTAGGATGGGATTTTATGATGTCTATTTTTGATTTAAAATTGTTTATTGATTTGACATCTCTGATGAATTAGGCAACTATAGACATCCTTATCATGTTCATATGGGATCGGGAAAACAGCCTTAATTAAACAAGAGAACACATGCAGCCATCTAAGACAAACAAATACACATAACTAAGATTTTTAGAAAGAGGATCTCCGCCTTTTACATTGACATCCACCATTCCACAGAATTTATGAAGGTCATTGCATGAACACCATCCTTTGCACTAACCACTGGACACCAGTAAAATGTTTGGTAACAGAAATAGAGATGCAGAAGTCCACTCATCATGTTGCTAGATTTGTATCCCCGATAGGAATGTAATACATAAAGTCACTCGAGTACTTTGTGAGCCTGGGGTACCTGTGCTTTTGACTGTCTGTCCTTTTTGGGGCAGTGTTGAGGAAAGAAATGATGATAATGACTGTCCCATATCCTTTTGCCTCTCTCATCAGCAGGGATCTCCGCCTTACTGATCTAGACATTTTAAATAAAACCCTCCCTGTTACTGACATAGTTGATATGTCTCTTCCTTGCCCTGCACTGCTTCCAAAGTAGGATGAAGTACAGGAATACTAATACTTGTATGCCTCCATTAGTACTTAAGTAACCTATCCATATGTAGATGCTGTTTTTTCGTTGAACGAGAGCTACATTAAAAAGCCTATCCCACTGCAAGCACACTGCTTCTTTCCTATCCCTAAAGGTGAGTGAGACATTTGCTTATTGTAAGGAAATGCCTCTCTTTCTCTTTGCATGATCACCCCCACAATTTTGCACTGATGCTGTTGGTTTTTCGACTCTGAGAGTGCACTGAGGCCTTGTTGGACTTGGCCCTTTTTGCAGGGTTATCCCCAAACTTTTTGCTTCTTCCTCCTATTTTTTCCTGACCTGTTGTTGTTTGTTTTAGGACTCTGGGTACTTTACCACTGCTAATCAGAGCTAAAGTGCTTATGCTCTCTGTGTAAATTGTGAACATGATTTGTTATCAATGATTGGCATATTTGATGTACTGGTAAGCCCCTAGTAAAGTGTACAGAGTGTGCCTGGGCTGGTAAATCAAATGCTACTAGTGGGCCTGCAGCACTGATTGTGCCACCCACATGAGTAGCTCTGAAAAGGTAACTCAGACCTGCCACTGCAGTACCTGTGCATAGTTTGTTAACTGCCATGTCGACCTGGCAAGTGCACCCATTTGCCAGGCCCTAACCTTCCCTTTTCTTACATGTTAGTCATCCCTAAGGTAGGCCCAAGGTACCGCTGTGGGCAGGGTGCAGTGTATGTGAAAGGTAGCACATGCCCTGATGTGTGTGGCATGTCCTGATAGTGAAATTCGGCCAATTTCGTATTTTCACTATTGTAAGGCTATCTGTTCCCATAGGATAGAATGGGGAGTTTGATTATAAAATCTTATAAGCATAACTGCCCCAGGAAACCAGATAGGAAAATAAAGTTTAGTATGCCTGAACTCAGAATGTTAAAATGCATCTTTTAGTGATGGTGATTTTTACATTCTGTGTTTGAAAATACCACTTTTAGAAAGTAGGTATTTTCTTGCTTAGCCATCCATTGTGTCTCTGCTAGGATGTGTATTGACTGTCTGGCTTTGGAGTGACAGGGGCTGGGGATGTGCAGTGGCTCCAGAGAGTCTGGATGAGTCAGTGCTAGGCTGAATAGGCCTGGTCTGCATTTGGAGTTGTAGGAGGAGTAGCACCTGCACCTGTATAGGGCTATGCCTGCCTTCCACAATGATGGCTCCGCCCCCTGTGGTGTGTCTGGAGCCAGGGCTCACACTGACAATGAACATACAACTTAGCACATTTCTTCAGATCACTAATGTGCTAGATCCTACGCAATTCGGCTTTCGTGCTGAACACAGCACAGAGCTTGCCTTGATCAAAGCTGCGGAGGAGGTCCGAGAGGCAATGGACCAAGGAGGCGCAGCAATTCTGATTATGCTGGATTTGTCTGCAGCCTTCGATACGGTCCATCATGAAGTTCTGATGGACCGGTTATTGGCTGCAGGGGTTCAGGGCACAGCCTGGAACCTTTTGAAATCTTTCCTGGCTGACAGAATTCAGACGTTGGACTTGGGTAGGCATAGGTCAAAGCCGTTCTCCCTTCCTTGCGGGGTCCTGCAGGGCTCTTCCCTTAGTCCCACGCTTTTTAATATCTATGTGGGCCCACTGGCAGCACTGATAAGATCCTATGGGCTCCAGTTAGCATCTTATGCGGACAACACACAAATTGTGTTGTCCCTACAGCGAGGCAAGGAACTGGAAACTGGCCTAAAATGCTGTGAATGCATGAAAGCTATTGCCGGCTGGATGTCCTCAAATTGCCTAAAACTAAACGCAGGCAAGACGGAGGTCATCATTTTCGGCAACAACCCTAATATCTGGACCCCTGATTGGTGGCCTGAAGAAATGGGAATGCCCCCGGCCCCTACTAGGAAAGCCAAGAACTTAGGGGTGATTATGGATAATAAACTTACATTTGGGGAACAGGTTAGCGGAGTTGTTTCAACAAGCTTTTATCTCCTCAGAGTTTTGAGGAAAATAAAATTCTTTTTACCTGAGGATAGTTTTAGGACGGCAGTCACAGCGCTCATTTTGTCTCGGCTGGACTATTGTAATAGTCTGTATCTGAACATTCCCAAGAAACATCTAAACAGACTCCAGCTGATGCAAAATGCGGCAGCCAGGTTGGTAACCGGCACACCTAGGTTTGTCTCTGTTAGGAAGAAACTTAGGCAGCTCCACTGGCTCCCAGTGAAACAGTGTGCACAATTCAAAGTACTTTGCATGGTCTTTAAATCTCTGACAGGCATGGGCCCTGAATATCTGAGGAAACGCCTTCAATGGTATGTTCCTGGGAGAACATTGCAATCCGCGGAGGCAAAGCAAGTGGCCGTCCCACGAGTTAAAAAAGCCAATTGGGGTGGCATAAGTTTCATCGCCTGTGCTGCTAAAGCCTGGAACAACCTACCATTACATCTCAGGAATGATACCGAGCTCCTCTCCTTTAGGAGGGGGCTGAAAACTTGGCTGTTTTCCGAATAGCCATTTTGTTTTTTGGTAACCAGTTAGGCACGGCTCAGCGCCAGGACACCTTGGGTAGAAGTGCGCTTTAAAAGCTTATTAACATAACATAACAATGGAGGTTGTTGTGCACTTGCAAAGTGCCCCCCAGAACTGGTTTCGACTGGGCTCAGAGCCCTGGGCTAGGAGAGAACAAAGAAATTTACTGTATAAAAAGAGGGACCCAGACCCCAGACTTTTAGATCATCCCTGGAATTCAAGAGGACCCTTTGCCAAGGAGAAGAGCTGGAGAGACTGAGGAGAAGTACTGCCCCTTTGCTGTGTGCTGTGTGGGGTTGGCCTGCAGTTGCTGTTTCTGCTAAGGAAAGGAGAAGGACTTTGCTGTGTGCTGTGTCCCCTGCTTGAAGGAGATCTCCAAGGGCCTGTGAGTGCTGCCCTCCTGTTCTGAAGTCTCAGGGACACAAAGACTTCACCCCCAGCTCCCCTGAACTCTGCTGCTGTGAGTTCTGACCTGCCAGGAGCTGCCTGTGCCAGTATTTGACCTCTGGAGGTTGGGAGCTGGAAGAGAGAAGGAACTTGAAGAGGTACAAAAAAGACGCATCGCTTTTCTTGCGGCTGTTTTCCTAACGCATCTCCACAGCGCAAGAAGAATTTCCACGCATCGCTGTGACGCTACGAAAACCGATGCAGCGCCTGTCGCCGCTGCAAGAATCGACGCATCGAGGGGTTTCAGCTGAAGAAAACCGACGCAGTGCTACTCGCCGCCCGCCGCATTGATTACCGACGCATCCCGGATTTCCACACATCGCACCTGTGAGACAAGTTTTCCCGACGCATCACCTGCGGACCGGAACCGTCACAAAGAATCGACGCATCACTTCCCCCTACAGACCGAATTTGACTCATCACTTCTCCTGCGTGCAGCAGAACTGTCGCATCGCCTCCCAAAGGTCTCAGGAACTGACGCATCTCTTTGTTTTCGACGCTTCTTCACTCTGCGGCTGTTTGGCCTTGTGAATTTTGATGCAACTTCAGGTAGTTAGTGTAAAAGTCACGCACCCATAGTTTTCTATGGTACAAGTTCTTGAAACCTTTTGAAAGTCATATTTTTAACTGTGCATGTTGGATTTTTGTCGTTTTGGACTTATTAAGTTTAGATAAAGATATTTTATTTTTCTAAACTGGTGTGGTGTCCATTTGTGGTGTTTTCACTATGTTACTGTGAGTGTTGGCACAAATACTTTACACATTGCCTTTGAGATAAGCCTGTCTGCTCGTGCCAAGCTACCAAGGGGGTGAGCAGGGGTTAGCTAAAGTGTGTATCCCCCTTACCCTGACTAGAAGCAAGGGTCCCTATTTGGACAAAGGAACCTATCGCTGCCAACTAGAGACCCCCATTTCCAACAGGCCTGCTAACCAGAACTTTTGTGCCAGTGTTATAACCTACTACAAAAGATATGTGGAATTGGCTATCCCCTATTGACATAAACTGACTTCCTTATAAGTCCCTAGTATGTGGTACCAAGGGCATGTTAATACAAGTGTCCACCCAGGGCTAAAGCACTGGGTGTGCCATCCAAAGTGTGACCAAGTACAAAATTGCTCCCAGCCTGCCACTGCAGCCTGAAGGAGCAGTTTTAAAACTGCTAGTTCGACTTTGTCATTTAAAACAATGGCAAAGCCCCCATTTCCCTTAACAATATATGTAAGTTTCCTCTAAGGAGGGCATACCAAGCCCTAAAGCAGGGAACTGTATATTATTAAGTAGGACATATATTTTTAATATGCCCTAACAGCAAAACTCCCACATTTTCGTTTTTGCTGTGGAAAAGCTATTAGCCCCATTGGCTGACACAGAGTTACCAGCTGAATCCTCACCTCAGCTAACTCCCCTTTGTTCAAGAAGACAGGCTGGGGGCAAGAACAGAGAGGGAATGCCAGTGCCCAAACCGGTTTTCCCATAGGGGTGTAGCCCACAGGTAGCCACATCTCTAGGGTGGGCTACCAAGCTTCTCGCATCCAAGGAGGGGTTCAGACATCTTGGAAGTGGACAGAAAAGCGCACTCTGTGATTGTTAGATGTGACACATAGCCGGAAGTCATCACAGGGCAGGAGGGATCCTGGTGGCCCATTGGCTAGTGACTGCATCATCCCCACCGGCAGCTGGACTGCACCTGCCGCACCTTGGGCTAGCGAAGAGAGGACTGAGCCTGAGGCTCCTGGATGAGGAAAAGTACCTCCACAGCTCAAGACCAAAGAAGTGACTCCAAGGGTCAGTCGGCTGACCCCCCCGGAACCAGCACCAGGGCCATCAAAGCGGAAGTAGCCCAACTCAGCAAGCCAGTAGCCACCTCTGGAGAATCGCCACTGGGTGCCCCAAGAGACCGACCCTCAATGGTCAAAAGTTGCACCTGAGTCTGCCAGACCCGGAAGTGTCGTCTGAGCCCAGATTGGTTGCCCAGGAGGGACGCTAACCTCCATCAAAGCATACAGCTGGACCTGCTGTGACTGGAGACTGGTAGCCCAGCAGCAGCTGGCCTTCTACTGGCTCAAAGAGGACTTTGAGGAACCTCGACCTCTGTGGCCAAAGTCGTCCCTCTTGACCCACGGACTGAGGTGTAACCACAAGGACCATCGACAGCACAGCACCCAGAAAAGCCTTGAGCATCCTCCATATGCTGCATCCGCAGCATCAGGACCACTCTATATTAAAGTCTATGGTGTTTGTAATGTAAGATTCAGAACTGGGCTGGAGAACGCTTTGGTGACCAGGTAACTGTCCAAATACTTCTTATTGCCCCAACCCCGCCCCCCCCCCCGCCCCAACCGTCTCATTGCCGGAATAGGTCATCCTAGTCAGGCAGGAGTAACCAAACACAACTCTTTCAAACTTTTCACAAGTTTCCAAACTTTATTGCTACCAATGCTTGTTTGCAGTTGTGACTAAAAGTGATAAGGTTTATGTTTCCTTTAAAAATCTATATCTCTGGAACCCTTTGGTGGATTTTGTTCATCTTGGACTCAAAAAATTAATTAAAATATAATCTTTGTTTACAAATTGGAGTCAGAGTTCTTTCATATTGTGTGATTTCTTTGCACTTGTTCCTTTGTTTAATCCTTGCTGCTCAAAGCCATAGCTACTACCGGGTTGAGCTAAAGGTTTTGAAAATGAACCTGACTGGAACCAAGACAGTTTTTGTGAGTGAATTATACTGTAAGGTCGCATATCCATACCATATAATACACCCACATCCTCACACTTATAAAAAAAAAAACTTTGGGGCTGATTAAGATCTTGGCGGACGGGTTACTAGGTCACAGTGGTGATGGATATCCCGTCTGCAGAAATATAAATCCCATAGGATATAATGGGATTTATATTTCGGTGGACGGGATATCCGTCACCATAGTAACGGCGTAACCCATCCGCCAAGATCAAATTCAGGCCCTATAATTCTAATGACAAATGCTCTATTCTACTCCACTACTGCATTTTCAAGAGCTTTCACTGCTCAGATCCACATAGTGGCAAATGGGATTCAACAAAAACATTTATGCATAGGTGCCCACCAATGAAGGCACTGCAATGTTGAAACACCCAATGTTCCAGACTGACAGACAGGGTCCACCCTTCTATTTTTAGGTGTAAGTTTATTTATTCCATTTTCAGCTAAGCATACCATTAACTGGCCAGCAAGGAGCTGTTGCATCAATAAAAGCAAACATTGAATTTCATACCTCCCCATTTTCCCCATTTCTCCCCACGGTCAAGGAAAAATGAGAATTGCAGGCATGCCCAGGAGTCACGGAGTTGGTATGCCTTGAACTCTAATCTGTGCCAAACTACTCTTTTATTTTTAGACAGCCATTTCTGCTTGCTTCACTTGTGGTAATGAAAGTGCTCTAACTGTGCTTCCCTTGGGTGATTTTATATTTTGGGCAGGTGTTTTATCCTCCTCAGAAGCTGTGAAATTTCGATTTTCAATGGATGAATTGCCTCTTAAATCAAAATAAACCACATGCAACTCATTCAGGAGGTCATATCAGAAAGGTTGTTTCTTCATGAGGCATTAAAATTCACGTTACAGAAGTATGCATGCGTCCTCGACAGACTAGTATACACCTTGGGCCTGATTCACAGAGGTAAACTTAGACGTTTGGTCTAAGAAGGGATCGCCCTGAATGCAGACGTAAAGCTGGTACTCCTAAATGCCCTCTGGAAATTCCCCAAGTCATAAACTTAGATGTTTGGGCCCTTTGTGTTTACATTAACAAGGTTTCTGGTTAAAAAAATGGAAACACATAAAGTCACGCGCCTATGTAAACTAAACTGCATATAGGTGAACTAGCAAAAGAACAGCAAAATCTGTGACCTCAATAAGGCACTCTAATTCCTTGTACACAATAGGTAGAGAGAAAATATAGAGCACACCTGTGCATTTTCTACTTTCTATGGCAAGGAAATTACTTCAGAGGGTGTTATACACCTTATTGCTAGCACACCTGCGCAACCCTACCCCGAACCATAAGTTTAAATGGGTGCAGGAACTGGGCAAAGAGATCACAACTAAACAATTGGAAACGATCACAAGTATGGTCAAACAGATCTCTTGCAATTGGAGGCTTGGATTCACACAATTCAGCTATGTACATTGGACGTACCTAACACCTCATCGCTTATACCAGATGTAACGGGGGTACCTAGGGTTGTCCACGTTGCCGACAAGGTGACGCAGGCTTTTATTCTATGGTATTGTGGAACCCTACAACACACATGGGCGATGGTCCTGGAAACTTTATCTGAAATAATACATTGCACAATCCCCTGCACACTTGAACTATGCCTCCTGAGACTCATGCCAAGAGCCAAAAAAGGCAAAATGCTATGTAAATGTATAGACTTGGCCCTGGTGTTATTTAAGCGCCGTATTGCCATGTCCTGGGAGGCAAACTCAGCTCCAGAAGTAAGATTGTGGATACATGATCTATGGACATGGGCAAAGGTGTAAGCTGCTGCTATTACACAGCGCAGTCTACAAGCTGGACGCGGGCCCATAGCATTGATTTGAGATGTATACATTACAAAGGTAGAAGCCAAAAACAACATCAAACCCCCTTAACTGTGCAACCAGTCGGCAGATGTATGCAGGCTGCACATCTGCATAGGCTGGGAGCCAGGACCATTGACCAAGACTACTAGGCACATGGGCTGTAGTAGTGAGGCTGTAGTAGAGAGCTCTCATTGGCCCCCGACACTGGCTTGCACTGAGGTGCTTCTGTCCAATGGGGATTCCTACTGCTGTCCCAGTTATATCACATCTGGGGAAGAAAACATCCGAGAGGAGAGTTTGCATTGGCTCTGTTGACCTGTTTGTGAGTCGGCAGGGCGGGATCGAAGTTCATTTCTGTGACTGCGACAAAGAGTGAAGCAATGGTTACATGACGGATATTGTTAAAACCTAATAAGGAAATGTAATGGGAAAAAAAGGAAACTCTTCAAAGCCAGGCGGGACTTCCCTGCAGCAGCTGTTGCTGATTGGAGCAAAGAGACCAATGGCTCTGCCGCGTGTCAAGACTTGCATATTCCAGTTGACCCTGGCTTCTAGGAGAGACAGGCAAATCGTATGAAATATGATGAGGGCGCATGAAAATTAATACCAAAAAATTGACGAGGCCTAAGGGGAATTTGTGGCTGCCTTATACAGAAATTGATGTATTTTTTCACTTGGCAGTGCGTGGCTTGTGTAGACCCAAATAATCTACGTGTCTCTGTAGCCATTTTACGGCTGAAATCATTAATTTGAACAACATATGTGACAAACGTCGTTGTCGTGCTTATAAACTGCTAATATTATACATGAGTGTGAGGGGGTGTACTCTTCTACCCTTTCCCTGCTTCATTCAAAACCTCTTGTTTGAAACAGCATACATAGGCACCCAAGTTACACAACTGTCTGACCAAATGTACCTGGTTCTGGGTCACAGAATTCAGTCACAGCCAAGTTGTGCGTTAAGCCTTGGAAGGCAGGGATTGTGCCCATTGCACAGTTAATCACTACCAGGGAGGATTATACAAAGTGATCCCTTCCTGTCCGGACATTTGTGAAAATAGTCCGTGTGGACAGTTTTCCTGTTTCATCCACTCCTAGACTCCCAGCCTGCCATCTCCGCACAGAAATGTCACGTGAATCCAGGTGGAGAGGCACAATTGTCTTGTGCCCCAGTGGGACAGGGTCACTTAAGCCCCTCTCCCAAGTGTGGATGCTGCACTAAAAGAAGCATTTGAGCATTTAATCCCTTTTCAATTGAAAGGGCATTCAGCTTTCTGTGGCTCATTCCCCATAACGGGGAGAGCTTGGACCCTTAAGCTTCAGCTAATGGCATTTTGGGAGCATTCATTTTATACTAGTTTCCCCACAGCAACTGCTCACAATCTGCAAGTAAATAATAGTCTCTTTATCCTGAGTTTTGCAGTATTTTCTTGTTTTACTGTTATATCATATCTGTTATTGGTATTTGTGTGGCCACAATATTTTCAGCTGGCCCCATCAGTGCTTAATTTGAGCACGTGAGTGCAGGTGGCGCCCACAGACCCTCGTTTTTAAGGACCGGTACTTACATGTCCTCGTCAGACTTTAGCCCAGAGCCAGTGAGTGAAAAACACAAGAAGAGCAAAAGAGTAGGAAACACAATTACAAAGAGAGAACGCTGGGATGAAAAAGAACCTGCAAGAGTGAAATTAAAGTGCAGGGTGTACATGGGGTGAAAGAAAGTGGCATGAACAGGAATAAAGACTACACACCCTTAGTGTTCAGCAATCCCGACATTAGTCAGTGATGTCTGTGGGCTTCTGAGAAAAAATGTGGCACCAACACTTTTTATTTTACAAGTCAAGCAATGGGTCCCATGCATTAATTTGAATGGACCCCTCTTCATATTCAGTTGGCCCTGATGCGCTTCATATGTACAGAACCCACCACGATGCAACTCATGTTCGAGAGCCCCACAACTGGCCCCACACACTACTCCCACCTTGACATCAGCAAGAAAATGGTGTTCATATGTAGTGTGCGTACTCCTGCTACGATCTCCTAAACATAAATTTAATGTACTGAGTAGGCATTTCAGGGGTAGGACCTGGTTTGCATGTGAATACCTCTGCACAAAGCAGGTGCCACCTATCCACCTCTCTGGTAATGATGACTGGCAGTGACTCCTACTGGTCAGTGGCATAACATAGCTCCAGGGGGGCCCCATCCGGCACTTTGCACGGACGGCAGACACTGACCCGACAGCTCCTGAGTGGGTCGGGGGGAGGGGAGGGGGGACCAACTATGTACTTTGCAGGGGGGGGCCTCAAGGTTTGTTACACCACTACTGCTGGTGGGGATGTACTATCGCTAGAAGCTGTAAAGGGGCTGTAAATTCCACTCAGGCCTAGGTCTCCTACCATAGCTTCAGTAACGAGGTTGTCAAAGTTTTCTATGAGACTGTGTAATATTTTGAAATACTGAAGCATGGTGCTGCTGTGCTCAGAGTAGGATGACCAACTGGCATGTGTGCAATTTCAGGATGGGGAGTGTAAAAATTCAGGACAAAGGGTCAAAATTCAGGACAATAATTCAGGACAGAAGGTCAAAATTCAGGACAAAAATTTGGGACAAAAAGAACGTTTTACAGACACATCAGAGGAGGTTGCGCAATATTACATAAGTAAATAGACAACCAACACAAGTACAAGTCAAAATAAGTTTATATTAGGTTGAGACAATTGTGCGCTTCATAGATTTTTGGTATGTATGCAGCTTTGAACTACTGTGCAGGTCTTTTTGTGGTATTTCATATGATCATAATCTATATGGTTACTGCACTGGGTTGTCCAGTCTGATAGTTTGTTTACAGTTCATGGTCTTGAGCAGGCATGTTTGGTGAGTGGCGAAAGATACATGGTGGGGTACACAAAGTAACACGAATGCTCGCTTTAAATTACTACATTATAACGTCATACATCAGGTGTACATAACCCCACGCACACTACATATATTATACCCCGCCCGGGAGGACTGTTGCCCTAGGTGTACTACACAAGGGGCGGATTTCATTCACATGATTTGGCAATGCCCCACATTGCAGTTTTATTGGGATAGAGTCCTAGAAAGGCTGGGGAGGGCCACGGAGTGAACTATCACGCGGGATGTTAGGACGGTGCTACTGGGCCTACTGCCAGACCCCAAAAATAAAAAATTGAGCAGACGCTTTGTAAGTCTGGGGCTGGTGCTGGCCAAGAGACGAATTGTAATTGCGTGGATGCAGCCACGGCCCCCAAAGCATTCAGACTGGCTCCGGGATATAAATGAGTGGGCGACAGCAGAGTTGGTCCGGATGCGGTTCGTAAGGAAAGACGAAAAGGCAGAGGATGATAGATTAGCCTGGATGTCCATGATAAAGGACCTGCAGGATGATCAAAGACAGTCTACCCAGCACACTAATGACAGGGTTGACACCCAAAGGGATAATTCCGGTGGAAACCCGAACAGACATACCCATACGCCCGATTAAAGAAAACATCATGTTGGAAACATTGGTAATCGCAGTGAAATAGACTTGTATCGTTTTGAAGGAAGGGAAGGGAGGGGGGGTTACTGTCTAATACTTTTCTTCTCTTCTTTTTTCTTGCTAAGCCCTATTGGCTGATGTATAATATTGCAGACATAGATGTTGGGACTGAACACTGTTATAGGATGCTGGATGATTGTTATTCACGGTCCAGCACACATTATTTTGTATATGCTGATTCAGGAAGTGCGTCTCATAACATGTATTGTGCATATTGAACATGATGTGCTCTACCTACAGTTGAAATGCTAATAAAATATATTAAAAAAAAAAAAAAAATGTTTGGTGAGAGAAGTGGTCGGGAAGATCTGCTCGGATGGACTTTGGTACTAGCATCTCACATCTGAGTGTCATTGTGAGATGCAAAGCGGCACGCATAGAATATAGATAATTGGGACCTGCAGTGCTGGACTAGAGTGTAGTTCTCCGAGGGGCCAGCTGTAGGAAACTGGGTTTCCGTTGTAGTACCCACCACCCCCCAAATTTTGCCTGGCTTTTGATGCAAGTCAGGGAAAAGGATGGGGTATCTGGCAAGCGGCAGAGGAATGGAGTGAGGCTAGGGAAGCCGAGGATTGCGATTGTTAGGCTATAGTGAGGACTGAGGAGAAAGGTGGAAGAGGGTCAAAAAATCATTGGGGGGCGAAGGATAGAGAGCAAGGTTGGTGTGGGAGTAAGGGAACAATGGTGCTTGGGATTTATAAATGGGTGAAGCTGGTCAAATTGAGAAGAGACTGGACTGGCAGATCCAAGGCATTGGGGAAATGCTGAGGAGTGACTGAGATTTATGTAGCGGGCACACAGAGAGAATATTGGTTAAATGGGCACACAGAAAAGAGAGGGACATAAAAAGAAAGAGACTTGAGGGAATGAAAGAAGATGAACAGGAAGCAAGGGCTCAGAGATGAGGAGAGCATGGAGAGAGTTGGACGCTCATAGAGACTGGAGAGAATGGGCGCCAAAACAGATTTGCTGTGTGGAAATGGATACATGGAAATGGGGAGATGACAAAGAGACTGGGGAGACAGATGGGGAGAGGGAATAAAGTGACTGGAGTATGAGAGGTGGCATCACACTGGGAGAGAATAGACTGGGAATGTGGAAAGGGAGAGAGGGGGGGATGGCCACAGTGAGAATGGAATGTGAAGAATGGAACACAGAGAGGGACAGAGGGAATGTAGAGCAGTGGAGACAGAGAGATGAGAAAGGAAAGACGGAAATGGGCAGAGCTAAAATGGGATGAGATGGAGACGGAGAGGGATCAGATTAAATTGGACTATTCATTACACGTTTACCTTATTTCTCGCGGGAAGTGAACCCCTAGCCCTGCCCAAACCCCTGTAAAATTGTCTTGTTAAATCCTATCAAGTTTAGGCAATTAATTAGCGGTCGGGTGCAGTGTCAAATGCACTATTTATCACCATGTTTACTAAAAATGTGTTGAAAGAGAACACTCATCCAGGTCCTGCCTGATATCGATTTGTGTGCCTTTCCTCTGTTTTCACCAATGATACAGGCCGAATGTGTTTTAAAATGAGCGATTTGCCCCTCATGTCCCAAAATCCTCTGTAGAAAAACCTACACATTCATGTAAAGGTCCCTTTAAAAATTATAAACAATTTTCCCCACTGCTGCTGTCCCAGTTTGCTGTGAAATGCAATGTCTGAAAGGTGGCACCGTACTACCTAAAGAACATATAGCTAAGTGAGAGAGAGACTTAAAAAAAAATTGTTATGGTGATTTGTTCCATTCCGACCCTGCTGTGAGGGGAGAGATTTGGTCACACCGACTCGGGGAGGGGCTGCTGCAGGCCTTTGATCACAGCAGGAGCACGAGCTGGCCCCTGCAGTGAGAGTCACAGAACTCTCAGGCTGCTTGCAGGGGGACAACTCGCTCTAAAGTCCGAAATTACGGACAAAAAGCGTCCGTGAAAGAATTCTTTCTCGGACAACGGTCAAGAGGCCCAAATAACGGGCGGTCCGTGAAATTTACGGACGGTTGGTCACCCTACCTCAGAGGAGTGTTTCTTTCAAATTAGCCTCTTCTCAGGTAAGTGTGTTGCTTAGTATGAATGTGTCTATGTAGCATCATATGTTATGAGTGCATTTTGAGAAAAATGAAAGGTGTTTGTTTTTTTGTCTATTTTGATTGAACGACATTCCGTCTAATGGGCGTGATGTTTTCCTTAAGAAAATGTATGCTAGCTTGGTATTTCTTACAGGAGCACAGACTTTATTAGAACATATGTGTCAAACAATGACTTTCTAACACTCATGTTCGAGGCTTCATTCCGTTAGGTGTTGTTTTGTTTCACCAGAATAATACAGATAAACTGTGGAATGGCTAAGCCAGCCAAGATGGCGGACGCAACTCGTTAGTGCTCTGGCAGCTCGCCTGACAATTGCTCTCCATCCTGACTGGTGATATGATGGAGAAGCCGCTGTAAACCATGGATGACACCCCACACTTTGCCTTCTGCTCATCAGGGCGCTGGGGCGGATCCAGGAGGCGTCTGGAGGTGGGAGGCCCGTGAGCCTCATGATAGCTGGCAACATGGCGGTGGCCGCTAGAACAGACTGCAGCTGGGAGAAGGGCGGATGGCGGTGAGTCAGTGGTTGTGGCCTCGACCACCCTGCCTGGGCATCGGGAATCACTGTTGCTGGAGAAGAGGTGGGAGCCTCGGGGGCCCTATGCTGAGAGGTCACGTTGGGCCTCCAGTGCCTGGGCTCCACGGAGGGCCGACTCAACCACCTCGGCAGTAACCAGGGCATATGGAGGGTGAAGCAGAAGCCGGAGGATCCAGGAAGGTCTGTAGTATCCTGTCTTTATTGTTATTTATCATATGCTCTACCAGTGGAATGTTCCTGTGATGATGCGTTATGGAATCTTGGAAGCTTGTCACAGAAAGTCACAGTTGACAGGGGCTGAGCAGCAGGTGGCTGCTCCTGGCGGGGCTAGTCATAATCGAGGTACGCAAGAGACTTACCAAAAGTTAAAAAGCTAGCGAGACTTGTCCTAACCCACCTACTATCTGCCATGCATTGGCGTCACCCTTGAGGAGCACAGCGAATTACTGGCAGCCTGGTCCTAGACTGTGCACAACTCCCACTCAGGGCAGAGCCTCACCCACTAGTGACTGTATCCCACCCAAGTGACTCACGCTTCAATGCAAGGGTCCCTCAGCACACTGCAGAGAGCCAATCGACGAACCCTACAAACGTCACCCCCACACACCGGGGAGGACCCTTGAGCCATGGGCAGGCTACGATCCGCCACTGTGGCCCAGCCATCGGCCACTGCAAATCCACCCTCTCCAGTTCCAGACACCCCACTGTCTGTCTCAATGTCAGACAAGCCCTGCTGCCTATAGAACATTCCCGAGTCTCCATGGAGGCCAGATTCGGCTCCCTAGCTGTAGATTTTAAATTTCTATGAGATGACCACTGCAAGCTCGCGGGTAGTGTCTCAGACAGTGAGAAGACCCTGTCTGCCTTGCAACCACTCACAAAGGACAATCAGTCAGCAATTCGGGACCTGCAAGGTCGGGTCGCACATCTCAAGAGCAGAGCAGAGGTCTTGGAGGGGTGCTCCCGTAGGAGCAATATCCGTATCTTGGGGCTCTCAGAGGGGATTGAGGGAATGGACACGCTCGTCTACCTGGAGACCTGGTTCAAAACCTTCACCCTGACATCGGACCTTACTCCCTTCTACTACCTGGAGAGTGCGCATCGAGCCCTGGTGAGGCACCCACCACCGGCTCCCCTCACTGTCCGAGGCTGGTGAAACTACTGCACTTCAAGGATCATCATGCTATACTCCACATGGCCAGACAGGCGGGCCCCCTACGGGTGGAAGACAAAAACATTAAGCTGTTTCCTGACTACACCGAGTTCTTCAGTGCTAGCGCTCCTCATTCCTGGATATCAAGCAGTGCCTCCACCAGCAGAGGCTCTAGTACTCACTGCTGTTCCCTGCCCAACTTAAGATAATATCCGGCGGCACCACCGTCTTCTTCACTGACCCTAAGGAGGCTTGGGACTGGGCCAACCAACACCAGGGAGAACCAGCAGCAGAGAGCATCAAGCCTACACTGGGACCCCGTGGGCCACGGAGCAGCCGGCGGGGTAAATAACGTGCAAGATCCCCATCTCTTATATCCTCAGCCAGCTCCCCAAACCTGGAACAAGTCATTGTGTACCGCTGGCGGACCATACAGGCTGCAGCAAACCTCTGGCCTAACTCCACTGCTACAGATGATGAGAAGAGCCCACACATCTTCTCTTCTGAAGAAGACACCCCTCAGTCTGATGACTCTAGTACTGCATTGCAGTCCCCTCAGCTGGTGACACCGCAAACAGCAGATAACCTCCTTTGACCATCTACTCCTTGACTTTCAATGCATGCAGAGCACCAAGCTGAAGAATGCTTTGCTCAGTCTGAAGACTCTCATACTGGCACAAGGTCTCCCTCTGCTGGTGACACCGCTGCTGACAGCAGTCCTTATTTGAACACTTCCACACTGACTCTCATAGCTGATTGTCTCATGCCATAACGGGTTATCTCAATGCATCCACAGCACCAAGCAAACTACTCCCATCACGGGGATTCCATTCACTGACCCACCACACTTGTATACTTCACATTGTACACCCCCTATCTTCCACTGAGGGTATCAACACGATCTCCCACTCAACACTGGCATTCTCCACAATCTGACTTTCTAAGGGCAATATCACTACACCGCGGCACATCGGCTAGCCTCATGCTACATTAGGGAACAATGAACATGCCTTGTTTGGGCATACCACTGGTTGTGGTAGGCTCCCAGTGTTGGGACACCTTGTTTTCCCAGTTGACTCAGTTACCCTTGAACACCCCCCCACTGTACCCCTGCATCACCTTGATGGCCGGGCTTTTCGTGATTCTTTTGGCATGGGCAGGGTGTCATTGTTGGATGCTGCGGCTGAGGGCTGAGACCCCTGACTTGGGGTTGCAACACCTGCACATCGCTACCCTTTCTCACTCTGAACATACACAATATGCACAAGGCCAGAAAACACTACACTCTCTATTCCTATATCAAACACCAGCGGGCACAAATTATCTTTTTGCAAGAGACCCATATCACGGCGGGAGAAATCAACTGCCTGCGCAAGCATTGGAGGGGCCTTCTCTGTGCCACTACCTATTCGATATATGCAAGGGGCGCCCTAGTCTGGGTGCAACCTGAAGATGACATGTGCATCGTGGTCGGATACTACTTGTCCTAGGTAATCTGTGTAGTGAAGCAGCGGTACCAACGAGACACAGTAGAGGAATCAGTCACACAATCCTACGCACCTTGTCACTGAAACCAACCAGTGCGCTACCCCTCTCCAAGACCTCCTCGTTCTTCCCCAGTTACACCACAACAACGCTTCCCACAGTGGACCAACCGTATTTAACACCCCAGGCACAGTGATCTTAAAAAAACTCATGAAAATCCCCTTTAGCTACTTGCCAAATGCACATCTGTTTAAATGCTTCGATCTATCTGTCGCACACTAAACCAACGTGCTGTAAGACATCATTCATTACTGTTGCTTATGTTGCAGAACACAATAAAGATATTTTTAAAAAAACAGTGGAGTAAGAAAATAAAGGGCCTCGTTTACCAAAAAATGAAGCAGCATGGCGCCGCAAGACATTTTGCTACGCCACGCTGCATCATTTTAAAAGCACAGTGATGCATTGTATTAATAACAATATGACGTATCCCTGTGCTTTCCCTTGCACTAGCGCACAATTAGCTGACATGCGCCAGCGCAGGCGACCTTGCGTCAAGTTGCAAGGGCCCCTGCGTTGCAGGGATGATTGTTTTTGTGCAGTAAGGTTGATGCCAGTTTCCTCTTTTTATGTGTGCTGCAGCATGCATAGAAAGAGGAATAAACGAGGAGAAATAAAAGTATTTCTACTCGTTGCATTCTAACCTTTACAAAACTTTGCAAATCTGGGAATGTATTAAGTTCCATGGATGTTGCGTGGGAACACCCACAGCAACACCCATTGAACGCCCCTTTCACGCAGAGTAATGCGTGAAAGGGCCCCATATTTACAAGGCCATGAAAAGACAAGCAGGGTGACTATATGTGGCCTTGTAAATATGGGCAGGCACACTGCGCCACCGGTGTGTCAAAAAAAGGCTCAATGCAGTGCTTAATTTGAGCCGGAGTTTCCGGTGCTGAGCACCGGCACTTAATTGGTTTCCGGTGCTCGGCACCGGCACCTAATTGTCAACACCACACGTAGGGCAGTCTGCCACAAGGTGGCGCTGCTCATGTAATTTAGAGATGAGCAGTATAACAGTTGTTTAGGAAAACAATATACATAAAAAATTACTAATACCTGCCTCCCCAGCCATTCCTTTAGCTTTGGGGACCTGGAATAATCTGAACTGTCGCATTTACATGCAAGAGAGATAGTTAGTAGTTGTTTTGGCAGCGATGACAGGGGCGATGGGTGTTGCAAGCTGCAGTGGCCTCCTGGTCAGAGCCCTGGCACTTAATAGTTTACAAATTAAGCACTGGCTCAATGGCCTTGTAAATGAGGCCTGAAGTTTTAAAGTATGTTACACCTAAAAGCAGGCAGTTTGGTACATTGTGACCAAGGAGGAGCATGTATGTGACTGCGGCCTGAATGACGCATGGACTGGACCCATGTAGTTCTACCCAGTCAAAAATATAACGATCTACCTGCAAAAGTATTCCAACTGTTGTTTTGAACAAGCACCGTGCATTTAAGTCGGTAATACAAGGTGCACATTAATACAGCTATAAAGCACTTGTAAGGTTTTTAGATAAATTTGGTGAAAGGTTGTAAGTAGCTGAAATGTGATTTCTCTAAGAAGGGATCCAGCACCCAGTGTCATTTGTTCCTTGAAGCTGAACTCACGTTTATCCTATTTCATTTTATTGCATTTTTTCAGTGTGATTTGTCAATGTTTGTAAATGATTTTAAGTAATATAAACAGCCCTGGAGGTCATGTCCCTGAGATCTAGGACCTCGTGAAGAAAAGGAGTTTCAGGGGATTGGTCATTTTATCATTGCTAGATGAGGCTACACCTTTTGCTGCTTGAAGCAGCAAGGGAGATAGCTAACAGCACACACTGTGCTTCTCTGACACCATGTCATAAGCTTTAAACACAATTGCTCCCAACATGAAGAAATCAAATGCACAGCACATCTTTGTACACACCAGGGCCGGGTCACACAAACCAGCACATGCAAGATGTAAGCACACGGATTCATAAAACACAACTGCACGCTAAGTATTAATATGCAAAGCAATCTAGAGAGCAAAAGTTATCTTTTAAGGGGGCAAGATGAATGCGACTAAAAACAACACCAGGACAAATAGTGAAAAGAGCATCACTTCAAGGTACACATAGGAACGGATGGCACAAACCAACAACGGAAGGGCCCAACAAACTCTGTGGCACCGAGTGCTCAAGAAATCGTTAAAGACAATTACAATCTAAATATAATCTATCCCAAGGCTTTCTGTGGGATAAAATCACTCTTCAGAGGGCACAGGATCGATGAAGCCAAAAAAGACCATCGTGCAGCTGTCAGTAAAGACCATATTATACCCACGGTAACCGTGCACATATTGTATTTGTATAGGAATAAGAAGCCAACAAGGTTACAAAATGATAGCTGAATTCAAGAAGAACCATTTTGAGTGCTGAAGCGCACTGACCTCTAACCACAGTTCAGCTCACACAGTTTACCCCCCTGCATTCAGCGTCAGACTTTGGCACTCATTGCATGTACCCCGGGGAATGGGCTGCCAAGCCTCCTCCAGGGAGTTACTGATGCCAGGGGTATAGGAACTCTGGCTAAGGAGGGAGTCCGCCCCATTAAGACTTGTACCCTTAGAGCCCACTAAGAAATTGGGAATTACTGGGGGACCTGAGACTATCACGTCTGATTCACCCAGTAATTCTTCATTTTCACCTGTTTTTCTACAGAAAATAACATTGGATCCGCAGTAAATCAGACGGCCTTGTGATTCCAATGGGACTGGTAGCAGTCACCTGCTTATTGGCAGTAAAGCCCAAGTCATCATGGATGCTCTGTGTTCAAGTGGAGATTACTGCCCTACCTTACCCCATCAATAACCAATGACGGAGCTGCTCAAGGCTGGCTCATCGGGCAATATTTTGTGCTAGTCATTGATTTTTATTTACTTCCTGCTTTATGATTTTCATGAGTGTGGACACAGCAGGCCAAGGTTTCAAATCGCCGTACAAGTCCATGGCATTCTGTTGAAGGTCCTTTGCTGTTTATAACCCATGTGTTACTTTCATTGCATTATCTGTACAAACATAAGCATAAATTCCTCATTTCAAATATGAACAGTTGAGCAACCATCATATCCTTTGTCAAAAATACTAATGTATTTTCACATTTTAACAGTTAAAAGGCCTGTCATAAAGTGGATCAAACCCAATTCCGAGTCTGGAGAGTCACTGTCACTGCCTCAATTCAGGAAGGACCTCAAGACCTGGCTCTTCAACTGAACTGTAGACCCCACCTCCCCCCAGCACCTTGAGACCCTTACGGGTGATTAGCCGCGGTCTACAAGATCCCTGGTTGACTGATTGATAGAGTCAGTGTGAATGGTAGGAAGATAACCGGCTCAGTTGGTAAGGTATTTACTAAAATGGGAGTCACAAGTTCTCTGGTGAAGTATTCAAGGTCGAGAATTAGGTGTAACAGGACATGCAAGGACTGGAGGGAGAGGTATATTGAGTTCACTTTTTTTGGGTGTAAGTGTCCAGAAAAGGATTGATGCGCCCAGAGAATTCAAGGTCTTAGGGTGCAATACATTTGTTGTGCTGTTCATACCATCCAATGTCACACACAGGTTTCATAGTGTTGGAACGATGTTAGTAAGATACAGGAACTCCAGAAGGTTTCAGCTCTACTTTATTCCAGTTGGTAAAACAAGTAGTAGTGAACGCACGCTCAGAGAACAAACGTAACAACAGGTGAACACTCGTTGCACCAACTGCCCTCATTTAACATTCCTCAAATTCCACATTCCATCCTTTAAGACCAGGACTTGCACTAAAGTACCACGCGGCACTCTACAATATGCTCTCAGATATTCACCAGAAGCACATAAATACCACAGGTAGGCCGAGACGTTTTGATGTATTGTGTTCATGGTGAAGGAGGCGGACTTGAACATGGATCATGCTTTGATGGGGAGCCAGTGAAACGAGATGATGGTACAAACAAAATGATCACTGAATAAGAAATTATGATCCCTGTGCTGCATGCCCCAAAGCATGCATTCTGCAGCATTTTGCACATTAGACTGGGAATGAAGACTCTAGCTCTTGATTGAGAGATTTTTATTCATTTTAATACAAAGGAGGTGTTGATTAAACTGTGCTCCATTCACAGTGTCTTAGATTAACCGATTTCTCAACTCTGTATCTAGAAATGACCTTCCCTTGCTTATTCCAAATCCTAACTCACGCGGAAATATGTACTGATGGGGAAATCGATCCAAAGCGTGTGTCTGGCAGTCCACAAGCATGCCCTCTGCTACACTTACAGCAAAGCCACTCAGTAGGCATGAGAATATCAAAGATCAAGACACTCTGGATTCCAGGTTCAAACAGCTCCTCCCTGGACTTCTCCCAACCACGGAAGTGATGGTACTGGAGTTGCGATGACCACCAGGTCCCATGTTACAATTCTTCATAGCCCATATAACTACTCTGGGAAAGAAAAGTCTGAACATGGCATGAAGAATCAACTCTAAATTGCCAACCTACGACATGTTGCCCTTTGTGGGACGTGGTCTGCTAGCTTTCGACTCTTGGGTGGACTGATCACATTTGTGCAAATGTGGTCAGACATGTCTGAATAGAGGGCTGTGATTAGAAACTCATTTGTGTTTCTCCAGTGTACACTTGATTGGTCATATCCAATTTATTACGGCATGCCTTTGCACACGCTAAAAAATACAATACTTGTTTCGATATAGTATACAATCCTTGTAGAAATCAAGAGTACATGTATCGTACAAATAACATCAGAGAACAGTGTGGTCGTAATTGTAATGTCTTCTTTAATCCTGAACGGTTGCCCAGCCAACACGACTTCTTCAGGGCTTCTGGCAAACTGCTAAACTGAAGGGCTCTCTGCCGGTTATACTTCCGTCCCGGCTGGTGATATATATGTAGAATCTTCTTATATGTCGTCCAGGTAATGGATGCAGTCCTAATATGGTCGAAATTCGTATGCGCTGTATTCAAATTAGATGAGTCTTCAGATGCCGTGTACGGATATTTTAGACAGCGAGTACGCTGGCCTCGCCATTCCGCGGTTCCTCAATTCACCCGGAAGCGACATATAAGAAGATTCTACATATATATCACCAGCCGAGACGGAAGTATAACCGGCAGAGAGCCCTTCAGTTTAGCAAGTTTGCCAGAAGCCCTGAAGAAGTCGTGGGGTACATCCCCAGACGAAACACGTGTTGGCTGGGCAACCGTTCAGGATTAAAGAAGACACTACAATTACGACCATACTGTTCCCTCTGATGTTATTTGTTTGATACATGAACTCTAGATTTCTACAAGGAGTATATTATATCGAAACAAGTATTGTATTTTTTAGCGTGTGCACAGGCTTGCCGTAATCATATGTTGACCTTAGGGTCTCTTTCTTGGAGGGCTTAGGGGTTCTCCCTCACCTTGATGCACCGCTTCACTTGCTTATGACAAACTTTACGCACACTTGATTGGCGCCATTTCCTACCACACCTAAGAAACCCCCCCTCTTCCGTGTCATATCCAATTTATTAGCTGGGTGATTGATGAGCTTGTAGAAATTTGTCATTATGTGATTTACAAGAAAGTCTTCGTCCGCCTTCTGGATGTTGATAAATTGGCTCCTTCGTACATTTTAGGCTGTCTCTGCACTTTTAGCCTCAATTTCATCTTCTTTATCTTGTTGCTCATAGTTATGTTGTCTGTAGGGCAACCAGGAACAGTGGATAACCGGGAAAAGGTGACTCATCAGGACATTTTTACAGGAATTTCTTTTTTAGCTTGTGAGGATTGCTGTACCTCATGAAAGAGGCACTGAGTCACAGAGTATAAGTGGAATGGCACATTCTTTTGGGGTAAAATGTCTTTAGGATTTAGATTAGTGGCAGTGGAATGGTGTTCACCATAGCACTGTGCATTTCGTCTCTGTCACAGACATGATATACAATGGTGAAATGCTTGTAATATATTATGTCCATTGGATAGTGACCTAAAGTCTGTAAGGGCAGTACACCTAGGTAGTGCTTAATTTGTAAAAGAATAAGTGCTGGGGCCCAAAGTTTTTCTAAAGAAACCACAACCAGCATTATTGTATGTTGACGTGCCCAATACGTATACTGCATAGTCTAGATTTCTCCTCATGACTTTAATTCACCACCAAACACAACTTCTCCCTTTATCTCACTCTTGCAGGGATTCCTGCTGTCTTTCTTAGTCATGTTTTTTCGTCTTTCTTTTCCACCTCCCCTTCTCTTCCCCCTTGTGCATGTTTTACTCTCTGGTTCTGTATCAAAGTCTGATGAGGAGAAATAAGTGGAGGTCCCCTAAAAATAAGCACCGCTGGGTCCCATCTGCAACCACCGACTCAAATTAAGCACTGCTCCTAGGGAACTACCAAAGCTACAGTATTCAGGAGGGTATTTTTTAGTCTGCATCACTCAACCATGTGCAATCACCAGGGCCGGACTGGGAGCCAAAACCGGCCCTGGCAAACTGATCGGCCGGCCCCCCATGGGGGTGAGGAAGGAGTGCGGGCGAGCTGTTTTCTTGGGCCAGTTTCGGCCGATTTTGTTTCACGGGGCCGATATTGCCGGCCCCCGGTAACAAAATCGGCCCCCCAGGGGTCCAAAACCGGCCCCCACCCTGGCGGCCTACCGGGGAAATGCCCGGTGCCCCCTACGGCCAGTCCGGCCCTGGCAATCACAGAAAGCAATGGAGGAGAAAGGAAAGCAATGAAGATGTTGGTGGAAATAGAAGCCACCATCAAGTGCCAAGAAGCCCTTGGACAAGTGCCGCACTTTAAAAAACCCTACCAAAAATACAATAAAAACCACATTTATAATTCTAGAACTCAGGAACAAAATGGAATAAGACAGGTTCTGCCCCCTAGTATTCAACACAGTGTTCCACTGCCAGCAACCCTTTCATACCTGCCCCTTTTTATCCGTCTATGCTCAGCAAGGTTATCCAACTAACCTTTACATTGAAATGTTGTGCCTTAAGTACAACATGAATCTCATAACAAGGCCCCAATTGAAAAGTGCCTCAATCAATCTTGGTATGTGTGATTAATCCAGTAACCACACTTTTCCGAATTACTAGTTTAGAAAGCAAACACCTTATCATATCAATTTTCTCCTTGTCAAACCTGCCAACATTTCTTGGGAAAAATGTCTGGTAAATACTAGGACATGAAGATTTTTGGGGCTTAAAGCACCAATATCCATATGTTGTTCCCCCTTTTTAGGGCAAAACTCATAACTTGTGCTACTATTTGCACGGGATAAATCCCAATCCCTGCGGTGTGGTCCTTTATCGGGTGCGATAAATATCCCATCTTTTTCTAGTGCACTCGTAATCCTGATCTTGGATGTTTGCCTTCTCTTCTGGTCTGAAGTTAAGTAAAGTGACTTCAACTCAGATGCTGGGAAAGCCAAACAGTGGATTCTGTTCAGATCTTCAAGCGGATCCTTAGCTACCTAGCACATGATTTCAAATGCATGCAAAGGCGTGTCAATGAACTCTTGGTCTTTGGAGTCGAAAGACTGCAACATTGTTATTTTCTGAAGAGCCTAGGGAGCCAAGTACTGTATTAGACTGCTGACATTTAGAATGTGCTAATAGCTGGTGCCTTTTCATTATTCTATGTCTTATTCTGTCGTTAATTAAGGGTGTGCAAAATCCTATTAATTTTTCCTATTGGTAATTATGCGAAATGTCAGGAAATGATGCGAACCACAAACCTGGCATTTAGTTCTATTTTTAACACAAAATGCGTCCTTGTGCTCTTGTAGGGTGTGGGGATGTAATTTATGCAACAACAAAAAAAGCACTAAATCGCACATAAAAAAGCAGCCATTCTTGTTCTGTTCTTTTGACTTGTTCTTTTTCTCTCGTAATAGGATTTTCCCTCGAAAAGATAGGAAATTAGGTGACGTGGGATAGTGGTGTGATTTCAGACCTTTTGCACAAAAAGGCGAGCGCAGAATGCTGGAATTACGCGAGATTACGCCAGGGTAACGCCCAGGTCTATACTGGCCAGGCCACTGCAACACAGTAAGAAAGCGAATGGACTGCCTTGATTCAGCATGGTCCATTTGGGCCTCACAATGTTTCTGAAATTTTACAATATTTGTGGTCATCAATTGCGTGAGAAGAGATTCAAAGATCCATTGCTCGAGCTTTAACAGCAGTCCTGAGTGGAAGGCAGGCTTTGAGTAATCCTATTAGACCCCTAATGAGAGAGATTTGTTGCAGTGCTGATTGAGCCTGTCTTGTAAGGGGTCTGACAATCAGATTATGTGTGTCTGTCTGTGAGGATGGAGGGCTCAGACATGAAGAGAAAGAGGAAGGAGCAGGGGCGGGGAGAGGGGTGGGAAGAGAGAGAAAAGATAGGAGCAGATAAAAGTATATATTAATATTGAAGGGGAGAATGGAGATGGCGAGACAGGGATTGAGACAGAAAAGCTCAGAGGGCCTGATTCACAAAGGCAAACATACACTTTTGTGTACGTTTACGATTGTTTGCTATTCACAAAGGGATTTACGCATAGTATCTAGTGAGGAGTCTCCGCACATAAAAGGGTAGGACTGTCCGATCTTTTTATGTGTGTGGACTCCGTGCTCGTAAAGATACTAATAAATCCTTTTGTGAATAGGAAACAATCGTAAACTTACACAAAAGAGTAAATTTACCTTTGTGAATCAGGCCCGATATGAGAAGGAGTGAGGCGGTCAGTGCTGTAGATGGAAATAAAGAAGTGCAGGTGCTCACTAGTTGGAGTATCTGTTTGCTGATGACAAGTCCCATTAAATGTACTGCTTGAGTGCTGAGAAGTGCAAGTACTCTTCCTTTCAAATTATAGAAGTGCAGGCACTGAGTACCAGGCAGTACCTGCCCATTTAAAGGGCTGGAGGCGGGGTGTGAGGATAAAGACAGAAAGCGGTAGAGAGAGAGTGAGTGGTAGATGAAGAGGAAAGGAGAAGGCCGGATCCAGAGACAATAATACTGAGACTGAGGGAGCTACAGAAACAATTAAAGAGTAAGAGACTGAGAGAAACAGAGAGAGAATCAAACAGACGAAGAAAGAGAGAAGGGAGCGAGGGAGGACGGGAGGGAGGGAGATTTATGCATACATTAACTACCTTTAAACGTTCTGGTAATCAATTAGATGACAAATATTCCATGAGCAACTAACACTTTTAATTTTAAACATAGTAGACAAAGCTCAGAGAATTCTTTTAAAGGCCTAGAAGCAGTAACCATTCTAGAAGCAATAACCATTCCATTCTAGAAGCAGTAACCATTCTAGAAGCAATAACCATTCCATTCTAGAAGCAATAACCATTCCATTCTAGAAGCAATAACCATTCTAGAAGCAGTAACCATTCTAGAAGCAATAACCATTCTAGAAGCAATAACCATTCCATTCTAGAAGCAATAACCATTCTAGAAGCAATAACCATTCTAGAAGCAATAACCATTCCCAAAATGCTTCATGGATCCCGGGAATCAATCTATGCTCCAAGCACCGGAGTCCTAGGAAGCCAAAAGAGCACATTGCATCTTCCTCATCGCTGTCTTTACCCTTTGAGGGTGAGTTCCAGCATAGAGACAGGCACTTCCTTGACACACGCAAGATAACAAAAATTCTTTCCTTTGCAGCTCAACCAACCTTTTAAAAAAAAATTAAGCTAAGGAATGTTTCTTTGGTTGCAAAATGCTACTAGAAGGCTTCCTTTGTCTGTGTTTTTTTTTAATGGCTTCTATTCAGAGACCAGAGTGTTTGTTTCCCATTGCTGTCACTTAGAAGACAAGGGTGCTCAGCTTGTGGGTCAGCTTTTATGGAATGTCTTTCCATTGTTTATCATTCTGCATTACTGAGAGATGGTACACATTAGAGCATCTCAGTGGCTCTGAGGCGTTGCTTCTGCCGGTGTGGGGCAGTGTCACTTTTACTGGTTGGCTTTTGTCTGGCAGATGTTCTGCTATACCAGACGCGGACTCCCTCTTCCCCCTCCTTGTGAAGTCCTAGCGAGGCTCAGGTCGAGCATGTTGGAGTGGATGTTGGCTCGCGCACTCACCGTTGGCTCGCATACCCCGGCTGCTGGGGCAGTTCTGCCACCTCTGCCCTTGGTGTCTGTGGCTGTGCATGTCTGTGGCCTGGGCTCAGAGGATTCCCATTTCATTGGCTCTCGTCTAGTGCATCATGCTTCATGAAAAACCTGGATTGGCCCAAATTAGGCTATACCCCCACTTTGGGAAAGGCCTTGAGAAGCCACAAGGGTTGCAGGATTCATACTGTTGCAGCTATGAGCTGCTTTCATCAAAGCACACAATCCTCAGTAATTCATTGTTCTTGAAGGAAGAGATACAACAGATAAAGTCAAGGAGAGCACATCTGCCAGGAACCATACAATAACAACACATGATGCAGGTCAAAGCTCATCCAGCGGATGCAGTGATGGATCCTACTTTATGATACACGGAGGAAGGGATTCCTAGAGGCCATTTGTTTTATTAAAGTTTGCTCAGCATACCATAAATGCCGGATTCGATTCAAGCGAAGCATGGAACAATAGGGACACAGGAATGACAGTCATTGCATGCACAGACATCTCCTAATGGTGAGACCATAACATCATTGCGGGTAGTACAAAGTTGCTAGTGTCCCCCCTCCCCTCTCCTCCCAAACCCATCCTTGCAGACTCAGTAGCCTCAGTAAGCATGCCACTTACCCCATACTTTTTCCAGTTTCTGTGGGCAGCCCCTGCTCTTATAGATCACTCTTTCTACCTGTTGGCACCAGTCCATGTCTGACTCCCAGTCTGTTATCCGGGGTGGCATCTCTGAATGCCAGGCGTGCACTATGTTGCATTTAGCCATCATCGCTGCCAAACACAGCCAGATTTCTTTGTACCTAGGCCATGTCTCCTCACCTGAGATGTTTAAGAGGAGCTTTTTTGCATCCAGAGGAACCGTCAGGACGAGCACCCTGCCTATAATTCGCACCACTCCCGCCCAGTAGCGTTGTATGATTGGGCAGTCCCAAAGGATACTGAAAAGGTACCCACTTGCTCACATCCCCTGAAGCAGGCCTCAGAGTCACCCCTTCCGATCTTGAACAGCAGCTCTCTAGAATAGTATAATCTGTGAAAGATCCACAACTGTACCAGTCTGAACCGAGCCCATATTGCCATCTCCCTCTGACTTTGTAATGCCACCACCCAGTCATCATCCTCAGTTATCTCGAGATCTCTTTCCCAGGCTTCTCGTACCAATTTCAATGGGTCTGGGGAGTTATTCATTATTTTTTTATGAATTGTAGAAATGGCCTATCTGTCGGTGGGTCCAGGAGGAGGCGATCCTCCAATGGCGCTGCCTTGGGCAGAGGGTCCCCTTCGACAATATGTTGCCGAAGCACATGTCCGAGTTGCATATACTTAAAACGCTCAGACATCACCATTTCATATTCTTGTTGTAGGACCTCAAAAGGCACCAGCTACTGTCCCCTCCATATGTCCCCCAGGTGCTCTATGCCAATCAGGGCCCAGCATGAAAAACCTTCTAGGTCTCCCACTTTCCTCAGGAGATCACTATCCCAGAGCAGGGTCTGGCCTATCAGTTTTTCATCCCAGCCCACGTATATAGGAGCTTCACACCATATCCCCACCACCGTCCGAGTGTGGGTCGGCAGATCACATTCTTGCCTCTGCCTGTAAAGAATCGCAGGATAACCCCTGTGCCCCATGGCCCCTCTGCCAACCCGATAGGCCGGTTCAGCTGGGACTGTGAATACCCAGTCATTAACCACAACTAGTTGTGTGGCCCAGTAGTACTTGAGTATGTTGAGGATGGCCAACCCCGTCATAGACTCCCCTCTGCAGCTTGGGAAGCTTGATTCAGGAGCTAACCCCATCCCAGAGGATTGACCTTACCTCATGATCAATGTTTTTGAAGATGTCTGGAGGGCTGCTCTGCCAATCAAAGAGAGTGGAAGTGTCCTGCAGTTCCCAACATCCCAGCGAAACCCCTCCAGTTGTGAAATCAGGTTTCTACTCAAGAATTCCCCAGGATCCCAGGTGATATAAACACCTTGACTTGTCTGTCCTTGAATGGCACCCCACTTGGGTGTTTGGCTTGGTGTGGCATTTCCTGCGGTTGTGTTTTTGTGCATCTCTGGTCAAGGCTGTTCCTTTCACAGGCACATTGATGCTTTGAATGGATCTTCTCAACCATTTTGTCACTAATTGCACAGTGGAAGACTTGGGTGAACCTCAAAGAGTAAGGATTGTGACAAGTAAGACAGACAAGGGGGTAGTGAGTGGACTATTTCAAGTAATCTCAATTGCTCGAATACTAGGTCTTCCATTTCACAGCCTTGCCCCAACCTACCCTTTCCCACCTATATTACCTTTATACCTTTCATTGTTTTGCTTGATATTTTAGATGAAAAAGCAGTGCCATGGTGGCCTTTTGTCACCAAAAGGGCAAAGCAAAGTTTAATCAAAACAATGTTGAATGCAACTTTTTTTCTTGTTGGAGCAAAGTTGTTGTTACAGACTTAAACACACCCTGAAATAGTAAGGACGGTAACGAAAAAGACCTGGAGTTGGTGTAAGGAGGATTATGGGTAAATGATCTGGGCAATGTCTGCCACTAGACTAAACCTGGGGCTAACATTGGTCATCCTGTATGTGGAAATTACATTTATATTATATGTAAAATCTATCAAAAGTAGGAGTGAATTTTATATGAAAATCTATTTGCATTAATGGAAGGTCCATGTGTGTACAGAAGAAGACATTGCCTATAAAAGCACTGGAAAGCAGTTTGATGTAGCATAACTGGAGGCTCAGCTAGGCACAAATGTACTCTCTATATAATGAACTAGGAGTGAAATAAAGCAATGGTATTTGAAATATGTTTTCAATTTTGGAGAGAGACCTTTTGGTACCCAGTGAGTTCTGATTCATAGTGATAAAGCCATCCGTATATATCTTCAAATATGGCAATCTGTTAGAAAGGCCCTTTGTTCTGTTGTCTGTTTTCTTTTTTCTTTTCTGGCCATTGTAAAGAGAAAAAACTTGCATTTACTTTATTGCTTGTATAATCATGCAAATGACTACAGAGCACTGTACGTACAAGGAAAATAAGGAGGGATTACAGCCAGGTATAAAGTCATCCAAGAGCAAATGATTGACAGATGAGGTGGGTCTTCAGTTGATAGAGGTTTGATCTGTGTAAGGAAATGACTCTTTTTGCATAATTGCCCAAAGGTTTTTGGACTGATGCTGCTGGTGTTTCGTTTCTGAGGGTGTACAGAGACCTGATAAACAGACATCAGTGCCAGTGCTCTGACCCTAAAAGGTTTATGTCCGATTGACCCACCCACAATTGGCATGAATTAACTTACTTATAAGTCCCTAGTATATGCTACCAGGAGCTTGTAGGTTGAAGTGCCTGTTCAGGACTGCAGCCCTTAATGTGCCACCACAAGTGTGACAAAGTAAAGTGTGACTCCCAGCCCGATTTTGCTGGCTGGCAGAGCAGTTTTAAACTGCTAACTCAACTTCACCATTTAAAGTTATGGCAAAGCCTAAACTTTCCTTTTTAATATTTAAATGTCACTCCTAAGGCAGGCCTACTGATCCCTAATGGAAGGATACATTACATTAAATGGATATAAATCTAGGAGCTCATTTAAAAGCCCCGTGCACCACCGGAATGTCACTTTTAATGATGCTCCGGTTGCGCACACTTCAGGGCCATACCTACGAGGCCACGTAAAGCCACCCTGTGTGGCTTTTCGTGGCCTTGTAGATGCAGTGTGAGGCAATGCAGTGCAAGCACCCATAAAACCTGAAACTTCTCTGGAGACTGCTTTGACTGGGAGGTAATTGTTCAACCAAGGCTCTTTAGCCTCTATGGCTCGCTCCATGCCAGAGTTGGTCACCCAAAGTGCGCTCGAGGAGTAGTTTACAACTTTATAACAGTACTCCTAGGTTTGCAAAGCTTGACACCAAGCATGGTCCATTACAATGATTTTTTGCGTTGAATGGAAAAGCAGTGATTTATTACTACTTTAAAAATTCATATCCCGGGAGCCCTTGGTGGATTTTTGTTGCTGATGTGTCATTTTGAGATACAAATACAACATATTTTTATAAATTGGTGTCGGATTTTTATTCTGTACTGAGTTTTGTTGGGGCTCAGACCTGTCCCCAAACTCTTTCTTAGCAAGAGCAGTGAGAGGCAGTGTTTGGGTATAACCTGAGGTATCTTTTCAGATCCATTTCAAGGAAATATGGCAAGAAATTGGAATGAATACAGCAATAGATGGTTTGGACTGAAACTTGTTGACACAAACACAAGACGAGATTTATGTGTAGTAACCAAGATGAAACCAGATAAGAAAGAAGCGTTTCAGCATTTAGGATCAAACTGTTGTGCAAAAATGGATCGCTACAGCACTGGAAATTGGATGTCACTAAGAGATAAGAAGATATCTCCTCTCTTTCTTTGAATTTATACTGTGAACTACAGAAATGGAATGAGTTTTTATCAACATATTTAAGAGAGAGGGCGAATCAAAGGCAACACACTTTTTGTTTCTTTCATTTCGGAGAATTTGTTGTTAAATTGACATGGCTCTTTGGTGTCCATTACTTAAATTTCTGCAATCTATCTATCTAAATCAGTATTTGCTATATTGACACTCTGTTAAATAAGGATAATAATATTTTTTTAAGTCATAAGCTACAGGTTCACTGTTTTGGCTGCAGTATTTTTTAACCAGTGTAAAAAGATTAAATGTTTCGGATATTTTTAACTGTATTTATTATAGCGGTGTGACGTATACTTTATGACGTCCGTAATCTTTTGCACTGAAGGCACATTGAAACGTTTGGTGGGCAATACAATAAATCAAACGGAAGGCATGACGTGTAACCGGTTACATTTTCTGTATTTTTTTTATACACGGAAAGCAAATGTAAATTTTATTTCAGAGAGAAAAAAGAGGGAGCAGTTGACGGAGAAATGAAAAGAGGAGAGACTAACACAGAGAAAAGAGGATGAGAGACGGAGAGATCGAGAGAAACTAATGGTAGTTATTCAGAGAGAGACAGACAGGCAGGATGGGAGAGACATAGCAGATAGACGACAAGCAACAAAAAGAGACAGAGCGACTACACACAGCAAAAGAGAGATAATGACAAAGAGATGTGATTGAAAAGGATGTCCTGGAATTCTCACATGAAAGTCCTGTGCGTTTCTTTTGAGAGTTGTGCAAGTGTTGTAGTGGTGTCCAGTAGGAATGATATGTGGGCTGCTAGTGTCCTGTGGGTTTTTAGTACTGTCCTCTGAATTCCCAGTGAGTGTTGTAAGTGTTCCATGGGTGTCCAGTGGTTATACTAGTGTTTGCAATGAGTAGGCTATGAACACTGTGTTGATGGCCTTTGAGTGTTCTGTAAATGGTCTCTGTGAGTACTTTGGGTGCCCCTTGACAAACCTGTGGATCTCTTGTGGTGCATTCTAGTTGTTCTGTGACTGCCCTTTAGACATCCAGTGAGTGCCCTTTGGATCACTTGAGCATCTCTAGCAGTTCTACAGTCCGGAAGGCATGAATGAGTGATAAACAAGTATCATGTGACTTTCCTGTGAGTCTACTGTTAGTGTTCTGTGGGTGTCCTCGGAGTGTCCTGTCAGCGTTCCTGTAGTATCCTATAAATAGCCTTCTGGTGTTCTCCAAGTGTCTTCGGCGGCGTGTCCTCTGAGATCCTCATCCCAAGTCAGGTACACCAAGGCTGATTCTCAGTTTTGCTGACTGTAGGAATGCGCTGGATAAAATCAAATGTGCTTGGAAGGGGCCCGGAATCTGGAACTGCTTCTGGAATAGTACTGGGTAAGGTGAGGTCCAGCATGTTATTACTCATTACTGGCCCAGAAACTCAAGCTGGCTGCTAATTAGGTAGAAGATACTGGCCTGCACTGATTACTGCACTTAAAATTCCCTGTTGACTTAGATGGGTTTCCAGTGATATAACGCAAAACGAGAGGGCCCGCTTCAGAGTATGATGAGGGGGTGCCTGAGCCTCCCTAATCTGACAGATATGTATTGACCTTGGTCAGAATGGGGGCCCCCTGATTTGTTTGTGGCCCCTGAGGGGTGGGTGCCCCCTGTGCTGCAGGGTCTGCAGGGCCTTGTGTAATCGCCTGATGGTTCCCCATTGTCCTGTGATGGTCCTCTAGAGAGCGCGTTAGAGTTCTGTAAGAATTCTACTGATGCTCTTTGAGTGCCAGTGGACAAGCCTATATCCTATTAAATTACAGTAAAGCACCAGGTTACAGTAACCACTAGGCTCAAAGTGCCCCTGACACACTGTACAGAGACAATCTAAAACCTTTGTAGAAGCTACTTGGCTGCACCAAATATGTACCCAGTCCTGCTGCTACTTCAATTGAGTTTCCCCAACACTGCGTACCCCTTCATAATGTATTTGTGGTTACATTTCCTGTGCCTGTCTGCTTTTAAACTTCTGTTTTAAAACACTTAGGCCCTATTGCTGGATCGTATATGAAGTATTAAAAAGGATTCTTCTCAAAAGCAGGCAAACACTGTGAAATCCAACCAGGACTTGTAGCCCCAGACCTCTAATGGGAACTGGCACCCTACAAAACACCAGAGGTCTTAGCCAAGCGCTCAGAAAAACAAGGACTAACTGTAAGTCATCCTCACAAACCTGCTAGTTTGCAAAAATAAGAGCCAAAACTGTTCTGTCACTTTCACCTTGCATCTGTCAAAACACTGTATCACATTTTACTAGCTGAAATGTGAAACAGACTATTCAGGGCAGACATATTTAAATGCCTGCATGACATTATACAGCTGTCAAATGTCACGCGTGACACCTATACCCAGACCAAGCTTCTTATCCAACGGCACGTCACACTCTGGGGATTGTATATTCGCTTTTAGCAGCGTAGGTCTGGGCTCAGAATCGCAGCACACGAAGTGCTACTGACTAAAGAGGCAAGCCTGGTATTTGTCAGCGAATTCTAAAGAAACAAAAACGTGGAATATCAATACTTACTGGAAATGCAGAGTAAATCGTTTACTTTTATACTGCACCTTATACTTTTTCTCTTAATCTATTCCACAGGCTTTCTGAACTCCCGAAAATTAAACGTTTCTGCTGATTTGGGCTTGTGTGTTTTGTGAGTTTTACACCGTCTCTATACATTACAGTTAAATGATACACAGAAGCATGGTTCTTTGCCTCGCCTGGGGTATGAGTTCCTACATAATTGTTACAACAAAAGGCAATCTGATAACTTTTATAAAGGCAGGGCTTTAAGTGGGTCGGGTCTTGCCGGTGCTCAGCACCTGCAGTTTTAAAAAGCAGGTGCTGAGACGGGTCCACATCGGGCTTTCCATTTTTGCCCTCGGCCTCAGGATGAAAAAAATAAATCTTAACTCTGCAGCAGTACCATCCTTCACTGCCTTTAATGTAACTACAAAGAGGCTCGTTATAGCTATTTCACAGTCCCACCATTTCAGAACTGTAGTATTTTCAATATGCTATATTACATAGCCATACTTGCTGTATTATATATCTGGATGTAATGACAGAAGTAGCAAACTACCAGTCGGACGGCACACTAAGCTAAGCATAGATTTTCAGCTTGGGTACTTTTAAGCCACACCCTTAATTACATCGGTCACGCCCCTTTGAGAGACCCCCCAGTTTTTTCATCCCACTTAAAGCCCTGGATAAAGGTGCTAGAAACTGCTCAAGTGACCTGAGTGCGAACTCTCAGGACAAATGAGCTGAATAACAACATATTGAGGGAACCAATCTGGATATTTTACTCAGGTGCAAAGAAGAGCTTTTTAATGAGTTATCTCCAGCCTTCTTAGTTAAAGTCTATTAAAAATATGGCACACACTCGTATTTAAATGTTTTTATTGGTAATTTTAATTTTATGTATCGTTTTTGTATAGTGCTACTAACGTAAGGCAACAAAAAAAAGGGGTTTGGCTTGGTTCTGACTGGTTCATGTGTGAATGCTTAGCAAACAAGCATTGGCAAAACCACTAGCTCTGACCTTGGCAAGTAAGCTATGTTGTTATTTATGTATTTTCTTTTGTAAACATATGCAATAGACATGAAAAGTGTAAAAGCAATAAAAAGAAAAATTGCTGCTGTCTAAAGACGGTGTGGACATTTTGCAAATAATTAAGTAGGAAATAATGACCCTCTGCAAAAATCAAATAAAAACATTTGAAATAAGCAGGAAATGACAGCATGTAGGTCCGGCACTGAAGTGGACTACCTTTTAGGTGGATGTGCACATGTGCGAGAGATAATATCGTTTCTCTCAGCAAGGATAATCAATGGCTGTAGTGGCCTGATCTACTGCCCCATGCTTTAGGCTGTGGTGGGCGGAAGCTAAATGTGAATGACGCTTGAACAGACCAAAGGAACGAAGAAGGCTGATTGAAAGTCCCTTTATGTGTACATATATATGTATTTTTATTATGATGAATTTTTGTGAAAACTTGAGGAAGGTGACTGAGCTAAAACTGTCTCTAGTCCAGACATAAAAAGTGCATTTCTAGCCATTTACTAAACTTAAACAAACATAGGCAAAGGGAGTCGGTCTGACATTGGCTGCCAGGCTGCTGGCTTCGCCAATACTTGTTTTGTAATTTTTATTTTAAACTTCATTAAGGGGAGCTGCCAGACTCTTGCCAGCATAAAAAGTGATCCAAAAGCAAACATATTTCTCAAAACGTATACATTGGCATAGCAGTTCCCTGGCACTGAAGGGAATTACTCAGGGCACAAGTCCTAAAAAAAGAAGTAGGGGGACTAACCTAGTTAATCAGTATGTAAGTGACATCACGGCGCGTGACCGCACGGCGCATGACAACACGGCACGTGACATCGCAGGCCGTCAGATCTTAAGCCCTCACATATATGTTTAACATGCCCATCATGAGTAAGGCTCCCTGTTTTCCATTTTTACGGATTTTTACAGATAAATACAGACAGAAAACAATTGAATTTATTTTTTAAAGTGGATAAATACAGAAAATTGGGCTTCTTTTAAGTGACTCTCCATGCTGTCTTTCATGAATTATAGGTCAGCAGCTGAGCAGATGGACAGCATGGGAAATTAAAAAACAGGATGAAATTCTTTAAATAACGGCATATGTCAACATCAACTTATGGTATAATGCTAGTATTTACAAGTGGATGTATTTTCATGTAATATTTGGCAGCTTAAATAGCTAAAACACGACAGACATCAAAGTATGAGTGCGCGTCTATCAGTTATTTAGATATGGAAATGTACAGTTTTATAACTTCATTTATATGCAAAGCACAAAATAAATATGGATAAATACAGATAAAATGGCCAAAAAATAAATATGGATAAATACAGACGGAAATGGCCAAAAAATAAATACCATAAAACCTGGAGCCCTAATCATGAGTACATTGGAGCACATTTTGAGTATACAGGGAAACCCTCCTGATTTAGGGAGAAGATTCACACTTTTGTAAGCTACACATAAAACAATGTTGCCTTTTGTCAGCGTAAACTTCCTGTACACATAGTGCTTTACAAGAAAAAAAGTGATTTTTAAATTATTGCAACTCTTCATCAGGGGTAGTAAACACTATATAATTGCTATTTATTTTGTGTAAATACTGGGAAGGACCAACACATCTGATATTCTTACAGTGCATGCATATCTCCTAAACAGAGCCTGAACAAAGTGAAAAGCTGCCTCTCAAGTATGTGGAAAGTGCTAACAAGGTGTGTGCCTTTGTTTCCCCTCTGCTGCATTTGCTTCTAGGTGTGAGGCTCCTGACTGCTGCCAGCCAGGAGTCTCGAACAAAAGGAGGTCTGATGACCCCTCAGATTCGGCCTTTGTTATGGGCCCAGCAGGAGTCTGAACTAAGAAAGCCCCCTCCCCCCCTGCACGTTGTTGCGGATCAAAAGCAGACAACAACGTGGGGGCACTGCTGTATGTGTCCCGGTGTTCGCAAATTAGACCGGGACGAATTCAGCATATTTTTCAGTGGGGCCCAAGTTCTTGACAGGGTGGACGGCGTCCACCCTGTGAAAATAGTGGGTGGACGCCGTCCTGCCGCGTGTAACCCCGACTTGTGCCCTGGAACTACTCTGTATGCAGACGTGCTCCTTATGAAGGCGCAGAACAGTGAAGTTGTCCAATGGCTGAAGTGGGTTAACCATTTGCCCCATGCTGTATACTGTTATGTGCAGAAGAAACATATGAATTACACAACAGACCAATGGGTGATAAAAGCCACTACAGGTAAATATATTATATATGCAATTTTAGTAAAATCACATGGTCTTGGCTAATGACAGGCGTTAAAAGCCCAGTGCATAGCACAGAGACCAAGAGCTCCAAGTGCAGTCTTCTGAGCACCCTGAGGTTCCCTGAAATGTTTGCATCCTGCACGAAGCAATGAGAGGCATTTCTCTTTGATATGTTTGTCCCATACCACATAAACCTTGCTCTAGTAAGTGTTCATTGACTTTTGGAAGGATTTTCCTGTCGTGTTACAATGATCCAGATGTTTAGAATGATTAATAAAAATGTATTTAAATCGCAATAGAATTAAGAAATGGTTACCATGCTGCGGCTGAGGGTTCTTGAGTGTGGAAGTCATTACACGCAACTCGCAATTGAGGATTAGAGAAGCTATATGTGTCTGGAGGAACGGCCAGACACAGAGACGTTTTAAGGCATGGGCAAAGTGGCAATTGCTCAGTGTCCCCACCATTCAAGAGCCTCACCTTGGAAGGTGAACTTTCTATCTCATATTTGCCTGCTTTTCCATTTCGACCCTTAATGTGTTATTCAGTATTGTGTGGCATCGTGGGGCTTGAATTAGCAGAACATGGGTATTAAAATGTAAATCTGTTCTAGACAGGGGCACATAAAGTATGTCTCCTCCCCCCCCGAAATTCTTAAGATGACACTGCTTGGACTGCCACTGAGTTTGAAAGATCTGGGATTAACATGATAAACACATGCACAAAAACATTTGTGAATGTCTATGTCTGCATACTTAAACACTTTAAAGCCGACCTATTGGCTTTACTAATGCTTGTTACTCTTCGGATGCCCAAACCCAAAATGTCCCATCTGTCTATGAGATCGGAGAAAGCAAATGCCACATCCACACACCAAGTCACTGAATCACAGTAGAGCAGACCACTGATATAGTTACAAAGTCCCTCACCCTTAAACTCGACCCTTAAATTCCATGTCCCTGTACTTCTGGCAATGTCATTGCCTCATACAAGACCCTTGATTCTCTGGAAGAAACGTTCATGGAAACTATTACAAGTGTGACTATTACAGGGATGGTCATCTGTATTGATGCTAGAAGATGCAATCCTGCCAGAACAACCCTGTCACTGCAAACTGTGCAGACAGAAACAGAGTAGAGGAGAGAGTAGATAAGGAAAGAGTGTAAGCAAGGCAATGAGAAGCACGATAGGGAATTGAATCAGAGGTGCAACAGAGGAAGGACTGCTGGCAGGCTCCCAAACAAATTATTTGAACTATAATGATTTCCGGGTCTGGATAAGCAAAAAGAAATAGGTGAGCACAACCAAGGGCAATTTACAATAAGGGATTAAAGAACTTATACACAAACAAGCTCCAGCAAAGTGTCCTGTCACAGCTATGGAAGCGGTTCCTTCTAGTGGCATTATCTCTACAACCACTGAAACTGATGAAGACAGGACAGTCTAGGACAGGATGGGCAGGCCCGAAAATCCACAGAAGAGGAGCCACAGCACCCCACCTCTGATGGCAAAAGCTGGACATGATACTGCAAATGCTTAACTTACCTTCATAGCAATCCCCATTCATGACAAACAGAATACTGTAAACACTAACATTAAACAATCCTCTCAGTGCAAATTCAAAGACACCTTAAGGGCCAAGGTCCCAGTATGGAGCAAATCCTAGATGGGGCAAGTCGCATTCAGTCTTAAAAACATTCACAGCATACACGAGATCAAAATCATTTCCATACTCACTGGATTGCATAATAGTAGTTGTGCTCTTTATAAGGTAAAATTATAATTTTGCAAGTTAGCAATCAAATTTGAATATCTTTCTCACCCCGTGCTAGGGGTGCATTGAAATAAGTGCTCGTGGGACTGTGCCTTAGAGGTGAGAAATAATCAGTCCTGACTCATGGTATGAAGAGACCTGTGCTATCCACGTGATGGAAGTTGAGTGCGCTGGTGTCGTTTAGCACTGTCTACTGCAGCAAATGTCTACCAAGTGGGTGACTCTTATAGGGATATCCCTTGCACCGCTGAGTTTTCTTTCTTTGTATCACCATCATTTTGGCTGTGTGTTTGTTATTTTCAAGGACCATTCAAGGGAAGAAAATTTGGCATTACGGCCAGAACTGCTGACTTGAAAAATGGGGAAATAGGTTTGAGTCCCGGCACCACCAGTAGCGTAGCAAGGAGGGGATCTGCCCGGGCAGCACGAGTTTTGGTGGTGGCGCCCCCCTCCCACTCTTACCTGCAGCCGTTGTGGGGCGGCAAACGCAGTGATCGCCGCCAGCAACCCCCCCCCACCCACACCCCGCTACTATCTGCGACCGGCGCGGCAAATGCAGGGACTGTCACGGGCGGCAAAAGGTGTAGCTACGCCACTGGGCACCACCTCAACAACCTGTGATTCTGGGCAAATCGCTAAATCTACCCAACCCTATAAAATAAATGAATATGTGTAATGTAACTGGTGCTCATGTAAAGCACTCTGATGCCGCTGGGTGGAGTTTGCACCATGTAAAACTGCAAAAATGAATAAATGCCAACTGTTGATATCACGGAAATAAACTTGGGGTGCCACTTTGGGTTCAAAAACAGGCAGAAACTTGAACAAGCTCTCCAGTTCTGGATTCAGACCCCCCTAAGATGATCTCCACACTCATAAAACAATATCGGAAAGGGTGTCATTCCAGAATATAATTTACAGAATATCAACACAAATATTGTGAAATAAATATGGTCTGGAAACGTATTGCCCCATTGGAGTTAATAATAGAAAATCTATATCCAATGGGCTGATATTTTTGTATACGACATTTAGGACATGATGTTCATGTCACGAGATATTTCTGTATACGTTATTCTGACCTACAGACTACAAGAATCTTGTGTTTATGGAGAATCCAAAGCGGAAAATAATATTTTAAGAAACTATTCTCTACCAAACTAGAAACTTCTAAGTAATGGCGCATAGAAGGGCCGTGGCCTATGATTATAAAATTCTTATTGCATAGGTTGACCCTGTGCTATGTCCAATTCCCATCTAATGAAATCCATTATTTAATAAAGTTACATGCTGATGTAATAATCAAGGCCATTGTGTGGTGTGCCCCTATAAACATATTTCTAACCTTTCCTTGGCTATGTATTCTTCAGTTTTATTTTTACCTGTCCATCTCTTGCAAATGACATTTTTTGCTAAATGTTAATGAAAATGTAAATGTAACAGATGGTTGCCAATTAGGTAAGAGCACTGCTTCGATTTCCCTGAATTTCATTTTACGAGCGTTTTCTACCCAGTGTAATAAGATACAGAAAATGTGCATGAATGAGACCGAATTCTAAGTGCTCAATCACTATTCAAAATTGTAAATAATTTATGCACATTCGGGTCAGGCAGTGCACCACAACATTGGTGAAGTGTGTGCTTTAGGGAACACAGGGTCTCTCATTAGCAGTCTGTTGTTTCTTTTGAAATCAGTTCAGAATAGTGCAATGGTATGTTCTTGAGAATGGGAAATGAAGAGATATCTGGAATGGAATGATGAATGAAAGAGAAGGAAGCAATATCCTAGGGCCTGATTCACAGAACTAACTTACGTCAAAAACGTAAAGTTAGTACTTTTTGGTATTCACAGAATACACTTACTCATTTTGGTATTCACAGAATGAACTTACTCATTTCGGTATTCACAGAAGTTAGTAGTCCTAACTTTAGGACTCCTAAATGCCTTCTGTGAATACCGAAAGTCTTAAAGTTAGGATTTTTCTCAGTTTAGGAGTAGTAAAGGGAGTAACTTTACTACTCCTAAACTGAGAAAAATCCTAACTTTAAGACTTTCGGTATTCACAGAAGGCATTTAGGAGTCCTAAAGTTAGGACTACTAACTTCTGTGAATACCGAAATGAGTAAGTTCATTCTGTGAATACCAAAATGAGTAAGTGTATTCTGTGAATACCAAAAAGTACTAACTTTACGTTTTTGACGTAAGTTAGTTCTGTGAATCAGGCCCCTACTGTAGAAGCCCTATCATCCAGCATGATGGAGTACGCCTGTACTTTATCAACAATGCCAACCAGGAAGAAGAAGAATCCCTTTCTTCATGTCGACTTTAGATCCTATATAACAGCAACAGTGGTGATGGGAATGTTCTTTAAAGAAAATGGAGGAGTAAGATAGCTCTAGGACATCTTAATGATGCGAGCCTGTGAATAACAGTAACTTAAGCTATAAATAAGGAGCAAGAACCGTGGATGTTGAATCAGCCTCTGTGCTGGAATAGTTGGTCATGAATTTTAGGGTATAAAGGAACCTGGAATTGGAAATGGGAAGAGTTATTTCTTTCTGGGTTTCTTTCAAGAAAAGAGGCGCAGGAGTTGAGAAACAGAAACTGTCATACTAAGTATTAGGCAAAGGTTGGAATTATATTGGCAGGTTGAAACGATGAATGGTATGGTGTATGGCCGTCCCATAGCAAAATCTGGAAAAACAATGAAAACAGAACGGTAGCAGAAGAGGTTGACAGAAATATTTTGCCAAGCACCAAGAAAGTTAATTGTATGGTAAAAGGAAAATGGATGATTTATCATTCTAGAAATAGCAGAATGGCCTCAGCTGCTGTAGTGGTGAATGGCAAATGACTCCCAAAATGGAGGGCCAACTTTGTAAAATTATTAGAGGTGGGCGGAACTCCATGGAAATCCGCAGATTACTTAAAAACTATGCGAGATTCCGCAGAGTTCCATGAGCAGGTGGAATCGGCACGTTGCACTTTTTTTAGCGCCGGAAGCTTGTTCTGCGCTGCAAAATAAGCTCGAACAGCACCATGTGGCGCAGCAGAGGGTGCTGCTTCTTTGCTGGTGCTCGAATAGATTTTCAACTCGAACGGCAGCTTTCTCAGCACGAACAGCAGCTTTCTCACCGCGAACTGTCACGACTGCCCGCGACCGCCCGCATTGAGAAAATCTCACCAGGTGCCATCCTAGCTCCTGAAAATTTGAGAGAAAACTCTACCAGTAGGTGTTTTGCGGAGTTTTGCCGGAACTCCGAGTTACGAGCCTAACGCAGCGTGAGCAAAACAGCGCGAACTCCATCGGAGGAGCAAAATATATCGCCCATCCCTAAAAATTATGAGCCATGATATGTGTGATGACGAATGTGCAGGAAAATCTGGAATTAGTTGATCCATTATCAGAGGCCTCGTGGATGAAGGGAGTTGATGAATGTTAGTGTGAGCAGCCTTGGTACAAAGGAGTAAAGCATGAAAAAAGAGTGTCTGACCATCGAGGGCTAAGGCAAGAACTTGGGGCCCAGTGCAATGCACATCTTCATATGAAACAATAAAGTGTGGTGGGATTGAAAGCATGTTCATAGTTGACGCTAGAGGAGCCTCATTTTAATGTGGGGTAAGTAAAGATAAGCAATTGGCCGTCAATCATATATCGAGGCAGGCTTTCATTATATCAACAAAGCAGACTCTAGGATGGACGAGTGATATAATAAGCTAGAGTGTACAGTGAATAGCCTCTTGGCACATATAAATAAGGCAACAACTACAGAGTTGAAATGAGTGACTAGTAAGGGGTGTTCAGTCTTCAGGAATGTCTGCGAGTGATAGATTTCCCTCAGTGCTAGCCGGCCCAGGTCCTAATACTGCAGTTATCACATCCCCAAAAATAAACATAATTCGAAGCTTCCTTTTGTCTTTTATCGGTCACCGTCTTTGGCCTTTTCAGTCCAGGGGACCCCGAGGGGTGTCCTAACTCTAGTGGTGGATTTGAAGAAACTGCAAAGAACTATGGATCAGAAGGCTGCAGAGTTGGAAACAGGTTTTAATGTGCGTTTTGAAAATTAGGAGACAGGACTGACAGTCTAGCAATTCCAATATGTTCAGCAGTGATGCATGAGGAATCGATGTCGCACTGACAGACACAGCAGAAACAAAACCTAAGCACTTTATAGTATATTCAACGGTACTTTTACAAACATTAAATATAAATGCATTGTTTTTATATCTATTTAGAGCCATGATGCCCTTCCAATCTCTTTACAGTAGTAATAAATCGACTAATATACTCTGCACATATGCATATATGGTTTATGCCATTGATTTTTTCATGTGTATTTGAGTTAACAAAAGATATTTAAGCAAAACCAGGATGCAGGGGGTTTTGTATCCCTGTATTAAGTAATTGTTACATGCAATCTGTGATGCAGTCAAAGGTGTTGTACTTTGGTAATAGGTAATAAACTCAAATTTGATCTGTGTTCCATATTAACAAATGTATGAATGCATATTTTCTAATACAGTTGCTCCAAATAACATGAGCTATTGTGCCACATTTATTTTCACTACGGTGGCGCATAGAGGAAAGAGGGCCGAGTTCCATTATAAGGTCATACAACTCTAAGGTGACTTGCAATATTCTTATTATTTACATCAGGGGTACTTTATTCCTTATAATACACGGTCACCCCATCACCCTTCCCACAAATCTGTTAAATCCACGTTGTGTTGCTTTATCATATGAAAGATATAGCATATTTGTAAACATAAAGAATAAACATAGAATGTATAGAGGAAAATTAAACACACAAAAAAGCAGTGAGATATTTATTGCAAAATATATTAGAATCAGTTTAATACAAGTCAGAATTTTAAAACAAAATGCTGCATCTGAGAATGTGTAGATTCAGATGTAAAGAGATTGTACTGCTGCAAAAAATAAACATTTTGCCATACATGTCTCCTTTCTGCTGATCATTGTTCCTCTAGACAAAGAGAGCAATGGAAAAAAAGGCAGGTTTCATTTTTGTTTTTTAAACTGCAGTTTTGATTATGCTCCATGTCTTACCTTTCACCTTGGCTGCTGGCAGCAGGCATTGTGATGTCAGAACTCAACTGTAATAAGTTATTATATTTGAGTAGCTATGTCATTTCTTTATTACAAGTCACCTGTAATAAGTGAATTATAGACAGGATTCTATACAGGGATTTCAGGCTCCCATGTATTATATACATAAAATAACTACGTACAGAACTGAGTTGTAATAAGTTATACAGCTGAGTGGCTACCTGATTTCTTTCTTACATGTGAGTAGAGGCGTCACAAGTTGCCTGTAATAAGAAGATTTTAGGCTGGATTTTATACAGAGATTGCAGACCCCCTTGTAGCTACTCACCCATAGTAACTTATTGCAGTTCAGTTCTGAGGTTACAATGCCTGCTGTCCAGGGGCAACTATGAAGGATGGAGGAGCGGGCAAATGGGTGGTGGGTAGGTGCATGAAATAACTACATTAAAAAAATAAAACAAATAAAAATTACTTACCGTGCTTGTTGCACAACATGTCCTTCTCGCTCCGGTCCTCTTCTCTCGTGACGTCCAGGGTCCCAGCCAACTCCCTTAACCAATCCTGGTGCTGCTCTCACGCTGTTAAATAGCATGAGAGAAGAGCCAGAATTGGATGGAGCAGCCTCTCTCGGTGCTCCCAAGGACACTGGAGGCCGGTGCTTGCTCTCTACTCAGCTGTGCGAGGCAGCTGGGCTGAGAGGTTTAAAGTGCGCATGTGTGACTGGCCGTTGCAAGACAGCCAGCCAAAGGGACATGCGCATTTTCACACTAGTGCGCCGGCAGCCCACCACTCCTCCCTGCTGCTGTTGCCACTCAACAGGCCCTGCCCCGTCCTGACACTCGGTACAGAATGGGTTTAGAAAAAATAAAATGGTAATGAATCAACTTTATTACCATTATATTTTTCGTCTCTGGGGTTTTTCTGGGGGCATTTTAGTGGGGCGACGCTCCTCGGCTCTAATGGAGGAGCCGCCCCTGCAGCGCTGTCAGAGCCAGCAGCCGAGGGGAAAAGTACAAAAAAGAAATCTACCTTTCCTTCTTCTGCTCTGTTTTTTTAAATGTACAGTGATAGATAGAAAAGAGATATTTATGGCAACATGTTTATTTTTTCATGCTTTGGTAGTTAAAGGAAATAAATATTCTCTCTGCATGTTTCTACACATTCTGAGCTATAGGTTTTTTTTTTTTTTACTCATATTACCTGATGCAAATATTTTTGGGCAAAAAATATCGCACTGCTTTTTTGCGTGTTTAATTTTGCACTAGAGATTCTAATTGTAAGTTTCATGTTTACAAATATCCCATCTCCGCATTGGCATGCATTGTGTATATTATTTACAGTTCTGACAAATATTATTTGCAGGTCGGGCAAATAGGATTACTCTGCCAACCGGTGCTATTTTTCACGTTGTCACATAGGATTTTAACAGAAGAGATATCTGGCCTCAACATTTGACTTGGTTTCTGTAGAATAATTTTAACACTCTTATTTTGGCAAAGAGCGCATGGCAATGTACTGTACATGGTGGGTAACAAATGTTCTGCCATCTCTTCATTGAATTCTATTATAATTTCTCACTTGCTCTGATGTTATTCCACCATCGACCTCTGTTTATGGCCACTCTCCTTAAATTGTACTAAAGGCTTTTCTGCCTACTTTATGCAGCTAAACATATATGGATGGAAGAACAACAGATAATGCAATGTCCTTCAGCGAGACAAAATGCTTTCAGAAAAGTGGTAGTCATGCATCTTATAACTGAAATTACGTGAGGTTTGGTGCGGTCGTAATTCCAAGATAGGGGGAGTTCCCTATAGAATCAGACTGGGACAACAAATTGGCCTGGGTACCAAAATAAAACTGGCCCCCATTAGCTAAGCAGATAGCTAAAAAAAAAGTTGTAATATCAGGGAAATCAACAGTAAAACCGGCCCACCTGGCCATAAAACCAGAGCACAGCCTGAGTCAGACCCTGGTTCCCTACCTCCAGTGAGTAGACACACGTCTTCTGAGGATCTAATGATTTAAATATCTGAGTTGTACTACTAAAAAGTGACACCAAAAATATCATAGTTTGAGAACATCGAGGACAGAATTTTGAGAAACAAAATATTGAAAGGTAAGTCCCTATAGGGGAATATAGATTTACTATTCATGACTCCACAGCTACGTACTTTGAAGATATATTTACCTCGTAGGTGCATATCTGTGGAATTAGGTTTAGAAAATATAAAATCACTTACCTATCCATACTTTATTTTCTATATTCTGTCCTCAATATTGTGTCCCATTGATATTGTGGTTTCAATATTCAGGGGGCACACAAAATATCTGATCTCTGATATACCAATAATCTGATAGCAGCAAAGCTAAGGGACCTGCTAATGTTTTTTTAAAATACAGACAGGTTGAATTTTAAACAAATGGGCAGCCAGATGCCTCCACGAGTTATGTGGCAACATCTGTTATGACCTTCAGGTCTTGATTTCAAATCCCAGCTAGACCAACATGGACTTCATTGTTCTGAGGTTTATTAACTGGGTACCACTGAAGTAGGAAATTAGTAACACTGATTAATTCCAACACTTCAAAATGGCAAAATTGTAATATGAGGCACCATTTTAAAACATTTCTTTAAAATGTATATTATATGAGGTGTTGCTGTTTTCTTACAATTGCAGGTAGTGATTGTAGAAGTAGTGTTAGTAATATTGTGTAAACAATGCAGAGATCACACATCATAAACTGAAAGCAAGAAACTTGGGCCCTCGTCTGACCCTTGGGCTTCTACTTAGAGGCTCCTAGTGAACTACAGAGGAAACTATGCTGTGAGGCCACTCCTGTAGTCTGCTTGTCTATTAGCAAACTCATGGGACCTGTGTCTAGGGTTAGAGGCAATAAAAGCAGTCATTGACTCCTAAGTGTGATCATGTGGAAACCATCCTTCCTGACAGTAGCAGTCACTTGAGCAGGCTGCACATCCAGGATACTATAAATGAGGCGCCTGTTGCTCATTGAAGCTCGCCTTGATCAAATGGAGTGGAAGCTAACCAATGAATGCCAGCAACTCATGCTGCTCTCGCCTAATCTCAATGGACTCTCTGATTTTGCAGTCATCGGCTCTTTCTTATACGAATAGAAAATCATGGAGCTAATTTCAGCCTGCTCACTACTGGCAAACAAACCCATGAGGGCCCTGGAATGCTGCCTCTGTGCTGCCTTTGAATGAGACATAAATGCTGGCCTAATCTGCACACCAATGACAACGTATCCCATGTCTTTGGTATCTTAGTGTCAATGCATATACATTTAGCAAAAGAGTTTTGAGCACAAACCCTTGTGAGACCGCCAAACAACGTATAGGGCAATGTCCTGCCAGGAAGTGGGAAACCACCAGAAGGGGTTCAGTTGGATGCCATGCACTCCTTTCACGTGTCACATCATAGTATAGTGAGTCAAAAATAAGCAAACATTTGCACAGGTCTTGCCTATGGGACCTATTGACGTTGCCAACGTTTTTAGCTATGCTGCTCAGCATCCTGGATGCTATGCAGCATGGATGAAGAATTATTATAAAGCCTTTGATGTGGCCGGCCACGTCATTTTGTGGGTGTGTCCACCACGCATGCTATATGCTAGAGGGCTGCTCGTACAGCAGGAATGGCTGCCATGACCTAAGCACCCACCACCACTCGGGTCTCATTCTTGCTATAGCCTCGTGCAAAGTGGGGCTTGGCCGAACATTTTTGCCAGGGGTGATTTTGGTTTCCAGTCTGGTACTATTATTGAGTATATCCATTTCCATCCAAATACAGCATATGTTTTGTGGCAATCTGTGCTTGCCAAACATAAATCTGCATTGATTCCTGCAAACTTTTATGACCATATCAGTGAGACTTTTGACCACGTACTGTGCCGTGGCACCTACTCACTAAGTGGTCGACACCACCTGGTGATAGCTATCACAATTGGATCGAATCTGGTCTGTGGTGTTGCAGCAAAGAGGAGATACCCTTATCATGGGGCATTGATGACTACTTTGGAATTTAGATTATAATATTGTGAGGTCCCTCTTCTATCCCTCCGCTATCCTTCTGAATCCAAATATCTGACTAACCTATCCACCACTCAAATTACTTTCATATTTCACTATACTAATTCAACACTAATCCTTTATGGGTTCCGGAATAGCATGCTACTCGCTGAAAAATTGCTTTGACGCCTCGTCTGGGGTAGTAAGCGCTATATAAATGAAATTACAATATAATACAATACAATACATACTGGATTTGCCAATGCTTGTTTGCTCTTATTTTCTAAAAGAGTGCACAGTGCATGCTACGAAAACATAATACATTTAACTTCTGATCACTATGTGGGCTTCACATATTACAGTAAATAAAAAAACACACAAAAGGTGTTGGGAGGAATGCTTGCAATAGGTCTAACTTCTCAATCACTCAGGGTAACATCTCAACCCATCGTTCTTTTGCTCACCATCCCATCTTAGTTTGGACCCAGTCATATGCAACTCAGTCTTGACCCTACCCAGCAGAAACAGCCCAGCCCGAACTGCAGGGCCAGCTCCTCCCTGAACTCGAACACAACCATCCCAAGCCCTTGATTAGGGCTCATCAGTCTGGGGTAGCTTGGTTCCAGTGGCACAGTGAGCATGGGGCCCACATCTGGGCATACCCTTGCCACTTAAGCTGGTACATCAAACACACAAAAGGTGATGGTAGAAATGCATGCAACTTTTCTATCCACTGACAATCGCTCTGGGTAGCATCCCAACGCATCGTTCTTTTGCTCACCATGCCACCTCAGTTTGAACCCAGCCATATGCAAATCAGCCTTGACCCTGCTTCTCATAGAACAAGCAGCCTAGGACTGGTTTTCCCTGATAAGGGCTCATCAGGCAGGTATCTCTTGGTTCCAGTGGTACAGTGAGCATGGGCATATCTTTTGCCTCATAGGGCGGTGCATTGAATACACAATAGGTGATGGTAGGAATGCATGCGATTCGTCTAACCACTGGCATTCGCTCGGGTTAACATCCCAACGCATCGTTCTTTTGCTCACCATGCGATTTCAGTTTGCACCCATCCTTATGCAAATCCGTCTTGATCCTGCTCTATTGAGAACAATCCAGTCTGAACTGCTAGGCCAGGTCCTACCTGAACAGGAACAAAAGCTACCCAATACTGGTTTCATCCTGATTGGGCCTCTTCAGTCGGGTGTAAGTTGGTTCTGGTGGCACAGTGGTCCCTTGCTCACTGTGCCACTGGAATAAAGTTTTGATTGAGGAGCCCCAATAAGGACGAAACCGGTCAGAGAGGACCTGGCTTGGCAGTTCGGGATGAACCGTTCCTAATGGAGCAGGGTCAGGAATGATTTGCATATAGCTGGATCTAATGTGAGGTGGCATGGTGGGCAAGAAAGCGATGGGTAGGAATGCTTGCCCAAGCGATTGCCAGTGGTTAGACTTACTGCAAGCATCTTCCTATCACTTTTTGTGTGTTTGCAGTGATGCTTTAAGTGGCCAAGTATGTGTCCAAACCCAGGTCCCTTGCTCACTGTGCCATTGGAATCAACCTACACCCGACTGAAAAGTCCCAATCAGTTCAAAACTGGTCTTGGGTTGCTTATGTTCCATTTCAGGGAGGATCTGGCTTGGCAATTCGGGCTGGACTGTTCCTATTGGAGCACGGTAATACTGATTTGCATATAGCTGGGCCTAATCTGAGGTGGCATGATGGGTAAAAGGACGCTTGGTTGGAATGCTAGCCCAAGTGATTGACACTGGTCAGACATATTGCAAACATCACCAATCACCCTTTTTTGTTTACAGTGACACTCTAAGTGACCAGGGGTATGCCCAGACGTGGATAATTTGCTCACTGTGCCACTGGAATCAAGCAACCCTAACAGAAGAGCCCAAATCAGGTCAAAACCGGTCTACCGTTGCTTGTGTTTTGGTTCAGAGAGGACCTTTCTTGACAGTTCTGGCTGAATTGTTCCTATTGAAGCATGGTCAAGAAGGATTTGCATGTAGATGGGTTTAATCTGAGGTGGCATGGTGGGTAAACGAATGATAACATAACATAACACCCGAATGATTGCATGTGGTTAGACATGTTTGAAGTAAAGAGAAAAACAACAATAATTTGTGTTAACGGTATGTCCTTGTACGTTGATCAAGATTGGAACCAGTGCACCAACAGAATGTGAATATAGTACATGCGTGATGAGTTTTCAATATGAAAAATCACAAAAAATGTTGTGTATCTTGTGGAAGTTGTTTATGCATTAACACAGCTGGTCTGAAGTGTGTCATTTTTTTATTATTGTTCATATAACGTCTATTTGGTTTTGGCATATATCTGATTGACCATTAAAGTGAAACTGATGAATTGATTCTTAAACTGACAGACCGTTCACAGTTTGGATGCTGGTCGCATGCAAATGAATGCGCATGTTGTGTAGTGGCTTACAAAATACCTTGCGGAATTGATTGGGTTCCTCAACCTTCTGGAATATTTCCATTGTATCTAACGATGTCACCTCTTAGATCAATCACGATCACATATGTTATGTCACCTATGTGAATGCAAAAAATAAAGGGGTGGACTTATGATTGAACACACCTGAGCTTTTACATTTATTGACTTTACTGAGTTTTGATTGCAAAGTGGGGTCTGTCCTACATAAATAATGATTGGCAAAGCCAAAATGTCTGAGAATGATGTCTTAACACATGCAACCCTAGTACAATAAAACACCTGGAAGGGTACAACCTACTCAACACCTCCGATTCCGGCTTTCGCACCAAACCACAGCACCGAGACCACCCTGATTGCCGAATCGTCAACATCAGAACCCTCCTCAACTGAGGTGAGACAGCAGCCCTGATCCACCTCGACCTCTCAGCGGCATTCAACATCATATACCACCACACCCTCATCAGAAGACTCCACCACATTGGCGTCCAGGGAGACGCCCTCAAATGAATCACCTCCTTCCTTACAGAACACACCCAGAGAATCTGCCTACCGCCCTTCACCTCCAAGCCCAAGAGCATCATCTGCGGCATCCCCCAAGGTTCCTCTCTCAGCCCCTCCTTGTTCAACTCATACAGGACACCACTGGCCAACATCATCCGCACCCATGGCCTCAACATCATCTCCTACCTGGACGAATTCTAAATCATCCTCTCTCTCACGGAAGACCCACCACCACCAGAACCAAATTCCAAAATGCCATGACAAGCATCTCCGACTAGATGAGGTCCAACTGCCTGAAGGTCAACACAGACAAGACGGAAGTGCTTATCTTTGGGAGGAACACCTCACCATGGGACGACACCTGGTGGCCCCCTGAACTTGGACCCACACCTACCCCTACAGACCACGCCCGCAACCCTAGCATCATTCTGGACAGCAAACTTACCATGAAGTGCCAGCTCAATGCAGTATCCTCCTCCTGCTTCCATACCCTCTGCATGCTTCGAAAGATCTTCAGATGGATCCCCATCAACGTGAGGAAAACAGTCACACAAGCTCTTGTCACAAGTTGACTGGACTATGGAAACGCATTCCATGCTGGCACCACCACCCATCTCCTCAAGCGATTTAAGACCATACAGAATGCTGCAGCCAGACTCATCTTCAACCTCCCCAAACGGACCAGATTCACCCTCCACGTCAGAAGCCTCCACTGGCTCCCCGCCAGAAGGGATGCCAGTTCAAGATGCTAACTCACACCTACAAAGCCCTCGACAACCAGGCAGGGCCGGCTCTAGGGCGGTGCGACCAGTGCCACAGGTGCCATCTCACCAAGTGCTGACTTCAGGTGGTGCTGTGTTTGCAAGTTTATTTTGGTTTAAAGAGCACGTGCTGCCACTTTCCTTGTCTCCAGCACTTCCAAGCAACAATAAAAATGTCAAGCTAACTCTGATGATTAATGTTCTTCCTGGAGAGAGATGGAGTTTTGTCTAGTTGAGGTTATGACTGATCATAAAATAGCACAGAGGATTAATATGCTTGCTGCAAAGAAGGTGTACCGTGCAGATCACAAAGTGCATATAATGTACATAGGTCAGTTGGTTTCTGCTTTTCTAAGAGACATCCTTTTGTTACTTGCAGTTTATAAGTTAAAATCCTACTATAGAACAGTGAATTATTAACTGTCAACAAAGAACTCCATGCACACAGCAAGGTATAGATTAGAGCATAGATTTATGTTGCAAAAAGGGTTCATTTGGGTAGAAATTGATTCTTATTATTAAGGAGAACCCCCAACTATGGTGTTCCATTTTCAATTTTGAGTTTGTTCTTCTCCAGACCAAGCACTCAAACTAAACTGCCTACCAGTATGGATGACATGTCACTCCTACACCTTGTAGTCCTCTGGATTATGTAACATTTCCTATATGCTGATTTACACACGTATGATTGATAGTCTCAGTGTAATGTGTGTGGGATGTAAAGTGCTCTGACATCCTAAACTGGTATGAGTGGCCCTATATAATTAATTAAATGCACCTGAAAAAAAGTGGTTATCAAGTCTTGAGGGGCATTGTTAAAAGGTGGTGGTGAAGGAATCCATGGATGGGGTGCGCCAACAAACATTGTTGCATCAGGCGACACCAGCGCTAATGCCGGCCTTGCAATCAGGGGCCAGCCTACATCAACCACCGCCTGACCTTCCACCTACCCGCAAGACAACTGCACTCCGCATCCCTCGCCCACGTTCCCCGCATCTGCAGAGGCCATTCCTTCTGCTACCTCGCCGCCAAGTCCTGGAACGACCTCCCGCTCCACCTGCGATGTCACCCTCACGCACAGACTTCAGAAAGGGACTCAAGACCTGGCTCTTCGACTTAAGACCTGCGAGACCCCTAGCACCTGGATATCAAGTGCATTCAAGTACTGAATGATTGATTGACACACACAGGAGAGAGACCGCAGGAGTAGACAAACAGGACTATACAATGAACAGTAGTTCCTCATACAGTTCAATACACTCACTGTTGTGGAGTATACATAGAATACACCCAAACAGCCAATAGCATTCGGTGAGAGCACTGGATTGAGCCAAGACATGACTGACAAAGTATCAAGCCAATGGCAGAAAGAAGCTGGTCCAAGAATGCCAGTGGTTGAAAGGGCAATCCACTCTATGAATAGTGTAAGCAATACACAACCTATGACTCCCTATAATCAAGGTGTCGAGGGAACGAGAGGGGTGTATGGGCTGTCTATATTTGCACCCTCCCACATAGAATACACACCACAAAAAGAAAACTAGACATATAAAAGGAGGAAGCACACCTTGGAAATACCTTAATTCTGGGGGGCGTTGACTCCCTATATGACCCACCGTCTGGATAGGACCAAGACACTCAAGAACATTCATCAAGGTTTGTAAACAATTTCAAAACATTGTAAGGAATGGTGTTACTAGGTGAAGGGGCAGGGGGTAACCTTTGACGAAGTAAGTCCTGTAGGGGTGTCTCAATATTTCAATATACCATTTGGGCTCTTCCACCATTTTTTTGTGAACTACTCTGCTCTTGTATTTATCTTTGGGCTCATATAGTGTGTGACTAAAAGGTCTCCCTCGTCGTATTCCTCCACGAGGTTTGCCTGAGTTAAGTTCACGGTATGTAGTGCGATACGTGATGTGTGATATATGCATGCATTCCTGGCCGTCACGTTTCACCTTTTTCACCAGTTTGCTGTGGATTGCACTGTATACCTACCACACGTGCTGCACGGCTTTTTACATACAGCTGGAATTCAGTACGCAACAAGGAGCATTGTCTTCAAGTTTTTTGCTGGACCTTGTTTGTCCTTTATGTATCCCACCTTATATTCTGTGTTTATTCATTTACTACAGAACCATATAATATGTGATGAAGAAGTGTTTTTGTGTGCAGCAGGAAGAAAGGATTGTGGATTTTGTGTATGTCTGTTATGTGTTGCGCATCCATGCATTAACAGCATAGGAAAATAGGGATTCCAGGTCCTGATGAAAGCCACGGACCCCGGATGGTGCCACATGCTGAAACATGTTGACCTATTAGATGCAGGAGTCATAATCGCTCCTGGCATCCCCCTGGTTTTTAACCGTCTTGTTGCTTCATTGAAAGATTAATGGTAGTTCCCATGATGAGGCAACAGTGATTTTTATTTTCCATTATCTGGATCCCGTTCCCCAACCATAAGTGCTTCCTGTGAACATAGGAAGCCTGCCGTCATTAGAGGATTCTTTAGTGAGCAAGGATGGCCAATGATGAAGCACGGCATCCAGGTGGGTGTGTGAGGCCATTAAAAACAATTTTTTGAAATTGTTTACAAACGTTGGTGAATGTTCTCGGGTGCTTGGCCCTATCCAGGCTATCAGACATATAGGGACTCAAGGGCACCCCAGAATAAGGGTATTTCCCAGGTGTGGGCCCTCCTTTTTTATACACCTCATTTGATTTTTGTGATGTGTAGTGTAAGCAATAGTCTGTTTGGCTGATGTACTGTCAGAACACGGAACTATAAACTGGAAGATGCCATATAGTCCGTTGCCTGGCCGGGCCCTACCAACCCTTCTGTGTCTTTCGTTTGTAGAAAATGGCTGGCGGTGGTCTTAAAAACTATTTTATTTCGTTTATTTTCCTCTTCCTTTTATAGATGAAAAAACTCAGACACTCCATTCTAGCAGCTAAATTTACATTATTTCATCGCCATCATTGTCTGACCGACCCGTTTCATTTCTGCAATAAAACTGGAAAGTAACCCTTACATTTTAGCTGCAGCTCCCTTCCCTTCAGGAGTACATTCGCCTTTTTCCCCTCCGAACTGCTGAGTTGCTGCCAGCGAAAAGAGCACGTGGGATCGACTTTTTCAACATTGCCATATTGTTTTCATTACACATAAGACAGCGTCCTGAGGCCCGAGAGCCATTTTGGAAACCTAAAGCGCGAGCGCAGCAAATCACACAGCACAAATTCACTCACAGCAGCAGCAACAACATCCGCCACAACGACAACATATTTTCTCCTTGCTTTCTTCGGGGCACTTTAAACTCGGCCAGTTGTTTAGTAAGCAGCCGAGCCTTCTAGACGTTTTTGTCCCGTGAACAGAAGTAAGCGTGGAAGTCTGGGGGTGTCCGAGGAGCCCACAGCTGTGTAGCTGTACAGCAGCGCCAGGAAGCCCAGACTGACGCTTTCCAATAAATAATTTAGAGACAACCAGACATCCTGTTGGACAGAACCCCCGGGCACTTGTCCGCAAAGAGAGAGCACACAAAGAGAATGGGTGCAGCCGGGCCTTCCTCTCACAAACCATATGATCTCATTAAAAATGCAGCAACGACTTCATCCTTTTAAGTGAAATAAAAACTTCCCTCTCCGCCCTTTCCAGACAATGGAATGCACTCCCTGAAGGAAATAACGTGCAACGCCAAACACTGCTTCCCCCGGTAAGTACACTGATCTGGCCGTAAAGTGACATTGTTAAACCATTTCCTTAAATAGAGATTTCTAATGCGGGCCAAGAGAGGAGAGATAATGAGGGTGAAAAGTGCAAAGGGAGAGGAGATGAGTTACTAGTCGTGAAAAGGTGCTGGCATCACGTGATGCAAAAGAGGAGGGGCCGAGGACAGGAGCGGTACACCTGCCGGAGCATCCTTTGGACCAAGAGGATGTCGATGTGCCGTCACAGTATGCAAAAAATACCGCCAGCGTACACTTGAGTTCTGCACAGGGGCAGTGGCCGCCATTTGCACGTATTACTGCCAAGGGCAATGTTTCTCTTTTCATATACCGCCTACTATGTGAATACATGCAGAGGATCACAGATGTTAATGGATTGAACTGCAAGACAAATACCGCCGAGGTTAACTTATAAAGCCAACGTATTCTTTCCACCAGTTGCCTAATAACTCATAGGCGTAATTGCAGGGAATTATGATTTTAACACGTTGTGTCTGAGGGGGCGTGTGTATCCTCACGTATGAAGTCATGGCTACAGTTAGTGGTATTTGTAGGGAATTCCGGTTATTTAAGCCGTTGTATCTGCATGGTGTTGTACCTGAATTGGGCGTTATGAGCGGGGATTTTTAAAAGTAACTATGTCTGCACAGAGTTATTCCAGCAGGGGGTGTGGCAGCAGTGTGTCAGACATGTCAGCGAGACGTTGTGCACTTTTGAGATGTTTCCACGTGGAGTTGTGCCTGCAGGGAGCAGTGTTCTAAGGGATATACGCCCACAAGGGCTTGCACCTTGCTCAGATGTGTGCTTGCGAGCAGCTGTTTTCGCAGCGAAATGTGTCTGCATTAAATTTGGGGTTCGGGGACGTATTGGTGCAGAGAGTTGTGTCTGATGGGGGCGCTGGGTCTGCAAGGGAATGTGTCTGCAGGATGACGTGCTCCATTTACTTCTGTCCGCATGAATTTGTGTCCGCAGGGAGGTGTGTCTGAAGGGAGTTGAGTATGCAGGAAGGTTTGCCAACCGATAGGTTTGATTACACGTGGAGCTGTGTTCACGTGGAAATCTGTCTGCAAGGACACGAGTAAGCACAGAGTTATATGCACAGTGAACTGTGTCTTCGTGGAGATGCAGCCGCATAGAGCTGTGTGTCGGTGTCCACAAACAATTGTGTCTGCAGGACACTGAATGTCTGCAAGGGTAGTTTTGTGACATGGTGCAGTTGTTTCTTAGTTAGCTCGTGTCCGCCGGGGGTTATGTCAGCAGAGCTGAGTGTGCGGGGAGTTGAGTGTGCAGGGAGCTAGGTGTGCGGAGAGAGCTGTCTACCTGCAGCAGTGTTCGCACAGAGTCTTGTCTGCACAGAGTTTCGTGTCCGTGTGAGATGTCGCGCCCACACGGACCTGTCACCTTAGGGAGATTGGATGAAGCCGCAAGATCACCCTACCTTGTTGTCGCTCAGGTTCTGCAGCACTTCCTTCCCTCCTGAGGTCCTGATCTCGATGCCAGCGACGCCGTTGCCCGTGGGCGACAGAGGGGATCCCGGGTCCCCCTGCCTCTTCTCCTGTGGCACCTCTGGCTTGCTGGGGCTGCGGGGGCTCCTGGCATTCTTCTGCCCCACACCCAAGGAACCGAAGTCCAGGGTCTTGGACTCGAAGGCCCCCTCCACGCTGCTGAACATCCCACCGTACTTCACCCTGGGCACCTGGGCAGTGGTGCCCGGCCGGGCCAGGTAGAAGGGCAGCTCCTCCTCCGGGTCCTCCTCCCGGGTCCGCCGGTTCCCCGAAGCCATGCTTGGAGGGTGCGGGGTCTCAGGGGACTAGAGGACGGGCGAGAAGGGGAGAAGAGAGCCGGGAGGCGGAGGGATGGGGCTGAAAGTGGGGAGAACTGCGAGGGAGGGGCTGCTCTGTGATGCAGAAAGCAGGGTGGCGGAGCTGGACGCCGGAGCCGAGAGAGGCAGCCAAGGGAAGGGTGCCTGCTGCTGAGAGGGAGGGTGGAGGGGGCTCGCACTCCGAGAGGATGACAGAGCAGAGGGAGAGAGGTGGGAATGAGGCTGTGAACGAGCAGGGAGTGACGAACACAGCACCGCACTCAGAGGGACGGCGGAGGCTGAGAGGGGAGGAGAGAGCGGGCAGGGAGTGGAGAACGAAGCAGAGAGAAGAAGCGAGCAGGGTGGGACGGAGGCTTGAACAGTGAGGAGGGAAGAGCAAGCGGCGAGGGCACAGTGGAGGGTAGAAAAGAGGATGTGGAGAAAATTCGGATGTAGGGTATGAGTAGGAGGCTAGAGCTGAGAAGGGTGTAGGTATAACACAGAAAGTGCGGCGCAGGTAGGATAGGGGGCAACAAGTGGGCTTCTGATTGAGCTGGGGTACGAGAAATGAAGAGATGCAACTAAGTGTAGTAGGGAGTAGGTAAAAGGAAGGTGTAGTTGGCCGAGACTGAGCGAGAGAGCAGGAGGAACAAAGTCGAGACAGAAGTTTTAGAGGATGGGTGGTAGATAGGAGGGCACACAGGGTGCCACTCACTGCCAGGCGTCGGAGCAGACAAGAGCAGCCGGGTTACAAGAGGTCAGAGCATGTATGCTGTGAGGCAGTAGAGTAGGGCGTGTGGAGAGCAGTAGGTTTCCCGGAGGGCACGGCGGTATGGCCAGGCTGGGACCGAGCAATGCTGCTGCAGGGAGGGCTTCACACAGACAGCACCGGGTGCTACTGAGAGCCTAGGTCACCGGCGCTCAGACAGGGACAGACAGTGGTGTCAGAGGCAGAGGAGTGTCCGCCTTTATACGGTAGGCGGCGCTGCTGCTGCTGCTGCCAGGGCCTTGGAACGCGCGACCAGAGGAAGACACATAAAATGATGAGAACAGCAGCACCAGGGGAGTGGACACAAGGACACACTGTGCACTGCGAAAACCCACAGAGGCGCTGTGCCTTTCAGCATCCTTCGATGCCTCTCTGTGAAGGTCACGGATTGTCATCAGTTTAGCACCACAGTAATGAATACTACTGTGTTATCACTGAGATCACATTTAAATGACTCAAAATTGTTCCTACGGAGAGCCTGTTGGCTAATGTCAAAGCCTCTCTAGTTCTTCCGCATTAATCCCCTTATGATCTTTGAATACGTTCACTATATCCACCACTCCCAACTCTTTTTCATAGCTAACATTGTGGTTGAGAACAGGACCTGAACTAAACATAAGAATTAAAGGTTACCTCTATATGGGGCTGAACTAGGGTAACCAGATTGTTTTAAAAAAAAAAAAATTTTATTGAGCAGAATAAAAAGATACAAGAAGGTACTAAAAATAGAAGCAGATATACTAATACAATTCATACTATACAATCCTTTTCATTAAAGAGAAAATGTAATCACCACAAATATTATACATTAGAAAAAAGACCATTTCATGTATACTAAAGTGCAAGTGCTAAAGTGCCATAAATCTGACAAATATGTTACCCCTGAAGATCCCTTTCCATTTGATCAAGATACTTCCAGACTAAAGCAAATCTTCTAATAGCTCCCACCCTTTTCGCATAAACTTCTTCATAGGTTTTTACTCGTTTCATTTTGTTATACCATTCGAGAAAGGTCGGGGCTTTAGTTGTTTTCCAATTCTGGAGAATCAGAGAACGTGCCACCAAGAAAGAAATTGATAAAAACATTTCCCCCCCTCTAGTTAAAACCTGTATTTGCCTCTGATTTGATAAACCGAACAATACCACCTCAGGCCCAGGTTGTATCCTACTCCCGAGGGCACGGCTAAGCTCAGCACACACTTTCACCCAGAACTGGCTCAGCCTTGAGCATGTACAAAAAACATGCAGCCAGCCACCCTCCCCGACCTGCTGGCACCTAAAACACTTATTTTCAACCTCGGGATACATTTTATGCAAAGGATACGGGGTGTAATAAGCCGTCCATCGGGACAGAAACGCCATTCTTTTAAAATTTGCAGCTCTCAGTGCCTTTCTGCCGTGTTGGGAAATAGTTTGCCAATCTCTGATTGAAAAATTGCAAGATAATTCTTGTTTAATTTTTTCAAGAAAATTAGTAACCAATAGGGGCTCCCCTTGATTTCGAAAAACTCTATACCAATTCCCTATACCTCGCAATTTAGTTCTAAACAGAGCAGCAAGGACCGAAGAGGTACCTATATTTCCTGAGAGTGTATATTTATTTATCAGAAATCTAACCTGGAGGAAGCTAAAAAAGAGTAGCCTACTCTGGTTACCGCATCTAGCCTGAACCTCCTCCCAGTTAATACATCTGCCTCCTATTATAAAGTGGCTTAGCTCCTTAAAACCTTTTAGTTCCCAAAGTTTAACATGGCTATTACGAATATAAAGGCCCAAACTTCTGGACTCTGTCAAGGCCAGATATTCAAGTCCCAAAGACTGGGCCTTTTGAGAATAAAATTTCTGAAGTCTACTAGTAAATGCTTGAAGCGTCTTGTATCTTACTTTTTTCGGAAGCTTTGAAGTTTTTATAAAGACCGGGAGCTGTGATCCAGCTTCATGGATCATCTTGCACAGGAAAGAGCTATCCAGAGATCCCTTATTATCAAGCAGCCGAACCACTATATCCATAAATACTGCTTCATAATAAGTACGAATATGGGGGAGTGCCAGCCCACCCCAACTAGTATCAAGTTGAAGGATTGATAGTTTTAGCCTTGATGCTTTTTTATTCCAAATAAACTGGCGAAATAATTTTTCCAATTCTCTAAAATAAGCTGCATTGACTTTGATCGGGATATTTGAAAAAAGAAATATTAATAAGGGTAGTACTGACATCTTTATTAGAACAACACACCCTATCAAAGTAAGGGGAAGAAGTGTCCACTTGCCCAACAGATCTTTAATTTTACTCAATGTTGCTTCATAATTTAACCTGAATAAATCCGCATATTGGTTTGAGACGTAAATTCCCAAATAGCGAATCGGCTCAAGAGAATAAGCTTGTTGTTTTAGATTATCAGGGAGAAAATTGCTGCACACATTAAACGCCAAAACTTCAGTTTTTTTATGATTAATTTTGTATCCGCCAATCGCCTCAAACTCAGCGAATTCCCTTAAGGTCCTATCAATATTTTGTCTTTCCGGTTTAAGATAAAGTATGACATCATCTGCGAATAATTTTAATTTCGCCATCTAGGGTAACCAGATTGTCAACACCAAAAGGCCATGGACATAGATGTAAGACTAAAAGTTGATACCAACCCTGGACGCAGAAGGGCTGGCAGAAAACACTGACATAGAAGGACTGCACCGCGTATTCACAGGCTCAGACCTGCTAGCTCACAAGGCGTGTCACACAATATTGTGTCTCTTCACACGGCCATTCGGTGAAAAGCTGTTATCACAATATGCTACAAAAGGTGCAGCATAAGGTGATCTGAAAACCCATGCTACAAGTGGTCTTCCAGCTTGTGGGGCAAGGATCTGCATAGCTTGTTTGCATCATGACTCTTGCAACCTGGCCAGGGCATCAGCAGCAGCAGTCTCAGAAGCTTTGGTTAGTGCTTCGGTGGAGGGTAGGAGTGATCTCAGTCAGTGCCCAGCATACCCCCTGTTAGAAATGGGATCTCTGGTTGGCTAAGGCTTGCGCCAAAGCCAGGCAAAGACCACCACTCTAGTCAGGGCGAGGGAGTTACACGCCAAAGATAACCCCTGCTCACCCCCTTGGTAGCTTGGCACGAGCAGTCAGGCTTATCCCGGAGGCCATGTGTAAAGCGTTTGCGCAACACACCCACAGCAACAACATACTAGGCACACCACAAAAGGAACTCCACACAAGGTTATATATAAAAATAGCCTTTGTATTATCATAAAACACATTAGAATAGTACTCACATAATATACATCGTGCCACCTGGCACGGGGTCATATTTACAAGGGATTATATACACCTGACAGGGCCCACTGGACCACTGTCAGAACCATCACAAAGCGAACTTAGTAAAAGTAAAACAGATCATAAACGTACAACCAGTAACCACTGGTAATCACGGTACTTAGCATCCGCCTGTAACATAAACTACATTATGCACAGTATCACATTTAGGCGCGAATTACATTCTGCGCCAACCTCACCAGCATAAACACATTATGCGATAACCTCATGAGCATAAACACATTACGCAAATAGGCACTACCCCCAACACATTATAACATGACATTAGGCATAACCACATTATCCTAACCCTCATAAGCATAAACACATTATGCAATAACCATCAGAGGCATTAATACATTATGCAAAATCTTGGGCATAGACACACTATGCATGGACAGTACACTGGCGCAGTGCACACATTAGGCCTTAGCATAAACACATTATGCAACTCTTTAGGCCTAAACCCTATCACGCATAAATCAGCAGTGCACCACAGTACACTGACCAGGTGCATACATCACCTGAACAACTGACCCCCAGGCCAACTGGCCTCCTTAGAGGGCTCAAGTGCCCTATGTCCCAAAAATGTCAGGGCGTCCTAAAGTGCGCAATGCACTGGCCTAAACGTAGCAGCTGCCCACTAATTGCTGGGCAGCTGGGAACATCACTGGCACTCACGGTGCCACCTGAGCCCGTCTCTGGGACTCTCTAAACAAATGCCCCCAACGTTGCAGTTGCCCACTGTCAAGCGGGGCAACTGTGAACAATGAAAGAGGCCCGGCTCTGGGGCTCTCTACACCATCATAGGCCATCGTGGCAGCTACCCACTGTCAGACGGGGTAGCTGTGGCGGGATTAGGCATGGGCATCTCGGGACCCTCCGGGCCCTTTAACAATAATGATGCCCCTCGTTGGGGCGGCCCGCTCCCTCGCGGGACCGCCCAGGGAAATAGGCATGGTGCCTTCACTGGTACCAACAAACTGTGCCCAGAACTGCCCCCAAGTCCCCCTGAGGGACTTTGTAACTGAAATGGCCCCCTCTGGTAGGAGCGGCCCGCTATCTCTCGCGGGTCTCTCAGGACTAGACTTTGGCACTGGAAAGCAGCTGCTCCACTCACCGGGGCTCAGGGCAGGATTCCTCCGGTCTCCGCTCCTCTCCCTCACTGGGGAGGCTGGATGAGGCTCTCTTCTCTGCTGCGGGACCGGCCTCACTTCTCCCAGTCTCTGCGGCGCAGCAACACGCGGGGCTCCGTCTCCCGCACAGGAGCCCCTCCTGGATTGTCTCCGCGCTTCACCCGGGCCCCCTCCTGGGACCCGGGACTTCTCTTTTCTTTGGCCGCCACCGCGGGGATCTCCCTCACGCATGGAAGCCCCGCGTCACCACACATGCCGGCCTCTTCACTCGCGGGGCTTCCCTTCCGTCATGGGAGCCCCGCCCCCGGACCGCACAGCCTTGCCTGCCTTCCGGGTCGCGCTGGGCAGCGGCCCGGAAGAGATTCCTTTAGTCGGCTCGGGCTGCGGTGGTGATTCCGTCTTTGGGCAATGCGGGGGTAGGCTCCCGCTAAGTAACTACGCAAAAGCGGGGTGGGCACCCGCGTTTCTAAACCCATAAGCGGGGTGGGCTCCCGCTCGATACAAAAAGAATGCGGGGTGGGCTCCCGCCTCAGCCGCATCACGGGGGAATCCCTCACGCTGGGATTCCCTCGATCTCCACGTGCAGCGCGCGCTGCAACAGCCCCCGCTCTCCTCTTCCTTCCAAATAGGCGCTCCCAAGGCGCTAGAGCAGGCAAAGGCCCTGCAGCAGAAAGGAATCAGTCCCTAGAGGAAGGGGCAATGCAGGGCCTAGGGCTAAAAGAAATTAAGCAAAAGGTTCCAGGGCATAGCTGGGCCCAGGGAGGCTGCCCTCCTGGCAAGTCCTCCTGGGCCCCAGCAGCAGCACGCCCCGCAGGAACAGAACAGGAACACTGAACATTTACATGGGGTCACAGCCCCTTCTTTTATACACCCTTTTCCCTTTGTGTCACAGCACAGGGCTGGGGAAAAACCAGACGCAACTGGTTTGGGGGAGCTTTGGAGCACTTTGTTTTGCTCAGCTCCTCTCTCAGGACAGGCTAGGGACATCAGACGCACCACAGGGGGTGGAGCTAGCATTGTGGAGGGAAGGCACAGCCCTATTCAGGTCCCAGGTGCAACTCCTCCCTCCCATCTAGATGCAGATCTCTCTATTCACCACTGCGCTGACTCACCCTGCCCCTCCTGGAGCAACACACACCTCCCAGCCCCTGTCACTCACAAGCCAGACATGCAATTCACATCAGGCAGGCAGACACAGAGCACACATAAATGCCAACTTCTAAAAGTGGCATTTCTACACCAGTCACAATAAATCTGCGCACACCATTGCGCAGCATTTATTCTCACGAGTTCGCACATACTAAACTCGCCCCTGCACTCCTCTCACACCAGGAATTACCATGGACACACATATCCCCCATGCATTCCTATGGGAGGGCAGGACAATCTCACCACACGCACTCAGCGCGCACGCACTTTACACTGGCCCACAGTGCTAAAGTGCCCAGAGACTTAAAACTACTGACACACAAGGCAAAAAGTTTAGGGGTGAACCGGCCAAAAAGGGCCAAGTCCAACACCCCCCCTCACCCTCCCCTCATCACATTGGCTCACTCTCTCTTTGTCTCTCACAGGCTAACAACATTTTTAATGTTGGCAGGTCTGTAGAGTTATATGACAAGCTAGACATAAAAAAGATGAAAAGACCAGTGATTCAGGGGATGCACACTTTATTGCAATTCAGAAGGTTTTGGAAAATGGGCCTCTCCCACGTCACACTCTCATTCATTCCAGTTTTGGTAAACAGGGCCTACTTTGTTAATGGTTAAAACGAACTTCAAGTACCATAAAGTCAGTGCTTAATTTGAGCCAGTGAGTTCCTGTGCTGGTCACCAGCACTTAATTGTCAACACCAACACTTATAACAGCTGCCACATGATGGTGCTGTTTGTGTAATTGAGAGATGAGCAGAACAACAGTGTTTATTAGTCTTCAAAATACATGAAAAACAACTAATACCTGCCACCCAAACTATTCTTATAGCTTTTGGGGCCTCAAATAGCCTGAATTGTCGCACTTACACACAGGTACTGTCATTGGCAGCGCTGCCACAAGGAATGGGTGATGCAAGCTGCAGTGGTCTGTTGACGAGGACCCTGGCACTTACTTTTTTTTTTTTTTACAAATTAAGCACTGCACAAAGTAAATCATAAAACCTATGAGGCAAGTATGAAGATGGTAAATAAATATACATGAAATTGTAAAGGGGATTATTTGCATTGAATGAAAAAGAACCGTTCAGGCTCCCTTCCAGACTTTATAGAGCATTGTACCATCCTCTGTTAAACGGTAGTTGATAAAAATTCTGCAAAATATTTTGTAATGAAATAAATGACCTCCCTCTAGTGCAGGGGTCTTCAAACTGTGGGGCGCGACCCCCAGGGGGGCCGTGGAGCGATGCAAAGGGGGTCGCGCCTTCCCAGTCACACTTCTGCCGAGGCCCAAGGGCTTCAGCCTCCCCTCTTCCCCCCGTCCTGCGTCTCAGCCCGGGCTGCTGCAGTGCAACTCGAGCTGCTGGGGGCTCAGCTGGGCAGTGTCTGGAGTCTTATCTCCGGCACGCCCGAGTTTTTCACAGGTCTTTAAAGACCATTTGCATGTTTACATGCCTTTGTAAACTGGTTACAGAGGCTTAGTTTTTTTCCTGGTTCCAGTAACCCCTGGGCCCCCACTCTGCCTAATCCTTACATTTGCATTTAACTTTTACTGCTGTAGTGTGAGAATGCATTTCATGAAAAAGAATATAAAGTAGGGTCGCCAAAAGAAAAATGAAATGCAGCCATGTGGGGTTTAAAGAGCCTGCAAAGATCTCCTCTTGACTAAATAGGGTCTTAAATAAAAAAGTGTGTATTCATTTGTAATGTGACTTCTCTGTCTTTGTTCCCCTTAATTATCAGTCATGGATCATTCAGGCAGCCACAGAACACAATTAAAAGTGCTTTCTATTTATATTTGCTGTTCGAAGTATGCACAGATAAGTGCTGAAAATACAGCTTTAGGTGACTGCTTATTTTTGTACCGACTGGGCCATCAAAATAATCTGCTGGCAACCCTATCATAGGACTGGGAGTTTGTAGCAGGATCAGCACATTATTTATTTCCTCGATCCCCGATTAATGCCATAATAGCAATAGTTTAACTTAGATCTTAAACCCTACGCCGCCGTCCATAACATGCTGAGTTACTTCAAGTGTCTGGGAATGCACTCTGCATTCAGACAACTCACTCGTCATTCTCGCCCTTCACTTTCACGCTCACCCTGCATTCACAGCGATCACAATGCACTCACACCATTCACCCGCTCACCCTGCACTCACAGTGATCACTCTGCACTCACAATGCACTTGCGCTGTTCATCCTATACCTCACCCTGCAGCCACACGAGTACACTACTCATCCTGCACTCATGTGACACTTCACTCACCTGTCCCCCTCACTGCTCAATATGCAACTCACTCAAACAAGCCCATCAGTAATCATACACTCATTCGTCCCATTCTGAACTTGCATCCGCACCTAAATTCATAAGCCACCTCACTCACCCTGCAGTCACTCCTCTTACCCTACTCTCACACTGTTGCATCGCTCACCGTGCACTCACATGGGCACTCTTGTCACCCACACAGTGCAGAGGGTTAACGTTCCTGCTACAAAGAATATGTACCATGCAGATCACAGAAATGAGTGTGAGTAAACTATGAGTAGCGCTATAAGAAAATGAAATGTTTGTCAGAAAGGTGCTATAGAGAGATGAGGTGAATTGTTGGTGAGTGGCAGTGAAGGAATTCATGGAGAAGGAGGAAACGGGGGTGGGGCACCAAAAAGACTGTTGCACCGTGTGCGACCAGTGTTAGGACCAGCCCTGGCTGGGAGTGTTAAAGGTGAAGTGAGAGGTTGAATGGGGAGAGTTCAGAAGTTGTAAAAGGGGGTGAAATAAAATGGCCTGCAAAGTGAGAGAGGGATCCGGGGTTAGGAGAGGACAGAGGGATGGAAGGGAGGGGGTGAGAGGAAAGCTGCATGGGTAAACTGCTTAACTCTGCACAAAACCGCCAGGGTTTTAAGGGACCCCTGCTTCTCCCGGCCAGGGCCAAGTGAGCTTCTAATGTGGCAGCACGTATTCCTGCGGAGTGGAAGGCCCTTCACAAAGTTTGACTAGAAATCTTTCTGATGTTAATTGCTGTATTTTGGTTATACACTGGTACTGATGGGGTGAAATCTTTCCTCAGTGTTACTGTGTACGCGGCATCACATAACATCATTTACCTTTTCTTCCCACACAATTTAGTCAAGCCTGTCACGTAATTTGGTCCTCACCTGCCTCATAATTCCAGTAGCCCTGCCTACAGGTTTAGAAATTTTTGTCAGGAGGGGGTCCTTACGCCTCAAAATGTTGACAGGGGGGTCTCGGCATCCAAAAGTTTGAAGACCTCTGCTCTAGTGTGATGAAGCCAGAAGAAGACTGGCACGGCTTGTCTTTAGGTGGAGCGTCCTCAAACGTTGATCACAGCTCTTTAATACCTTTGGTACTGCACAGATGTATCAGGGCAGACCAGCAGGGTACCCCTTAAAACTGTTAAATAACTTTTGTCCTGTGTGTGCTGTATGTAATAAGAGAGAGAAATGTGATCATGCACAACATTTGAACTAATGTACAGCCTCAAAGGACTCTCTCTTCCAAAACCGAGACATATATTTATCTTTATTAAAAGTGCTGGGACAGTCAAGGGAAATCCGAGACATCTGGTCACTCAGCATTGAAATATCTATACAAGCTGCAAGAAAGCAAAACAACAAAAAACAGTATTAGATGTTAAAGAATGTAAGTTAAATTGTACCCAGAAACTCATAATTAAGAGATTATTATTTTAGGAGGTGTAAATGCTAGATTATTTCACAAACATAAGGTTACTGAGTATGGTAAGAAGCTTATCTGACAGCTGGGGTGATAGTGCTACGTATCCAAACCTCAAATATTTTATAAATATTTTTTCTTGAGTAAACATATGCAGAAATATCACCAGAAGCCCACAAGTCGCCATAAGTCGTTTTGTTTACTGTGCATGGTAAGTAAGCTAACGTGGCAGGTGGGGCGCTACATATCCAAACCTCAGGTATTTTATAATTTTTTTTTTTTAGTAAACTTATGCAGAAATATCCTCAAAAACCCACAAGTCGCCATAAGTTGTTTTGACATCACTGGACCAATAACATTGCCGACACTCACTTTAGGAAACAATAGGCACATATTGTGAAGAAATGAAAATGTGGAACTTAACAGATTTTACCTCACCGACCCCTCCCAGAAATGTTATTTATTCTGCCCTTTGACTTCTAGCTGGTCCTCCAAGCATGGCTCTGTAGTGGACAGGTTTGAGTACCATGATTGGCCAAAACACTTATCAATCCGGTCCTGAATCACTACCCACACAGCTCTTCCATATCAGTTGCATAGTTTTCTTGGTAAGGTAAAGAGCAGGGCCTCTTTTAACATACCAAAAGACGCGCTTGTTCACTTAGATGTTTTCCACTGAATGCTCTGAATCCATCTCACTTAGGTTTTGCCATGTGATATCCACCCAGATGCGCTGTATGTGATACTAACATGTTATACATTTTCTTAAGTTCGGCCCCTGGTGATATGCTCTGCCCATGAAGTGGGCAACAGTGACTCACGAAGAGACAATGCACATGCAAGTAATGCATTGCAGAACAGGTGAACAAGGGAACCACTTTGCTGCCCCACATTGCCAAGATGCTCAATTGTACCCACAACTCATTTAAGGTCAGCTGGAACATGTGATATTCTTTAACAGCACCGAGAGAGGTGTAAGCGAAGTGATGCAAATTCAATTTATGTAAAGTGCTGTAAACCTGTGAAAAGTTATATTCAAGTGATTATAAGTTTTCCCAGAAGGCATTTGAGTCTACCCACAATACTACACTCAGCAAAATCCTTCTATCGCAAACAGTAAGAATTGAATCACAGGAACTCACAGCCACTGACAGTCTGTTTTGTCAAATCTTTACACTGCCATATTAGCATAACAAAACCACACCATCTCAAGATACAGCCAATATAATCAAATTCATAGGAATTGGTAACCCCAAGATACACTCGGAGGAAGGTTATTCCTGGGTGATCTTGGAATCCAATTTCTCAAGAATTTAATGCAAGAAACTCGGATATCTAAATGCAGATAATGATTTTAAAATGTATTTTTTTACATCTATTGCTGACTGCAGCATAAAGGTAGGCGAATTTGCAAAGCTTTCCCTCTGCAAACTTTGTGAACATGTTTTTTCCCCAAAATTGTACAGAAAAGCACTGCAAAACTAGATTTGTGGAGAAATATCCATGCACAAATCCAGCTTCTTCAAGGATAATTATATTACAAAGTTTCACAGAAAAAAATCTTCAATATGTTTTTAGGTCTTGCCTAGGCAGCGCATGCGCTGTCTCTTCGAGACATGCTGTATTCAGGATATGGGTATAAAGCTCCGCCCACTTTCCGCCCATCATTTTTATTGGCTCCTGTCCCTGTCCATTGTAAATGGTGGCTTTTCATTGGTCACTAGGCTGAGTAGTCCCTCCTTAGTACCACCTTGTCTCTTCTTGTAACCTCCCATGAGGACACCCCCTGTTACATGTGTTGTTACTCCCTAGGTTTTAATTACAGCCTCAAGGCACTATTTTCTTAAAAGGCTTCAGGCAGTACACACACTTGGTCCTAAGCTAGGCTGGCAGTGTTTACTTTACTCACTAGAACATCTCACATTTATATGAGACCATCTATACATTTCCCTTCATCAGCTCCACACTGAGTACAACCTAATGCTAAATTAAAGTAATAATTCTTTAGTCACATTTCAAAGCTACTAATTGTATATATGGACATAGCTATTTGAATGTACTCGTAGAACTGTCTTGCATGCAATGCATATGGGTAGGGTGGATTTACCATATCTTCTGCAGGGTGCAGTACCATATGTGACCAAAAGAGGTCCTTTTTTGGCCACATATGTTACTGAACCCTGCAACATTGCTAGGTAAAAAGCATTGCCATTTATAATGCCAATAACTCCAACTTTGTAAACATGCAGTGCTGGTGCTTGCTCACTAGGGACCTCTAGGAGCAGCTTGCGGTACTGCATCGAGACATGCACTGCTGGTGCCTTGCTCACTAGGGACCTCTATGAGCAGCTTGCGGTACTGCACCTAGACATGCAGTGCTGGTGCCTTGCTCACTAGGGACCTCCAGGAGCAACTTGCAGTACTGCACCTAGACATGCAGTGCTAGTGCCTTGCTCACTAGGGACCTCTAGGAGCAGCTTGCAGTACTGCACTAAGACATACAATGCTGGTTCCAGGCTCACTACGCAAGCATTTGCAATGCACTAGGTCTCGCATTACTGACAGTATGAGCTATTGGCGTTGCATTATTATTTGCAACGTCAATACCTCAAACTATCAGTAATGCAAGACCTATTGCATTGCAAATGCTTGTTTTGCTTCATGTGAAGTTTTCCTAAAGAGACAGATTTTGCAATATTTGGGAAGTGCAATGTTGATCAACTTTGAAAACATCCCAGACTGAATGTGAATGTTGCACGTCCCTTTTTCAGACCAATTTGCATAAAAATAGGAATGTCAATATGCTTAACCACTTTGAGCCTCCTTTACGAGGTTTTTGCGCAGGGCAGCACTGCAAGGAATCTTTCTGCGCTGCCCTGCATCAAAAGAAAAGGGCAGGAATGCAACGTATCTATGAAATATGGCGCATTCCTGTCCTTTTTCCCTGCTCCAGCGCACAATGGGCTGCCATGCACCAACCAGGCACCCTTGCGCCATGATGCAAGGGTGTCTGTGTTTTTGTCCGATTATTTTGTGCAGTACGGGACAGCTTCTTGCACAAAAACAACCACAAGAGGTGTTTTCCTCTTTCTATGTGTGCTGCAAAATGCAGCACACACAGAAAGAGGAAAAAACGAGGAGAAATAAGGACAATTCTCCTCATTGTGCTTCCCTAACGCAACCCCTGGGGTGGCGTTGGAATCTGACGCATCCCAGGTTTATGATTCCTCGTAAATATGGGAATGCTTCAGATTCCATGGGTGTTGCTTGGTAACACCCACAGCAACACCCATGGAACGCCCCTTTCAAAAATGTTTTGCATAAAAGGGGCACATATTTACAAGGCCATGAAAAGCCACGCATAGTGGCTTTGCGTGGCCTTGTAAATATACTGCAGCACATTGTGCCACCGGAGCGTCAAACAGGTGACGCTCCGGTGGTGCAAAAGTGCTGCTAGGGGCCTTGTAAATTTGGCCCTTTGTGTTTTAAAGGTAAAGAGATTGACATTTTATTAATTTTAGTCCAAGAAACAATTATACATAATACTTAATCAGGAACATGCCATTTACTACAGAGTTCAGCTATTAAGAAATGGTAAGCTACTATAAGTTACAGATTAAATTACATTTGACTAAGTAGTTAAATATTTGTAATATATATATATGTTATATATAAAGGGGGTTATTTACAAGCCCATTGCGCCACCTATGCATCACTTTTACTGATGCACCAGCAGCGCAATGGACTTCCCCATATTTATAAGAACATGTAAAGTCACCCTGCGTGACTGTTTATGGCCTTGTAAATATGTTTCCCTTTCACGCATAACTCTGCGTGAAAGAGGCGTTCTATGGGTGTTGCTTTTCGATATTCCCACGCAACATCCATGGAACTTGACGCATTCCCAGATTTACAATATTTTGTAAGCCTGGGAATGCGTTAGAATCCTACGCCTCCCCAGAGTCGGCGTAAGGAGGCCAACGAGGAGAAATTCTTTTATTTCTCCTTGTTTTTTCCTCTTTCTATGCATGCTGTATTCTGCAGCACACATAGAAATAGGAAAATGCCTTTAATTATTGTTTTTGTGCAGGAAGGTGTCCCTTCCTACACAAAAACAATCATCCCCGCCAGCGCAGGCATCCTTGGCAAAATGACGCAAGGGTGTCTGCGCTGGCGCATGGCTGCTGTTTGTCCGCCAGCGCAGGGGAAAAAGACAGGAATGCACGTATCTTGTAGATACAGCGCATTCATGCCCTTTTATTTTGATGCATGGCAGCGCAGCAGGAAGGCTTGCTGCTCTGCCGTGCGTCAAAATATTGTAAATGCGGCCCAAATTGTTTAAAGTAAGTTTAAGAAAGTTAACTACATCAAGTCATAAAATTGCTTCTCCAGTAGAATGCTGCCCTTAAGGAAGCCTTAGGGAAGCCCAGAGTAAATTTATACTGACCCATAAAGAGTAAAAGGCTGATCCAGATTGTGCAGTGGTATAATCAAAATGTATTTTCAGGAACCATCTGTATTCAAACTAAAAAAAGATTAGCCACTTAGAGATAACTTGTATTAAAAAATCTATTTTTATGCATGGCAACCTTCAGAGATTGGCTAACGCTCTCTTTCCATGGGGAATCCAGGAAAGCAGAAAACGCATTTATTGAGTGATACTATTTAGGTAAAAACTAAATATATTTGAGTGAAGGTTATCAATGAAACCACCTATGTCATTTATGCTACATTTTAAATAAAAACACTGCTGAGACAATGTTTTCAAGATAAGACCTTGCATCTGATATAACTTTCAATTGACATTTGGTTGCAAAATCTTAAAAGTAATTTTTGGGCATAAAAAAACATGAAATTGTTGTTTTCATCAGGGAAATAATACAACAAGCTACAATGGAACATAATACAATGTATGTCTATGTGTGACGAGAGTCTGTACATGTATGAGTATGTGTAGTATGTGTGTGTGGATGCATTAAATGTATTGTGCTATTGATTATACTTGCTGAGTAAGGGGAGGGGACAGGACTTACAGGAGGTGAAGCTTCCAGTTTGGCCATGATGCCCCTTCCACAATAACCTTAACAAGCATTGGCATAGCCAATAAGTCTTGCCTTTGGGACTTATTGGCTTTGGCAATTGCTTTTGGCGGGACCGTACAGCATTGGGACACACTGGGCAGCATCTTTACTCTGATGACCAGCGCCTAAAGGTCATTTGTTTCAGATAGGCGCTAAAGAAATTTACTCACAATCTCACTCAATGCAAATTCAGTTTTCAAAAAATAATAATATAAGCATTTAGAAACATTCGGTCAGTTACAGATCATAAAGTAATGAACAAGTGTGCGCACGTGCCAGCGCGGACCTATGTTTAGTTTATCAGGTGCAGTGGCACTGGGTACCAGGAGTCTTAGGTGGCATCTGATTCCATTTATGGCTTTATTTTAATATTTCACCAGTGGAGCGGGCGCTGGTCACTCGGTGACACCAGCAGCCCCAACAACAGCGAAAAACCACTTCTGGTTGCACAACACCGCACGTCTGATATGCGGCTGTCCGAGGCCCCCGCAGGGGGCCACTAAAGAGGGCAGCCCTCTAGTACCAGCTGGGCACCCCACACCCCCGTAGGGGCAGGGACTCAGGAAGGAGTCCCCCAAGCCTTGTCGCAGCGCGATAGGCGAGCATCACGTCCGGGGCGCGAGGACAGGGGGAGGGGTATATAGGCCTCCCCCCCACCATCTTGTCGTCCTCTTTCGCGCGCCCGGACACGCCGTCTGCCGGTCGTAAAGACCCCTTGGGAGCTGTTTTGCGGTGAGTGTTTACATCCTTACAACTCCCAGTTGGGTCGGGCGCGACCAGCTTAGGCTGGGCGACGACCCGCCCGTTGGGGGGGGGGAACCACAGCTCCTGAGGTGCTTGGACTGCGTCACCCCGCCCGGACCGGGCGGCGTGTAGACCAGCGAGTGGGCGCAGAGCCGAGGTTGCCCGCATGCGCCCCCCCGGCAGGGCTTGTTGGCCCAAGCGGGGATCAGGGTGCCCCCGGGGTTGATGGCGATGGGGGTGGCTGCCCCGCATGTGAGCGGGATGCTGATCATTGCGGTCCTCCTCCCGTTGCCAGCCTTCCGCTTTAAGCGGACCTCTCATCCTTGGGCACTGACACGAGATCTATGGCTGCAGGCCGCCCGTATGGGGCCTGGGGCGCGAGCGTTGCCACGGCCCATCGGTGCCCTCGGCTTGCGCGGTGGCGTGGCGACGAGGGATCATCCTTTCGGGGGTTCCGGTCGCGCAGCGGGGCGCCCAGCTTGCCGGGCCTGCGTTGGGCCCGTTCAATAGCGGTCGCTTGGGGGCGCGCACAGAAGGCATCGTGGCTGAGTGGTCCAAGCCGCAGTGTGAAAGCTCCACTCTTACCTGAAGCATGGGTTCGATCCCACCGCTACCAAAGTCCGATCGTATTCGCAATCACATTCCCCTCGGGTACGTGCGGCCCCAAGACAGGAGGTGCGCTGGAGGGGGGGGGCACTTTCGGCCATTTTACGAAGGCCGCATGGCACGGTGCAACCACCCCCCCCCCCCTATGCTAGTGCCGGATCGGAGGCAAGGGTGGCAGACAGGGTAGCAGCGGGATCCGGTTTTACTGGGTCCCTGCAGGCTGCCGGTACAGGAACTCGGCGAGCGGGGTGCGGACACGAGGGCAGTGTTAGAGGTGCACCGAGGTAGTGCAATGCTCGTAAGTGTGGGAGCATTCACAAGGTAAGTGAGTGGGTGGCTCCCGGATTCCCATGTGTCACCGCGACCTAGCGTCATGGTCTCTGAGTATTACGCTAAATTTGATGTGCCTAATCTCCCCCGTGCATAACAACATTTATTGGGTCCCGTAACTGGTCACGGACAATGCTGCCATGCGCCACGGATGAGGCGGCCATGCATACTTTCGGATCCTGCTCGCTATGCTAGACCGCATACATCGTCGTCCCCCCACCAGCCCAGCGGGGGACCACGCTCCTTGAATTGCGTTATCCGCTGCACGCACGGGGACCTCATGGTAAATGCTACGGCGGTTAGGATCCCCCCATTGCGACCGATACTGTGTACAGCGCGCATCGCAGAAATGTTGAGCTTCTGGCTGCGTGATCGTGGCCCGCTGTGGGCCATACTCGCAGGGCAGAGTAGCCTCAGACCTCGAGTGATCGCGGGCGCCATCCCCGGTTGACATATATCCCCCGGGACAATGAATCAGTTAGGCGGCAGGAGCCGGTCGCCAGGACGCCCGCAGCGGGTGGTACAGCGCTCATCGGACAGGGCAATGCGCTTAAGGAGCCATGGTCAAGGATAAGACTGTGTGTCTGGTGGCTAGGGACACACCTAGTAAGTATCCCAGGGTTGTAAATGCACATGGGGGGGGCTGTGATGGAGTGGGTCAAGTGAATTCACACGCTGGAATCAGACCGCTTGATTTTCTGCATCGGAGTGTCCGACCCGCGGATGCCCGCTGAGGCTGCCCGCGCCCTGGTCTGTGACGAGGGAGTGGGTTGGGGGCAGGCTAGGGGGGGCGGTGCATGCCGCTCAGCCGCATGTTGTGCGGCCCTGGCCCGAACCACGGGATTTCTGCGGTCATGGTGCCCGGTGGGGCCGTCAGGGGCATTCACCCCGATATGTGAAGGGATTATGCAGAGTGTATTGGCCGTTTTGCCCAATTCGAATTGGTGCACGGTCCACAGGCAGCAATATTTTCGCCCGGTATCGGCACACGCAGGGGCTTAGAGGTCATGCTGTAAGGGGCAGCAAGCAGGGCCGTAGGCCCGGTGGGGGGTTAAGTACTTCATGCACGTGGCTGACGCTGCCAGGGCCTAATCGTGGTCGCCCAGCCCGGGAAGCTCCGAAGCTGGAGTGTTGTGAGCCCGGTGTTAAGGTGGCCTGGTGCCCCTGCGCCCATAGGGGCAGGGTGCTTCAGCAGTGCTGCTGCCCCTCCCTTGTGTTAGGGCTGGGCCTCCATGTGCTAGCTCGCCGCTGCAGCTCATCTAGGCTTGGACCTGTGGGTGGTTTGGGGCTCCGGTGGGAGAGCAGCGCCTTGCTCTACTTGGCTTTCAGTGGCTCTTCCTTGGTGTTTTCACGTTTCCTGCGCATGGGAATTTTTAAATAATGGCATAAAGGGTCTTGGTTCGACCTCACTTTCCTTTAATTTTATGTCGACCAACGCTTTTTCAATTAAGAAATGGAAGGAAAGGTGTGTCGCGGTGCGTACAATTTTAGTATGTGTTTAGCACCTTTAGAAAATATCCTATGCATTTCCTGGTTTCCCTTTCATACCAATACGATTGCAGGTTGCACAGTTTGTGACAGATGTTGACTCTTCCACCCCAGAGTTAAATGCTGGAATATTGGAGATAATGCTACCTAACTGTAAATCTCAGGCACGTAAGGATGTCATTTAGAAAATGGTTATCGGCTTTGACTAGAAGGGCGGGGCTTTGTCCACTTTCAGAGCACAGATCCGTTCGGTGGCTTTGCCCGTCGGTGGCGCAGCAGGGCTTGCCTGATACTTTGAGCAGCGGCTCGTGGGGGTGAGGACGCCATGGCGGATGTTCCGGCCCGTGGTCATGAAGGAGTGGTGCTGGAGAAGCGGCCCTGGCTCTTAGTGTGGCGCTTGAGGGGTGCCTCCTGCGCGGCCGAGCGGTGTTGAGGCAGCGGGTGAACAGCGCGTTGAGTTGCGAGCAGCCCTGTCGGGCCGAAATTTCGGCCGGCTGATGCGGCTCGGGTTATTTTACTTTGCGCCATTCCACAGGGCCGGGATGCGGATAAATTGCCAGCCCGCGGTGTAACGCATTTTCCAGCGGATGTTGTCCTGTGTGGGTATATCATTTGGACGGGGCCCCTACGTCCGTTTTAGGTGGCCGCCATTTGCGTTTTGCACACTTGGGGGAGGGGCGCTCTTTGCGAGGCCCGGTCTTTCAGCTGTATGTGCAATTTGAATGTAGGTTGTCATTTGTGGGGCTTTAAAATCCTAGGAGCCCATATGTGAGATGGCGGGTGTGTATTTGTCCCCGGTTTGGCGACACCGCGTGCCTTTCCTGCCCAGCATGAACATGCCGTGACTCGGCTGCAGCTTCGGTTGCTCTGGGTTGCTTTCCGCTGTGCCCCGACCTGGTGGTGTCAGACCTCAGCCTCTAGGCACTTCAGAGTTTGGGGCTCTGAGTGGGGGTTGTCCTTTGCCCCGGGGAGGCCGGTTTGGAGGTGCATTGTGGTCATAGCCGCGTCGCGTAGTTGTGGAGCCGGGCGGCCCCAGGACAGCTTGTGTGCGGCTCGGTGGGTGGGTCGCCGGTGAGCTCTCGCACAACTTCTAGCCATCAGCCAGGCGGATGGTCCCTGTCGTTCTGAGCTGCCTCAGTTTCCTCCACAGGCTAACTCTGCGAGGAGGCTGAAAGGAGCAGAATAGATCAAGGGTAGCTGCAGTTATTAGTATAAAGACTCTCAGATGGTGCTCAGCTTGCTTTCCACTCCTTTCAGGTCCCCATGGCTTGTAGTGTGCAGGTGCCCAGCTCACACCACAGAGGACAAAGGCAAGGCCTTGGCCCCTGATGGACTATGGTTAAATTCCCTGTGTGGGATGGGGGCTGGCAATATCCCACTATGGTAGTCAGAAACGGTAATGGTAAAGGAATTTGGTAAATATATAGGGCTCACTCTGCAGCGTAATAAGCACGAGATTCAGCACTTCCCCGCGCTATGACGGGTCGAGGCAGCAAAAATGTGCCCTCTGTAAACAAGGGCAGGTTACAGGTTGCTTCAGTTAAGCCATATTCACCCGCTCTTCAGCCAGGGCAGCAGGCGGGTTGTGATAGTTGTCATCTATAGTGTGCAGCGGTTCAAAAAGTTTGGTAAACTCTGTGTTAGAGCACAAATGGCTGATAAAAGGTGATACCGTCAGCAGAGTGAAAACATATAATATTATGGTCATGCTATCACATGTACAGCTCAATGTCTAGTAGTTCACACAACAGAAATTGTAGGCCTTTAAACCAAAAGTTAATTTAACAGACAACAGGAAGGTATAACTGTGTGACAGGCCTCTGGAGTCAGACAAGCACGACGCAGAGGTGTGACACTCGCCCCTGGGTAACCTTTTCAGATTTACGTCCCACTTCTACATCCACACAAAGCGGGATACAGAGGTACACTGAATTAACGTAAAGCAAAGGGTGAAAGTAGTGTTACTGTTGTCAAACTATATATGCCTGGTGCAGTGATAAAATACAAGACAAATCCATGTATTTTGAGCATAATGGCTGGGTATGTGCAGTGCAAGTCCATAAACATCCACATTTAGGAATGGACCGCAACACACCACCTGGCAACGCATAATTCACAAGACAAACAGTCACTTGGGAAGGCATTTCTGACAGAACAATGTACTAACGGCAGATGTGCACTATAGACATACTGATAACATGACGTAATGACGGGCCTGTCCAAGCAAGGGTTCAAGTGCCAGAAGTTGGCACTTGGATACAATTTCACATGTTTGTGGAGCGGCAGAACAGAGGGGACTTGTGTTCGTCCTCCTGGTCACAGGTACAGAGCCCGGTAGGTCCACTAAGCATGTCATCCTTCAGAGGTCGATAAAACAAGCACCATTGAGTTGGGTAAAATAACCGTGTTATTCAGCGCCAAGATACCATGGGGTGAACGTATTCACAATCAGTCAGATATGGAAATTTTAAGGAACTTTGCGAAATGCTGTGGGCCCACTCAGCAGTGTAGTAAGCGACAGTTTTGCACAAATTCCATAGGCCGGCTGGGTGGCAAAGGCAACAAGTTTAACCCAGCCGAAACATAGCAGGGCACTCAGTGTCTGATTCACAATAGACATACATTCGCCAACCAGAGTGACACCATTCAATTGGCGCCGTAGTTTACCACCAAAATTGCCTGCGCTGATGTCTGGTCGATGCCACTAATGGTGGGCACGTTGCTTAAGTTAAGCTATAATCACCCGTCCTTTAGCTATGGCAGCCTGGCGGGTGTGGGAAGTTGTCCCCCCACAAGTGCGCTGTGTTTTAGAAAGCTGTGGGTGGACGATACGAAGGGTAATTAAAATAACCTGGTATGGAGTCTCTGCTGTAGTGTGCCACTGTGGGAGTGCGGTTGGCACATTAAATTTACACTGCCTCTGGGATAAGCCAAAGTCTCTACCTAGCCACCCAGGGGGTGGGCAGGAGTCAGCCTAAGTGTGCAACCCCTTCTCCTGACTAGGGAGGTGGGTTCGGCCAGGCTTAGGCGCATACCCTAGCCAACCAGCAACTCCATTTCAACATGAGTAGAGAATGCCTAGGAGTTGTTTGCAGTCCATTCGCAACCGCCCCACAGGGCGAATGTTTTAGGCCACAAGGTTGTGGATGGCTCTTGTGTGGGAGCCTGGTGAAGAGCCACGGTCAGGCTGGGATGTCTCGGGCTTTCGCCGCACTGTTGAGTCCCAGTCACGAGCGGATTGTATCAGGGTGAGCTGGCTGTGGGTCAGGAAGCGCCAAGGCATCAGTAGCACTGAGCGGCTTACAGCCAGAGGCGGTATCCGATGCACGGGGCATTTGTTAGATTAGAGCCCTACTCAGAGGTACCGCCTTAAGTGCTTGGAGGTCTGTTGGCACCGCCTTTCAATGGAAGCCATTGTCTGGCGGGCTGCTCTGAGAAGAGCATTTGCAGGCGTAAGTAACAGTTTCCGCTACCAGTTCAAATGTGCATCTTTCACTAAGTTACTCAGATCACTGGGACAGGAAGTAAGGTGGGCTGGATAACTCTTGCTTCTACCTGCATTGGCACATCTTGTCAGGAGTGATTGTCAAAGGGATTGCACTTCAGCCAGGTATTGTTAGCACCCATCCACACCAAGCCGAGTGTTTAAGGTCACCCTGGGCCCCATTTACACAGCCCAGTATTAGGCCCTTGTGGGTCAGTGCCATGAATTACTAAAGTGAACTGAACAGGAGGCGTGACCGTGGGTTACGCTAGCAGAAGTTTGGGGAAGAGCTAAACTCCACCCATGGTCTTGGTAGTCTTAAGTAAGTTGGAGTTGTCACTCTTATTTGACCAGGGGTTCGATGCTGCACGAGGGCATCGCTGCGCTGCGGCCAGAGCACTGTCTTGTTTCCCAGGGGGCAGCTAGCGAAGGCAAGGCTCTTCCCAAACCTGGCACCAGAACACAAGGTAGTCAGGGCCAACTTGTCTGTTGGGTGACTTGGGTAGGCACCTGTGTAGTTGTCACTCCACGAAGGGGTGAGTTGTCTCCAATAGTGGGCACAATACATATAGGTGTGTCTGTTTGTGGTATCTCCTAGCGGACCCACTGAAGGTGTACTGCAGCTCAACGGGGAACTGGGAAGCTTGGTTTCCGTCACTGTGGCAGGTTTAAAGCATCCAGGGTCGAAGATGCACAGTAGGTACTGTGCATCTGTGATCCGACGGCAGTTAGGCAAGCGGGGTGCGCTGCGTTAGTTGCAATTGCACGAAAGGGTGAGGTGTCTCCAGTAGTGGGCGCAAGACATACATTGTTTCAAACCAGCTTTGATACCATTAAGGTGTTCACCAGGGTAGCAAGCAAAAGGGTTTGTGCATACGTCTGGGCAACAGGGCAAAATAAGTGCACCCCAGAACCAAGGGCAGTTGACTATGATCCTGCAGTTAGACGCACACGCAAGCCAGGTCAGTAATAGATGCAACACTGGGTGGTGACGCTGTCAGCCAACAGTGGGCTGCCGTCCCAAGTAATGGGGACACAAGGTGTCAAGCACAGAAGGCTACTATGTAAAAGAACATTTGGCATGTCCAGTGATCAACAAAAAGCAAAATTTAACTGAGCAGGTAATTTTCCACCGCTGGGGTTGCCCTGGGGTGGGCAGTGTGAACGCCCTGCCCCCTATTTGGGGGCTCTCGCAGGGAGGGTTCTAGCCTGTCGACTTTTCCTGCAGTTAAGGTCAAATGCCCTGCCCGGTTAGCTAGATTAGCAAATTCACAGGGCAGAAGGGCCTTTGTGTTGCTTTAGACACTATAGCTGATCCAGGCTACCGGCAAGGGCTATTGTGATACAGATGGGGTTCATCTATCACCAGTGGGAGGAATCTCTTCCCTAGCTTTGCAGGAGGCCTGGAAATGAGAGGTTGCAGGTGAGAAAGGAGCTGTTTTGGTGGGGGGCTCTGGCGGCGACGGTGGCCACCTCCAGAGCTGTGGCGGAGTTACAGGGCGATCTGGAAGCAGAGGGGTACAGAAGGGTACCTCTGCGCGGCACCATGGTGGGTGCCAGAGCCAAATCCTAGGAGCCTCATGGGAGGTTCCTAGAAAACCGTGTCGGCGCCCCGTTAGTCCTTCGGGCGGTTGTGGGCCTGAACAACCGGGGGTTTGCTATGCTACGCTCCGCCCTGAAAGGGGCGTGAGTAATAAGGAACCATGTGTCACGTGATCCGGGAAGAGGATCACCAGAAGTGGCAGCACAGATGGGGTTCGCCCCAGTGCTGCTTGGCTCATCAGGCGGGCAGGCGGCCCAGACGGTTGCCTGCCCTTGGATCGCCCGTAAGATAACCCACCATATTACATAACGGTGTATGTAATAAACCTGCAGCAATTTTACCCAAACAAGAAATGTGTTGTGTGTTTATTTATGAGCATGCATGTTACGTTGGAGGGGTGGGGTAGGTTGCCAATGCTGGTACTATAGAAACAGAAGAAAGACTGACACTTAGCAGCAAAAAAAGTGAGTGGAGGGAGCACGGCTGGCGCCATTTTAGATTTCTGTAACGGTGTATTCAGTGTGAAGAACCACGAGACAACATAGTGGTTACACTGTCTCTCAAATGTATATTGAAATAGGGCAAATGCTTAATTTGCAAGCATTACTCCCATCAGTGAAAAAGCCTGTTGTAAGGCATTTCGGTTCCATACTGGCTATATAAATCCTGCCATGCGTACGAAGCCATGATGTACCACAGCAATGAGCGCCATGCCATGATATCACCCTAACGCCACACCACAACTTATCAAAGCATGACATCAGACCATAACCTCATAACAAAACATTGTAATACGATAACATGAAAACATAGCATTACATAAAAACAACATACTGTTATAGCAGCAAAACACTGCAAACCACCATCACAGCATGACTTTATTTATCTTGGATTTATTTAGGTATTTTGTATAGAGTCCGAATGTCACACACTGGTAACTTCAGACCGCTAGATACGCAGAATATGAATCAGAAGAAGGTAGATATTTAAGTTTAAGAGGGGATGCCCATGGCGGAGGGCTGAGGAAGTTACGAGACATAGATAACCGACTATTTTAAACACAAGTAACTTATGTGAAAGAGCCAATAACCATTAAGATTAAAAGCTATAAGATAACATAAAACACTCTGACATAACTTATATACCACAGCAAAATCCAGTCTCACCGTAGCGCTATGCATCATATCACAATATTATAACAAATGTCATATCACATCATCACATTAAAACAACATAACATCACAACACAGAAGCATATCAATGTAATTACATACAATATCATGATATAAATTTCAGTAATGTGATATAACATACGATAACAAAATATACTACAGCATAGTACACAAGAAACTCCATCTCAGCATCCCACCACAGCAAATCATAACTTCACAATAGAATCTCAGAAGATGAAATACCATAACAACATAACATATCCTAACATGCATGCATTACAGATATCTCTATAATGTGAACCTAGCTGGGAAGCTTCTGGGAGCTGTGCAAGAGACTATAGAAGAGACACACAAGAGGGAGACATGAATACTGGGGCAGGGTGGCTCTTCGGGTGAGGCTATGCAGAAGGTGGAGGGAGGGGCGAATCGCTGCTTGAAGGCATGAATTTATCTTCTGAAGGGTCAGAGCAAACTTTATTGGTATTGGTGTGATTACAGCACTTACTACCCCATAGGAGGCATGTGTAGTATAGCTTTAAATGCTTGTCTAGTTGCTTTTTTCTTGTATACATCTCTAGGATTCTTAACAAATAGACATTACATTATAACGGAAGGACAAAACATGCAGTAACAAAATACTATACAACAGCACTCCATGCCACTACTGCAGCACCACCAGAAGCCATAACAGATTATTACAGCATTTCATCAATCAATCAATCAGGGGTTTGTTAAAGCGCGACTACTCACCCGTAAGGGTCTCAAGGCGCTAGGGGTGGGGGGAGGTGCAGGTTCCATCCATCAAGGAGGGGTCTGTCGAAGAGCCAGGTTTTGAGGTTTCTTGCGAAGATGGGGAGCGATGTTGTCTGTCTGAGGTGGAGCGGAAGGGCGTTCCATGCTTTGGCCGCGAGGAAGGAGAAGGAGCGGCCTCCCGATCTGGTCTTTCTGGTGCGGGGGACCACGGCGTAGGAGAGCTGGGCTGATCGTAGGGTCCTTTGGGGTGCGTGGAATTTGAGTCAGCTGTTCAGGTATGCTGGTCCGGTGCCGTGGAGGGCCTTGTGTGCATGGGTGAGCATCTTGAAGGTGATTCTCGCCTCGACAGGGAGCCAGTGGAGTGTGCGCAGGTGCTGGGAGATGTGGCAGTGTTTTGGCAGGTTGAGGACCAGTCTTGCGGCGGCGTTCTGGATGTTCTGTAGCTTGCGGGTGAGGTTTTTGTTTATTTCGGCGTAAAGTGCGTTGCCGTAGTCGAGTCTGCTGGTGACCAGGGCGTGAGTGACGGTCTTTCGGTGTTCGAGGGGGATCCATTTGAAGGTCTTACGAAGGAGGCGGAGGGTGTGGAAGCAGGAAGACGAGACAGAGTTGATCTGGCGGTCCATTTTGAGCTCGGAGTCCAGGATGATTCCCAGGTTGCGTGCGTGGTCCGTGGGGGTGGGTGGGTTTCCCAGGGCGGGGGGCCACCAGGTGTCGCTCCAGGCATCGGGGTTTGGGCCCATGATGAGTACTTCTGTTTTGTTGGTGTTTAGTTGTAGGCAGCTGTTTTTCATCCATTTGGCGACGGCTTCCATGCCTTCTCGAAAGTTGCGTCTGGCGGTGTTGGGCTCGTTGGATAGGGAGCGGATGAGCTGGGTGTCGTCTGCGTATGACACGATGTTGAGTCCGTAGGTTCTGACGATGGGGGCGAGTGGAGCCATGTAGACGTTGAAGAGCGTCGGGCTGAGGGAGGAGCCCTGGGGGACTCCGCAGGTGGTAGGTGTGGGGTCCGAGAGGAAAGGGGGAGTCTGACCCGCTGCGTCCTGCCGGAGAGGAAGGAGCGGATCCAGTCGAGGGCCTTGTCCTGGATTCCTGCGTCGTAGAGTCTGCGTATTAGGGTGCGGTGGGAGACTGTGTCGAACGCGGCTGATAGGTCGAGGAGGATGAGGGCTACTGTTTCTCCTTTGTCCAGTAGGGTGCGGATATCGTCTGTTGCGGCGAGGAGGGCGGTTTCCGTACTGTGGTTTTTTCTGAAGCCGGATTGGGAGGAGTCGAGGCTGTTGTGTTCTTCAATGAATGTGGCGAGTTGGCGGTTGATGGCTTTCTCAATGACTTTCGCTGGGAACGGGAGCAGGGAGATGGGTCTGTAGTTTTTGAGGTCGGTGGGGTCCGCTGAGGGTTTCTTTAGGAGGGGGTTGACCTCGGCGTGTTTCCAGTCGTCGGGGAACGAGGCGGTCGCCAGGGAGCGGTTGATGGTGTGTCAGAGCATGGGTGCGATGGTGTCGGCGGCTCTGTTGAAGATGTGGTGGGGGCAGGGGTCCGTGGGGGCCCCTGAGTGTGTTGACTTCATTGTCTTCAGTGTGTCTTCGGTGGTGAGGGCTGTCCAGTCGTCAATCGCTGGTTTCCGGGTGTCGGGGTGGTTGGTGAGGGCTCAGTGTGTTGGTTGTCTTCGTCGAAGTTGTCGTAGATGCTCTTGATTTTGTGGTGGAAAAAGGTGCTGAGTTTGTCGCAGAGGTCTTGTGAGGGAGGGATGTCGGTAGACTCGCTAGTGGGTTGGGCGAACTCCTTGATGATGCTGAAGAGTTCCTTGCTGTTGTGCGCGTGGGTGGAGATTCTGTCTTCAATCGCTTTTTCCTCGTTTCTCTGATGAGTTGATGGTGGGCGTTGGTGGCGGCTCTGAAGTTGTCGTGGGCTTCTGTGGATTTGGTGTTCCTCCAGGCCTTTTCGAGGCGGCGGCATGTGCTTCTGGACTCTCGAAGTTCGGTGGTAAACCATCTGGCTTTCTTGGCGCGGGTATTGTTGTTTTTCTTGAGGGGGCTATGGTGTTGGTGCTGTCCGAGATCCATCTATGCAGGGTTCGGGCTGCGGTGTTGGGGTCGTCGTTTTCCGCGATGGTTGGGGTGGAGTTGTTGAGTGAGGAGGTGAGCTGGTCGTCGGTGATTTTGGTCCAGTTTCTTCGTGGAAGCAGGTGCTGGTGTCTGTGGATGGTGGGTGTTCTGAAGGTGAAGTGGATGCAACGATGGTCGGTCCATGGGAGTTCGGTGGTGTGGCTGAAGGTGATGGAGTTTCCTGTAGTGAAGAGGGGGTCGAGGGTGTGTCCTGCTGAGTGCGTGGGCTCGGTCACGATCTGGCGCAGTCCAATGTTGTGGAGGTTGTCCAGGAGGGATGTGGTGTTGGGGTCCAGTTGGTTGTCGAGGTGGAAGTTGAGTTCTCCCAGCAGGGTGTAGTTGGTGGATGCGATGGCCTGCGGGGAGATAATGTCCGTGATGGAGTTGGCAAAGGGTCCGCGGGGTCCAGGGGGTCGGTAGATGAGGGTTCCTCGGAGGGTGGCGGTGGGGCTGGCCAGTATCTTGAAGTGAAGGTGTTCCATCAGTTCTGTGGGCTCGTCAGGGAGTGTGCTCAGGCGGAGGCTGGATTTGTGGACGATGGCGATTCCTCCTCCTGGGCGGGTGGGGCGGTCCTTCCTGGAGATCTTGTATCCTTGGGGGATGGCGATGGCGATGTCCGGTCCCAAGGTGGTGTTGGTCCAGGTTTCGGTGAAGAACGCTACGTCCGGGGTGGTGCTGTCGAGGAGGTCCCAGATTTCTGTGGCGTGTTTGTGGAGGGATCGGACGTTGAGGAGGATGCATTGCAGGGTCTTCGGTTCGGTTGTGTTCTTGTGGGCGGGTTGTGCTGGATCCGTGTTCTTGGCGATGCTGCAGGTGTGCCGGCAGCGGTGACAGCTGAAGGGTCCGTGGGAGTCGGCTGGTGATGCTAGCTTGCAGTTGTTGTTGCGGCCTGGGTTGAGTGCGTGGAGTGCTGCTGGGTCGTAGCGTTGGCGGGGCGGAGGTCCAGGGTTCCTGGCGCTGGTCGCGGTCGGGTCGCGGACTGGCGCAGAAATAAGGCACAAAAGAGCAGAGATGCAGAAAAGTGCAGAAAGGTGAAAGATAAGAAAGGGTAGAAAAACGAGTGAAAGAGCAGAGTGAGAGGAAGGAGACAGAGGTCCACTGGACCACCAGGGATGAGGCGCAGGGAAACCTGCGGGTGGAGGAGGGCCTCGATCACCAACACTCGAGAGTGCAGGGGCAGGCCTCAGGAACTCTCCAACCCCAGCTCCAACACCAACGACATCCCGCCGTCGCAAGCCCTGTGCGATTCCCTCGCCACCTTCTTCCACCGCAAGATCGCCGACATCCACGACAGCTTCAACACCCAGACAGCCCCCACCAAGATAGATACTCCAGACCCGCCGCACACCATCGACCATGACCCCTTGCCAGCCTGGGCCAGCGTGAACATCGATGACACCATCAAGACCATGGGCACAATACACTCCGGCTCCCCGTCAGACCCTTTCCCGCACCACATCTTCAACAAAGCCAGCAGCTCCATCGCACCCCACCTGTGCAACGTTATCAATCTCTCCTTCGAGACCGCGACCTTCCCAGAGAGCTTGAAACACGCAGAGATCAATGCCCTACTCAAAAAACCCAAGGCGGACCCAAGAGACCTCAAGAACTTCCGGCCCATCTCCCTGCTTCCGTTCCCAGCCAAGGTCATCGAGAAGATCGTCAACAAACAGCTAACCCGATACCTAGAAGAAAACAGCATCCTGGACCCATCCCAATCGGGGTTCCGCAGCAACCACAGCACTGAGACTGCCCTCATCGCCGCCACCGACGACATCAGGACCCTGCTGGACAACGGTGAGACCGCAGCCCTCATCCTGCTGGACCTCTCCGCCGCCTTCGACACTGTCTGCCACCGCACTCTACGCGCACGCCTCCACGACGCAGGGATCCGAGACAAGGCCCTGGAATGGACCACCTCCTTCCTCGACGGCAGAACCCAGAGAGTCCGCCTCCCACCTTTCCGATCCGAAGCCTCCGAGATCATCTGCGGCGTACCCCAGGGATCTTCCCTCAGCCCAACACTGTTCAACATCTACATGGCCCTGCTCGCACGCATCGCCAGACAGCACGACCTCAACATTATCTCCTACGCCGACGACACCCAACTGATCCTCTCCCTCACCAAGGACCCCCTCGCCGCCAAAGCCAATCTCCATGAAGGAATGAAGGCCGTAGCCGATTGGATGAAGATCAGCCGTCTAAAGCTGAACACGGACAAGACGGAGGTCCTCATCCTCGGCTCCAACCCCTCAGCCTGGGACGACTCCTGGTGGCCAACGACGCTGGGAGCAGCCCCGACATCCACCGACCACGCACGCAACCTGGGAGTCATCCTCGACTCAACGCTCTCCATGGCCAAGCAAGTCAACGCAGTCTCCTCCTCCTGCTTCAACACCCTCCGCATGCTTCGCAAGATCTACAGGTGGATCCCGACAGACACAAGAAGAACAGTCACCCAGGCCCTCGTCAGTAGCAGACTTAACTATGGGAACGCCCTCTATGCGGGAGCCCCGGCCAAGCTCATCAAGCGACTGCAACGCATACAAAACGCCTCCGCACGCCTGATCCTCGACGTACCACGCCACAGCCACATCACCCCCACCTGAGGAACCTGCACTGGCTCCCCGTCGACAGGAGGATCACCTTCAAACTCCTCATCCACGCACACAAGGCACTCCACAAAACTGGCCCAGCCTACCTCAACAGACGACTCTTCTTCTACGTCCCCAACCGCCAGCTCCGCTCCGCCGACCTCTCCCTCGCCACCGTCCCTCGCATTCGAAGAACAACCACCGGCGGCAGATCCTTCTCACACCTCGCCGCCAAGACCTGGAACACCCTTCCACTAAACCTACGACAGACCCAAGACCTGCTGACCTTCAGGAGGCTACTCAAGACCTGGCTGTTCGACAAGTAGCAGCACCCCCCCACCCCCTTCCCTCTCCCCAGCGCCTTGAGACCCTCGCGGGTAAGTAGTGCGCTCTACAAATTCTGTGATTGATTGACTTAATGGTGGAGCTGCGAGGTGGGAGAGCAATTTCACTGACAATGAGTCAGTGGTCTTGCTCGCCTGTCCCCGCAGTGGCCGCCATTAAGTAGGGGTCGAGGAGGGCTGGACAGCTGGGAGGCGGGAGGGGAGCTGGATTTGGCCGGTCGCGCTGGGGGGGTGGGGCCGCGGGGGCAGCAGCGGCGGGGAAAGGTAAAGGGAGGAAATAAGGGATAAAGAAAAAAGGGAAAATAGGCAGAAATAAGGCACAAAAGAGCAGAGATGCAGAAAAGTGCAGAAAGGTGAAAGATAAAAGAGGGTAGAAAAACGAGTGAAAACAAGTGAAAGGGCAGAGCGAGAGGAAGGGAAAATGAGCAGAAATAAGGCACAAAAGAGCAGAGATGCAGAAAAGTGCAGGAAGGTGAAAGATAAAAAAGGGTAGAAAAACGAGTGAAAGAGCAGAGTGAGAGGAAGGAGACAGAGGTCCACTGGACCACCAGGGATGAGGCGCAGGGAAACCTGCGGGTGGAGGAGGGCCTCGATCACCAACACTCGAGAGTGCAGGGGCAGGGGCAGGCCTCACTTAATGGTGGAGCTGCGAGGGTGGGAGAGCAATTTCACTGACAATGAGTCATGACGTCACTGCAAAGAAACAGAAGGTACCACACCATACGATGATGTAACACAATATAACCTCATGCTTTGATTCCTAGATGTTAATTCATCAGAATGACCGAGAGTAGCTCAATGACACCACACATCACAAGGGTTGATCCCTTGTCCCGCCTTTAGCTCCTTAAAGGGGACACCCAGTGAATGATGTCACATAAGATCTCCAAACCCAAGCAGACATCATAAAACAAAGCAGCATTCTGGAATGCATGTTGGTGATTCTTAAAGATATGGGACTTGGCAAAGAGAACACCGGAGGACCCTTTTAGCAGCTTCCTATTTGCTTCTGAGGTGCTAGAGAAAGGGTATGGAGTGGTATAGAGTAGAAACTACAAAATATAACATCTCTACGTTTTGAGTGTCGCTACTTTTGGGATGTTTACCCCATCACACGCTCAGTTAGGGGCTTTGCTATTTTTCTGATTGTCTATTGTGCAGCGGGGGAGTGATATTGAACATTTTCCTTTGGGGTACTTAGAGAGACAGGTCCAAGCATGCCGCTGACATTTTCTGGGCAGAATGAACTGAGAAGGGAAGAAGAAAAAGTTTGCACTGAAAGAAGGGAGTTGTGTTTTGGTCTCGATTTGTTTGACTCGGCACTTAAACCCCTCAGACTCTTTCACACTTGCTGCTTCCTGCTCGGTGTGTGGCCGCCTTGGTGCACTGGGTGGTAGCAGTTCCTTGTCCCTGACTGACGATACATCCCGAAGGTGGGCAGCCAGGGGGGTAGGGGTAGCTTTGGAAGACACGCTCAGCTGTACCGCCCCCACCAACCTTCCAGTACACCCTGTGCTCACTGTGTGCAAGAGACTGATTTGTGAACTCGTGCGATGCTCATGTTACACGCAGCTGGGCAGAAACCCAAGCAAAAACAGAAGACAGAAAACGAGCTTCACAGAGGGTTGATTGCTAAGAAAGAAAAACAAGAAATAGCAGCCAACAACTTGTGGATGAGAAAAATAAAAACAAGCCCCTGAAAATAAACGGATCAAGATAAAGCGGAATGATATCCAAAGTTAGGCGCAGCTCCGTGGGAGGAAATAACGGTCGATAGGAGGGACAAAGAAGGGACATTAACCAATTTCAAGCAAGGCTTTTTAAGGGAAAAGCATAAGAATGAGTAAAAAGCCAATGGGCGGGCTGTTAGCCCACAAACTGTACACAACAAATCAAGAGACAGCGCACGCGCTGTTGAGGCTCAACCAAATAAACAGCATATTGTTCTCCCAGTCAATTTGAATGTAAGAGTTAAGGTTTGAAGCAGGCTTTTTTTAAGTCTACACATAGTAAATAAAAGGCATTTGACCATGACTAGAGGACAACGAGCTAAATATGAACAGTGAGACAAAAATCTAATTAAATAGGCATTCACAGAATGTGCTAATCTTCACTAAAGACAAAGGGGTATATTCACAAGAACGTGCGATAAACATCGCCAAAATAGCTTACCGCAACTCCTCACATCGCAGACCATCGCGGGAAAATAACGCTGTGTCAATGTGCATTCACAACACAGCGATACCGTGCGATATCCGCACGCGAACGCGGCAAATGTCTGCGAAACAACTAGCGCGACGGCGATAAAAACCCAAACCCTAACGCGAAAAAAGTCGCGATGGGCCCAATCACGAAGAGACAATCCGCGATAAGGCGCGCAAAGCCTGCAATACACACACGTCATGCGTGAAAAATCACTACAAAAACAGGAAAAAAAAACACCAAACAAAAAAACACCAACAGCGAAGCATGATGGAGTCAGGCGGAGCAGGCACAGGGGACGATCGGAACCCCACAAGCCCCCCGGAGCCCCAGCCAGGGACCTCGGGGACAGGGAAGGACAAGAAGAAGAGGAAGCCGCGGTTCAGTCCGCAGGAGAATCAGATCCTGGTCACGGAGGTGATAGGACACCATCAACAACTGTTCATCACCTCCACCGTGTCATTGGGCACAAGAAATGGAATATGGCAGTCCATCTTGGACAAGGTGAATGCTGTCAGAGTGCAGAGGAGGTTAATGGACGAGGTCAAGAGGCGATGGACCGATATCAAGCGCAAAACCAAGAGCAAACTCGCCAACAACCTCAAAGCAGCAATGCAGACTGGAGGTGGTAGTCCTGCACCGCAGGAGGAGCTGGATGAGATGGAGGAGATGGTGTCGACAGTCATCAGTGTGGATACGGTGGCAGGAGTCGGGGGCCCGGACACTGCTCTACAGGACCGGACACAACAGCAACAGGTTGAGTAGCGACCATGGCCTGGGGGGACGGGGGGAGATGGGCACAATGGCACACATGCACAAATGAGCAGGCCACACTGCACACCCACATTGACTTCGGATCATGTCCCTGATCCCCTTGCCATACTGCAGCACACATAGGAACACCAAGTACGTCACCCTCAACTATCTTCCCAGAGTGGGCCCACCCCACACATCACACAGCTCACATACAACCCATGCACATGTGCTGAACCCAGCCAAGCTGCTGGTCCGTGAGCCACACTGACAACGTAAGTGACACTGCATGACGAATCCCATGCCTGCAGTCCGATTACCGTGGCATGGTGCACGCAACGACACTGAGGTGGCTGAGTGTGGACCACATCCGTAAAGGAGCAGGTCACACTCTGACACATCCACGTGCACAATCAACCCCTGACGTCAACAACACATCTGCGGACAAACCATGCCCCAGAGTCCCCACTCCCACCAAGACACACATCCACCCAAGTCTGGTAACGTCTCAACACTGCATGGACACAGAAGTCAAAGGCACACCTCCTGCAAGGGACAAGAGGCAGCAGAATCAGAGCTGCAGGTGCGACTCTCACAAAACTGCAGCACACACATATGACAGTCAGAGCACAGCAGCATAGACAACAATGTGGTACAAACTGCAACACGTGAACAACAGGACAGAGGGCAAAACTGCTGCCGCTTGTGTGAAGATACTGGACAATAACATTTGGCATAGCAGGGGGATGTGAGATGAAACTGCACAAGTACAACCTCACATCCCTGATGGTGTAGAAATGTCAACTGTCCCGCATCTAACAGGCATCACCCCTACACAGTCACAATGTACCTCGCCATGCAGTCTGTATGTGAAGTTGTACAATGCCTGGACAAACATGTCAACACGATGTAATGCAGCATCTCCCCTTAACATTGCAGAGGGACCATCAACACCACCTGCAGAGCAGACCCAACAACTCTACACTGATGACGAGGATGACAACCCCAGCATCGACACCGACGCCCTCAGAGACCTCATCGCCCGCATCGGCTCCCCACCTCCAGGATCAGGGCAGCCCAGCTGCATTGAGGAGACCCCACCCCCTGCACAGACAACACAGCAGGCAGCACCTGCCACACCTGCTGTCTCCCAGGACCCCCACGGAACACACCTGGCCTTCCAAACCCGTGTGTTAGAGGCCCAGGAGAAGCTGGCTGATCAGGTGCGGGTGGGGTTTGACCTCCTGGCAGCCAAACTTGATGCCATCCATGGGTGTCTACGTCCCTTCGGGGACCACTTACAGTGCCTGACGGACACCCACAGACCGCTCCATGGTCTCCAACGAGCCCTGGCCGACATCGCTGGAGTCCTGACTCGGAGACAAGAACACCTGTCAAGTCAGAGTGGCTCCAGCGATCTCAGCAGTGATTTGGCACAAATGCAGAGGCTCATGGAGGACATGGTGCGGATGGAGGCGGAAAGGTTGGCTGTCACTGCTGCACATCAGCAAAATGTGGCTGGGATATACCATGCCCTGCAGATCCTCGTCATGGCATTGCTGCCACAAGGCCTGGCGCAGATGGATGCTGCTGCTCCTACACCATCCACATCTGCGCCCCCTGGTGTGTCAGTTCCTCACAGTGCGGAAGACATATCTACTTCTGGACCTGATGTGTCACTGCCACATGGTGCGGCCAAAAATCCACCTCCGGCCCCTGATGTGTCAGTGGCACACAGTGCTGCAGCCGGAACTGCAGCACCCACAGGTGAGGCAGAGCACACATCAGAGGATGAGGATGTGGATGGACCAGACTTCTTGATCATGAGGCGGCAGTAGCATTCCTCCCACCCATTTGGCCTGTTTCATCTTGGTTATGCCCTTGGCATCATGACCTTCCGCTGCCCCCCGATGCACTCTTTGACTCTCACCTTGGACCACGACATGGACTGCCATATTCTGTTAGATGAACGATGACACAGCGATCAGACTGCGGTCTGGACTCTTCCTCTTCCGATGTACTTGTCATGCCCTGGAGGACTCTGGCTGGCCCGCCACGTGCCTATGATGTGAAGTGGGGTCTGCATGGCCCTGTACTGCTCCAGCTGCAACACTCCACTGGATGACAATAAATCATTCACCATTGCACAGTTGTGTCATGTCTTCGTTCATTCAAGTATGTAAGTGTGGATGTGTGTTGGGTCAGTGATTCCCCCTGACGTCCATGTTGCACACGCCGTGGGACATGAGTCACAGGGTGCTACATTGCCGATTGCGTTCCGGGCGGCGTAGCCACTACAGTAGGGACACACGCATTCGTCACTTCCTTGTCCGGACAGGACTGAACCAGAGCCCTGAGCCCCGGGATCATTCTTGCACGCCCGACGCTGGTCCGGCGTACGCCAGGCCAGACCACTACGCTTACGCTCCGAGGGGGGGACGACATAGCTACATGTCCCAGGATTCAATGCTTGGGATCTGCTGGTCACTGGTCTAGTTGCCAGCATGCCACGGCCACTCCCTGAGGGTAGGTTTGCACACACACCACACCCATCCAGCAGATGCGTCACGGGCCATGTGACACCGCCAATAAAAGGGGTCTGCAACGTCATATTCCCCACTGACGGAGGTGACCTGGCAACGTACGTGCAACGGGACTCAATCATGGAGGGTCCATGACTTGTGGCGCACAGGGTTAGTCGCCCCCGACGTCCGGCGGCCATCACTGGCCTACCACCACGTGGCGCTGGCTTGAGTTGCACAGGGTTAGTCGCACCTATGAAGCTGAGCGGGTGTGCAGCCTGCGATGATGACGTGTGCACTGATATGGTCTCTGCCATTGCTGACTCAAGACCCATTATCAAGTGTGGGACCTGCTGGACCGCGGGGGTGTGCCGCATGATGTGGGGACTGCCAAGGCTGCGGGCCCAGGCCTTGGAGTTAGCACCGGCACATGGTGTGCCTCTTAGGGACACACCGGTGGCAGCAGGTGAGCAGTGGGGCCTGGGTGCACAGGGGTGGACATTCACCGCTGGGGTGCAGCAGCATGTGTGCGCAGGGGAGGACAGGTGATGATGCCGTGTGCAATGAATTGGACTCTGCAATTATTTTTTGTGTACTCGATTTCAGAGAGGGGACCTGGTGGACTGCAGTGTCGGCTGGAGCCTGCGTGCGACGCGGGCCTACCGCCACGTGGCGTTGCTTCAAGGTTCACAGAGTTAGTGGCACCTATGGAGCTGAGCGGGTGTGCGGCCTGTGTTGGTGACGTGTGCACTGTAATGGACTCTCCCATTCCGAACTTAAGGCCCAGATTCAGGTGTGTGACCTAGTGGGCCGCGGGGCGGGTCCGCATGATGTGGAGGCTGCCAAGGTCGCGTGACCCGGGCTTGGAGCGTGCACCGGCACGTGGTTGGAGACACACCGGTGGCGGAAGGTGAGCAGTGGGGCCGGGGTGCGCATGGGCAGCAGTCTCTCTCCCTCTCTTCCTTTGACTGTCTCTCTCTCCCTCTCGCTCTCTCTCTCTCCCTCTCTTTCTCTCTCTCCCTTTCTTTCTCGCTATCTCTCTCCCTCTCTCTCTCCCTTTCTTTCTCGCTCTCCCTTTCTTTCTCGCTCTCCCTCTCTCTCTCTCCCTTTCTTTCTTGCTCTCCCTTTCTTTCTTTCTCTCTCTCACTGTCCTTTGATGAGCGCATGACACACGTTCTTATCTCGGTTTTTTCTTGCAGGCTGTGACTTCCAGATTGTCTGGAGTGGATCCGCATGGATTCTTCAGTATTGTTGTTTTGTGTTGTGTATCAATAAAGTTATGTTGTGGGAATTGCAAAGTTGAATGTTTGTTTCTCCTTATTCTGGCCACACATGTATGTTTGTTGTTGTATTTGTGCGACATCAGGCTCTTTTTTCTCTCGTGATTTCGTGAAGTTGCTGTGGCATATCTTTGTCCGGGGTGGGTGTGCCGGGGGAGGGCACAGGGGTGTGGGGGGTTCTGGGGGGGATGGCGGTTGGTGTTGTGGGCCTCTAGGGTCTCCGAGCTGCATGAGCAGTGGCTCCATGGCATCTGTTGTTCTTCGGGTGTGGCTGTGGGCTGGGCTCCCTTTTGTGGTGCAGGTTGTCGTCCTGCTTAGCACCGGCAAAAGGCAGGTGTTAAATCCCTGCTGCTACCGCGGGTTATCGCATTGCAGATCTGGCTGTCCGTTGTGAATCGCGTGGTGTTGTCTTTTCATGTGTTTTTGCACGGACACACCTATTTTGCATCTCATTAGCGTTAGTTGGCGGGGTCAACCGTGGCGATGTTTTTTGCGGCAGCTATCGCGGGTTATGTGGCGATGTAGGCAGTTAGCACCAGCTTGCGAATGGGGCGGTAATTCTATCGCCACTTTTGCTGCACTAAAGTGGTGATAAGTTCTTGTGAATATGCCCCAAAGGGTGCAAACAGCTCCACCTGTGTGCTAGCATCAATTGCGAAGAAGGCTCAGCTGCTGTTGCCAGCCCAGGGCCTCCTTTAAATAATGATGGTGAAGCATGCCTGCAACGGGCTATAACAGTCCCGGTAAGTGCATTGGATCAGCTTTAAGCTTACCTGTAGCCACATTTTTAAAGACAAAACTACCCTCCAGCAGTTTGCATACCACGGAGGCACCAGAAACCATCCTGGGTCTTGGACAAGGCTGGGAGGATACTGAACCAGGCCATCCATCGCTATGGTCTACCTGGAAAGACATATGCAGGACTTCTTGTCAGAGCCCATATCAAAGGCCGACGTCACACTCGCCATCGACACCATCCGGGGCTCCACAGCCCCTGGGCTGGACGGCTTCACAGGGGACTTTTATAAAGAATATAGGGATCTTCTGGCCCCGCAACTAATTGAGGTATATGCGGAGGCATTGGAAAAACAGGTACTTCCCCCAACGCTATGCGAAGCCGTAATTATTCTCCTCCCCAAACCCGGCAAAGATCCCACGCTCTGTGAGTCCTATCGTCCATTATCCCTATTAAATTTAGATTATAAAATACTAGCTAAAGTCCTTGCAACTCGGCTGTCTCAATTAATGGAGTATATTATCTCCCCAGTGCAGTCCGGTTTTGTGCCCCACCGGTCAACCTCCCTGAACCTTCGGACCCTGTTCGCAGTCCTTCATAGGGTTAATCCAGACACCCCCGCGGCAGCGATACTATTGGACGCGGAGAAAGCCTTTGACTCCTTGGAGTGGCCATTTATTATCGAAGTGATGAAGCGAATGGGCATGCCATTGGGTTTCGTAGCCACTACTGCGCTCCTCTACAGCAGGCCCACGGCAAGACTTCGTCTAAATGGTACGCTGTCCAGGCCCTTTGCATTATTCCGTGGGACTAGGCAGGGCTGCCCCTTGTCTCCACTTTTGTTCATATTAGCAATGGACCCGCTGATTCGGCACTTCCAAGAATGCCACCTCCATCGGGGATTGCAGTTCAACACTGGCCCTCTTCTGGTTTCCCTCTATGCAGACGATACCATTCTATACGTCCGTGAACCCCAAGCCAACTTAGCGCCCCTCATTAGAGAAATTCTTCGATTTGGTAGACACTCTGGGCTGGGCATAAACTGGCACAAGTCCATCATTTTCCCCTTAACCTCGGGCACTCAGCCGTGGGAATGCGAATATCCACTGAAATGGTGTTCTGAATCGGTAAAATATCTCGGGATTCACGTCCACTCAGACACCGCACAAATCATACGCTTAAACTATGGACAGGCAGTGCATAATTTAGAGGCACAGGTAGAACGGTGGCTGCGGCTACCATTGTCATTAGCTGGGCGGGTGGCAATTATAAAGATGGTCGTACTGCCCAAATTCCTATATCTCTTTAACAACATCCCCATACCTATCACTGACGTTTTTTTCGGACATTGCGATCCCACCTCACGCGGCTGGTGTGGGGTGGGAAGCAGCCACGGGTCCGCTGGTCAATCCTCACACTCCCATACGACAGGGGGCTACAACGTACCGGACTTACAATTATATTATTTAGTGGCACAGTGTCGCTATGCACACGCTTGGTTTCACCCTGACGCAAGAATACCGTTTCTGCGGCCTGAAGCAGATCTTGTTCTACCGGACCGGCTGTCCACAATTCTTCCTAGGGGCTTCCCGCGCGATCCGCACGACATCCAAACGGTGTCTACCACCAGCTGGGCGTGGGAAAAATTGAGAAAGCTCACTGGTGCTCAGACTCTCTACTCCTCCGCCCTTCCTCTACCCAACACTAGGTGGTTCCCGATTTCTGGGGAGGGCCTGGTGCGACACACATTGGCCACCTTGGGCATAGTTCAAGTGGGAGATTTATATCCTGATGGACACGTATTTTCCCTAGACGACGAAGCACGGTATGTTGACTGCAGTTTTATGACTAGATTTGTTATGACTCGAATGCGATCAGCCCTGCGGGTACTGCTCCCCACGTTTCCAATTGAACCGGAATCGTTTACCCCACTCACACTAGTGATAGAGAACTCGGACGGAGCACGCCTCATTTCTAAAATGTACAAAGCTTGCGCTGGTATGAGACCGATGTGTGACGACCGGCTCCGACAGGCCTGGGAGGCAGACCTGGGCGGACAAATAACAGACGACCAATGGTCCAAATGTTGTATGGCTACCAAAGAAATCTCCCTTAACAGCAGGCACAAGCTTCTCCATTTTAAATTTCTTCGTCGTGCCTATTTTACGCCTGTTAAAGCAAATAGGATAGATGCATCTAGGCTGCATACCTGTCCAAAATGCGTTGCTCCTCACGCCGATTTCATCCACCTGGCGTGGACATGCCCCCGAGTACAGACCTACTGGGTTGACATCCACACTACACTTGGGAAGATAATTGGCTTACCTCTCACTCCTATTCCTGAGGTTGCACTGCTGGGGTACAATGTGAACTTTCCCAAGGGAGTTAGACGGTTTGCATCACTGGGGCTACTACTGGCTAAACGGGAGGTTGCTATCCATTGGGGTAGGAAAACAGTACCCAAGGTACAGGACTGGCTGCGCAGTTTAACTCATTGCAACGTTAATGCGGAGGTCTATGCCAGTCTTATGCCCCCATGTCACGCCCAAGGGACATATGGGTCCCACTCCGGAAATATGTGGCAGATATTGTGCGAACCACCAGCTCTCAGATGGAGAGCGGTATTGTACCCGAGGGAGTGGGGTGATTGTTTCGGGGACATTACATGCACGCCGGGGGCGACAGTTGGTGGCATGGTGTTGCTGTACATATCTGCTGAAGGTAATTTCTGGGCGTCAGTATCCTGCGCAACTGTGGATTGAACGGGGATTGGGCTTGAAGAGGGATTCCTTGGATAGGATATCAGATGTTATGATATTTCATTATGTTAGTCGTGCCCCATATAACTGTTTAATACTAATGGGCTGGACATATAGAACTTGGACAGTGAATTTATAAGATGTGATGAAAAAGGTGATTTCAGTGTACAATTGGAATGTGTTACATATTGGAAAATAAAGTGTTAAAAAAAAAAAACCAGGCCATCCATGCCCATTAAGGCCTGCCGCCTTTGACGCTTATTACTCCCCGGGGGCGAATGATATTCATTACTGTTTAGGAAAACTAAGGGTCACAATTTCTGGGGAAATTACTTTCATTAATGCGGATGACATTCTGTCTCATAACTCACTGTAAAAAGAACAATTGATGGACAGAATGAGGAACAATGTCATACATTCACCCCAGTACAGAGATCTGTGCCTAAATCCATTGTTTTTTTGCTCACCATGGCATTCCAGTTTGAACCCAGCCATATGCAAATCAGTCTTGACCCTGCACCCAATGGCAACAGTCCAGCCCAAACTGCTAGGCCAGGTCCTCCCTGGACTGGAAACAAGCATCCTAAGACCGGTTTCGGGGTTTCACCCCTCATCAGCCAGGATAGCTTGACTCCAGTGGCATAGAGAGCACGGGACCCACGTCTGGGCATACCCGTCCCACTCCGGGTGACAAATGCATTCCGTCCATCAATTGTTTCTTTTTCATAACTCACTGTAGACAATGCCTGGGGCCATTCCTGTTTATTACTCCAAGCCGCCATTAACCTGCATTATGCCCTGGGGCATTCAGGCCCATTACTACAGCTCCTTACATGCTTGAGAAATTAATGCTTCTTAACGTAGGGGCTATTCAGAGCTCCTACGTTAATATGATACTCAGAGCCAGGTCTATTAATGGGTATTAATGCCTTGGGTCATTAATGTTTCTTAACATACAAGGCAATAAAGGCTCTCTTCTAGTGGAGGTCATTAATTCTCACTAAAACACTGACTCTACTAGACTGGGTTTGGAGGAAAAAACAACGAAATTACCTGTACATTTTTTTTACAAGGTTTAGTTAAAGTGGACCAGAAGGGTAAAGCGATTCAATAAAAAATATTGCAAAGTAGGTGTTAGAAATGGGATCTCTGGTTGGCTAAGGCTTGCGCCAACGCCAGGCAGAGACCACCACTCTAGTCAGGGCGAGGGAGTTACACGCCAAAGATAACCCCTGCTCACCCCCTTGGTAGCTTGGCACGAGCAGTAAGGCTTATCCCGGAGGCAATGTGTAAAGCGTTTGCGCACGCGCACAGCAACAACATCCCAGGCACACCACAAAAGGAACTCCACACAAGGTTATATCAAAAATAGCCTTTGTATTATCATAAAACACATTAGAATAGTACTCACATAATATACATCGTGCCACCTGGCACGGGGTCATATTTACAAGGGATTATTTACATCTGACAGGGCCAACTGGACCACTGTCAGAACCAGCACAAAGCGAACTTAGTAACTGTAGCACTTATAATAAATGTAGCACACATCATAAACGTACAACCAGTAATCACTGGTAACCACTGTACTTAGCATCAGCCTGTAACATAAACTACATTATGCACAGTATCACATTTGGCGCAAAACCTTATACGCCAACCTCACCAGCATAAACACATTATGCAAAACCTCATAATCATAAAAGTACATTTAGAGGCATGAATCAGGGTGCGTGAACCATAATACAGGAATCACATTTCCTAGCACCACATAACTCACATTAGGGCCTGGCGCCCTATGAACCTAACAGTCCCCCTGGCCAACTGGCCATCTCAAAAAGGGGCTCAAATGCCCTATGTCCCAAGAGTCAGGGCGCGCTGCCAAGGCAGCGGAAAGTCAAGGGTGCGCAACTGCGCAAACCTAAACGTAGCAGCTGCCCACTACTTGCTGGGCAGCTGGGGATATCAGGTGAGGGCCTAAACGTAGCAGCTGCCCACTACTTGCTGGGCAGCTGTGAATATCAAAATGAGGCCTGGCACCACTGTGCCTCTGGTCCCACTCAGGGACTCTCTAACCAAATGCCCATCATATTGCAGCTGCCCGCGCTGGTGCGGCGCAGCTGTGGCATTTGTCCTAAAAGGGGGGGCCCGGCACCTCTGTGCCCTCTGGACCCCCACGTGGCACTAAATACATGCCCCCGTCGTTGGGGCGGCCCGCTCTCTGGCGGGACCGACCAGGCACTGACAATGTGCCTCGGTAGGGCCCCAAGTCACTGGGGCTCTCTGGGGCCCTTTTATGCACAAAAGAAACTGCCCCCAAGCGTTGGAGCGGCCCGCAACGTCGGGCCCGCTCAGCACCCAAGGCACCGACCCTGTGCCCCGAAAGGCACCACCACACTCAGGCCAAGCCCCTACTCACCGGGGCTCAGGATCGGGACATCCACTTTGGCGCCGGGGCTCCCAGCAGCTTACGGGAGCCCCGCTTCTCTCTGCGCCGGTCTCCTCTCCTCCCAGGGATCTCGGCGACGTGCACCAGGAGAGCCCCCACCGCTCGGGGCTCTCTCCTTACTTGTGGCCTTGCTTTTCTCTGGCGGCGCGGGGCTTCCCTCCTCTCACGGAGCCCCCGCCGATCGGCAGCCACACTATACTTCGCCCGGGCCACCTCCTGGGACCCGGGACTTCTCTGTGGAGCCCGCGAAGCTCAGGACACCTTCCGTCTCCAGTGCACGTCCCAGCGCGGGGTGGGCTCCCGCCTGGGTCTTGGAATGCGGCACTTCCCCCACTCCTCTTCGGTTCACCCGGGGCCCCTCCTGGGACCCGGGACTTCCATGGCAAGCCCGGGGCTCTGGACTTCCGGTTTTGCCGGTCTCGTTGCGCTGCGATTGGCAGCCCCGGCCAACTCTCCAGTGGCCCCGCCCAGAGTCAGGCAAGGCCGCCTGGCTTCCTGGTCGGGCAGGCGGCGATTCTCTTCTTCGCGGCAAGGCGGGGTGGGCACCCGCTCGCCGATTAAAAAGTATAAAGCGGGGTGGGCACCCGCTCAAAATAGGCACCAAATGCGGGGTGGGCACCCGCAATCCTTAATAGGCATGAGAGCGGGGTGGGCTCCCGCTGCTAACAAGCGGCAATTGCGGGGGAATCCCCATGTCGGGATTCCCTGTGGAAGGGGGGCTGCAGCTCCGCGCTGCGAAGCCCACGCTCCCCTCGTCTTGGGCAATTTAAAATATAGTGCTCAAGGAGCTACAGCTCCAATCAGCAAAGTCCTGCAGCAAAAAGCATCAGTCTTCAGATGAAGGGGGCAATGCAGGGCCCAGGGAGGCAAGCCCTCCTGGCAGCCCCCCCTGGGCCCCACCAGCAGCACGCCCCAGCAGGATCAGCACCACAGAACTGAACAACATTATTGGGTCACAGCCCCTTCTTTTATACACAAAATCCCTTTGTGTCACAGCACAGGGCTTGGGGATACCAGTCAGAACTGGTATAGGGGGGATTTGGAGCACTTTGTTTTGGCAAACTCCTCTTCCCTTTCAGAGTGTAGGCTAGGGACATCAGACGCACCACAGGAGGTGGAGCCAGCATTGTAGAGGGAAGGCACAGCCCTATTCAGGTCCCAGGTGCAACTCCTCCCACCCATCTACATGGAGATCTCTCTATTCACCACTGGGCTGACTCACTCTGGCTCCTGGAGCCACCCACACCTCTCAGCTCCTGTCAATCACGAGCCAGACATGCAATTCACATCAGGCAGGCAGACACACAGTACACAGAAATGCCAACTTCTAAAAGTGGCATTTCTCCACCAGTCACCATAAATCTGCGCACACCATTGCGCAGCATTTATTCTCACGAGTTCGCACATACTAAACTCGACCCTGCACTCCCCTCATACCAGGAATTACCATGGACACACTCATCCTCAATGCAGTCCTATGGGAGGGCAGGCCAGTCTCACCACACACGCACAGAGCGCGCACACACTTTACACTGGACCACAGTGCTAAAGTGCCCAGAGACTTAAAACTACTAACACCAAGTTACATATAAGGCAAAAGGTTTAGGGGTGAACCTGCCAAAAAGGGCCAAGTCCAACAGTAGGAAATACACCAGCTAAGGGAGCACTGTTTTAACTTTAACACCTTAACTGACGCATTCATATCCACTTATTATAAACATCATATACAAGTGTCTCAAGTGCAACCATGTGACATATGAACAGATCATGGGCACAAGGCACAAATGTGAAGGTAAATGCTTCTTCAATATTTGCCCAAGGTCTGATAAAACACTGGAAAAAAGCGTTTCATACAGAAGTCCACAGACAACGAGGCAATCGGGGGTTAAAATAGTTTATCAGACAAAATTCGACATAAACTAATCAAACAAAAACATAACAGAGTGGAGTACACCATTTTAAAAACTGTATAGCATTATTAAACTGCAACAGCTTTTGCAACATGAACATTGCCTAAACACAGCAAGAGAATGAAAGCCTCTTCGTAATTCAATAAAATACAGACTGATCAGCACATATGCTAAATGTTTGAAATGTGGTCTCTAGTTGGCAGTGGTTTGCACCCTGTCCAATTAGGGATGCTCACTCTAGTCAGGACAAGGGAGTCACACAGCTAAGATAACCCATGCTTATCCCCTTGGCAGCTTGGCACGATCAGTCAGGCTTATCTCAGAGTTAATGTGTAAAGCATTTGTACATACACACATAGTAACACAGTGAAAACACTACAAACGGAGTCCACACCAGCTTAGAAAAATAGCCAACATTTATATGAATAAAACAAGACCAAACGACAAAAACCCAACATACACAAGTAAAGATATCACTTTTCAAAGGTTAAATAAGATAAATCCATAGAAATCCCTGGATGTGTTTCTTTTAGCACAAAATACCTTGGATGCTCAAAGACGATGTGAGGCGCATGGGAGGTCAGGTACCGGAAAAGCAAAGTGATGCGTCGGTTCCTTACTTCCGGGGGAGGTGATTCGTTGGTTCCTTACTGCCAGGGAAGGTGATGTGTTGGTTCCTTACTGCTACACTGGGGAGGTGATGCGTCGGTTCCGTACTGTCCTTACTGGAAGGGGAGGTGATGCGTCGATCTCCAGACACACAGCCTCGGTTCCTTACTGCTGGGCAACGTCGACAAAGAAATTGGTATCCAGGGATGATACACCAAAAATCCACATGCGCTGCGGCGTTGCAACAGAGGCAATACAGGTGCTCTGTTGATTCCACAGCTGCGAAGCAGGCGCTGCGTCAGAGTTAGAGCTGTGCATCACGGACTTCGGTGATTCGGGGCTCGAAACTCAGGCTGTGGCGTTTCTTCAGACATGCTGCGATGGAAAGCTGAGGCCTGCGATGAAAGCCGTGGTTGAAGCGTCAATTGGGAACCATACTCCGGTGCTGGCAGCGGTGATGCATCGAAGTTTGTAGCGATCTGTCAATAAAAAGAGGCGCTGGATGTCGATGTGCGTATTTTCTCCTTCAGTTCACCAGATTCTACTTCCAAGGGCCCAGGAACTGGATTTGGCACCACTTGGCAAGTCAGGACTCTAGCAGAAGAGCCCAGTCACTGGTAGGTGAAGTCTTTGATGGCCATGAGACTTCGTAACAGGAGGCAAGCTCAAATCAAGCTATTGGAGAACCTTGGAAGCAGGATACAGAAAGCAAGCTCCAGTCCTTTCACTCCAAGGACAGAAGCAGCAAGCAACAAGCCAGCACAATAAAGCAACAGGCAGATTTGCAGTCCCTCCTACAGCATCCAGCTCTTCTTCAAGGCAGAATGTTCTCAGTCCAGAAGTGTTCTGATTTTGGGGTGTCAGAGGTCCAATACTTATACGCCTTTCTGCCTTCGAAGTAGGTAGACTTCAAAGGAAAGTCTTTGTAGTTTACAAGACCCTGCCTTTCCCTGACCTGGCTCCAGACACACTATAGGGGGGTTGGAGTCTGCTTTGTGTGAAGGCAGGCACAGCCCTTTTCAGGTGTCAGTGACAACTCCTCCCACCACTTTAGCTCAGGAAGACCCATCAGCCTAGTGATGGCCCATCAGGATATGCAAGGCACGCCTCAGCTCTCTTTGTGTGACTATCTAGAGTGAATGCACAAGGGCCCAACAGTCATCCTAACCCAGATGTGGATTGATTCCACAGACAGCCAGAGGCCCAGAATGGTTAAGCAAGAAAATTATCAATATCAACAAGAGAGCGAGGAATTTAGAAGACTAATTCACTTCCCCTATAGAATCATAATATCAAAAAGAACTGGCTTTTAACAAGGACAAGAACCTTGATTAGTTTGTGTCTGGGAAAACCATTAGGATTTTAAAAGAACCCTCAACCACCAACCTAGTTGGTGGCATGCTTCATCATCGGGTTCCCACCCAAGGCGCCGAGTGCACCCTGGGTGTGCTACGACACCTGAACTACAGCGGAGCTGGTTTTTCTTGTTTTGAGTGTGGTGCAGTGAAAAGTGAGTTTAAAACTGTCTATAGGGTCCCCCTCAATGAAGAGAGTGAATTTAATAATGGGGCCCAATGGCAGGGTTAAAAAAAGGTTAAGGCGGATACCTTTCAAGTTTATTATTAACTCATGTATCCTATATGCAGGTCTACATGTTTCAGCCAGTTATTTCCATATGCTGGCTTTTGTCAGGACCAAGAAATGTGTAACCAGACTGGGGATGTATCCACAGTGTGAAGGTGAAAAAAGTGCACACACGCTAAGGTGCGTAGTGAAAAAGAAAACCTATTCGTTTTCTCATAAATCTGAGTTTGCAGTCGTTTTTTAGGACTTAGATATCTGGAAAAAATAAAGACACAAACAATAATCAAAGGACACGCATGAAACATAAAAACACATATGTAGATATGAAACAAGCTTGCACTCATGTGTGCATCATACTGTGTCCGACTTGATCTAACTCGATCATTATGGTGAGGACAGATTGTACCCACCCATGCGTGCATCACGTATTCACTAAAATCGGCATTGAGTATTTTTGGACTAACATGGACTAAAATGGCCCCAATATTCGGACTTTATCCCGTGCATTTAACGAAGTGGGCTTGGTATGGCTGGTGGTTGCAGTTCGACCAAATAAGTGAAGTAATAAGCAAAGAATTTCTTACTTAAGTCGCTTATCATTAGAGGGACATGGATCCCAAGAAGGGGGCAGTGCCTATAGTCACACACTGAGAAATGACAAAAATGACATAGAAATGAAATGCTTGGAATCTCACAATGGAGATCCAACGGTGTGCTGTTTCCCGGTAATTGAGACCGGGTGCTCTCTACTTACGTCGTCAAAGTCCACTGCCCACCATCAATACCTGCTACGGCCTTTACGAGGGATCCCGAGGATGGTGTTGCTGCCTCCTGGCTCGGCATTTATGCCGGCTTCCCGGGAATGTCCTCGCGGTCCGCGTCCTCGTGACTTTGCGGCGCGGGGGCGTGGTTGAGCGTCATTGTGCGTGTGGACAGAGAGGAGAGACTAACTATTGGGGAGACTATCCCTTTTGTAATTATGTCACATTCCGAACAAAAAGAGAGTTTACCGAAGGAGAAAATATTTTGTGTATAAATTCCTAACAAATCAGAGGCAGGTTTTGTGTGAGTACTTTAAAAAGGGAGGAAGGCTTCTCTCCCGAGGAGTTTGGCAGTTTTCTACAGGTACAATGGGTTCATAACATCTAGCGGTGATATGGCCGACGTGTGATGTGTCTAAAAATGTTTTGTGTATTCCAACTACGAGGCCTTATATGTGTGCTTGTTACACAATTGCACATTTAAAAGCTATTATCATTTGCTAGCTGTCATAATGGAGTTTATATCCTAAATCTTAAAACAATGGCAGGGTTCAAAACTGCTGTGTTCTGAATTTGCTGTGATGAATTAATCAGTATAGCGTAGACAGTGTTCATAGATGGGGTAAGCTCTCATTTGGTATTGCATGCTGGCCAGTATTGTGGACTACCCCAAATTCTATTTTGTTTGTCTGGATGTTGCGAATTTAAATGGCAGGCCCTGGGTTATAATGAATATTTATTGGGTGTAGGATAACGAGTGCACCCAAATAGTCTAAGAGGCCAGGTTCTGAAATTCTCATGGCAATGGAGATTATGTACAATTCAGAGAGTTCCATGGAATGTAGTCATTTAATCTGTTTTTATGTGTTGAAAGACAGTAAATCCAGCGCTGTTCTTTGTTTAATAACACATTCCCCGATGTGGTTGATGTGTTATTGATCTGTTCAATAATCACCCATTTCATGTCATTGGGTGTGTGCCCTGATTTCAAGAAATGATCCATCATTCGTGTTGTGTTGCATTTGCAACGTATATTGCTTCTATGTTCTCCAATTCTTATCTTTATCTTCCTGCTGGTCATGCCATGCTGAGACCACATGGGCACTCGTTCAAGTACACTACATGTGTAGAGTTACAGTTTGTGTGTTTCTTAAGAAACCATGTTTTTCCTGGTTCTAATTCAAGAGTTTTTGTAGTTGTTGTCAGGTGACAAATGCTACAGTTTCCGCAGGGAAAATGGCCTGTCACACTGGGAAGGCCCCATGCATTTAGTACTGACGTCTCTTTGGGTATTGTGTTGGTTTTGGGCCGTGTTGAGATGAGTCTGTCTCTGAAACTGTTGGCTCTTTTGAACGAGAACAGAGGTTTTTCCCAATTCAATTTGCCAGTGTTGAGGATATTCCAATGTTTATTAATGATTTCTGTCATTTTATTGGAAATGGGGTTGTATGTTGTCACACGTTCTCTTATTATCTTCTAGTAGCGAGTCCCTATTTTGGTTGCGGGCTCTCTTCCTTGAAGTCCTGATTATTTTCTTGGGGTAGCCTCGGTTTCTGAGTTTGTCCGAAAGGTCTCTGGATTGGTCATGATAGGCTTCAATGTTGCTGCAATTCCTTCTGATACAGAGGAATTGGCCATAAGGCAGGTTCTCTCTTAAGGAGCGAGGGTGAAAACTATCAAATTTTAGAAGTGTGTTCCTTGCTGTAGGCTTATAGAAGGTGGTGGTTTTTAGTGAACCTTCTTTTGCCTCAATAGTTAAATCTAGGAAGGTAATTTTATCCTTGTCTGGTGTGCTTGTGAATTTTAGATATTGGTCACGGCTGTTAAGCCATGTTACAAAAGAGGTTAGAGTATCTCCTTGACCTTCCCATATCATTAGAATGTCATCGATAAACCTTTTCCAGAATTTAATCTGGTTTTTAAAAGGATTGTCAGTGTTAAGGATGTAGGTTTTTTCAAAGTCATAGACGTAGAGTCCTGCCACACTGGGGGCAAAGGTGCTGCCCATAGATGTTCCATTGGTTTGAAGGAAGAACTCCTCTTCAAACTCAAAGTAGTTTTTTTTCAATGCCAGAGTGGCGCAGTTGATCACAAACTCTCTTGGGGTGTTAAAGTCCCAAGTGGTTTCATCCAGGACTTTTTTAATGACTCTTAAGGTGTCATCTTGAGGGAGGCTCGTATATAGGCTTTCTATATCGAGGCTAACAAGAATGTTGTTACATGGGTCAAAGGGTAAATCCTTAAGTAGATTGAGCAGGTGGTTAGTATCCTTTAGATAAATTGTAGATTGCTGTACTGTTCTAAAAGTGGCATTTTCAAACACGCAATTTAAAACCCAACTTCGCCAAAAGATGTACTTTTAAATTGTGAGTTCAGAGACCCCAAGCTCCAAATCTCTATCAGCTCCCAATGGGAAATTACACTTAAAGATATTTCAAGGGAATCCCATGTTGCCCAATGCAAGAGATTTCCTTTCAATAGCGAAAAATGAAATTAGCAGTATTTCACTATTAGGACATTTAAAATACAACAGCACATGTCTTACCTTTTAAATACACTGGACTTTGCCCATGCGGCTACCTTGGCCTACCTTAGGGGTGCCTTACATGTAATAAAAGGGAAGGTTTGGGCCTGGCAAGTGGATGCACTTGCTAGGTCGAATTGACAGTTCAAAACTGCACATACAGGCACTGCACTGGCCAGTCTGAGATATGTTTGCAGGGCTACTTATGTGGTTGGCACAATCAGTGCTGCAGGCCCACTAGTAGCATTAGATTTACGGTCCCTGCGCACATTTGGTGCACTTTACAAGGGAATTACTAGTAAATCAAATATGCCAATCATGGATAAACCAATAACCAATACAATTTAGACACAGTGTCTATGCATTTTAGCACTGGGTAGCAGTGGCAAAGTGCCCAGAGTCCTGAAGCCAACAAAAACAGGTAAGGAAAATAGGAGGAAGAAGGGCAAGAGTTTGGGAATAACCGTGCAAAAAGGTTCAGGTCCAACACAACCCCCTTCCAACCTAAAGCCAGGATAGACTAATCAATACCTTGATGGACTTCCCTGCTTAGGGCAATAGAACTTGGACCCTGGCCCACAATAGCAGGGGCACGTTCCAGTTCTACGCCTTTCTGAACCCAGTTGGATCCCTCTGTCCATACTCTCACTAAGCTAACCCATGGGGAATCCTCTCAGTTGTGGATCCCATGTGTGCAACACCTAACCTTACTCTGCTCACAGATGTGTCCCAGTAGGCAGACAGTTTCACCATGGCCAACACAGTGGTGTGGCCCTTTGTACCCCCGGGGTGTGACTCCTGTCCCCAACCCAAAGGCAACTGTGTCCTCAAGGACAGCAACCCACAGTGGCCACTGACAGCTGCCAGTAACAAGAGCAAGGCCCCATGCCTTTCAGGGCTCTCTAACCCCTGTGGTTTCTCAGAGTGGGGGTTGATAGCCCCAGGAGACTGGCACCCTAAGTCCCCTCTCCCTCCCACCAGTTCAGGGGTGGTATCCTTAGACTGGTCTTCCAGCCCAGGGTCTGTACCCTTATGCTGGACAGGATACAGGAGTGGGCTCTCCCACACTCCGTCCTCCCCTCTGGGGCCCTGTACCTTCCACTGTGGAGAGATACACCCAGGCTCCAGAACTGTCAGGGCACTGGTGTCAGCCGCCCAGCACTATTTTCCAACCAGTTCAAGGGTGCTAACCTGCAACTGGTCCCTCATCCCTGAGGTTGAGCATGTGCCTGGCAAGCCAGGGCTTCCAAGGGAGTACTCCTACCCCCCAAGGGAAGCACTTACTGTAAGTATTGCGCAAGAGTCTACCTGGCAAGCGTCTCCTGTCCCTGTCCATCTGAGAGAGCATGAAGCCCTCCCAAGCCAGAAGTGGCGTCACGAGGTTCAGTCCTGGGGTGCTCTGATCTCAGAGCTGGCAACCACTGACCCACTGGCACTCACACTGGAACTGTCTCCCCCTCTCACCCCTCCATCTGGACTTCTGCACTCTCCTCTCCGGAGTGGTGCTTCCAGACCCCAGAACTGGTGGGATGCGTGTGACAGCACCCCAAGTTCTCCTGACACAATGGGACTCCCATCAGAGGATGGTCTCCTGGAAAAGACCAGGTCCCCCTGCCTGTGCCCGCTCTGTGAGAAATCCAAGCACTGGGGCTGGAAATATGGTACCCAGGGCCTCTTCCCACTCCCACCCCATATCCTACTCTTGGAAATGACATGGAAACCTTCTCCCCCCACTACTACACTGGGACCTGTCTGGGTCACTGTGACCCTCCCTCTGACTCTGAAGTAGAAAACCTGAGCCACTTCCCTTTGGATTACACCCCAATGCCTCTTCAGACCCTCTGGCATCCACCAAATGGTCTGCCTCCAGTGCAAGCTCTCTGGGGTCAGAGAACTCACACTCCACCGGGTGTTGGCATAGCTCTAGAAAACCATGACTGAACATATGCTTTCCAGCAATCAAACTGTCCAGCCCCTCACATGTGTTCACCATACTACCCTTCACCCAACTATCAAGTGCCTTGAAAAAATACCCCACACCACCTCCACAAGACTGATGAGACAGTGTCTGACTGTCCCTGAAACTCAACCCACACTCTCCTGGGGTGTCTCCATACTTCCTTACCAGGGCTTCTACCATGGGAGTATACCTCTCCCTGTCACTCCCTTCTAGAGCCAGTAGAGTGTTCCTCCCACCACTGTCACCAGGCTGATGTCCCTTCCTGAGCTAGAGTTGTGGGAGGAGTTGTCACTGACATCTGAAGAGGGTTGTGCCTGTCCTTACACAAAGCTTTCAAGGCAATACCCATGTTACTCTATAGGAGAGATAAACCTTGCAGTAGTAAAAAACGAAATTAACATTATTTCACTAGTAGGACATGTGAAACACAACAGCACATGTCCTACCTTTTAAATACACTGCACCTTGCCCATGGGGCTACCTTAGGCCTACCTTAGGGGTGCCTTACATGTAATAAAAGTTAAGGTTTGGGCTTGGCAAGTGGTGCACTTGCCAGTTCCAAATGACAGTTCAAAATTGCACACAGAGACACTGCAATGGCAGGTCTGAGACATGTTTGCAGGGCTACTCATGTGGGTGGCACAATCAGTGCTGCAGGCCCACTAGTAGCATTTGATTTACGGGCCCTAGGAACATCTGGTGGACTTTATTAGGGGCTTACTAGTAAATCAAATATGTCAATCATGGATAAACCAATCACCGATACAATTTAGACACACAGCATATGCACTTTAGCACTGGGTAGTAAAGTGCCCAGATTCCTAAAGGCAACAAAAAAAGGTCAGAAAAAAATAGGCAAAAGATTTGGGGATAACCCTGCAAAAAGGTTCAGGTCCAACACTAGAGGAAATCCTTTAGGTGCATTTTACAGCTACACAATCCGTTATTAACATCAGGATATCCTCACCCTTTCTGATTTTTCCTCAGCGATAAGCCCAAACACATTCTTATCAATAATCTCACTAAAATATCCTCTACAGAAAGCAAATACTCATTAGGGCCCTACATATCAAAGCTGTAATGCATAGAATATAGGGAGTGTTCCCCCTTAACGCACATCATGTCATTAGCAATAGAGTGAGTTTTTATTCCATATGGACTTGAGGCACACAGTTTCTGGACATCCATACCATAACTCTAAAAAAGTTTTCATTGGACATTCTAAGTTGATTAAGGGCAGTATGGAGCTTAATCCGTGGACCTTCGCTAAATGGATGTCCCAGTGTTCTTCAATAGGCTACAAAAAATGTAAACCTGGGAAGTCCACTGTGGTCTTGGAAAGACCAAGCCCAATTCTGATCTCAAGGCTTCGGTACGAAAACTCTTTGAGAGAGAAAGAGTTTTATCTTCAACCACTTTCGCTTTAGGCTGCTAAGGCTAATCTTAGAATTAAGCATCACAGCGGAGTAACTATAAGCAACATAGTGACCCTTGAACTTCTACATACCTCTCTGAGAGGTTCCATCGGGATGGCCAAGTAGATACAAATGGATCATGATAGTAGCAGTACTATAGTGGTCAGAGTCCTGCTTTGACTCGACTTTGAAATTTCACCACAACACAGATCCCCTGTTAAAAACCAAGCCAAGGTAGCAGGTGTGCAGTAAAAACACAAAATCATGCGAAAATAATTCAAAAACAAACAAACTGAAAAAGTTACACACGTGAAAAGTAGTTTTTGACACAAATCGTGGACACAATAATTTCATCAAATGCATATTTTAAAAAAGATGAACAACACATTCACATATGGCCACCACACTACAGATAGGTGGGAATGACAGAGAGGCAGAACGGAGGAAAATAAATCCATAATGAAGCACTGATGGCGTCATGTAAGGTCAGTAGACAGAATTTGAGTAAAGGTGACGAGAAACTGTTTAAAAAAACGCTAAAAGTAGAGGGAAAAAAGAAGGAAAGCAATTAAAGGAGGAACGAGAGGGAAGGGTAGCAAACAGTGCTAATATGGTGCGTGAGAGATGCTAGTGGGTGCAGGGTTGTCCTACCCTGCGGATAGAGGCAGCAAAAAGAAAGGCTAGGGGGGCAAGAGGAGGGGCTAAGGATGAAGGCGTGCTGGAACTTCCCAGTTATTTGTGTTTTTAATATTAGAAACAAATCAATGTACTTTCCATAAAAAGAGATGTTATGCATAACATTTTTACTTCGAGGTTTTCAACACATTACTGTAAACAACATTAAAAAGACACAAATGTATTATATACAACCAAACAGCATAACTGAGGTGCCTTCTCAAGTGGATTCCTTCCCAACTTCTAAGTGGAAGTAATCCTCTTATTTTTATCCACTTCCTATTGGCCTGGTCTGTATTTATCGTCATTGCATTTATACAGCAATACTGAGCCAGGATGTCTAAATGATGCCGGAGGCCCTCTGTGTCTGTGGTCCTTTCCAGCACTTTTGGGGGAAAGCTTCTTGTAGTTCATAATGTTTTTCAGAAGATCAGCAAACATTCTCTCTCTGTTTCAGACCATTAGGAGCGTAGATCTTATCGCTGAGGTGGCCATGACAATCGAGCAGGGACCTATTCCAGGTGTGCATGTGGAGAAGTGGCAAAATTGTCCTGAAGAAATATCCTTTAGTTTCAGTTTCTTCTAGAGAGTCCATGGTCCACTCTACCAAAGGTTGCATGGAAGTCAACCAGAAAGGCAAACAACTAGTACACATCCTTCGACAGTGGGTGTCCGTGCTAAATACCAGAGGAAAAAAAGATCAGGTGTAGTGTTCCCATCCTAAGATGGAAACTCGCTTGCTTTCTTGTCATATGTGACCCTCTGTTGACCATCTTTCGAGGTAAAATAACATAAGGAAGACAAATATTTTCTCACTGTATTATATAGGGATGTCACTCTGAAGGAATATGGGGGCCTTCTGATACTTTTTTTAAATATGACTTTAGTATGTGAGCCAATCCAAGTTGGGGCAAAGGGCCTGTGTGTGCAGTATAAATAAGCACAGGCTGATACAGCGTTGTCCACCAGTGGGAGACCTGTCTACTAATGGCATTTGTCTATGATTGTGGCTATTCTAGGAACTTTTATTGATTAAGTGAGTAGATCACCAATAACATATTCCTGATCTGGGTCGAGCAGGCTTGAGGATTTACTTACAGAACAAGGTAGTTAGTCCATACTGCCTCTAGTATCAGCATCATTTTGTACTGGTGAGATTGACTTTGCAATAGCATCCAGAGTTTTCTGCAGTCCTGACTGCTGATGGCATTCGCATCTCCTTCCATGTTCTTTCCTTTCCCTGTTGATTTTTCATAGTATTATTTTTGGACTTCATAGTATAACCCTTCCTAGTCAGTAAAATGTTCCTTTTCCCCTGACACAAAATAGAGACAGACTTTTTGTGAATTCTGGTCCTAAGGGACTCAAACTCAACATCTTGTCAACAATTAGGGTATGAACCTTTTCCCTAGTGTGCCTATAGATACAGAGATTAGTGAGGGAACCAGTTTAAGATTGCTAGCATATTGAGTAAAATAATCATATTCTACAGCCCCTCTAATATACACCAATCACATGTCTAATATAGTGCAGACTTTCAATGCAGCCACAGTCATGTTTTATTCTTTTCAATTTCATTTTGCCTCCGTCCATTTGCTGCCCAAGGCCAAAATAAGTCTGTGCAGGAGCGCCATAACACCGAGACTTGAAAATTGTCACTGTTATTCCATTCCAAAACGTTAAAATTGTATTAAAATTTGAAGAGCAGCTATGGTTTACAGCACTATAATCAAATGCAAATCATTAGTGAGATTGGCAAAGGTATCTCTGGCTGGCATATCATCGGGGAACCGAGCAGTGAATATTCACATACTTGCTTCATAGTGGTTATTCTTCATGAGAAGACCTTTGGTGCAGAGTAGCACCTTGGTAAAAATGGCGTCCCACCATTCAATTATGTCTAACTGGTGCCAAGAATATGGCAAAAATAGACTATGTACTCATTGAATGACACTTCTAATGATTCACTTTTTAAGTTATTGGAGTAACAAATGAATAGCCATGTTAGTTGCGCAATTGTATTTTTCTTCTCACTACATATTCAAAGCATGTTAAATTGATTACATGATGTATAGGCAGGTTGGCATGATGATGGCATTATCACACCTGGCAAAAATAAAATTTTCACTGTGTGAGGAGGGGTGGGGCCTCGTGTCAAGAAGTACATAAGAGGCACCTTTGCTCCTCCCCCATGAAACCACCTACCAAAAAAGGTAGAAGCATGTCCTGGGTGTTGTTTCACATCCCTTAATGGATATCGTATGTCCAAAGCCTTGAAAAACAAAAAGGAAATCCACTCTTTGCAGTGGTGTCCAGCTCGTCTTATTATTATTATTATTATTATTATTACACTTATAAAGCGCACAGCTACCCGACAGGGTCTCCTGGCGCTAGACATGTGGAGGACGACACAGCTAGACGAAATCAGACCAAGTCACTAAACAGCAGCGTCTTTAAACTCTTACGGAAGGCCAGCAGGGACTGACAGTTTCTAAGGTCATTCGGAAGGGCATTCCAGAGCCTGGGGCCAAGACAGGAGAAGGAGCGACCCCTCTTACGGACGAGCCGGAACCTGGGGACTGCAAACAATGAAAGGCTGGAAGAGCGCAGCTGTTGAGCCGGAACATACGGTGTGAGTAGGCTTTGAATGTAGGAAGGAGCAAGGCCCCATTTGGCACGAAACATGTAGCAGAGGGTCTTGAACTCAATACGCTTATTGATTTTAAGCCAATGAAGTTTGTGAAGGAGAGGAGAAGCAGATGCAGATCTTGGCAGGTGGAAAAGAAGGCGAGCAGCAGCGTTCTGAATGACCTGTAGCCGATGTAAAGAGGCTTTATCAGCGCCCAAATACAGGACGTTGCCGTAGTCCAATCTGGAAATCACGAGAGCCTACATAACCGTTTTCTGAGCTGCCAACGGGATTAACCAGAGGATTTTTTTAATCCATCTGAGAGCAGCGAAGAAGGATGAGGCTACCCTGGAGACCTGAGGTTTAAAAGAGAGCTTTTGATCAATAATAAAGCCCAGGTTCTTACTTTGGGGACAGGGACAGGCACAGGGCCCAAATCGTCAGGTCAGTGTTTAATATCCCACAGCTCAGGGTTATTGCCCAGAATGAGCACCTCAGTTTTAGAACTGTTAAGCTTCAGGGCATTACTGGTCATCCAAGATGAAACATTCCTCAGGCCAAGCTGCAATAAGGAAGGATCCTGGTGCTGAGCAGCAGAAAGGGAGAAGACGATCTGAGTATCGTCGGCATGAGAGAAGATAGTCAGACCCGACTTCTCCACAATGTCAGCCAAGGGGCAAACATATATATTAAAAAGTAAGGGGCTCATTTCATTGTTTCTTCCATGCCACTCTGTGATATCAGTTCTTCACCGGGTGACAATATGAAGACAGCAGATATTTTGTGTTACACCATTGCACCATGTGAGTTTACAGGTCTGAATTCTATCTTATTAGGTCCTCATTTAGAGCTTGGCAGTTAGCCCTTATGAGCCTTGAAAGAAATTGGGATACTGGTTGATGGGGGGGAGGGACCCTTCTTAGGCTACAACCACAATTCTTCTCAGAGTGAAGTCACAAGCAAACCGTAAATTAACCTGTGCTCATCCCCTGGGTAGCTTTGCACAGAGCAGGCTTAACTCAGAGGCAATGTGTAAAGTATATGTGCAAAACTTCAAACAGTAACACAGTGGAAACACACCACAAAAGGAGCCCACAACCATGTTAGAAAAAATGAGTAATTTTTAATAAATAAAGCAAGGCCAAAATAACAAAATACAATTAGTAGAACCAGAGATATTGAATTTTTAAAGTTTTTAGTAAAAATAGTGCCAAAAGGTGTAAAGCGCCAACTGTGGATATCTGGTCGCCCTGGACCGGGACAAGGTCATAAGTTCAGGCTGACCGAGATGGAGTGTGGGCCGGCTACAGGGACCTAATTAAGCCCCCGAGCAGAGTACCTTATATCCTGGTTTGCGGAGTGTTGAGAGGATCCACATCGAAAATGTGCTGCGCAGCCGAAGCGATGCGTCGGTTCTGAGATGTGGCGAGACTGCTAGGTTGTGCGATGTTTTAGGACCAGTCCAATGCCCTAAGCATATGAGATGCATCAGTTCTGCTCAGGGTTGTGGAGCACAGCAGATGAGATGTGTCGGGTCCGAAGGATCCACAGAGGCTGACAGAGCACTTTAAGCTCATTTCTAGGGGTCCAGGACTGAGATGGCACCACGTGGCAGAGTAGACTCACAGATGGCAGAATCCAGATGCAGATTCAAGTTTGTTGGAAACCTGTTATGTGCCTGAGGCTTCAGACCAGGAGGCCAGTCAACTATCCCTTGGAGTCACTCAGGGTTCTGGATTCAAGAGATGCAGGTCCAGTCCTCCTCAACCAGGCAGAGGACAGCAGGCAGCAAGTCAGCACAGCAGGGCAGCAGTCCAGCAGAGTGGCAGTCTTTTCAGCAGCACAGCAGTCCTTCTTCCTGGCAGAGTATTCACAGGTTCAGAAGTGTACTAAAGTGGTCCTGTCTGAGGTCCAGTATTTATAATCAGTTGTGCCTTTGAAGTTGGGGAGAAACTTCTAGAGGTTTCCCTGTAAAGTCCTGCATCCTGCCTTCCCTTCCCTGGCTCCAGACTAACTACTGTGGGTATGCAGTCCTTTGTGTGAAGGCCGATCACAGCCTATTCCAGCGATGGCCCACCCAAGCACAACCAAAGCTCCCTATCGTGTGTGGCTGTCTAGGAGGAATACACAAAACTCAACTGTCAGCTACACTCAGTCATGTAACCAGAGGCAGGCTGCAGACAACAAATGGCTGAGGCAAGAAAATTCCAATCTTTCTAAAAGGTGTTTTTACAGAATTATAATTTAATATCCAATTTCAAAATAAATTCAGATTTTAAATTGTGATTCCAGAGACACCAAGAATGAACTGGTTATCTCTTCCCATTTGGAAATGACATGTATAAAACATAATAAGACATGTAAACTTAAAAGTACATGCCCTACTTGTTAAATACATTGCACCCTGCCCACCATGCTGTCCAGGGCCTGACCCTAGGGGTGACCTATATGTATTAAAAAGAAAGGTTTGGGCCTGGCAAAAGGTTTTTTTTGCCAGGTCGAAATGGCAGTTTAAAACTGCACACACTGACTCTGCAATGGCAGGCCCCAGACATGTTTAAAGGACTACTTAAGTGGGTGGCACAATCAGTGCTGCAAGCCCACTAGTAACATTTAATTTACAGGCCCAGGGCATCCATAGTGCCACTTTACTAGCTGCTTACAAGTAAATTAAATATGCCAATTGGGTATAAGCCAATGTTACCATGTTCAGAGGAGAGTGCACAAGCACTTTAGCACTGGTTAGCAGCGGTAAAATGTGCAGAGTCCTAAAGCCAGGAAAAACGTGGTCAGAAAAAATGGAGGAGGAAGGCAAACATTTGTGGGAAGACCACCCTAAGGCTCAGTGGCGTAACAAAAGGTGAGGGGGCCCCCTGCAAGATATGCTGAAGGGGCCCCTGACACTCATATCAGTAGGGGCTGAGGGGGGCCCCCTCCAGTATGGGTAAGCCTGGGGGCCCCCGCACCACGGGGCTGCGGAGGCCTTTGTTACGCCCCTGCTAAGGCTGACAGGTCAAACAAGCCTCTACGTCTCCACCCTTTTGAGCTCACCTGAGTGAGAGATGCTGGCTATATGAGTGGGATTTTATTTACCTAAAGAGCTACTGCTGACATTTTAAAGAGCAGTTTGGGTGAAAATGGTCAATGCCAGCCCACCCATTAGACTGACTGACATTTTTTGGCTGTCAAACACAAACACTTAAAGCGCACACTGGGAATTTTCTCCAAATGCATTAGGGACATTGCTCGATTCTTCCTGCCCATGACAGTGAAACTTTGATTTTCGTGGACATTCCAGGTGGTAGAAATCACTGCTAGACATCCCACCATAAAAAGGGTGGGACAACGGACTGACGGTGAATGGTTTCCAATTTGAGACCGATATGACATTGGAAACCTGGCAGTTCGCCTACCTCTAGCGAGTCAAAGAGTTTGGCAGAGAAGAAGAACCCGCAACTTGGAGATGCTGGTCCTCTGAAACCGAAATGGCCAATAAAGTCCTCATCAGTGATCCATAAAGTGGCACACCAATCTCCTTTACCTACTTATTATACTTCTATGCCTCACCTACATCCTATTTTGACCTTTCCCCTTTGCCATCTTAAACTGCTTGGCCACTTTTAGGATATCGAGTAAGAACACCCTCACATACTCTTCAATGACTTGATGACAGTCAAGCTGCTCTTTGTTTTTGCACTTCTTCCTTAGGTTTTTGGCTTCAGCTGCATTATTTGACACGTATTTTCTAGCATCACTAATTTTCACTGGTTCAGCCATTCTCAAGCTTTTTGTTATCATTTCCCACTCAGAGCTTGTTCCAGACCTCGATGTGAGCCTTACACAAGCACACATTCAGGGTAATATAGCAGTACGAGTATCTTATTCTATAATGGAGGCCACTTTTATTTTGGTACCTCAGCCTATTTTAGGTCCTATGTCGTAAACTCTGATTAATATGGCTTTTGACTGCATTTACAGTGCACTGCTAAATATAGATGATCTACCATTTAACAGTAGTGACACTACTGCTCCCTTCTCCCTCCAGAAATTGAGATCTACCTGGAAAACATGATTATTAGTAGAAGTCAGCAACGTTATTGCCTGTTTTCTGCACTTTTCCTCACAATTACCACCAGCTGAGTTCCAGTGGCAATGTCTTCGAATATTTATTGATTGATGCTGTTCTGGTAAAACTACTCACTCAGTAGTTTTGCAGACCAATAGAAATCTCTGCAAACAGGAACAATTGTCATTAATTTGTTTATTGCAATTTTTTCTGTTAAACTGAGTTGTAAATTAGGGTAATGCTACATACCTGGCCAGCAGCATCTCACCCATGAACACCCACTAGGACTAGAGAGAGAAGCAAGAGAAATGTCAAATTATTGATAAATAATCCATTCACACCTGGAAGCCATGCTTCAACCCGCCTTGTTTTCTCATTTGACATTCAAGAACATGCATGCTGCCACATACTCATCTAAGTTCATTTGTAGGTTATACTAAACAATCCATTTCAGCCACAACATCTGTGTTAAAGGGTTGCTGAACTTCAGGTGCAAAACATCATTGTGGGCCAAATTTACAATGCATTTTTGGCTGTAAACGTGAGATTATAGACGAAAATGGCTCAAAACACACCTGTCCATGTTGTGTTGCAGTGCAGGCAGGCACTTCAAATGTGGATGAGGTACAGACCACAGAATCCAGGCTTTTGGGTAAATGTCTTTTCTACTTGTTATCAAAAGTCTGTCTCTGATACCTGCTCTTCTTCAAACAAGTGAGCTAGCATCTACTTGTGAAACTCTACTCCCACTGTACACCACCCCACCTCTGAAAACGGAATGGTATAGTTGCCTTTGCTGCATCTCTCACAAATAACAGTTCTTCACTACGAAATACCTTAGGGAACTTATTTCTTTTGGTGTTGGCGAGTGAGTGCTTTACTTTTCCAGGATTCAAATTCATGCCTTTTTCTGATAAAAGTGTATCTGCAAAGCTTAAACTTTATCTTGTGAAACTCACTCTTTTCAGCACCAAGGAGGAGATTTCTGAAAGGGGATGCTTTCCCATATTTACCAAAAGTGGTAGACCTGGGAATGCGCCAAAAATATATGTTTTCTCAGGGGAGGCATAACGAGGAGTAATATTTTTGTTTCTCCTAGTTACTTCCTCTTTCTATGAGTGCTGCATTCTGCAGCACACACAGCAAGAGGAATATATTCCTCTCAGGATTGTTCTTTGTGCAGGAAGGTGTCCATTACTGCTCCAAAACAATCCTCTTTAAAATGCAGGCTTGGTGCAAGGGTGCCTGCGCTGGCGCTGCATTCTTAAAAATACGGCGCATTTCTGCCCTTTCCTTGTCACAGAGTAGTGCAGCAAAATGAGTTGCTGTGGTGTGCTGTGCTGCGTGACTTTTGTTTATAAATATGCCCCAGAGTGTGAAATTGGTTTCCATTAAGGCTTGTATTCTTGTTTGAGTGTTGTGTCCTGCTATTGCCTTAAGAACCCAAACACGAGGATGTCATCACTGTAATTAAACACATTGACAATGGGATTGAATATTATGTGAATGGCTTCCAGGAAAATTTGAGACACTGAAGATACTCCAAAAGTCGCTTGCATGTATCTAACATAAACTAGATGCATGGAAAATCTTATGATATAACTGCAATTTTCTTCCAGCTCTCGCAGATAAGCCTTGTTGAGACAGTGTTTGGAAATAACCAAAGCCCCATTTAGTGCCTTATCTTATCTGACATGTGGGGGCCTGTGTGTGTCAGTCTTTCTATGCCTTTATAGGGTTGATGTATGTCATATTCTGGCTTCATTTACATTGTCTTTCATGAGTATCACTACAACTGGGGTGACTCATGGCTCTGTATGTTTGAATACTTCAGTACTATCAAGTGCAAACAGGTTTTTGATTTCCCACTTCAATGCTTTTTGTAGATGGAACATCACCTTTCAATAACTCTGTGCCATGGATGCAACTATCACATCTATCTGCAGCTTCACTTGTGTGCCTTTCATCTTGCCCAGACCTTTGAGCAGTTGCAGTAATGTTTATGAGGTTCATTTTCTCCCAGGGAGCAAAACCTAGAAGACAAGAGGTGGCTATTTTTCCACATAATACATGGATTGTTTGATGAATGCTAACTTGAATTTCAATGTGGTTTCAAATGCCCTCAAGTACTGGACTGGTTTGATGATGCCCATGTGACCAGAATATCTGATCTTCATAGTGGTGGTTGTTTCATATTTTGTGGTAATTCCTCAGTACACATTTTTATTGAGGGTACACTGTCCAGAACGAATTGAGCTGTGTGTTCATCAACAGTTAGAATGATTGTGGGGCATTTATTTATTTCATGTAAATCTATTTAGATGGTAAATTTATGTTAGGTGATAGCTGGCCGCCACTTGCCCCAGCACGGTGGCAGTCTTGAAGCATAGTGAACATGGCGCAGGCAACCATGCTTCTGATACAGAGTAATTTTGACCCCACGTTTACACTTCACAAATGCATAACCTAAACATGCACATAGCACGTTTCCTGTGTGACCTAATGACAATGAAATAAAATACTGCACTTGACATCATTATTGAAGTGCATTCACTGTAGATTTAGAGAAGTAATTCATAACACTGTGTGTCTAATCTCATTAAGTGAGATTTACTGTTTAGATGATTGAATAGAAACCATCCTCATATATATAGAATGTGTTTCCTATAGAAATGATAATGGATTTATGTAATGTGTGCACTAATGTTACATGTGTACTTCATAGAAAATGTAGTTCTTAGCCATATTTGCATGTGTTTATTAAGGCTTGTTGTATACCAAATGCAATATGAATCTAATGTTCTGGCAAGTTAAATTCATTTGTTTTTAAATGTGCATGTGCATATTAAATGTGCACCATTGATTTATTATTTTAAACTTGCCCTTACTAGGCCTTTTTTTTTATTCTGCATAAAATACTGTTCTCCATTTCTGCTGACATGACTTTCCCCTGCAGGTATTCACACACATTGTTAGTTTAAGAATAGATACAACACTGCAATAGCGATAGTGAGAGAGAGCCTAAGAAGAAGACCTTGACGAAACAACATGGAGATCCAGAGCGTTAACTGAAGAGTCCTATTCAGCAAGGTTACCACATGGGTTTGATGGAGCAAGGACGATGGCATTCCCATGTATAGTGTGGAATAATTTGCTGATGTTTCAGTTTACAATGTGTAAAAGGAGGAGGACAATGGACCCCCTGATGAAGTGAATTCAGTTACCTGAATTATTTTAGTGTGTATAACTGGAGTCTACACAGGCTAATGCTGAAGCAGCATTCTTTGGACTTAGAGAGGTTTAGACCTCTATGCCTGTTCCCTTTGGTTCATGAGTGTGGCATAGGCTAGACACTCAAAATTCCCCTGACCCAAGAAAAATCCTGACCGAGCTTCTGCAATGTTGACAACTTCCTTTACTTCCTGTACTTCCCAAAATGTTCCTCTTTTTCTGCAGTTACCTGAATTTTGAGATTCCTTAGACTAATGAACCATCTTCTTAGTTTGAACTTTTACTTAGACGACTCCAGATTTACTTGTGTATCGACGAGAGGATTGAAAACTCTACTCTGAGCACCAGATCTTAATTAATGCTAATCTTTTGTATTGCTCTGACTGAATTTCTTGTTTGCTTACTACTGGAACGCCTAAACTTCTTTAGGGGGTTAGGTTTCCCAGTTGTCATTCTGTATCTTTATAGTATGGTGCTGAGATTCGTGTACCTTAACTTGATTGCTAATTTGTATTAAACCTTCTTAACCTTAGTCACTGATTCATGGTTCTTATTGCTTAACCAAATGTTTTACACTGCTTATGCTTAGACTGCGGTATTTTGCAGTGGCTGTGTGGTGTTTTGCGGAGATAATTTAAATTGTTTTGTGAATGTGGCGCTTAATGCAGAGAAGTCGCAGTGATTATCGGGTCCGTAGAGGCCTAAGATCCCTCGATAAAGCTATAAATAGATGAAAGTCAAGTTGTCAGTGTAGAAGATACTGGGGGTAGTTGTCTGCTGTGGTGTGTTGCTGATCGTGAGATGTCGTCAACAGCAATTTTGAGATAGGGACTTTATCTTTGTGTGGTTGGTATAGTTTAAAAAAAAAAAGTTTTTCTTAGTGATTATGCATGTTACATACACAGCGTCAAAATTCGCATCAATCTGTATATCAACATAAACAACCTGTGGCTATATTGTACATTAAAAGATATATCATCAGATATCTCAGTTGTAAATTACAGTGCAATGTCATAAGGAAGGCTGGCTTGTACAATATTAATGTTCGTCAGGTTCGGATGATATGTCCTGCACAATTGACCGCAGATATTGTAACAGGGGTTCCCATATATCTTTAGGTCTAGAGGAGGCCGGTAATTCCTCCGCATTTAATATCAGATTTTCACGACAGTACACCATGTCCTTTAGCCACTGATCTGAAGAGGGACTAGCTTTGCTCTCCCAGGTCATTGCCACCCGCCGCTTAGCTAACAAAAGCGCAATTCTTAGCAATCTACCCGTGCCACCCTTTAAAAACGCTACTAGGCCCAACAGGCATACATGTGGAGAACATTGTAGCTCAATGTTAGTCATACCTTTCAGCTTGTGTATTACATCAGCCCAGAACATAGCCACCCATCTGTATTCCCAAGCCAGATGCCAGAAATCAGCGCCCGTGTGCCCACACCGTTTACATGTGTCGCTGTCTCTGAGACCATATTTAAACAGTTTGTACGGTGTGTGGTAGACCTGGTGTAGGTATTTGAAATGAATTATGCGCATGTTTCCGTTAGATGTGAGTGCACTAGTGAGTTGGCAGCAGTGTTCCCACTCCTTCTGTGTGAGCTGTGGGTTGAGTTTCGTGTTCCACTGCTCCATGCTCTTGCTGTGGGGCGGTAGTTTCTCATCTCTAGCAGCCCTATACAGCTTGGTGACTATTTTATGTTTCGTGGGACTAACCAGCAGAGCATGCAAAGTCTGCAAAGTCGGGGGTTCGGTTGGAAATGTGGGGTAGTGTGCCCGTATCGCCCTCTTCAGTCTGTGAAAAATGAAAATGAACAATGGCGTTTTATTCTGTATGTAGCTTAAATCGTTTTCTGTAAGAAATGCACCATTTGGGAAGATATCTTGCATTTTGTCAATGTCAGCCAAAGCCAATACTCGCATAGCGCCCGGTTCCTGTGTACCCGATGCTTCCGCGTGATAGGCGAGAGGCAACAGAGGGGAGTAAATTGGCAGTTTCGCCGCCATTCGGCCAAGCGCCTGCCAGGCTGCTATCGTAGTATCTATTGAATTAATTTCAGTTTTTGCCGTGCCTCTACGGGTGTGTGTTAGTATAGATCTCAGAGGGATGGGATGTGGATCACCATCTTCTACTGCGACGTGCGGAATGAAATCGTGAGTAGTGTACCAGTAGTAGCCATACTGTGCATTAGCTCAAAGGTAATATAGATACATATCGGGACCACTAAAACCCCCTTTTTTATATTCCAATGTGAGGGTCGCCCAGCTAACACGGGCTTGCTTGCCGCCCCATATCAGCCTTAGTAGCATCGACCGCAGTGTTTTAAAAAAGACAGAGGGTAATGAGATAGGTATATTACTGAATAGATACAGAAATTTGGGCAACACAACCTTCTTTATTAGGGCCATGCGGTCAGCTAGCGATAGAGGCAGTCGTATCCATCTGTCCACTTGTTGCTCTAACTTTGTGCACCCTGTGCCATAGTTTTTGCGGATAACTATTTCGGGATTTTGATGGACCCATTTCCTCAGATACTTTACAGGGTCCGCGGACCATATCAGAGGGAATTCGAGATCGTGGGGAGACGTGGTCTCAGTCAGAGGTACCACAACTGATTTGGACCAGTTTATGTTGAGGCCTGAAAACAATCCGAATCGAATATATTCCCTCAATATTGGCGCCATAAAGGTATGCAGCTCCCTAATAAACAGCAGCATATCGTCCGCATAAAGGGATATGCTCACAGGGCGGTGGACAAAACGCAGAGCTACCGCTCCATGTCGTTGCCTAATAATGCTAGCCAGTGGCTCCAGCACCACCGCAAATAGGAGCGGTGATAGGGGACAGCCCTGCCTGGTCCCTCTGCTAATTTGTATAGGATCCGAGGTATTGCCTTCCACCCGGATCCGTGCTGTGGGATCGGTGTATAATAGTCATATCCAAGTGATAAAACTGAGGGGAAACCCCATTCACTGTAAGATATGAAATACGTATCCCCATTCTATAGAGTCAAAGGCTTTGGCCGCGTCAAGCATCACAGCCGCAGCCTTTAAGGTAGGATCAAGTATGTGAAACATGGCAAAAAGCGTACGTAGATTGTGCGAGGTGAATCTATCAGGGATGAAACCAGATTGGTCGGGGAGGACCAAATTCGGCATCAGGGGTTTGAGTCTGGTTGCCAAAATGTTCGCTAGGAATTTCGCATCTATATTGATGAGCGATAGCGGCCGATAAGAATCACAGTGGGAAGGTGGCTTGTCTTTTTTCAGTAGTGTAATTATTAGCGCTTCCCAGAGCGTAGGTGGTAATTTACCCACCTCGAAGGCTTCTGCATACATTTCGAGTAAATAGGGTGTCAATTCCTCTGCAAACTCCTTATAGAATTCGCCGGTTAGGCCGTCCGGACCTGGAGCTTTTTTATTTGGGAGATCTTTAATCGCTTCACGGGTATCCTCTGCAGTGATTGGTTGGCTCAAGTATTCCCGTTGGCCATCAGATAGCCACGCAAGGGCAATGTCCGATAAGTAATCATGTAGTTCCCGGACATCTGTCCTACCTTGTGAGGTATAGAGTTCTGTATAGGTGTGTCTAAATTGTGTTGTGATGTCTTGTATAGTGTAGGCGTCAGTTATCTTAGTAATGATGTGCCTATCCTTACGGGTCTGTATTTTGACAGCCAGGTTGTGCCCTGGCCTGCTCCCCTCTCCGTATGCGTGGGCCACGTGCCTCTTGGATAAATACCGGAGTTCGTCCGTCGCCAGGTCATTGTATTCTAGTAAAGATCCTTTAAGTTGTGAGAGAATCAGCGTGCTAGGGGAGCTCTCGTATTCCCGTTCAAGCTGTGTCAAGGTGTTTTCGACTTTGGTCAATTGGCCACGGATGTCTTTCAGAATCCCCGCCGTCGTACTAATACATTTGCCCCGTATCGTGACTTTGAATGCCTCCCATAGGGTTGCTGCGCTGTCGACTGATCCCTTGTTCTGTGCAAAGTATTGTATTATGACCTCACGTATCGTGTGAGTGTAAAGCGGATCTAACAATGCTTCAGATCGAAACCGCCATGTGGACTGTCGGCTGATAGTCTGTGGGATGTGTAATCGAAGTTTGACTGGGTTGTGGTCAGATAACGCTCTGGGTAGGCCCTCTATACTTGACACCCAGTTCGTAGCACCCTCGCTCAATATCCAGTAATCTAGCCGTGACCAGCTACCATGTGCTGTGGAAATGTGTGTGCCCTCCAAGCTCTCCGCGTTGCGTAGTCGCCACACATCTGTCAGGCGGAGCTCGGTCATCCCTTCCTTAATAACTCTGGCCGCTTTGGGTGAGTGCCCTCCCATAAATGTAAGTAAGTCCGTTTTTATATAGCGCAGCTACTCACCCTTACGGGTCTCAAGGCGCTGGGGGCCGGAGTGGAAATTAAGTGAGCTATTGCCCAGAGTCACATGGTGCTGAGCTGAGCTGCCGCCGGAGCCGGGGATCGAACCGTGAACCCTGTGCTCCGAAGTCAGCTGCCCTGGCCGCTGCACCACACCTCTCCACCCCCATACCACTCGATTTGTCTTTGCAGGGGTCTAGGTAGGTGTTGAGATCGCTACCCCATATAATTGTCGTGTCTGGCCAAACACGCAGTATGGAGATTATGCGGTCAAAAAAAATCTGGATCATCGGTGTTAGGACCATAGACATTAACTATTGTTACTAACTTCCCTGCCAGTTTGCCATGTGTGATAGAATAATGGCCTGCCTTGTCTGTACAGTTTTTAATCATAATAAAAGGGAGATTTTTCTTGATAAGCGTGAGCACCCCTCTGGCGTATGCTGAGTACGAAGAGGCCAATCTATTTGACCCATTGGACCCCAATTTGTGTCTCAGTATGGTGGGTCAGATGTGTTTCCTGAATGAGGGCGATTTTTACCTCGTGTCTGTCTAAATATGTCAGCACCTGACGTATCTTTTTGGGTGAGTTGAACCCCCTCACATTCCACATCAAACAGGTGATTGTTTCATGGTCTATTTGCGGCATTGAAATAGATTGTACATCATATATGACAGAATTGCGTCGTAGAGCTCTCGCCCAGCATACAGTGTGATATCTGAGTCACAGTTAGCCACGTGAACAACCCCCCTCCCCTTCCCTCCCAACATTGCCCCCACCCACTTCAGCAACCCCAACTCGCTAAAGCCATCCCAAACCTCCCAAAACAATACCCAAAAGCAAAACAGAGCTGAAAACAGCTGTGGGGAACACTCATAGGGGAGCGCTGGAGCACAAGTAACCTACCGGGTGTAAAGGGAGGCGGCCGGAGAGCAAGAAGAAAGGTTCCCGCCCTCATAACAATACAAATTAAAATGAAACAATAGGTTGGTATGCTTGTGAAGTATATCGTAAATCTTATCTGAGTGGTTGTAGTTCGTGTCGACAGTTCAGTCCGCAGCTGCAGGCGTGAGAGGGACGTTATCGCCTGTGCTCGGCCTGTGCGCCAGGGAAACAACAAAGTTCGCAGTAGTCGTGATCATCCGTTGGCACAGCCGGCTTGTCAATCGGCAGCTTCGAGTGAGGAGTTGCAGGGGTCGTCATCAGCCAAGCTGGAAGTCTCTCGATTTCTGCGCTTGAGATTCTTGGCATAGTCCATTGCAGACTGTAGAGTGGTGAAGATTTTCGATTTGCCATTTAGGTCAATGCGTAACCGCGCCGGGTATAGCATTGCATAGGGGACTTTTTCGGCTATGAGGAGTCTCTTTGCAGGCTGATATTCTTTTCTTGCTGCTTGCACGGCTGCAGTAAAATCCGGGTAGAAGGCCAGAGAGTTACCCTCGTGAGTGATGGTCCCTTTTTCCCTGGCCATGCGTAGGATGGTGTCCCGGTCTCTGTAGTTCAGCAGGCGCGCAATTATGGGGCGCGAAGGTGCCCCCGGAGGAGGTCGAGCAGCCAGCGAACGGTGCGCTCGTTCTACTATCAGTACTGGTGACAAGTGTTCAGCCCCAAAGATCTCTTGCAACAGGACCTCAACATAGGACTCCGTACGGCCAGTATTTGTGGACTCTGGTAGGCCCGTGATTCGTAGGTTATTTCGCCTAGATCTGGCTTCTAAGTCCTCGTTTTTAGCCTGTATGACGGCGAGCACTTTTTCCATGGCTAGCGTTTTAGATGACATTTGTTGCAAGCCGTCCTCCGCGTCAGAAATTCGAGTCTCTGCCTCGCCCAGGTGCAGCGCATGCTTGTCCAACTTTGTGGACATATGATCCATTCGTAGGTTTAAATTGTCGATCTTGCCATCAATAGATTGTAAACTGTTTTGTACAGCCAGAAGTGTCTTCTCAATGGAGGATAAACTGTCCGTTGTAGTATCCATCTCTGAGTCGGAGGTAGCATGCTGCTGCGATTTGCCGGTTCTGCGGGGCTCGAACGTGAGTCGAGACTGGCTGCGTTCGGTCTTGCCCATGCTGGCTTTGCTCCGTAGACTGTTTCAGGAAGGATTCTGCCCTCTGACCGGGAAAGTGGTGATTCTCCGTTATCTGCGCTCCCTGCGCGTAATTGGATCATTCAGTGTCGCCGTCAGGATCGACGCCAGGAAAGTGGCCTCAGATATAGCCCCAGTGCGGGGTCTAAAGTCGTAGTGCGCACGTGAGCCGAGTCATGGGATGGGTAGGTACCACAGCTCCTAGACACAGTCTCTGTAAACGGCGTGAGATCAGCGATTCCCGTGGCCGGCGTTATCACCTAGTGTCGTGTATGGTGACTCAATATAGGTCCTTAGTATCGGCAGCCATACAACGTGCCACTCCCATGTCCGTCAAGGATGGGTCCTGATGCAGCGGATCACAGAGGCACACTCAAAACGCTCATTGCCATCATGGGGGGTCCCAGGAGCTTACCTTGTCCACAGGTTCTCAATGCTGCAAGGTTCAAGTGTTCACATGCGCAATGCGCACTGGGCTGCGCTGTAATGCACGGTATTGTGGCCTATCCGCCCAGGAGAACTCAATCGTGCCGTCGATCAGTCCAAATTAGGCCCAAAAGCAACCCGCCAGCCTCGCCAGTGTGGGAGCAATGTGCAGAATAGGCAGTGTAGCCGCACCTCGGCTTCAATAAAACAAGCGGCGCCACAGTCTTCTCACACGCGGTTTTCCGCTCCTTGCAGCTCGGATATGTGCGGACTTTAGCTGCTTCTTACGGGCCCGAGCACGGCCGTCAGTGGAGATGGCTACTCCCGCCGCCCCGCGCCGTGCTCCGGCACCCGAACAGAGTCATGCGAGGTGTAGGCGGCACAACTCCTCAATGTGGCTTCTGCACCAGGCGTAAAGTTGGCGAATTCTTTATGCAGTGGTAGTCCCCAGCGCGAGGCGCAAGGATCCGACAGGGGTCCGTAATAGCAGCAGCTCTCCAGTTTATCGCGATCGTGTCCCTCTGATGCGGGCCTTGGCGCAGTTGATCACAGAGGCCTACAACACATTCACACGGTCACCGTGGGGGACTGCGGGATCTCAGTGTAGCCACGGCTTCACTTTGTTGCAGGAGTCTAATGCACAGCTACGTAGCATTCACCAGGCCACGCTATATTGCGCGGAAATACAGCCTGTCCGCCCAGTAGGCCGCAATCTAGCCGCGAAAACAGTCAAATGAGGCCCAAGATGGTTAACCAGCCGCTCCAATGCAGTATTTAAAGTGTTTGTCTTCCGAGTGAATCGCACTTCAGCAGTAACTATGGGCGCGATGCTGGGGTCACAACACACGCGGTGTCCAGCTCCCGGCAGCGCAGCTAGCGATGTGCGCGGGCTGTGGGGGTGTCTTCAGGCCAGACCACGGCCGCAGGTAGAGACAGCCACCTCCGCTGTCCCGCACCGCGCTCCGGCACTCGGCCAGCAGTCCCCATTCAGGTGGCGGCACTCCAAGTGACAGCGGGTCCGACAGAGTACCGCTCCAGCGTCCAGGGCGGACTCGCGCTCCTCCCGATCGCCTCCGTCAATGGCGCGTCCCAGGCCAGGATGTGTAACAGCCCGCGGGCAAGACAGTGGCACCCTCCGCACTTGCCCGCCCGCCGCTCACTCACCGGATGTCGTCGCACACAGGGACCCGCCTGGTAGCAGCACGGTCCCCCGTCCCAAGCGCCGGTCTCAGCCTCCGTCTCCCGCCACACTCTGTTCACCGGCCTTCGGTGAAATCGCTAGGCCGCAATCTTGGTGTCTCGGGCCCGCGCTGGAAACCGCAGCGTTCTCAGCAATCTTGAGCGCCGGCAATCACCCACGCCGCACAGCTACAGGTGGTGCACCGTCGTATCCCGTAAGTTGTGGCAGGGGATGCGAGCAGGAAAAGCAGGATTTTTGACGGATATATTCTCCGGCCGGGGGAGCTGCACTACAGCGCAGCCATCTTGCCGTGCGCCCTCTAGCGCCCCTGGTTGGTATAGTTAATTTCAATGCACAGGGAGGAACTGTATTAATCCAGAGAATGCCTCGCTGGTTGAGGTTTCATTTGAAGTGAATGTCAGGATAGGTCGTCAAGTGTTGCTCTGAACTGGTTCTTATGTGTATGAAAATCTTTAATTTGATTAGAGGAGCAGACAGATGTTGAAATTGCTTGCATTTGTTTTGTGCGTAAATTGCTTAGAGAGACGCACTTGTGAAATTGTAATGGAGGGTGAACTGCAGCAAGGAGTGAGACTGACGTCATAGTGTGCCACGCTGGTATTGGTCAGTTGGTGTAAAGCTGCACGGGTATTGGTTGGATACGTCATAGAGATCCGCACTTGTATTGGTTGTAATCGCCAAAAAGAGAATTATAGGTGAAAAATCATTTCCTGGTTTTAGCGAAAAGAAATTTGTGAATCTTGCATATTTTGATCAAAGATGTTTTTTTTAAAGCACTACAAAGTCTAATGAAGATAGCTGTGACTGTACCTGTTAGAAAGGGGAAAGAGGTACCACCCGAGGGTACGCCAGGTCGTATTATGGCAATAAACATGCGTCTTCACAGGTGTATTTGGCTCAAACAATGGCATAAGATCACTGAGAAAGATGGTCCTTTGATATTTTCTCATTATGGAACATTTTATTTGAGAATCATTGAACATTTAAGGAGGGTGTTGTATGACATGAAACTGCCTCCTAGACCTACACAATACAAAGCACTTAATGCCTGGGAATATATAGCTCATCTTAGGCAGAGAGAGAAATTTCAAGGAAGGGTCAAGAAAGCTAGATGCTAGATGGGATGCAGAACAGAAATCCTGGAGAACGGATATGAGAGAGCTAGATTACATCCTGCTTTAATGGGTGAAGAAGAAGGGAAAGGTAAACGAAAGGATAAGAAAAAGAAGAAAGAGACAGATGACACAGAGGACGCAGCTGAGGACAGTGATTCAACTGAGAAATTTATAACCGAGCTACTGTTAAACTGTCCACTGCCATACAATGTGACCCAAACTGTAGTAGCGAGTAATGTACATACAGGTGAAACCTTTGATGCTCCTATGGCACCAGTAAATTTAAATTCTAATCCAATGAGAGAATGACAGCCCTTTTGAATTCACTTGCTTTAAATGCCCCAGATGCATTGACAGTTCCTATACAATTGGTCCTGTAGTTACTTTGTATAACCCTGGAGCGGCAGGAAAAACTACGCATACTTTCGCTGTTCCTACTGGAATGAGCACTTTAGGGAGCAATCCTGTGGGCTCGACAATGACAAAGTCCTCAAGCTCCTTTGGTCCTGACACACGGGAATACCCCAGGTGCTGCGAGTCAGACCATACATTGAATCGGACACGATTTGACCCGAATGAAAGGTTTTCCCAGAGATCACCACCCTTTTTTATGCCCAACACGAATGTACCTCCAAGAACTAATAACAGTACCCCCAGGACAGGGATGCCTATGAGTTCGCCAAGCTCTGACATATCCCTTTTGAATTCAACACCAGATGTAAATCATGGTTCCTATAGCTGAAAGATAATTTGTAATACTCCAGTAGAACATCCAGGTCTTACTGCCCAAGAACTCAATGATTGGTTTAGAGGTATGGATATCCCGATTAGTAGCGGAAACCCCGGAACAAGTGTAAGGGATACTTAGGTCCCTGAGAGAGAAAGAAACTTAGATGTGGCTAAACTGAAAATAGAATTGGGAGAAATAATACTGGGAACTCTTGACATGCCCCACTTAAATGTTTATCGGAAGAACAAGCTATTGTTTATGTGTAAAGACATTAATAGACATGCAGGACAGGCTCTTGAAAGATTGCCTAAATTAGCTCACATATATAAAATTGACTTGCAGAAATCTAAAGCCCTACAGAGAGCTTACCGTTTAAGCTTTAATGACAGGGACCTTGCTAACATGAGACCGCCAGGAAGTAGATGGGCAAAGAAAAAGAACCAAATAGAATAGAATTACCTCTGTCTGGAGCTGAGGAAGAGGATGAGGATATACACATGCTTCCAATGAGGGAAGTGCCTAGTGGAGGTTGTGTAAAGGTCTACTGGAGCAGGAATGATCTTGTGTCATTCACAAATTATTTTCCGAAATTGAGAGAGAACCAAGTGGAATGGTACAGACAGATCGATCGGTTTGTAAAAATATCAAAGGTTATGTGGAATGATTTGAATACCTTATTTGAAATTGTGGTTCCAGGTGACTTGTGGGTTGAATGCAAAGTGGCTGTGGACTGACCCGAAAGGGCGCCATTGAGACACCCCATATCACATGCTCCATCAACAGTGGTGATGAAAAAGTATAATCAAGTGATTACATTTTAAAAATTGAAAATATCGCCTAAAGGTATTGACTGGGTTAAGATTGACAGAACAACCCAGGAGTCCAAAGAAACATTGCATGCTTATTATGAGAGACTGTTGCAGGCATTTAAGCAGTATAGTGGAACAGAGACGATCGAGTCTAAAGACATGGGACATTTTGTGTACAGGTTTGTGCATGGATTGAAACCTGAGATATGTTCCATGATTCAACAGCATTTGATTTGTTGGCAGAGTAGGTCAAGTGATGAGATCTTGAGATATGCTAAATACTGCAGCGATGAATTGGAAATGAAACATAAGAAATTGAAGGAAAAGCTAATGGTAGTACAAATGAAAACTGCACAGCAATGTCTGAATCAACAGTTTGTTGTGAATGCTGGTCCCATGCAGGGAGTGTATCAACAGGGAGCTCCTGTGATGCAAGGGGTGAATGGGTTTCAACCGCAAGGTAAAGATCATGGTGTTCCAATTGATCCGAGTACAGGGGTTGTTGTGCCAACTTTAGAGAAGTCTAATCCTTGCCACGTCTGCAGCAAGTTGGCGTATTCGAAGCAGGAATGTCGATTTAATGCTGGTAACATCATGGCATATGGGAATGAGGTTCACAATGGTGGTTTTGTGCAATCTCAAGGTAAGTTTATTAACCGTACGATTATTTAAAATCTTTACAGTATAAAAAAGCACAAATTCTACACCCCTCCGACCAAGCTCCCCCCTCCCTCAAGGCCTCCCATCCCTTAATGCTTAAAACACGCCCCAAATGCTAATGCCCCATTTATTGGTGAATCCCTTCTTTGCCTAATAGCAGAAATTGTGTTTTTGTTGCACTATCGTTTCCTTAAAATCCATTAAAGGTGTGTAGTCTTTACCGTCGAGCTGGAGAGTAATTTGTGTTGCTCGAGCGTTACCCAAACCCGATAAATGTTCAATGAGATTTAGTCCCCACCCTCGCAGCCTCCCGTCCCTTGATTACATGAAGCACACCAGACATGCTAATACCCCTTTTGTTGGTGAGTCCATTCTTTACCTTCAAGCAAAGTGGTGCATTTTAGTTGCGCCATTATTTCTTTAAAATTAATTTTAAAAGTCTTGCCATGTTTACAGTTCTACTGATGCTGCTGCCCATTATGGTAGACCTTTGGGCTGGATTTTAATGTTCTAACTATTCCCGCTGCTGGGCCCTGCTGCTACCTTTGTTGTAGGGTTATTATTGTTGTTGTCCATCGATTTGGTTTCATGCTTTGCCTGCGCGGGCCCTGGCAAGATTTTTTGTTTATGATTCCTACCAGTCCTAACTTCTGGGAGCTGTACCTGGGCATCAAGTGCAGTTCTGATTAGATGTATGAATTTTCCCGCTCTTGCAAAGAGGCAGGTATTTGTTTCTTTGAAACACCAATCCAAGGCCTTCTTGCAGGACCTTGTGCCCTTAACCCTGAGTATCGGGCATATCAGCCGATGACATTCGTTGGCCAGTTTGGGGCAACAGCATTGTGGGTGGAACCAAGTTTCTTTGTGATAGTTGCATAACCGGCAGGACACTGCCCCATCCTTTCGTGCCCATGTTGGCTTAAAATCTCAAGGTAATAATATGGTTCAGACACAGCAAGTACAGAGACAGAGAATACCAAATTACAACGTGCCCCAAGCTCAGGTAATACAGGTTCCACAAGCCCTAATGCAACAGCAAAATGCAAATGTTCAGAGATTTAATTTGAATCAAATTCCCAATGTAAATTAAAATCCTTTTGTGAATCAGTGTACTTCCCAACAGTACTCTATGATACAGACGGAAGAGGACTACAGCTCAGACCTGACGGAATGACGGGGCCTGAGAGGGAAGGAGGAGTGCCTACTTGGCGCAACCTTAGAGGTAGACCAGAGTGGTCCATTCGTAGATGGTGAAGTAAATGGTAACCTCACATCTTTCTTTATTGACTCTGGTGCTACCTGCTCTACTGTGAGAACAGCAGAGGTTCCCAATCTACTCCTCTCGGGAAAAGGAATCCAAGTTGTAGGAGTTGCAAATAAACAAATGACTAGCCCCGTTTCAGAAGCAGCACCTGTCAAAATTAGGTCCTATGAGGAGAATCACTGATTTGTGGTGTGTGATTTGAGTCCTGTATCTATTTGGATGAGAATTGTTGTGCAAACTAAATTGTTCCATTTACTGTACCCCGAATGGTATTGAGCTTCAGACTCATGATGAGGACATTGTCTTTAAACTTCTTAATCAGAGGACAGGGATCGAACTTTACCGCATGTTGACAAAAGATGGTTTTCCCCCAGAACTAAGAGACACAGTGTTACCTGAAGTCTGAGACTTTTCAGGGAAAGATATAGGTCTCATAAAGGGTGTTGAACCAGTCCGCATAGCAGTAAAACCTAATGCTGAGTACCCAGGAATCCCACAATACAATCTGACCCCTGAATCCTTTGCTGGGATTTCTTCTGTGATTACTCAATGATTGAGCAAGGCATTCTGAAAGAGATTATGGGAAGTCCGTGTAACTCACCCTTCATGGGTTTACAGAAACTCAGTGGAAAATATTGCATTATCCATGACCTGCGAAAGGCTAAATCCATTGTAGTCCCTTGGTGTCCTGTTGGAACTGAATCCAGCTGTGATTTTGTTTCAGACTCCATGTGAGATCGACTGATTCTCTGTCATTGATTTATGTCAAGCCTCTCTATACTGTTGAGCGAGGATAGCCAATTCCTCTTTGCATTTCAGTTTGGCAGCCGAGTTTTGGCATAGTGCCGAGTCCCAGAAGGGTATACAGAGAACTTGTCAATCTTTAACCAGATACTTAAGAAGAATCTGGAGTCCTCTGTAATGCCCTATCACTCCGTTCTGGTCCTATATAATGATGATTTATTGGTGGAATCAAATATCCAAGAGGCTTTCAAATAAGACACAATTGCTCTGCTGAACCACTTAACTGAGAATGGACACAAAGTGTCCCGGACCAAATTACAGTACTGTCAGAAAGAAGTCCTGTACTAATGATATCACATTGATAAAGGAGCGAGGAAGGTGTCACAAGAGAGAATTTCGGTAATTGATAATTTATCCACCAACTACCCAGAGAGAAGTCAGGATGTTCTTGAGAATGGTGGGTTACTGTCGACAGTGGATTCCCAACTTCTCCCTCGTGGGCAAGCCTCTACTGAGGCTGACACACAGAGATGTGTCTGATTTCGGTACCATGGGATGACAGCTGCATGCGTGCCTTCTCAAGAGCTGAGAGAATGTCTCTGCTGTGCCCCAGCACTGGGAATGTCTGATTATGGTGAATGTTTTGCATTGTTTTGCAGTGAGAGGGAGGACTGCGCTCTCTCAGTTCTAACCCAGATGCATGGGAATGCTTGCAGACCCGTTGCCCTTTTTTCAGCCACACTTGGTTCGTAGCTGCTGCTTTGCCCGTCTGTCTCAAAGCTGTGGCTTCCCATGGTGTCACCCCTTGACTGTTTTTGTCCCTCATACATGGAAGTATTGCTAACTTGCACCAGAATCCAACACTTTACCTACAGTCATCTCACTAAGTATGAACAAGTCATACTTGGTGCGGCCAATGTCACGTTAAGGAGATGTACTGTGCTTACTCTTTTGCCCATACCTAGGAATGATGTTGCTGAGGGTGAAGTTGAGCATGACTGTATTGATGTCACTGAACTATGCAACAAGCCGAGACCTGACATACAAGATGTGCCACTTCCTGAATCATATTATGTGATGTTTGTTGATGGCTCTTGCTTACAACACCATGAAGGAAACCTTAGAGCTGCTTACGCAGTCTGTACAGTCTCAGGTGTGGTCGAAGCCTCCTGGCTTCAGGGAGTATTTTCTGCCAAAGTGGCTGAAATGATTGCTCTTACTAGAGTATGCTGTGTTTCAGACCAGCTGAGAGTGGCCATTTTAACTGATAGTCAGTATAGCTTTGGTGCCATTCATAGTAAATACAAAACAACCTGCCTGGTACATAGATACAAATGGGGGAACTAATCAACAATTTCAAAAGCGCTATACGTCGCACACAGCCCAAACCTGAAATACATGATGGCTCTCAAGACCAAATGTATAGCAAGAGTATACACATCGGATTTTATTCACAATATCAAATGAGGATTGCACACCCAAAATAGAGTCTATACAGATTATGTTCAACTGTCAAAATACCATTAGCAATATTCAAAACAGAGTATATACAACCTGGGGAACCCCAGCTGACCCCTCAGCACCACAATTGGACTATCAATCACACAGCATACACACCAGACAAATCACACAAATTAGACTTCCATGTATATACAACATAAATCAATGAAATACAAAGAGGTAATCATACAGGGAACAATCCGACCAGAAAACAAAGGAATCCTTGTTTTTTACATTCATATCTTTGTTCTAAAAACTTATTGTACATGGGTTGTATGTCACATATTTATGGTATTCAGTTCATCAGTGGTAGAGTAAATAGATGTTCTGGGGCCAGATGTATGACCATTAAGTTTAGCGAGTCGCAAATTGCGCAAAATTGCGGCTCGCAATTTGCGACTCGCTAAACTTAATGTACAATAGTGTCTCAGACACTGTTTGCGATTCCCAAAGGGGTCGCAAATTGCATGCCTCATGAATATTGATGAGGCTGTCACAATTTGCGACCCCATTGGGAATGGCTAGCACTCCCAGGGATGGTGGCCTGCTGGGGTCAGCAGACCACCATGTCTGGGACTGCTTCTAAATAAAGCAGTTTTTTTTTTTTTTAATGCAGTACGTTTTCCTTAAAGGAAAACGGGGTGCATTTAAAAAAAAAAAATGAAACTTTTCAGTTTCATTTTTTAAGGGCAGGCAGTGACCACTGCCTGCTCTTAAAAAATATTAACGCACCTATTCACAAAGGGGAAGGGGTCCGCTGGGGACCCCTTCCCATTTGCGAGTGGTTTACCACCTACTTGAAGTAGGTGGTAAACTGCGAGTGTTTTGCGGCCGCAAATGCGCTTGCAAAACAACAGTACATGGCATGGTGACTTGCTATTTGGAAGGGACGCCCCTTCCTAATAGCGAGAGTCGCAAATGCTATTTTGCAAGACAGTGACTCGCAAAATAGCATTTGTACATGCTTGGAACCTTTTTTGCGGTCGCAAAAAAGGATTTTACATCTGGCCCCTGGTCCTTGAGTTCCAATGCAAAGAAAGCGCTGACGTGTGTTTCGGTGAAGACTTGGAATATTGGTTGCACCTTCCTCAGGGCGCAGCATGGAAGTAGGTCAAACAGAAGGGGGGACAATGACCTACGGTACAACCCCTGGCGGGTCAACTGCAATAGTATTTAAAGTCTACCCATATATGGACAAAAGAATGGGCGACCAAGACTCAGTAGCGGCCCGTGGAGGGAGTTCCGTGGGGTGGTGAGGCGGGCGGGGGAGGGGCAGGGTGAGGGGTAGTAAACACCGGAATATGGATGAACGGAGGTAAGTAAACAATTAAATAAATAAAACGAATTTCGTTGCATGCGCTGCATCGCAAAATGCGATGCAGCGCGCGCAACGAAATTCGTCTTATTTATTTAATTGTTTACTTACCTCTGTTCATCCATATTCCGGTGTTTACTACCCCCCACACTGCCCCTCCCCCGCCCCGCCTCACCGCCCCACGGAACTCCCTCCACGGGCCGCTACTGCTAAGACTGTAAATGAATGTCTGTGATACAACTCCAGAAAAAAGAAAGGCTCAGCCTTTGAGGTGTGGCTTCAGTACTTCACTGGAAAGTTAATGGAAGGATCTCCTATATTGAGAGAGGATGAGAGGCTCATATGCCACTATAAAGAACCTAAATGTGGTGTCCTTTGGAAGAATCAGTCACTGGATGTTGCCGACCAGGCAAATATTCTAGATGTTTGGTGCCATTCATGACTTTGGACAGTTATGGTCACAAATTGGGTTTATGACCTTTTCGGGGTCATCCATCAGGAATGGGGAGAGTGTCCATATACTGTTACAGGCATTACAGCTGCCTGCCAAGATTGCAGTTGTGAAGTGCGCTGCACATCGTAACAGTGCAGATTATCTGACAGTGGGCAATAGATATGCGGACGAAACTGCGAAGTATTGTGCCCTGAACTCTTGTACCTTTAATGGGGAGTACCAGAACGAAAAGCAGGATGAAACAAATTGCAATCTGTTGTTAGCTACAATTAATACCTGGGTGGATGTTAAGAGGTTGCAGAAAGCATTATCATGGACCTGCACATGTAGGTAGAGATGCCATGGAGCACTTGTTTAGACAAACTTGGTTCAATCTTAGATTCAGATTGATGGCAGAAGGGTTGTGTCACAGATGTGTTGTATGCCAGCAAAAGATTGTAAGCAGAAGAACAATCACGTTGAGTCACATAGGGAGATCAGGAGGTCCCTTCAACAGGATTCAACTGGACTTTATGGCTCAGATATGTCCTAGTGATTGTGTGCATTTTCTTGCATTGGGTTGAAGCTTACCCAAGCAGAAGATGTGATAGTCTCACAGTGGCTAAGCTGTTGTCGAGGGAGTTAATGCCAAGTTTGGGTTTCCTGACTTCTCTGGAGTCAGACTGAAGAACTCATTTTAATAATGAGGTCCTGAGGATGTGCACAGCATTACAAGTCGAACAGAGGCTACATTGCAGTTACTGATCAGAGGCTTCTGGAATTGTAGATCAGATCAACGGTACTTTGAAATCCAGATTGGCTAAAGTGTGTGCCTCAACATCTCTGAAATGGACTGATGCTTTGCCTCTTGTTGATGAGTCTACGCAGTACTCCGGATAGGAGAACAGGATTGTCCCCCCATAAAATCATCATGTGCAGAACGATGAGACTGCCATATGTGCCTGAAAAATGCACTTGTGAATGTTACAGATGACATGATTCTTGATTACTGCAAAGGACTAGCTGATGTAGTATGTTCTGTGCCTTACCAGGTTGGAGAGGCTACAGCCCCGCCTCAACAGTAGCAGTTCCATAATCTCAGTCCCGGCGACTGCGTTATGGTAAAGAAGCACGTGCACAAGTCCTGCTTGGAACCTCAGTGGCAAGGCCGGTATCATGTTATTCTGGTCACTACAACAGCTGTGAGGTGTGCAGGTATCCCCAGCTTGGTGCACACCTCACATACTCGCAGAGCCCTAGCCCCCTTGATGAAATAACAGCACCTGTCCCTGAAGTGCCAATGGTTACTGTGAGGCAAAGGGAGCAGGTTAGTCAAGCTGTTGGGGATCAGCAAGAAGCTGGGAAAAGACTTATGGGGGGGGGTCTGAGAGAGTCAACCGTTGAAGTCAGTACAGAAGGGCCCCATCCTGTATTGTTGACTGCACCAGAATCAGACCCTAGTGAAGGGCCTACTGCATCAGTAGGATTCAAAGCGTAGCACAATCAGGGCATAAACCTTTCAATATTCAAGCTTGAAAACCCAACAGTACTAGGTGCTACCTGAAAACTGTGGAGGAAAGACCTCTAACACCACACACATCTCCGATAAAAGGTGCAAGGGAATTGTGGACAAGCACAAGCCCTTGTCAGGGTTACCGCAAGGAAGTACCAGACCAAACGTTGGCGGTGCCATGTTGCAGGGATTCTGCTTAGGAACAGAACTATGCTTGGAACCATAGAACATCAGTATGTAGGGTCTGAGTCACCATACCACCTCAGTGTCAGAGTTCGATTAGCTATAGTGCCTCACTTGCTCTCCTATCCTCACCAGAGAAGCAAGTGAATTAGCACCTCAGAACACAACATTCTTGACCCTCATAGGGATCCTGGTAATAGGACACACCCTTTCACTCTCTCACTCGTACTGGTCCACAATAAAATAACCAGGAGACACAAAGGAAATTTAGAATATTTATCTAAACTATTGTGCTCTGAAATGCAGTATACGTGCCACAATTAGAAAACAAATACATACCAAAAATATTGTTACCATGGGTAATGGACCATATAGCATGAAACACCCCGTCATTTTATAGGACAAAGTAGCCTAAGCCCCCCTCCCCTGCTACTAAAGCTAAATGATTATATATGAAAGATCTCTGGGATTACTGGCAGACCCCGTACCTTAACATACACAGATGGACATCCTACATCTCAGCAGACGCAGTACTCTTGTCTCAGAACTCTCGTTCCATGTGTGTGTTTTTGGCTCCTGTGCTCATCTATATTGCAAAAGCAAAAAGAACATCCATCCATCATTTGTTGCTGCTGCACATTCCACTCTAAGTGGGGTGGGTATGCCCAGACGTGGGCCCCTTGCTCGCTTTGCCACTGGATTCAAGCTAGTTTGGCCGATGAAGGGTGAAACCCCGAAACCAGTCCCAGGATGCTTGTTTCTGGTCCAGGTAGGACATGGCTTGGCAGTTCTGGCTGGACTGGTCCCATGAGGAGCAGGGTCAAGACTGTTTTGCATATGGCTGGGTCCAAACTGGGGTGGCGTAGTGAGCAAAAGAATGATGGATTTAACCCAGATCTCTTGACTGGGGATGAATGTTTGATTTATTCAGCATTCCGTCCATCATTTTTTGCTGCAGCACTTTCCACTCTAAGTGGGATGGGTATGCCTAGACATGGGTCTCTTGCTCGCAGTGCCACTGGATTCAAGCTAGCCTGGCTGATGAGGGGTGATACTGCGAAACAGGTCCCAGGATGCTTGTTTCCGGTCTAGAGAGGATATGGCTTGTCAGTTTGGGCTGGATTGGTCCCATGAGGAACAGGGTCAAGACTGATTTGCATATGGCTGGGCACAAACTGGGGTGGCGTAGTGAACAAAAGAATGATGGATTTAACCCAGATCTCTTGACTGGGGATGAATATTTGATTTATTCAGCATTCCGTCCATTATTTGTTGCTGCAGCATCTATATGACAAAACATGTGTGCACATAAATCACAGCTGCATTTCTGTGTTATGTCTAGGTGCTAGTGCCTGGCCAGAAAGAATAGCAAGGGACATTGTTGTTTGAACTTGTCGGTGGTATTCAGACTAAATCCCAGGAAAAAAACAGAACACAAAAACATATACAGGTTCTCTGTGAAAGTACAATGTGGCACAAAGCAAGCATGGTTATATAGTAGCGTGTGCAAAAGAGAATGATGCCTACAATGTGCACACTCAGGTCAACATAGGGAAAACTACAATGGGCCATGCAGAAAACAGACAACAGAAGTGTGAGTTGTGTCTGGAGACTGGTGGCCAAGAAGGCAGGAGAGAGGGAGACGCTGTTTGTCTGAAGTGCGTGTGCCAAACACTATCCCAGATAGTGAAGGATCTGGCCTAAGTGACAACGGTGAGGAAGGGCCAGCAATAAGGAGATAAAAGAGAGCTAGGGTAGCCTTTTGGAGGTACTCCTCACCTGAATGGACATATCTTTCTGTCAATGATTGGGAGACAGCATTTTGGATGTTTTGTATTAACAATTCACATTCAATTGAGCCTCCTTGAACTCAACTTTCTGGCTGAAATGAGTTTTGAAATTACTTTGCCACTAACCAGACAGAGTCAGTTTATCCTGGATGTGATCATTAGTGAGTTTGAACTGAGCATTTATTAGAGAAAGAACTTAATAGATTTTCCCAAACTACTAAGAAGAGTTCCAACACCTGAGGCTACTGATGGAGCGTAGGTTTGTCATTTAGAAGAACACGGAATAAGGCTAAGGAAGTCTCAAAAACATCATTTGCATCTACTGTGCTGAAAAGACATTTGAACTTTGCTTTTGATACTTGAACAAGTGGAAATGAATTGAGAAAAGATTGTGCTGAAAGTTTTAAATTTGAGGACAATGGAACCCCTGATGATGTGAACAGAGGGGTGTTAACTGAATTATTTTAGTGTGTATAACTGGAGTCTACACAGGCTGATGCTGTAGCAGTATTCTTTGGACTTTGAGAGGTGTAGACCTCTATGCCTATTCTCTTTGGTTCATGCTGAGAGTGGCTTAGGCTAGACACTCAAAATTCCCCTGACCCATGAAAACTCTTGACCGAGCTTCTGCAAAGTTGACATCTTCCTTTACTTCCCAAAATGTTCCTCTTTTTCTGCAGTTACCTGAATTTTGAGATTCCTTAGACTAATGAACCATCATCTTAGATTGGACTTTAACTTAGACGATTCCAGACTTACTTGTGTATAGAAGAGAGGATCGAAAACTCTTCTCTGAGCACCAGATCTTGATGCTAATCTTTTGTATTGCTGTGACTGAATTTCTTGTTTGCTTAATACTGGTATGCCTAAACTTCTGTAGGAGGTTAAATTTCCCAGTTGTTATTCTGTATCTTTAGAGTATGGTGCTGAGAATCGCATACCTTAACTTGAGTGCCAATTTGTAATAAACCTTCTTAACCTTAGTCACTGATTCCTGGTTCTTACTGTGTAGCCAAATGGGTTAGACTGTTAGTTGAAATTGATTGATGTAATGTTAACTCTCCTCACCTCTCAGTCGGATAATAAGGTCCACCGGAGGACAAATGGTAAGAGGGTAGGCCCAAAACGCTGCATCAATTCTCTCTCAGATGACTGTTCCTCGATTGTCTGCCAATGCAGTGTGCCCACTGTCTTCTAGGCCACGCTGTCTGACTTGGCATACTTGATACCCACAATGTTCACAATGGCATATGAGACACACCCACACTGGTGTATGGGCTGTGCTCACAGTGACATATGGAATGCACCGAGGGTATATGCTATAAGTCATCAGCGCTGTTTTAGGATGGGCTGCCTCTGTTTTTAATTGTTCTCCCATAGTAGGGCAAGGAACAGGCAGTGTCTGGTGATGATGGAAAGCAGGCACTACAGCTTGACATCTAGGACATGTTTGAGCAAAGCCACCACTAGAAAGAGACTATGCTCGTATCACACAGAGTCTGGTGAGTGAGGACGCTCCAGTAATATGTGGAGTGGGTCAGCAGATGGTATGTCAGTGGTGGAGTTCCTCGAGGAGTATCCTTAGTCGGGCACAGGATGATGTGGGGTAATAGGAATTCGAATGCAGCATTCCCTCACCATCAATACTTGCAGCCTAGTGCCTCAAACGTTCCCTGTGTGGCCTGTTCTTCATCACTGTAGAGGTACTTATTCAAGTCATAGAAACATTTTTTGTCTCATATATTGTTTGTAGAGCAGGTGGGCACAGCAGGCATGGTAGACTTATAGACCACAGGATCCAGGTATTCTAGGTAGTTTTTAGTTACAGCACAATCCTCTTTGATACTTGTTCTTCAAACTGGTGAAGTAGACTCTACCAGTGCAACACTACCACTAACCTGTATCTAAGTGACCATTTCCTTTGTCTTGCCACTTCCTTTCCTCCATCTACCCGGGAAGTGGTCACTTTCCAGTGGTGTCTGACAGCCCCTAGTTTTTGATCTTCCCCCTTCGTCCTAGGTCAGACTCTACAGTCAGGTAACCACAAATAGATACCTAACAGAGTAATTGTTTTACTTGACTCCACACAATGACATATTAATAAATCCCTCATAAGGAGTGAGAGGTGAGTGTATGAAGGTGTGATTTTTATTGAAAGTTTGTGAATGCCCAAAAACCTGTCAATTTTAAGGCATTCGCATATTGCTATCTGATGCTGTCTCGTCCTGAAAATAGTTAAAGATTTGCGCAAACCAAGAGCTGTAGTAAATTCCCTGCGAGGGTGAGAAGTGGAACATAGCGCCCCCAAACTTTGTGGGGGTGTAGTGCAAGGAGTTTTCCATGTGGAAAATGTTTTTTGATAGAGGAAATAAAAAGAAAAACACATCAAATGAATGTGTAATTGAACAGTGGAGCTGCCTTTCACCAAAAGCATGGTTTTATCCTGTGCACAATTCACCTTTGGCGAAATGGCAACTTTAAAAACATCACAACTTATTCAATACTGCATATGAAAAGCTGCAAATGGATCCGATTTTCATACGCACTGCTCCTCAGTTATGTGAAGATGGAAAAATCATAATCTGCACCTATGCACAGGAATACTTTTACACATGCAGAAGTATCATTTCCCTTGTGAATCTGGAACACAAATATCAGGCATGGAGTAGCCTCTGACCTCCTGGTCATGAGCCGCTGCCCAAGTCCTGTTGACTGCAGCCTTGTGCTCAGCTCCGAGGCAGCCGGCTCTATCCCACAGTCAGCCAGACCCACTGATATTATTGCATTTATTTAGTGTGCTCCCTGTTTTTACTTGTGCCCCTTATGTGATACCCGTGAGGTATTGTTGTATTTATTACTGCCTACTCCTTCCATTTTTTCCTGCGCCAGCCAAATCCCGCTCACTGCCCTCTCGCCTCCCTACCAGCCCCTCCCACCTCCCAGGACTTCTAATGGAGGCCAATGCATGGTTGCGACGCCCGTGCGCTAAGACTCACCAAAGGCAAGCCCGTCTGCACCTGTCCGTGCCTGGATCATGCCCAGCGCCAGGAACCCTGGCCCCCCGCATTCTTACAGATACTCCACTGCAGATCTCAATGCCATGAACCCCAGACATGGCAACAACTGCTGCCTAGCATCACCTTGCACCACAGAGGGACTTTTCACCTTCACCGCCAGTTCACCTCCACCCCAGCACCGTCCACCACTGTGGCAACCACAGCCACACCAACCCCATTGATTGAGAGCTCCCCGGAACAACTCAGCTCCCTCCTAGTCAAAGCCAGATTGCTCTGCAAACACGCCACCAAAGTCTGGAACACCATCACCTCCTTCGCCCCGATGTGACCTTCATTACAGAGACCTGGATCACCTCCGCATCGGCTCCTGACATCACCACTGCAACATCCATTGGCTACTGGATGAAACACCATGACTGCACCAACAAACACAGAGGTGGTATCGCCATCATACACAAGGAATCAATCACCAGCTGCGAGACCATGCCAGTCATGAAACACATGAACTTCCAGCTCCGCACAGATGACAAAACCACCATCAAAGGTACTCTTGCTTACAGACTGCCAGGACCATGAACTGACCTCAACTACGCCATCGCCGAATTCTCCACCCCGCTCGCCATATAATCTGAACACTATGTCTCCCTGGGAGACGTCAACTTCCACTTGGACGACCCCACCGACACCAACCCCACCGACCTAATGAAAAAATTGGACTACATCGGCTTCATGCAACTGGGCACAGATCACACGCACAAAGCAGGACAAATGCTGGACCCCCACCTTCACGTCCAGCAACAGAATCAGATACAGCCACACCATAGAACTCACCTGGTTGGACCACTCCATTGTACACTTTAGCCTCGCTGGATCCCCCTGCACCACCCTTAACTGCCATACCGCCCCACTCCTCAGCTGGACCAAGGTCACTCAGCACCAGTGGATCGACGCCCTCAGCATAACACCGCCCAACACCACCACCAACTTGAACCAAGCAGTAGAGAACTGGAACCAAGTGTACCTCACCAGAGCACATTACACATAATCTACCCTACCCGAAGTGATGAATGTCCGAGATGTATGTCACAGACAGCGGACTTTATTCATATGGTTTGGATGTGCCCCAAACTATTTTCCTACTTGGATACGGTGATAACACACCTTCAGAGAGCCACAGGATGGGTAGTTCTTTAAGAGATCCGACAAGTACTGCTGGGCCTATTACGTAACTCTAAACATAAAAAATTAAGCAGGCGTTTTCTTTCATTGAGGTTGGTGCTGGCAAAAAGGCGCATTATATTAGAATGGCTCAGGCCTGGGCCCCCGCAGGTGGGAAAGTGGATGAAAGATGTATGTGAGTGGGTGACAGCTTAAAGGGTAAGAATGAAGCTTGTTCGTAAAGATGAGAAATTAGAAGAAGCTCTCCGGGCGTGGTATCAAATGCTAGTAGACCTTAGAGGGGAGCAAAATACGGGAACCCTGGAGTATATAAATGTGATGGGTGTCACATCAAGGAGGGGAAATTCGGGAAGGGAAATGGCATGACCTAACGCAAGCGCTAAGGAATAGTACATAACAACCATGCACACAGTAATACCGAAACCGTGACTCTATGTTTGGAGCGGAAAGGGGGAAGGGAACGAGGGAGGTTTAAATTGGGATTAGAGATTATGGAAAGTACATGATGTGCACGATATCCCACTGGAAGAACAAGCAAATGGGAATACTGACTCTCCCTTGTTTGTTCTCCTTGATTCGTTCGCACAGACAGATTACTGTGAATGGTGAAAATGATATGATCGACTCCTGTACTATGATCAGAAGGGAGGAATGGTGGAATATGTTGTTATCTCTAAATCTGCCTTCATAATGATGTCTATGTGATATGTTATGTTAATTTAATTTCTTAAGCGCAAAGGTTACCCGAGGGTGTCCTGGCGCTGACTGCTGCCTTCCAATCGGCGAGGTGTGAGATGACCTATGTAGTAAAAAGCCAGGTTTTCAGTCCCTTCCTAAATGTGTTGAGCTCAGTAGCGTTCCTGAGTTGGAAAGGAAGCTCATTCCAGGCCCTGGCGGCGCTTGTGATGAAACTTCTCCCCCCAGTTTGCTTTTTAAATGGGGGTATGACCACCCCTTTTGCTCTGGCGGAACGGAGGGCTCTATATAATATATATAAATGCCAATATAGTTAATTTAAAAAAAAGCAATAGAGAACTGGAACGACTGGATCACCAGTGCTGCGGACCGAGTCGCTCCCTCTAGACCAGCCAAAATGCGGCCAAAATACACAGATCCACCAAACATGCCAATTGGTACTCCCCAGAGCTCAGGATGTCAAAAAGCAGATGTAAGCAACTGGAGAGAAAATGGCGCACCAGCAGGAACCACACTGACCAATCCACCTTCAAGTCAGCCCTCAACAACTACGACCACCAGCTCAAAGACATAAAAAAAGACGCCCTGACCCGCCAGATAGAGACCAGCGCCAATCAAACCAAGGAACTCTTCAGCATCGTCAGACATTTTACCTGCCCATCAGCCACTGAAAAGGCGATCCCCTTCTCACAGCAACTCTGCGACACACTCACCAACCACTTCCACAACAAGATAGCAACCATCTACACAAACTTCGATCCTCACCTGCTGATGTCCTCAACATCCCGACGACCACTACTGCCATCCACCCGCTCACCACTTTGAAACAACTCAGCACACCGAACACAATTATGCTAATGAACTCCATCCACTCGGGAGCATCCACCAACAGATGCCCCCACCGACTTTTTAACCTCAGAAGAGACATGATCAGCCACCAGCTCAGCACCATCATCAACAACTCCATCACCACAGACACCTTTCCCAGCTCCTGGAAATATGCAGAGGTTAGACACCTTCTCAAGAAACTATCTGCAGACCCCAGAGAGCTACAGAACTACTGGCCCATCTCACTGCTCCCATTCCCCACCAAGTCCTGGAGAAGGCCATCAATATCCAACTCAGGGTACACCTGCAAAGAAACAACCTGCTGTCCCACTTACAATCAGGTTTCAGAGCCAATCACAGCACCGAGACAGCCCTCTTCGCCGCAACAGACGACATCCGCATCTTACTTGACAAAGAAGAATCAGCCACCCTGAACCTACTCGACCTCTAGGCAGCCTTCAACACTGTCTTCCACCACACACTCATCGATTGACAGTGCCAGATCGGAATCACAGACAACGCGCTCAGATGGATGGCATCCTTTCTCACGGGTCGCACCCAGAGAACCCATCTCCCCTCCCTTCCTCTCACAACCCAAGCACACCATCAGCGGCATCCCTCAAGGCTCATCATTCAGCGCAACCCTCTTCCACATCTACATGACACCACTGGACGACATCGTCAAATCCCACAACTTCAACATCATCTCATACGCTGACAACACACAACTCGTCTTCTCGCTCTCAGCGGACCCCACCTCGATGAAGACCAACTTCCACAACTGTATGAAGAACGTCACAGTCTGGATGAAAAACAACTACCTGAAGATCAACACGGACCAAACCGAAGTCCTGATCTACAGCAGACACACCGTACTCTGGAATGACTCCTGGTGGCCATCGGAACTTGGACCTATCCACATGCCAAAAGACCACGCCCGCAACCTCCACGTCATCCTGGACAGCAAATTCTTCATGAAACGTCAGGTCAACGCCATCTCCTCAGCCTGTTTCCACACTCTCCACATGCTCCACAAAGTCTTTAAGTGACTCCCCTTCAGCTCCAGGAAAATGGTAATGCATGCACTCATCACCAGCTGGCTGGACTACGGCAATGCACTCTACACAGGTACCATTACCAAACTCATGAAAAGACTGAAGACTACCCAGAAAGCAACAGCCAGACTGATCCTCAACCTCCCCAAGAGGAACCACATCACCCAGAACCTGAAGTGCCTTCACTGGCTCCCTATCCAGAAGAGATGCCAATTCAAGCTTCTGACGCACGCCGTCAAAGCCCTCCATGACCAAGAACCCACTGACATGAACCACCACCTGAATTTCCACCAACCTTCCAGGAACCTCAGCTCCACTCACCTTGCTCTCGCACAGACACCACACATCCACCATTGCTGCTCTAGAGGACGCTCTTTCTCCCATCTCACCACCAAATCCTGAAACTCCCTCTCCCTCCACCTCTGCACTTCACCCTCGCTGACCCATTTCAGGCAGAAACTCAAACCCTGGCTCTTTGACTAAGACCTGCAGCACAGCACCTGGAGACCCTCTCGGGTGATAAGCCGAACTTTATAAAAACCTGATTGATTGATTGATTGATTGATTGATTGATTGAAATACCAATAACATAATTTTGAGTTAGGTTAGTAAAAAAAGATTATCCTTAGTAATATCTGGTCCAGACTGGAGGGCTGAATACATAAATTAAGGGTAGATCAAACTTTACATGGAACTTCATCAGAAATTGAGTTGGAGTTGCATTAAAGAATTTGCATCCATAGAAGGTTGATGCTGTACATAAGAGTAAGCTGAGGAGAAGTTTATGTTTTTTTTGTTCTGTAGCAGCATGGGAGAAATGGGGATAATAAGAACCAGAGAATGCAAATAAATGATGTTGATAGGAGTTGTACGACTGAATATCGACACAGAATATATTGTGGAATACTAATATCGAGGGCAGAATGTCGAGTGACAAAATTTCGACAGGTAAGTGCATATAGGAAAGTATAGATTTACTATTCCTATCTCCACATTTATGTACCTTGAAGATATATGTACCGCATATGTAAAACAATAGAAACTGAACAGCATGATTTATACTTTGAATTTTCATTGGAATATGTCTCCTGCTAATGCTTTACCCCCTCTTTTCTCCCTAGGGTCCTGTAGTCCCAAAAATCGGAGGCTCCAATTCACCAATATAGACAACCACAAGGGAGAGTAGACAACTGCAAACTTTGGCGATCTTTAATAGAGCAAATTTATTTTATAGCCTAAGTGGCCCACCACAAACTCCACCCTCTTCAATCACATCATACACCACTACCTAAGCTGAAATGGGCATCTTCCTTTGCCTCATGACTGATGATGCCAGCACCTCAAAACTCTGGGCCTCTCAGCCTCATTCTGTACCTCATGGAGGCTCTTTCAGTTGATTCCTTAGGGGCCTCCTGAGCCTCTCCTGCTATGTTCTTGTGGCTAACTGTGTGAACAAAAAGGCTTGGCATTGTTCAGACCTTCTCCATATCAGCCCACTCCTTAAACTCTGCAATAGAAACTGACATGCCAAGAAGATCTCCTCCAGTTCAAAAAATGAGCTCTAAATCCAGCAATCATTCTATTCATGAAGTCCTCTTCTGCTTCTATCATCTGCCCTACAACACCTCAGATAGCCCCAAAGGTAGATTGGTGCAAGAATTTGTGTATGAGTGAGATTCTATGGATGAGTGTGCCAGTGAATGCAGAAGTATTTGGTAAAAACTGGGATGAATGTTTGACAATGTTCAGTATTCTGTCCATCATATTGTTATGTGGCTATAGTCACCCCAAATGGGAAGGGTATGCCCAGACATGGGTCCTGTGCTCACTATGACATTGGATTCAAGCTAACCTGGCTGATGAGGGGTGATACCCTGAAACTGGCTCTAGGATGCTTGTTTCCGGTCCAGAGAGGACTTGGCCTGGTAGATCAGACTGGACTGTTCCCATGGGGAGCAGGGTCAAGACTGATTTGCATATGGCTGAGTCCAAACTGGGATGGCATGGTGAGTAAAATAACAACAGATTTAGGTCCAGATCTCTGTACTGGGGGTGAATGATTTACAATGTTCAGCATTTCGTCCATCATCTTTTTGTGTTCCTACTGTTTTTTACAGTGACTTCAGTAAAATATGAATTCATAGCTTGGTAACTCTTCTTAATTTCTTGACAAAACACAATTCTTTTTATGGGTTAAATACATCCATAACATTTTTGCGCTCAACTAATATATTGCCAGTTTTAATTTTATAGATAACCACAGCAGCGTGGATGTCTTTGAAGAAGATAAGCAGCCTGCAGTAGGTTGGCGCCATCGTACTTACAGCTTTTTATCGCAGATGCAAGGAAATCGACACAAAGATTATCAATCACTGCCAACTGCTTATCCTTTGACCATACTCATTTTCCTTATTTTTGTTAGCCTTGGAGATGGACATTACAGGCATTCTCCATCAATCCACTCAAGGTCAGGAATATAATTCCATATCCATCGGAACCACCCCAGAGCTACTCCATATGAAATTAGTAAAGAGTTGAAGGCATACTTCTTTAAAGAACACTACATCACAATGCAGCACCAGAACAACTCTGTTCCAAAAACCCAGCTACCTCATCTATCATTCTTTGGCCGTATCTTTGCCTTTGACTGTGTATAGAACAATTTTAACTTTGAGCTAGGCTTGCACTATATTAATACCCCATACTTAACAGACATCACATAAAGGTAATTTTCTCACATAAGCAGACCCAGGTTGACCGCCTGTGCAACTTCAACTTCCGACTGCAATCTGGTCTGGACGTAGGCCCTACCCTAAAGGCACATAAGATGGCAGCCATCTTGAAAATATTTAGAACTTGATGGTCAAGCACAATTTTGAAGTCCATGATTTATTGATTACCCACTTTGCTGTGACTGAATCTTTGCCTGGACCTTTCAAAACCCTTTGTAAAGTTGCTTATTGCCCCCCTGGAATGAGGACACGAAACGTGCGTGCGATTAACTTCTTTATTCAGCATCAGGGAGAGCCGTCAACTTCGTTCGCGCCGCGATCTCACCATGGCTGTCTCCGCCTCCCGTCACTCCCAGCCGGCTTTGCGGGAGTCACGTGACGGCGGGAGACTAGACCTTGACACTACACATCTTCCCCCTTACCAACAATGACAATATGAACTATAACTGGATAGACGGGATGGAGAGAGAGAGAGAGAGAGAGAGTTCACAAGTGAAATTCACTGAACCGTTTCGGAAGCTTCATTGTACGGCCCGTGCTGGTGTGCGTGACGGGTGCTCGGATCCCTCGCTCTCTTCTTCCACTGGATCCGGCAGTCCTCGTACTCTCCTCCTGGCCTCTACCTTGGGTATTGGATGTCTCATGCGAGGTACCGGCACAGTCTATGTCCTGGCTGGGCAGACGCGGTATTTGCCGCTTGGTAGTCTGTCCGTCGTTTTCCGGGGTGCCGGTCTCACTCCTGTTGGCAATCTCTATGTCCTCTCTCACTGGTTCTGTGCTTCTTCCCCCGTGGCACTGGTACCTTCTTCAAGATCGCTGGTGTAGGTGTTGCTACTGTCCGTGCCCCAATGAAGGATTTTGTTGCACTTGGCCATTCTGCATTGTGACCACACCTTGCCGTCGCTCAACAAAGCTGAGCGTGTGTACAAGTCCACAACTCGTAGGGGCACGCTGAATTTGTTGTCTCCTTTTTGTCCTGGGTGGCCCCGTTTGACTCTGACACAGTCGCCCTCCGTCATCGTGACGTCACGCACGTTGTGCCTCTTATCGTAATTTGCTTTATAGATGTGTTGGGCTTTCTCGATGTTACTCCGGACGATGGCCGGGGACCATTTGCTCTGGAGCCGCATGCTCATCCAGGCTGTATTGTCTCTGGTAAAAGGTTCTCTGCCTCTCAAGATTTTGAACGGGCTGTAGCCTGTGAGGGTGGGAGTGATGCGATATGCCCACACAGTGCTCCTGACTTCGGTCTCCCAGTTCTGTCCGGCACTGATGGCTGCTTGGACCGAGCCCATGATCACCCGGTTGAAGCGTTCCACCTGGCCATTGCCAGCTGGGTGGTAGACGGGGGTATGCCTAGTCTGGATACCATTTCGGTTGGTGAAGGCTGTCCATTTGGCCGAAGTAAACTGGGGCCCGTTGTCGCTGGTGATGGTTTTGGGAATGCCTTCCCTCAGGAAGATGTTGGTGAGGAATGTAATGACGGTGTCAGAGTCTACTGATTCGCAGATTTCGACCTCAGGCCACTTCGAGTATCGTTCCACTAAGACGATGAGGTGTTTAGGCGTGCCCCAGGAATCCAGGATGGGACCTACGATGTCAATGGACAAGTCCTCCCAGGGGTTGTTGGGGGTGTTGAACTCCCCCATGGGGGGTCTCATGGTGGTGAGTGTTTTAATCAGCTCTGGCACAATGCTCGCATGCTCGCACGAATCTCTCCACTTGGTTGTCCATGGCTGGCCACCAGTACAGTAGTTTCATTCTTTTCGCTTTTATGATGCCCAGGTGGCCTTCGTGGGTGATGTGGAGTATGCAGTCGATCAACCCTTCCGGGGGCACCACTCTGTCGCCTCGCAGCAGAAATACCGAGTCATTGGTAATAGAGAGTTCGTCGCGGACCTCCCAGTATTTCCTGAAGTTGTCCTTTGTGTGCTTCTTCTCTGGCCAGCCGTGCGTGACATACAGTTTGACCTGTGAGAGTTCCGTGTCCTTTGCATAGGCTTCTTCCCAGTCCTGGGCACTGATGGTGTGTTCGTGATCCGTCATGAATGCAACGCTGTACTCATCCCAATCTGACTGTGTGACTGCTTCTTCCATGGCCGCTGCCCTGCTGAGGAAGTCTGCCACCCTGTTCTGGGGACCAGGGATGTATTCCACGTCGTACACGAAGTCCAAGAGACGCAGTGTCATTTTCGCGATGCGTGGGGTGGCTGTCACGTTGCCGCTGGAAGTGAAGACTTTGATTAGGGGTTTGTGGTCTGTGCGGAGCGTGAATCTTGATCCCCACAGATATTGTCGAAATTTTTCCATCGCCCAGATGGATGCCAGCATCTCCTTTTCGATCACGCTATACTTCTTCTCACAGGGGGTGAGGGATCGCGAGGCAAACCCCACAGTGGTCTCTGAACCATCCGCTGCTCTCTGGGAGAGGACTGCTCCCAACCCTTTGTCACTGGCGTCCATGGTCAGGATGCTGGGCGCGGCGCCGTCAAATCCGTGTAAGGGAATCGCCCCGCAAATGTCTCTTTTGATGGCAGAGAATTCCGCTTCTGACTCTGCGGACCAGGAAAAGGCATTCTTTTCTTTCAGCAGTTGACGTAAGCTGTGCGTTTTGGTCGCAAAGTTCCTGACAAACTTGCTATAAAACTCTGCCAGCCCCAGGAACGAGCGGACGTCCTCTTTGTTTTTAGGAGAGGGCGCGGACATTATAGCTTCCACATTTGCCGTTTTTGGGGAGATGCCTGCGTCGCTGATCTCGTGTCCCAGGTAGGTCACTTTGCGTAAGCCGAACTTGCACTTCTCGAGTTCCGCCGTGAGACCGTTGGCTGCCAGCGTGCGCAGTACGGTGTGCAGAATGTCGTCGTGTTCGGCCTTGGTCTTCCCCATGACGAGGATGTCATCCTGGAAGTAGAGGACTCCGTGGACGTCTTTGAAGAGTGTGTGAATGAGTTTTTGGAAGACAGCCGCCGCGGATGCGAGGCCAAAGGGCAACCGTCTGAACCTATAGCAGCCGAAGGGCGTGATGAAAGAGGTGAGCTTTCTGCACGACGGATGGAGCGACACTTGGTGGTATGCGGCTTTGAGGTCGATGGTGGAGAACCATTTGACCCCCTTGGTCTGCGCCAGTAGTTCATTTATTTTGGGCAACGGGAACTTGTCAACGATGATGTTTTTGTTGAGTTCTCGGAGATCAATGCAAAGACGTATCTTCCCGTTCTGTTTGCGCGCCACCACCAAGGGCGCAAGCCATTCGGCGCATTCTATTGGTTCAATGATGTCATCGTCTTCCAACCGTTTCAGTTCTAGCTGTACGGCCTCTCTGCAGTTAAATGGGAAATTCCTGACTTTGTGGGATACTGGCACGGCTCCTTCTTTGAGCATGATCTTGTGGGTGAATTTAGACATTGTCCCGATGTGGTCGCTGAAAACTGCAGGGAACTCCGCTTTCAACGAGGCTGGCGTGGATGGGTCGTCCATCAGGAGCACTTGTGTGTCGCCGCCTGGGTTGAGTTGTATGCCCAGTGCTCCCCGGTCCGCCCACCCAAGGACGGATGGCCTTTCTGCACGACGTACAACTTTGCTGTCGTGTGCCTGCCTTTGAACTCAAACGGGAGCCGCCGGAACCCCACCATTAGGATTCTCTCTCCTGTGTACGTGACTGGGTGAACGTCAGTGGGATGAAGATGGTCCCCCACCACGTGGGCAAAGTCTTTGTCCCAAATCTGTTTTTGGATGATCGTGTATGGAGAGCCTGAGTCAGCCACCATGGCGATCTTTACGCCCCCAATCAGTAGCATGCAGGAAGGTTTTTTCTTGGCGACTCCGCCGATGCCCAGGATTTGCTCTTTGATGCAAAGGATGCAATCTTGGTCGGATTGGTCCGCCCCGTCTTGGTCGTCGGAGTCATCTTGCACATATTTGACTGTGGCGCTTCTGGGCTTCCGTCTGCAGACTTTGCCGAAATGTCCAGTGACTCCGCAGAAGGAGCATTTGACATGGAATGCCAGGCACTTCCGATCGTTTGCCATGTGAGAGTGGCTGCCGCATCTGTAGCAGGTTCCTTGCTTGTCCGCCGGAGCGCGGCTGGGTCCCTTGGATTTGGGCATAGGTTGCTTGCTGGAGACGGAGCCTGGGTTGGCCGTGGGTTTCGCGTTCGGGACCCTCCGGTCTGTCACCTTGCACACTGTGGGCTGTTGGACATGTTCTTTCTTGGCGGCGAGTGCGCACCGTTTGGACAACTCGGCTCTCTTGACTATTGCGATGATCTCCGGGAGGGACGCTTCGCCACTGACCCATAGCTTCTCCTGGATGCTTGAGTGGGTAGTGTTCATTATGATTTGGTCTCTTATGAGATCATCGTGCAGGGTCCCAAACTTACAGTTGATGGCCAGCTTCTTGAGGGCAGCTACGTAGTCCTCCACCGTTTCCGACTCAGTCTGTTTGCGTTGGAAAAAATTGTACCGGTCGATGGCTGTGCAAATTACTGGCTGATAATGGTTGTCTAGGTCTTCTAATGCATGTTGGAAGACATCGTCGTCAGTAGAAGCCCTTGGTTTCTTCACCATGTTTTCGTAGATGCGCAGGCCTTCTGGTCCCAAATTATGCAGGAGGATTTTCTTCCTGCGCTTACTGGAGAACGCTTCCTCCCCTTCATCTTCCAGCGCTGAGAGGTAGTTAAGGAAATACCCCTTCCAGTCGGCCCATTTCATGGCTGGTTCTCCTGGTTTAGGTAGGAAGGGGACTGGGTTGGTTAAGGAGAAGGTCTGTGCGCACATGGTATGGGCGGCGTGGAAGGCGGGGCGCCTTGCTTTGTGGCTGAAGACGCTGGGTGTGCCCCCGGTGCAGTTCGCTGACGGCCTTGCAGTCGGGCAAGTGTGACTGTGAGCAGGGTGCCTCCCGTGCTGGCTCGCTAGCTGCGGTGTACTCACTGACGCTGCTGCTTCGTGGTAGGCAATGCAGGTGGGAGGACCAGGAACTCTTCGTGCTGGCTGGCGTGTTGCCGGTGTTGCAGTGCCGGAGGAGAGGCCGTGGAGTCCCTTGCAGGGCACACCTGCGTGGGGGTGTGGCGTGGCCCCACAGCCCCCCTGGGGCCAGTAGTGGAAGCAGGTGCTGAGGAATGGGGGAAGGGCGGGAGGGGTGCGCCGAGGGCCTCAAGCAGTGATGACCGGCTGCCTCCGCCTCAATCCCACTTTACTGGACCGGTTGCGCCCATCACCGTGCTTTTACCGGCTCTCCCTGCAGAAACGGCAGCTGGAAATGGCCTCGTGGGTCTGCCGCCTCGTCGCCACTGTAAAGTTGCTTATTGCCCCCCTGGAATGAGGACACGAAACGTGCGTGCGATTAACTTCTTTATTCGGCATCAGGGAGAGCCGTCAACTTCGTTCACGCCGCGATCTCACCATGGCTGTCTCCGCCTCCCGTCACTCCCAGCCAGCTTTGCGGGAGTCACGTGACGGCGGGAGACTAGACCGCGACACTACACCCTTTATATTCCTAAATGGATATAAAATGATACAATTTGATTACACGCGATGTGCCATTTATTAGATTGCTTGAAAGACCTTTAATCAAACCTTCGCCAAGCTACAGTCACTCATCATCACTAAAAGTTGTAAATTATAAATTTTTTGTTCAGGAAATAGAGGAAGGAGGACAGATAAAGCGTTAAGAGAAGGTGCAGGTTAAAAGAGGATTCTAGGTATGACAACGAATACTGAGTTACTGGGGTGCACATGTAGCAGTGATACTGGCACAGACGCAGAGAGGTGCAGGAGTACAAGTGAAATGCAAAATGACCTCACATGGAACTACTGACAGGGCACTTCACATTACACAGTGCTCTTACACAGTGCTCGCACCTAGATCTCGACCACACATCTGAGACAAATTACTGACTAAAATGCAAGGCTAGAAGATACGGACTACTTTTTTTTTTACCAATCACCACTGCTAAAGTACATTTTAACCTGCATGATACTCCTGTTGATTGACTGAAAACATGAAAGACACTTCAGATAGGCAATGACTAACTGGGGCTGACCCAAAATGACCAATTGCTAAAGGAGGCTGCCCAATATACTCTGTTGATGTTCTCGTCAAGAGCTCTTTGTCTAATGTTGGACCCAAAAAAGGTACATAAAAGAATGCATAAAAAAGTAAACACTTTAAAAATACAACTGCAGGCGTGCTTGTATGAACTCTACACCCAACTGATGTTTGAACTGAAAGCTGTAGGGAACTGCAAACGTCTACTTCGTTGATCAGTTATCTATCGGCAAAATGCATGAATGCAGATTTGCACTTTTGGATTTATACAATCTTTTTCAGAAATGAGACAAAAGTGCATTGTGATGTAGATATATTGTCTATTCAGTGGGTTTAACGACTGTGGCAAAGAACTCCAGCTCTGTCACTGGTACACCCCATTCACGCAATGTAAAAGGCGTGGAACAAGGGCTCTGAGTCAGACACCATAGTGGAAACTGTACTGGGCATGGGAAACAGAGGACGACAGAAGCTTCCTGCTGGGGGGGGGGGTAGGGGGAGGAGGTAAGGCCTTGGATAATAATCCCAGCTGTAAGTGGGATCAGCGAGCCATCTGGAAACTCTGCGCTCACTTTATGTCTGCCGGCCTATTATGAGATTAATTCTAATGGAAACCTGTGATTTCCTGCTTTGCTGCCTTGTCACTGCTACAAAGGCTTCTTTTGTGCTTTTGACGTTTGAAAGCATCTTCCCTCAGCACAATATACTTTCAATATACTTTCTCTCCCTCTGTGTGTGTGTGTCTATCTATCTATCTATCTATCTATCTATCTATCTATCTATCTATATATGTATATATATATATATAATGGGATCAAGCACTAGCACATAGAGTTTGGCAATATGTACTGGGTTTTCATTGCTGGAGTATTAACATATGCACTTGCACTGTATATATATAATGTCACCATATCTTCACTATGAATTTATAATTTATTTGAATTTAATTTAATGAAAAGGTCTAATGTATTGAAAACATTTTTTGACAAATGATTCACTTGAAAAATTGTGATCAAATATAATTGAATGAAATTTTGTGCCATAAAACAGAATGAAATGTTCATGATATTTAAACAGTCAAAGTGATGAAACAGATCAAATTTGGGAAAACACAGTAAGATCGTGTACAGCCACCAACAGACGATATAGTCTTTCTTTAGTGGTGGCAGTTGCTTTGACCCATGTGACCGGGAGTTTCACCAATAGCTTTTAAAAATGTAGATAGTGAAACAGAAGCTTGATGTGTGATCAAGGCAAAGGAATGCCGAAACGCGTTACAGCAAAAATAATAAAAATCTAAGTGCGAAAACCGAAGGATTGGTGTGGTATCTTCTCCAGTGTGGATCTCCGTTACGAATGAGGAATTGGAACTGGCAGGAGTGGATGATGTCATCAGTGATGTCATCAGTGATATCATTTGAGATGTCATCAGTGATGTCATCAGTGATGTCACTGACCATGTCATGAATAATGTAATATGTGACGTCATCAGCAGTGCATTGCGGGGGCGCGAGTTATAGTTAGCTGAACTAACTATAACGGCCGAATTTCACTGGTTTTGTACGAGTGAAATGTCCAACTAACTATAACGTCCCTGAAACCTCTGTTTTTTTCAGTGAATTTCTAAGGTTTTTTAAATGCTCATTTCTAACTATAACATGCCTGAAACCTATGGTTTTTCAGTGAATTTCAAAGGTTTTTTAAATGCTAATTTCTAACTATGCCTACAGAGGTAGTACATGTGAAGAAAGAGGAACAAAGGCACAGAAAGAAGCAAGACAAATGCAGAAAGAGGCAACAGAAGTCCAGAAAGACGAAGAAAGGTGCAGAAAGAAGCAAGAGATGTGCAGAAAGAACCAACAGAGGAGCAGAAAGTCCTCCTGTGCCCCCAACTTCTTGCTGACGGGTACTGGTGGTAACTGACTCTGACTAACCAGGCCTAGAGCCAGTGCTATGCTAAAAGACACTTAGAATACAGTGAAAACACCTACATACACTAGGGAACACTATGCGATGGGGTACCCCTGTGATTAGCATGACCTCCTCTGTAAGGCCCTAGTACATAATAGGGCAGGCGGATTAAAACTACCTCTAAGTCAGAGGTGCAGAAAGATGCTTCTTTAAGTAGTAGTCACGTTTGCAAAGTGGTAGAGAAAGAGTGCTGGGCCTCCGACCAGCGCTCAGGAATTCCGCTGCGTAGGACTTACAGGAGGTACCAGGAGGGCTTCTTGGCCCCCAAACTCCCTCAGGACTAAATTGGACTTCATCCCCCATCCCGTAGTCTGCCAGGAGGCGCGTTTGCAGAGTGGTGGAGAAAGGGGAGCATGGCCTCTGAAGACGTCTTAGCAATCCCACTGTGTGGGACATACTAGAGGTAACAAGAGGGGTAGTTGGCCCCCAAGGACATCTTTGGGGGCCAACTTCCCCTCCTATTACCTCCAGTAAGTCCCACACAGCAGCATTGGTAAGTACTCATACCAGGCCACGCCCCCTTTGCCCACCACTCTACAAACGCGCTCCCTGGCGTGCTCTTGGATGGGGATTGAAGTCCCCTTCGCTGCTGGGGGTCCTTTAGGGGCCAACTAGCCTACCTCTTACCTCCAGTAAGCCCCACGCAGTGGGATTGCTGAGAGGTAGACAAAGGCCACGCCCCCTTTCTCCACCACTCTACAAACGCACCCCCTGGCGCGTTGTTAGATGGGGAATTAATTCCCATTGAATACTGAGGGTCCCTGTGGGCCAACTAGCCCACCAGGTACCTCCAATATGCGCCACAGAGCTGGATTTTAGAGAGGTGGTCTGAGGCCACGCCCCCTTTTTACACCACTCTGCAAGCGCGCCTCTTGGCGTACTGCTGCTCGGGGGATGAAGTCCACTTGTGTCCTGAGGTCCTCAGGACACAAGAGGACCTCATCGCCCCACCAACAGTGCGCCAAGAAGCGCGTTTGCAGAGTGGTGTAAAAAGGGGCGTGGCCTCGGACCCCCTCTCTGCAACGCAGCTCTGTGGCACATATTGGAGGTACCTGGAGGGCTAGTTGGCCCCCAGGGACCCTCAGTATTCAAGGAGAATTAATTCCCCATCTAACAACACACCAGGGGGCGCGTTTGCAGAGTGGTGGAGAAAGGGGGCGTGGCCTCCGGCGAGATGCCGTTTTTTTTTCTTCATTTTTTCTTTACAAGGGAGGCTGTGTGGCCCCCCTTCTCTTTTATTTTTTGGGCCCTGGGGACCCCATCCCCCAGGGCCTGAACCCTATTTATTTAAAAAAAAAAATGGGGAGGGGGCCACGTGGCCCCCCTTCTGAGGCCAATTTCGGCCTGCTTCCTCCCTGCCATAGCAAACGGCAATGTCCCGGGGGTGGGCACCCCGGGATATTGCAGGAGCCGGCCCTGGGGGGTGGCGGTCCCCAGGGCCATCGAGGGCTCCAGGAGGGGGGCTGCGTGGCACCCCTCCCTTCATTTTCAAAGCCCCGGGGAGGTGGTGGTCCCCAGGGCTTGGGGGCCCAAAAAGGACCCCCCAATTTCAATATTTAGTGCCCCAGGGAGGTGGTGGTACCCGGGGCGTGTGGGGGGGCTCGAGCCCCCCACCCTAATTATAGAAAAAGCCCCGGGGAGGTGGCGGTCCCCGGGGCTTGGGGGGTGCGAGGCCCCTCCAACACTTTTTGTACAATGCCCCGGGGAGGTGGCGGTCCCCGGGGCTGCGGGGGGGCCGCGTGCCCCCTGCACATCATTAATAAAGCCCCGGGGAGGTGGTGGGCCCCCGCCACATAATAAGGCATGCCCCCGGGACCTGGCCCACCCGGGGGCTTAAATACAACGAAGCGCGGGATTCCGCGCTTTGTTTTTTTTTCTTTTCTCGGCCGGATTCGCAGCCCCAGCGCAAATTCGGCTGATTTCTAAAAAATAAAATGCTTTTTTTGGCCCTGGGGGTCCTTGTGGGACCCCCTGATCAGGCCTAGGGGGTCAGGGTGTTTGTACCCTGCCCCCTTTTCATGTTTGTTATCTTTGTTTCACCCTTTTTCTTGTGACTCGGTTACCGAGTCACAAGATGGCTGCCAACACTTCCTGGTTTGGAGTGTTGGCAGCCAATCAGAGTGAGCTTCGTGCCCGGGAGGGTTCGCAAACCCTCCTCGGTGCTCAGATATCGATATTTTTCTTTTTCAATTTCTCAGGAACTACTGAACGGATTTACACCATTTAACAAAAGGGCGCAGTCTAAACCAAGGCCTACCTTTTTGCCAAATTTGGTGTAATTCCGTTCAGCAGTTCGGGCCATTGGCGGCTCCTCCATAGGGGCATGGGGGCGTCGCCCCACTGCTTTCTCGCTGTGCGCGAAGGCAGAAACATAAAATGGTAAAACTACCATTTTATGTTTCTGCTTCTCGCACTGCGAGAAAGCAGAAGTGCCTGGAGTGCCTGGTTGTGGGCGGGCAGGTGGGCGGTCCTGCTCGAGGGCAGGGGGGGAGTGGCTTACCCACTGTTGTGGGTACTGACTGTTTGGTCTGCCCCAGGGCCGAACAAAGCAGTCATGCGCACTCCCTCTTTTTCTCTATGTAGGCTGCTGCATGCAGCCTACATAGAGAAAATGGCCCGGCTGGGGCACTCTCCGCTGCGCCTTACCAATCACAACGCTGCCATTGCAGCGTTGCGATTGGCTTAGGGGAGGGGAGGGAGGCTGCCGAGGCAAAACGCGGCCAGGAGCAGTGGCAGGCAGGAGCTGAGACGGCGGCGCTGCTGATCCGGAGGTCGAGCACAGGAGGACACTGGATTCTGTTCGTAAAGTAGAGCGCGAGTGACATTGGTTTATCAAAGGAGGTTGAAGAGTGAAGACATTGAATTGTGTTAGGAAGGAGGGAGAGACTGCAATCTGGGAAGAAGACAGCGAGACAATCATTTATGAAAGCAGTGGTGCACTGTTTCTCAAACGGATAAGGGGCGGCTGTGTATTTTGAGAGGAAGAAGGGGAAACACTGGGTTCTGAGATAAGTGCAGTTCCTGGGTTCCAGCGAAGAAAGGGGTACTTCATTCTGAGAGAGCGCGAAGGGAAGAGGATGCAGAGGAAGAGACAAGGAATTTAAGAACATGCGATCTAAGTTAGGGTGCGGTCGGGTGGGCAGTGCAGAGAGAGACAGAGAGATAAAGAGAGAGCGAAATTGCATTTTGAGAGGAGGTGAGAGCGCAACACATCATTCTCAGATGACAGACACTGGGAGCTCTTCTTGCCAAAGACTGTCTTCAGAAGAACACCGAGGAGGACATGCACGGTGCAACCCGTGGGTAAGTAACTTTTTAATTTAACTTTATTTATTACAAATGTTAGTGTAATGCATGTCAGTGTAGGGTGTGTTTATTTTGCATGATTCTTTTGGAGGGAGGGATAACCATTGCCTGGGCAGTTGTTCAGAGTGTTCTTATGTGTTTTGATGCGCTATCTTTAATCTTGAAGACAAGCAGCAGGGATGAGATGGACAATGTCAGCAAGAAGGCACCAAAGCACCTTGCTGCACTGAAGGTCTCGTTTGGGTAGTTGCAGTGTTTGACTGCATTCTTTTTAGGTTCTTTGGAGTAAACTCAGAGACAGAAAGTGGCTGGGGTTTGCAGGCTCGTGACATTTAAACTCTGATTTAGCACTTCATGTTCAACTAGACCGCTTACAAATCTCAAAAGAAATAGTGAGACACCCCTGATGACAGGTCAGCACTTCTGGTGACCCCTACCACTGCTGGTCATTTCAGCCAAGTGCTGACAGTGAATGGCGGGGCTTCCTCTGCTGAGCTCTAGGAGGCCACCCTCTCAGATGCCAATTAGTGCCAAAGCTTGGCACATGCCAGGATTAGAGATTGTGGTCTGTCGGGGACTAGGCAATGAAACGTTACAATATCTCTAAAAGTAGTTAATGAGTGGTCAGCTTAAAATCGCATAAGATTCCGGGGGAGGGGGAGGGTGACTAGAATTTCTCACTGACTCAACGGCTGTCCGCAAGTCCTGACTAGTCTGTATATATTCGCGGGGAGGGAGGGTTCACTTGCAGCTGCCAGCTTCTGTATTTATTTGGAGTGGAGAAGAGAAAGCTGTGGGAGGAAGATGAAAGGTAGATGGGAGGTGAGGTGGAGAGGAGAAAGGATGGGTCCCTCGCCATGTCTAAACCAGCTGTATTAGTGCGTTTGAAAAGTGGTGTTAGTGTGAGAGCAGGTGGCAGACAACTGGGTAGCTACCATTATGTGGTCTGACCATATCCTTCTCTGAGGCATGGGACTGTCATTTGAGGGACTCTGAGCAAACCCTAAAACGTTCTCAGAGGCACAGGGCTGTCTTACTTCTGAGGGACTCTGAGCAAACTCTAAAACCCTCCAAGAGGCACTGCCCTGTCCCACATCTGAGGCATTCCCCACAAACCTACCTTCCTCTCAGAAACACTGGCCTGCCTCATATAAGAGGGAAACTGTGCAAACCCATGAGATACTCGTATGTAGTGAGGGTCTCACATTTGAGTACATTGCCATAACATACCACCCTCTCCCTGATGCACCGTTTGTCATTTCTCTTCTTGCTAGACGTCCTCTTCCATATGACGTAAGTTCGGGGGGGTGAGAATTGCAGTTACACCAGGTAAGTCACATGTGTTTGAATAATCCCTGCAGAATCTTGTCTGGGCTAAAGAACTTTGCAGGAATTACATGCTTCTTGCACTGGGCAAAAGGCTTCACATTCATTTACGAGGTGACACCAGGACAGTGGTGGTGTGGAGGCAGGAGAGGAAACCAGGATGCACGGTCTTATGACTGCTCCATTTTGCCATTGGTCAAGGGAGTCCAACAGGGCATGTGGCATGCAGTTTGTTAGCGCTGGATTCCCAGATGATCTGACTCAGAGGATGCATGGTCCCCTCAAGGGAGGTATATTCATATAGCAATCTAGTTCTGTGGTTATACGGAATAAGCAGCTACCTACATCATTATCACATGAAATCTCTTTATTGATGTCATAACTAAATTTTCACAATTGCCTTATTAACCTTCTTGCTGTCTCAAATTTGCTTGAAAATGCACCATTTCCCCACTCTTTTTTCAAAATTTTCACGGGGGAGAAGCCCCCGAAGCCCCTTTTAGCAGTCGTGCTCTCTTGCTACGCTAGCTCGCCGTAGGTCTGTCACCAAGAACTTTTACGCCCCAGCCGCCACTGGTTCGGGCTGTAATAAAGTTCCTATGGAAATTAACATGGAGAAAACGCGCTTTGGGACCCCCCTTTTTTCTCGGCCCCCGCTTGACAAATCACCCCGAAACTTTCAACACACAAACTGAGCGGTCCAACCCGGTTTTTTGGAAAATTTCACGAAGATTCGTCAAACGGCGCCAAAGATATTGGCAAATCAAAAAACGCTTTTCCTATGGTAACCAGGTCCTCACTATAACTACCTACTGGCAACCGCCAGTAGGTAATATATATATATATATTATATATATATATCGGAGATTATTCAATCTGAGGAGATATGTTCATTGGACTAATTCTCTGTGGATGTGTGCTTGACATCTTCTGTGGCAGGCGAGGGCCGATTTTAGGATTTCTATTTCTTTTGGAAGACACGTAACACTCTAACGGGCGTGAAAGATTAGAAATAACGCCCGAAATATAGTTAAGAACTGCTCTCGGGATAATCAGTGGCAGGCCATACAGGGTTCAATTTGAAGAAGGACAGAATATTTGCCATTAGCATGTGCAAAACATCTACAAGTATTTCGATGCTTTTTGGAATATGTCGACTAATGACAAGACTGTTTATTAGTATGTATTTTCCTAACATCAGCATTGTAACAGAAATGCTGACATCTGGGATTCATGTAATATCGGACATGCTAACGGCGGCCGAAAATTAAGCATTTGACTTGAATAGCCAGTCCTTTCTCTCTGTCTATGTTTATTCACCCAATGGGAGCTCAGTTTGATAAATTAAAAGAAAATTATGTAATATTGTCTTCATTACAGCAAGCAGTGAGAAAGGCAACATGTCGAAACTCGCCTGCTTGCTGGCAAGTATAAAATTTTGCCATTTCGACTATTGACCAATATATATATATATATACACACAGGACATGTAGAACATTTAATTTTGTCTGCTGCCTTTGTGAGTAAAAAATATAAACTTTAAAAGCAGAACTTTCATTTATATTATGAGGGTTTTCTCTCGGCAAAATGTTTGATTTAAATGCAAGGACTTCCTAAGTGAACTGAAAAGGCAGCATTACTGTGAACATTATCGTTTTAAAAGTTGATTTTAGTGCGTGTTGTTTGGTCTTTTAAAGAGACAATTAAATGCTGGTTTTGCAGCTGAAGGACTAGAATTACATTCCAGTCCGGTTTTTGACATGAATTTAAAGGTGATTGATGGGACTTTGAGGCATCAAGAGGAAACAGATTAACCAAGGTTAGCAGTATTTATATAATAGCACAATAAGAGTGCCAATTATGCTGCTGCTATACACTGCGAAGTTAGATTGGTGTTTTTGCATATTTATTTTAATTTGTTCCTCCACAATGTCAATATGTGTTTGTTATCTTGCTGCTATAAAATAGTGCATCATCTATGTCGATGGATTTAAAAGTATAAAAAGAGAAACCAACATGACGCACCTCAGATTGAACAAGCATTTGCAATGCAATAGGTCTCGCATTTGCGGGAGTTTAAGCTATTGGCAGTGTAAATGACAATGCCTTTTACTTAGGCTTTAAAAACCAACACATAAATAAAAGGCATTGTCATTTACAATGTCAATAGCTCAAACTTTTGCAAATTGGAGACCTATTGCATTGCACATGCTTGTTTTAATTGTAAATGTGTTAGATGTAGAATGCAGTGGTGCACTAACATCCCAAGACAGGTGATACTTTCATAGTTTACACGTTTACATTTGACTCCGCGTTCCAGTGAGGGCAGCACCTCTCAGCTGCGGCATTTCGTCCAGGTTTGATTTACCCGTTGCATTTTGGTACTTGTAGTCCTGCAGTGTGTAACGGTAGAAACTAAAGAAGGATTGGATAAAGAGCTTTGCTGAGTGGTGCTTGCCCCTGGTGTAAAACCGGTCTGCAAAGCAGATAAGTGTACGCCCCCCTTCCTCCTCCACTCATGTGGCTGCAGATGTCTCTATGCCACCGGCGCAATTATGTTTCAGTCCTGGGTGGCGTGCATCTTGCAAATTATTGCAAAGTTGTACATTTCTGGTTGCACTTCAAATTAAACAAAATCCTACAGCTGTTCAGTAGTCCTGTGCCTTGCGTGACACTTTCAGCCTGCGCTGACATTTACCTCAGACGTCCAATGGTAGGATGCAAACTACACAACCCAAAATGCAAAGTTGTTGATTTAATATCCAGAACTAGCTAATGGCATCACCGCCCCCTCCCCCCCAAGGATAAGACTACAGCTCCCAGAATCCAACAGATGGGGACTTGAAATTCCAGGTCTAGGACATAATGTTCCATTGAAATGGACTCAATCGTGTGGTTAGCCCTCCCAATAACGACTAGTGAGGTGTTACAATAGTGCAGCCAATACCCCTCCCGAGTCCCCCCAAACCTTCAACCCCCATCACATCTCCTACCCCCAGCAAAATTAACAGCTGAGCTGCATGTGGCTCATCGAGAATGTGGCGTAACGGCCAGAGCTGCCGCCTTTGGTACCGCGAAAGGAGGTTCCAGTCTCCGCGTCAGCTCAATATCCTGTGATACTGGGCAAATCACTTCATCTCCCTGTGCCTACCAAAATCGAACGTGTCCTTGTGTAATGTAACTGACGCTCATGTAAAGCGCTCCAATACCTTCCGGTCGAGTTCGCGCTACATAAAACTGCAAAAGTAAAAACACTAAGAAAAGTAATGAAAACAGAGTTTTCCCAACCCTCATCAACCCGCCATGGGTGGTTCAATGTGCCAGCAGAAGTGACGAAATGTAGAATCGCGTTTATAATGGGTAAAGCTGGACCGCAAACAGAGCTGGCCTTTGGTCAGGGAGCGCCCTGGGCGAAACACACTTGGCACCCCCTCCCCAACCCCCACACCATCTTCTTTAATTGTCTATGTGTCCCAGGTCGAAGTGAGGCTTCTTCCAGACAGCTCCTGCCCTGCGCCCCTCTGCAGGTTGGCGCCCTGGGCCCAGCTCACATATGCTAAAGGTTGGCCCTGAGTACAAGCCCCAAAATGCAACGCCTGGTTGGCAGAAAAGCATTGACTGACTGGCGCGGGCGCACGGACATGGGTGCACTTGGCCGTTAAGACTCTCAGTTAGGCCAGTGGTCACCTCATCCTCCCGCTAATCGTCGATCTTCGACCGGAAGTGTGCGCTAAACTAAACACCTTGAGGCGAATCCTTTTGCAGGGAGCGCTACACAAACCACGCCGATACAATAAATGAATGGGGCCGATGCAAATTAAGCCGGAATGTTGAGTCTGTGACGTGTTCACACTGCTTCCTTAGTATTTTAAAATGTCCCTGTGTATCTCCGAAAATGAATGCGACCTTTACATAGACCAGGGCTCCACCTGGCAGGATAGCTCAGTGGGAGACTGCGCCTGCTATTGGGATGTCTATATTTCCCACACAGCTCTGAATGCCTCACTCAGCTTGTTATCACTTTGAGATGCGCCACAAAACCCGTTCAGTTTTTGGTGGTTGCTGCGTAGATGCCGATTAATATTAGACACTTTTTTGATTAATTGTTGTTTGCGGTGGTGCCTCCTTTAGGTGTCTTAAGAACAGATGGTCGTAGGTAGAGTATTTAAAAAATGTGTATTTGTTTTAGTGCGTGTGGTAGTTGCCTGTTTGGAGTTTATGTGTTACATGGAGAGAGAGCACGGACAGCAAGCACTGACCACCACGAATGGACAGGGGCCTCCTACAGCACTTGAATTTCCATATGTACGGTGGAACTATAAACGGGTACCTAAGCTTACGTTTCCCAAATCCTACTCATACAGTGAACAGACTGGAGAGCCAGTGGGCAGACTTCCACTAATTTTTAAAAAACGAGCCTCGGCGTCGGCTCAACATCAGGTGATTCTGGGTGAATCACTTAATCTCCCCATAATCTCCCCGTGCCTACCAAATAATGAATGTGTCCTTCGGGTCTTGTTTATGGCCGCCACTATGTAGGACGGTCACGAGCGAAGGCAGAAAGCAACAAAGTAGCGAGGAGCGGCAGCAGAAAGGTTTTCCTGGCTCGGGACGGTGTCAGATGTCGACTTGCCCTGAAACTTGCTCCTAAACACTGGAACTCCGACACACACAAACTGGGGGAGGGCTGGGAGCGGAAGCTAAACACCATGAAAGCGCAACATTAACAAACAATCGCGGCCGAAGTGGACCGCGCTGAAAATAAAGCAGACTGCATTAGTGAGGAGAAACGCTCCCTCATGGCCCGCGTGGCAAAATAATTAAATAAATAAACAAGCGCGGCCGAAGCGGGCCGCGCTGTAAATAAAAAGAAAAGAGTGCTTACAGACTTATGGAGACCGTGGGTGTAACGCCGCAAGTAAACGATCCAGTCCGGATGGGCCGTCCCAGAAGGAGACAGGGCGGTAACAAGGAGGGACTAAGAAGCCTCATTAACAATCAAAAGCCAGCGTTTAGCATGAACAATGACGCAAGCCAATGGAAAGAAGGGGCGGGGCTTCCACCCCACTTCTAAAACTTTCCCTACTACAATATGCCTCGCAGAGCGAGCAGCGCATGTGCGCTGCAACGCAGGTCTGCAAGACCTAAAAAGACAGTGCTACTGCCGAAACGCGTCTCTCTTCTCTGTGGTTCTAGTGCCCTGTGTGACCTGACTGAATAAACAGGATGTTAAACCCTGACTTTGAGTGCCGGTTCCCTCTCTCATTTTGGAGTTTTGGGATATTTCTTGGATATTTCTAGCGCTTGCGGTGGCGCTGTTTTTCCAGGCACCACCAGTGATTTGGCAGCATGCCAGCATGCCGCAAACTTTTCTTTGCATATAAAGGCAGGCGTGCCCCCAGGCAAGGAGTGTGGCGATGGAGACGAGGAAATGGCATAAGCAGAGATGAAGGTTCAACGCTGGGAGCAGAGGCTCCCTTGGCGGGGACTGGACTTCTTTCATGGTTGGCTTTACCTCACCCTAGAAATACCACCTTTGTCCTGCAGCTGGGCACTGCGGATGGCATTGGCCGAGCGGTGGGGTTATGGGATTCCAATACTGAGTATCGGATTGAGACACACTGGACACAGGACTTGTAGAACGTTTAATTTTGTCTGCTGCCTTTGTGAGTAAAAAATATAAACTTTAAAAGCAGAACTTTCATTTATACTATGAGGGTTTTCTCTCGGCAAAATGTTTGATCTAAATGCAAGGACTTCCTAAGTGAACTGAAAAGGCAGCATTACTGTGAACATTATCGTTTTAAAAGTTGATTTTAGTGCGTGTTGTTTGGTCTTTTAACCCCTTTGGTGCTTGCGTCGGCCAATGGCCGACGCAAGCACTACCTCCCTGGTGCGGCGCACGTCCATTGGCCATCACCAGGGAGGGCCCCCTTTAAACCTCCGGTGCATCGCACCGGAGATTGTTTTTTTTTATTCCCCCTGGGGAGACGTGGAAGGCTTTCCGCGTCTCCCCGCCCCCTCCCGCCCATCTGTGACGTCAGCGCGCCGCGGCGCTCTGAGCGTCACTGATTCCCACCGGAGCCGAGGACAGCAGCAGGTAAGGCCGCGCTTGACTCCGATGGGGAAATCCGGCCAGAACGGCCTCCCCAGCTTCAGGAGGCCTCGTTTGAAAGGAGAGTCTCCCTTTCAAACGAGGCCTTCCTGAAAAGGGTTTCCTGGCCGTGGATCGTGGCAGCGCTGCGATCCACGGCCAGAAACCCCACTAAACACCAGGGATGTCTTTGGGGGTCGGCCCTCGTGGTAATGGGTCGCCCCCGGGGCATATTTTTTTAATTGTTGAAAGTTGGCTTTGTTTGGGGTGCGCGATTGCACCCCAAAAATGAAAAAAAAATTGAACATTTTTTTTAAAAAATGGCGGCGATATTGGCAGGGGGTCGGTCCTCCTGCTCAGTGGCCGACCCCCTGTGGGGGCATATTTATTATTTAGACATGTTGGCTTTCCTTGGGGGGCACGATCGCCCCCCAAAAATGCTAAAAATATTTTTTTAAATTACAATGGTGGCAATATTGGCAGGGGGTCGGTCCTCCTGCTCAGTGGCCACAATCGGCCCCCAGGGAAGCCATAGCTATAAAAAAAATTAGAGAAAGAGAGAGATCTTTATATATATATATATATATATATATATATATATATATATATATATATATATATATAGAGAGTCTCTTTCTCTCTGTAGATGATATATGTATATATATGTATCTATATACATATGTATGTGTATATAGATACATATATATACATAAGTCTAAAGAGTGAATGATATATATATGTATCTATATACATATATATGTATAGATATATGTATATAGATACATATATATAAATATATGTAGAGATAAAATCTATGTATATATATATATGTGTCCGTGTGTGTGTGTGTGTGTATATATATATATATATATATATATATATATATTATCTACTGGCGGTCGCCAGTAGATAGTTTTTTTTTTTTTTTTTTTTTTTAGATTTTTAAACAAATTTTATTGCATATTTAGGAAGTTACACAGCCTCTTTGCCACAACCCAGAGGGCCGGCGGCCCATGTATTCAGTGCATTGTACACAGCTATCTTGGCCAACATCCCAATGGGCAGGCAGCGTTTTCATCCATCTTTACTGTTCCTGTCTGCATGTATTTTTTATAAGAAAAAAACAACAATAACTTTTTCTCATATGTACAATTTAAACTAGCTTGCCCCCTCCCCCCAACCCTCCATCCAAACAATATCACATACATTCCTAAGCAATCGCGTCCAATGCACTAGTTTAATCTGCACAGGTATGTTACGATGAACCCGGCCCATTGTGGTGTCATATACGACATATATCTCCGGATTCTTGACCCTTTTCTGCAACAGTATCCCACTAAGCAGTGTCCCCTGTATGTCTCACCCTGCGTTTATTGATCCATGTGTAAGTCTTCTCCTCCCGATCTAAGCCAGCCCGTAAATGGTTCCCAGATGTCAGATGGCCGAGATCTACTTGGCATTAATTCCCAGAAATTGGAAAACTGGTCCCTGCAGTAAGTAACTGCTTTCACCCATCCTGCTGCCGTAGGCGGTGCAGGTTTTTCCAATGAATGGCTACCTGCCGCTTTGCCAGCAATAGTAACATGGCCGTTAGTTTACGATACTTCTTCGGGATGTCTTTTACGTATCCTAGCAGCGCCACCTTCGGAGTTTCTGGTATCACCCCGTGTATTATTTGCTCTACGTGTGTAAATATGTCAACCCAGTATGTTGCTATTGGTCCACAGGCCCATGCAAGGTGTACAAATGTTGCGTCCAGCGCTCCACATCTCCAGCATCTCGCATCTAATTGTAGCCCCATGCGGTGTAGCTGCAGCGGCGTGCGATAAAGTCTATGTAGAAAATTAAAGTGGATTAAACGTAGCCTGTAGTTTGGCGATAACTGCTCCATCTGAGAGCAGCAGAAATGCCATTGTTCTTCTGTTATGGTTAGGTCTGCCTCCCGTTCCCATTCCTCTCTGGACGCTGGACTGACAACTGGGTAATCTTTCTGTGTCATACTATATATACGTGTAATTAATTTGCGAGGGGATGGGTTACTTAAGACGTTCTCTAAGGCTGATAAAGTAGGTGGTTCAGCCGGAAACCCGGCAAATCTGGCCTTACATGCCGCCCTAAGCTGATAATACAGCAGCATATCTGAGGCGGTAGGCTCCTGCGTGCCACACATATGTGCCATAGTCAAAAATTCCCCGTTTGGAAAAAGATCACTCCCTGTCTCGAGATTGTGTGCTTTAGCTCTTAGCTTGATTGCCTTATCCATTAAAGGCCCAATCAGCGGATTATCTCCTAAGGCCATTTGCGGTGCATACAGTACTTCGTGGCGCGCTCTCTTGGCTATTCCCCTCCAGGCCCATCTCAACGTCTCCACCGTGTCTATTTCATCATGGGGACGTTTATATGTGGCATATACAGCCGTTTTCAGCGGTAAAGGTGCAGCCTTATCTATTTCTATTGCTACATGGGGCTGAAATGGCGTGGGGTGATGCCAATAGTGCAAGTATTGCGCCTGCGCGCTGTAGGCGTATAATTCAAAGTCTGGAGCGCCTAGACCTCCTTGTGAGAATGGTAGCGTCAGAACCCTCCATGAGACCCTAGGTTGTTTCCCTGCCCAGATCAATTCGAGCACCTTCGAGCGTAGTTGTTTAAAAAATTGCGCGTTTAGAGGCATGGGGATGTTTACAAATAAATAAAGTAGTTTAGGCAGTACAACCATTTTTGTAATGGCGATTCGCCCCATCAAGGACAGCGGCAGCCCCTTCCACCTTTGCACCTTACTTTCCAGCCAGTCTATCAATCGGCCATAATTCGATAGCCATAGTTCCTGCAGTGACCTGCTCATCCAAATACCTAAATATCTCGTCGCCTCATCCGCCCATTTAATCGGGAATTCCGTATCAAAGGGTATCGTATCATCAGTTAGCGGCATCAGAACCGATTTGGACCAATTGATCTGGATCCCAGTTAGGCCCCCGTATCTTATCAATTCCCTCATCACTGTAACAAAGTTATCCTTAGGGTTGGTCAGGTAGATCGTCATGTCGTCCGCATACATAGATACTACGAGCCCTCTAGTCGTGAAGCCTATGCCCTTCTGCGCATGATGTTGCCTAAGCTTAGCAGCCAACGGCTCTGTGGCAATGGCAAACAGCAGCGGCGATAGCGGGCAGCCCTGCCTTGTCCCCCTGGAGATCGCAAAGGGATCCGAAACCTGACCATTAACCCTGACTCGTGCTGTCGGATTTGTATATAATATTTGAATTTGTCTAATGAAGATAGAGCTGAGGCCCATACGGGTCAATAGAGTAAAGAGGAATTTCCATTCTAGCGAGTCAAACGCTTTCGTGGCGTCCAGCAGTGCCGCCACGGCCTGCACCTGGGGGGCTAAATAATGTAGTGTGCCAAAGAGCGTTCTCAAATTATGTGCAGTGGAGCGCCCTGGTATAAAACCTGATTGGTCTGGCAGCGCAATCTGGGGCAGCATGGGTTTCAGTCTATTTGCTATTAATTTAGCGTATATTTTGGCGTCCAGATTTATCAGTGACAACGGACGATACGAATCCGGATTAGTTGGGTCCTTGCCTGGTTTCAATATAGTTATAATCGTAGCCTCGCGGAGTGTTGGGGGAGTCTACCTGTGTCCATTGCCTCGAGAAAAACCTGGAGCAGTCTAGGTGCCACTATCTCCACATATTCTTTATAGAAGGCCGCCGTCAGGCCGTCGGCCCCTGGGGCCTTATCAGCCGGCATGCTATTTATTACTTGCCGTATATCTTCTGTCGTTATTGGCAGCTCCATATATTCCCTGGCTCCGTCATGAAACCATGCAAGTGCCACGTCATCTAGGTAGCCATCTATGTCCTCCTGGGTCGGCTCCGTGTGTGAGGTGTACAATTGCCCATAATACCTCGCCATTTCACGGAGAATATCTGGTGGTGCTCTCACCATTTCCCCGTCTTCCAGACATAGTTCAGTTATATAGTCAGAGCCTCTGGGCGTGCGCAATAGTCCCGCTAACGTTTTACCCGGTCTGTCACTTTCTCCATATCTCCTAGCTTGTGTATATTTGGAGAGATATTTCGTTTCCCTTTCCGCCTCCTCCTGGAATTCGGTCAGCTTAGTCCGTATCTGCGCTATAGTGTCCGGGGCTGGGTTTACACGTTGTGACTCCTCTAGGTCCCCTAACTCCCGCTCTAATCTCTGTAAGGTGTTGCGTATATCCTTCAGCACTCCAGATTTAAGCGACATGCATTGTCCCCTTAGTACTACTTTAAATGCCTCCCATAAGGTCCCCGGTGATTCTACCGTGCCCTCATTTAGTTCGAAGTATTCTGCAGCCTTGTCCCGCAGCTCCTCGCGAAATACCATGTCTAACAAAGCTGTTGATGGAAACCGCCATGTGAAAGGCTGGGCATATGCCGGGGGGACATTCAACCGCACCTGCACCGGCGCGTGGTCTGAAAAGGTACGGGGTAGATGTACGGCATCCACCAACCAGGCGTGCAGGTCCCTAGAGATCAACCAAAAATCTAGTCGCGACCACGCATTGCGGTGGTGTGTCACGCAGGTCCCCTCCCTCGCTATAGGGTGTAGTGTTCTCCAGGAGTCAACCAACTGGAGGTCTTCTACTATAGTATGCAACATTGCTGCCGCCTGTGGGTGATGTACCCGGGATACCCCCTGTCTGTCAACAGACGGCGATAGTACCACATTAAAATCTCCCCCACATGATCGCCATTTGACCTAAGTTCTGTAACTGGTGTCCAATATGTTGAAAAATTCTGGGCTGTCAGTGTTTGGTCCGTAGGTGTTCACCAGCGCCACAGGAGTGTGGCACAGCGTTCCCTGTAGTATGATGTACCTACCGTCCCTGTCTTTTATCGTATGGTGTGTCTGCCAATGCAACCCCCTACGGATCAATATCGCCACCCCCTCGAGTAATTTGAATACCCAGCTTCTATTACCTCTCCCCATCTTCTATGCCGGAGCACCCCTGCCAGTGTATTCGTGAGATGCGTCTCCTGTAGAAAACAAATATCTACCTCATGCCTGGTAAGATAAGTGTGGATTAGCCTCATCTTCCTGCGGTCATTAAGGCCTCTTACATTCCACGTAAGGCATCTCAGTGAGGTCATACTAGGTGTGCGGGTCATTTGTGATCCATAACATGTCGATTCCATAGGGCCTGGCTGTCGAACAGTTCACCGCCATCCTGTGCTATGCCTGCAAGGTGCTTAGCAACGTCCCATGGCTTCAGTGTTGGATGCCCCTGAGCTTGCAGTGAATTGGCAGCTCCCTCGCCCTTCCGTGTTGTGTACAATACTTCTGCTTGGACGTTAAAACAAATAACTTTCCCCCACCACCCACACCAACCCCCAATCAGGTTGTGCAATCCCCACCCCCTTCCCCACAACAAAAAACAACCAACATATTGCCTCTGAGCAAAGGGAATCATCCCATGGGGTACGCGGGTCCGCTGGCGTACTGCCCTGCACTCTAGGCAGGGTGGCCGAGCAAAATTTCCCCCCGCCCAAAGCCCCGGAATCACACAATATAAGTCCCCCGCAGTCCTTTACAGGGAAGGTCAACCGCTTATGCAAGCATAGAGTATGCACCCCATTTTATCAACATTGTTATTTTACTACTTAGCTCTCAGCCTGTAGACTGTAATTCGCCAGTCGGTCCACCCCAGCCTGTGGTAATGTCCACGTATTGCATGCTCAATCATTGTCACTTAGTCTGGTGTCCGGTTGCTCTTCTTCTGACATTCTCCGTTTCCTCTGGTCCGTCGCTAGTTGTTTGGCATATGTTAATGCTGCTTTGGCGTCCGTGAAGAACGTGGGCTTTCCAGGGCCTTGTAGTCGCAATTTAGCTGGGTATATCAATGCGTATTTCATTCCGATTTGTTGAAATATTTTCTTTGCTGGGATAAATTCCCTGCGGGCAGCTTGTACTTGCAACGTAAAGTCTGGGTACAGTGCAATGTTGTTACCTTGGTACTGGATGTCGCCTTTCTCTCTAGCCAGCCGGAGTATTGTGTCCCGGTCCCTATAATTGAGCACTCGTGCTATAACAGGTCTCGCCGGGGCTCCCGGTCTCGGCCTCGGGCCCAACGATCTGTGCGCCCTTTCAATGAGGAACATCGTGGACAGTTCCGGCCCAAAGATATCTTTCATCATTATTTCTATGTATTTTTCCATGTTCTGGATATTTGTTGTTTCCGCAATTCCCATAATTCGCACATTATTTCTTCGCGACCTGGCTTCTAAATCTTCATTCTTTTGTCGTATCACCTCCAGCACTCTGTCCATGCCTTTCACTTTCTTTTCCAGCTCGGTCTGCCCTTCTTCCGTTTCTGTAACTCTTGTTTCGAGCACCCCCACTCTCCCTTCCTGTTTCTCGACCCTTTGCGTGATCCTGTCCATACGTTCTGCTAGGGTGTCGATCTTGGTGTCTATGCCCTGGAGACCGGTCTTCAGTTCCCTGAACATAGTGCGTATATCATCTTCTGGTAGCTGCAGCGAGCCTGCCTCTTCCGCAGGTTCTGGCTGGCCCCCATCGATCTCTGCCTGTTTGGCAAGTTTCTTTTCAAAGTTGAGGCGGGGCTGCCTTGTGTCTGGTTTGCCCATGTTTTGTCCGTATTTGTCCGCGGCCCTCCACTAGTATTGTCTAGTTTGAATCTCCACCTTTCGTGGCGTCAGAAGCGGTATCTGTGCTCCTGGGTAGCACTCAGCTCTGTCCGCCTGCCAGCTATTCCTCCGCTTTTTCAGCCAAGAGGCTCTACATCCGTGGGCCCTTATCCTCCAGACCGCCGCGATTCACTCCAGCTCAGCCGCTCGCCTCCTGGCTCCCCGCTCCACACACCCCCGCTACTCGGTCACAAGACGGATTCACTACTGCCCTCTCTGGTGGTTAGGGAGCGATCTGCGGGCCGGAGTGAGGGCCAGTGGTGCTGCGCAATACCGCACACTTCGTAGCTCGCGCCGGTTTGGGGTTCGCGTAATGGCGGCCGTCTGGTCATCCGATTTATACAGCGGCGGCCATCTTCACCACTCGCCGCTCTACTGTTTCTGTAGGGCCCAGTTAGCCCATGTGTAGTTCAGCTGTCCGGAGCCCCCGCATCCAGGGGGGGTCCTCTCATGTATACCCACTCCAGCCTCTTTACTCTGCTCAACACCGCACACGCAGCGCTTCACCTCCAGACCGCGGTCACCGGTTCCCTGGCGCAGCGCTCCGTTCTTCCTTTTCTCAGTCGCCGCACCGCACTCCACCCTGATCTTGCCTTCTCAATGGCAGTTTCGCTCATCCAGCTGCGTCTGGGAGTGCACCATACAGGGGCTCTGCTGCAGTCTCGTCCGGTACACTCGTTCTCCGGCTACTATGTGCACCGCAATCAGCTCTGCTCCGCCATCGTCACCAGAGCCCCCGGCTTCAGCAGGCCTCCAGGCCGCAGCCCCGCCTCTCACCTTGCGTCCTCTGTATCTCGGCCAATTCGGGGTGGACACCGCCTAATTTCCTCCGTGGGGCACAGCAGCAGCTCCCACACCTTCCGCGATCCTTGATTCCCGGCTTCAGGTCCGGGTGTCGGATTATTGACGGATTTCTGTGCTCGGCCGGCGGAGCCGCGTTAGTCTGCGGCCATTTCGCTGCTCAGCGAAGCCACGCCCCGTAGATAGTTATAGTTAGGACCTATTTTCCATAGGAAATCCGCGACATTCTATTTGAAATAACTCTTGCGTCGGTTGACGAATCTTCGCGAAATTTTCAAACTTTATGGCCCGCTCCGGTCCGCTCCTACCCTGAAAGTCTCAGGGTGATTCGTCAAGCGGGGGCCGAGAAAAAAGGGGGGTCCCAAAACATGTTTTCCCCATTTACTTTCCCATAGGAAACTTTAGACACGGCTACAGCCCGAACTGCTGAACGGAATTGCACCAAATTTGGCAAAGAGGTAGTTCTTGGTTCAGAAAGAACCCTTTTTGTTAAATGGTGTAAATCCGTTCAGTAGTTGCGGAGAAATTAAAAAAATAAGAGTCAAAAAATCAATTTCCCATAGGAAACTTTATGCAAGGCTACAGCCCGAACTGCTGAACGGAATTACACCAAATTTGGCAAAGAGGTAGTTCTTGGTTCAAAAAGAACCCTTTTGTTAAATGGTGTAAATCCGTTCAGTAGTGCTGAGAAAATCAAAAGTAAAAACACATATATATCTGGGCGGAGCCTAACCACACATGTCATCGTGAGATCTGATTGGCTGTCAGCACTTCATCCTGGAATTGCTGGCAGCCATCTTGGGACCAATATAAATGATAGTACCCCATTGAAATGCATTGTAGTGAATCGAAGATTTTGAGGGTTACCAAAGGAGAACTATAAAGGGTGATAACAGACTTTAGTTACATTAGAATTCATTTGTTGATGGTACCATACTAATTTCAGGAATTGTGGTGTGTTCTAAGGTGATTTTACCCTGTGAAAAACCTTCTGCTGGGATATCATGAATCATGTTTGAGAGAAAACTATTTTCACATGCTTGTCCCATACAGTTTTGGAAGGTGCCCCAGAAGCTAAAATGAGAGCATATTTTCTGTAAATTCACATTATCTTTCTCAGTCATGTGAGAATGAAGTCTGACATTCTCAGTAAAACATGTACATCCAACAAGGGCAGAGACTGTCAGTTGATTCCTTTGTGCTCTACTGCAGCTTCCCAGAGTGTTCTAAAGAACAACTAGAGTGCTAACAGCCTTACTTATGACAAAAGTATGGCACACCTGAAGCCATCTTGATTGGAATAAACTGGTAACACTTAAAACATTTAATTTAAAAAGGAACAAAATGATGGGGTTCATCTTGTCATAGAAATTATGGTTAGTGCTCTGGAAAGAAAAATTAGGACATGTTTCAAGTGTGATCTCAAATATCTTCCTGTTATCTTTCAACAGGAGCAGCCTGTCAGTTGATGCCTTTGTGTTCTACTGCAGCTTCCCAGAGTGTTCTAAAGAACAACTAGAGCGCTAACAGTCTTACTTATGACAAAAGTATGGCACACCTGAAGCCATCTTGATTGGAATAAATTGGTAACACTTAAAACATTTAATTTAAAAAGGAACAAAATGAGGGGGTTCATTTTGCCATAGAAATTATGGTTAGTGCTGTAGAAAGAAAAATTAGGACATGTTTTAAGTGAGATCTCAAATATCTTCCTGTTATATTTCAACAGGAGCAGCCTGTCAGTTGATGCCTTTGTGTTCTACTGCAGCTTCCCAGAGTGTTCTAAAGAACAACTAGAGTGCTAACAGCCTTACTTATGACAAAAGTATGGCACACCTGAAGCCATCTTGATTGGAATAAACTGGTAACACTTAAAACATTTAATTTAAAAGGAACAAAATGAGGGGGTTCATTTTGCCATAGAATATATGGTTAGTGCTGCAAAAGAAAATGTAGTGCATGTTTTAAGTGAGATCTCAAATCCTCTTCTATTTCATTAGAAAATTCTGACATGCAGACTGAAACAATCACTTTCAATACCAGCAGTAGACTTCCAGTTAACTCCTTGGTGAGCAGTAGCTTTACTACAGTGATCTAATGAACAACTAGAGTAATAACATTCTGAATTATGGCAAATGTGTGACACATCTGAATGCCTTCTTGATGGAATCAAAGTAAAAAACTGAAAGCATTTCCTACTGAGGAGACTGCAGTAAATGAGGAAATTAGGAAACTTCATAACAAAGAAGTCTTCCAAGATGGCCACCAGTGAAAAAGAGCCCAAATGAAGCACAAATATTACCCAGATGTAGCCCACATATAGCCCAATGACAAAAGTGTGCAAAACACTTTTTATTTTTAGTTTTTTTGCAGTTTTATGTAGTGCAGACTGGTCAGGTATTGGAGCGTTGCATCTTAAAACATGACCCCCTACACTACAAAAACACCACTGCACTACCCTAAACCCTAAAACACTACCCCAGCACGACCCCCTACACTACACAAGCACCACTGCACTATCCTAAACCCTAAACACACTACCCCCAGCATGACCCCCTACACTACACAAACACCACTGCACTACCCTAAACCCTAAAACACTACCCCAACACCACTGCACTAACCTAAATCCTAAAAAACTACCCCCAGCACGACCCCTACACTACCCAAACACCACTGCACTACCCTAAAACATGACCCCTACACTACACAAACACCACTGCACTACCCTAAACCCTAAAACACTACCCCCAGCACGACCCCCTACACTACACAAGCACCACTGCACTACCCTAAACCCTAAAACACTGCCCCAGCACGACCCCCTACACTACACAAACACCACTGCACTACCTTAAACCCTAAAACACTACCCCCAGCACAACCCCTACACTACCCAAACACCACTGCACTAACCTAAATCTAAAACACTACCCCCAGCACGACCCCTACACTACCCAAACACCACTGCACTACCCTAAAACATGACCCCTATACCTCACAAACACCACTGCACTACCCTAAACCCTAAAACACTACCCCAGCACGACCCCTACACTACACAAGCACCACTGCACTACCCTAAACCCTAAAACACTACCCCCAGCATGACCCCCTACACTGCCCGAACACCACTGCACTGCCCTAAACCCTGAAACACCAGCCCCTGCACGACCCCCTACACTGCCCGAACACCACTGCACTGCCCTAAACCCTGAAACACATACCCTAGCACGACCCCCTACACTGCCCGAACACCACTGCACTGCCCTAAACCCTGAAACACCACCCCTTCACGACCCCTACACTGCCCGAACACCACTGCACTGCCCTAAACCCTGAAACACCACCCCCAGCATGACCCCTACACTGCCCGGACAGCCACTGCACTGCCCTAAACCCTGAAACACTACCCCCAGCAAGACCTCCTACACTGCCCGAACACCACTGCACTGCCCTAAACCCTGAAACATCACCCCCAGCAAGACCCCCTACACTGCCCGAACACCACTGCCCTAAACCCTGAAACACCACCCCCAGCACGACCCCCTACACTGCCCGAACACCACTGCACTGCCCTAAACCCTGAAACACCACCCCCAGCACGACCCCCTACACTGCCCGAACACCACTGCACTGCCCTAAACCCTGAAACACCACCCCTGCATGACCCCCTACACTGCCCGACAACTACTGCACTGCCCTAAACCCTGAAACACCATCCCCAGCACGACCCCCTACACTGCCACGAACACCACTGCACTGCCCTAAACCCTGAAACACTACCCCCAGCAAGACCCCCTACACTGCCCGAAAACCACTGCACTGCCCTAAACCCTGAAACACCACCCCCAGCAAGACCCCCTACACTGTCCGAACACCACTGCCCTAAACCCTGAAACACCACCCCCAGCAAGACCCCTACACTGCCCGAACACCACTGCACTGCCCTAAACCCTGAAACACCACCCCCAGCACGACCCCTACACTGCCCGAACACCACTGCACTGCCCCTAAACCCTGAAACACCACCCCCTGCACGACCCCCTACACTGCCCGAACACCACTGCACTGCCCTAAACCCTGAAACACCACCCCCAGCACGACCTCTACACTGCCCGAACACCACTGCACTGCCCTAAACCCTGAAACACCACCCCCTGCACGATCCCCTACACTGCCCGAACACTACTGCACTGCCCTAAACCCTGAAACACCACCCCCAGCACGACCCCCTACACTGCACACGAACACCACTGCACTGCCCTAAACCCCGAAACACTACCCCCAGCAAGACGCCCTACACTGCCCGAACACCACTGCCCTAAACCCTGAAACACCACCCCCAGCAAGAGCCCCTACACTGCCCATACACCACTGCACTGCCCTAAACCCTGAAACACCACCCCCAGCATGACCCCCTACACTGCCCGAACACCACTGCACTGCCCTAAACTCTGAAACACCAACCCCAGCACGACCCCTACACTGCCCGAACACCACTGCACTGCCCTAAACCATGAAACACCAGCCCCAGCCACGACCCCCTACACTGCCCGAACACCACTGCACTGCCCTAAACCCTGAAACACCACCCCAGCACGACCCCCTACACTGCCCGAACACCACTGCACTGCCCTAAACCCTGAAACACCAGCCCCAGCACAACCCCGTACACTGCCCGAAAACCACTGCACTGCCCTAAACCCTGAAACACCACCCCCTGCATGACCCCCTACACTGCCCGACAACTACTGCACTTCCCTAAACCCTGAAACACCATCCCCAGCACGACCCCCTACACTGCACGAACACCACTGCACTCACCTAAACCCTGAAACACTACCCCCAGCAAGACCCCCTACACTGCCCGAACACCACTGCACCACCCTAAACCCTGAAACACCACCCCCAGCAAGACCCCCTACACTGCCCGAACACCACTGCCCTAAACCCTGAAACACCACCCCCAGCAAGACCCCCTACACTGCCCGAACACCACTGCACTGCCCTAAACCCTGAAACACCAGCCCCAGCACGACCCCTACACTGCCCGAACACCACTGCACTGCCCTAAACCCTGAAACACCACCCCCTGCACGACCCCCTACACTGCCCGAACACCACTGCACTGCCCTAAACCCTGAAACACCACCCCCAGCACGACCCCTACACTGCCCGAACACCACTGCACTGCCCTAAACCCTGAAACACCACCCCTGCACGATCCCCTACACTGCCCGAACACTACTGCACTGCCCTAAACCCTGAAACACCACCCCCAGCACGACCCCCTACACTGCACTGAACACCACTGCACTGCCCTAAACCCCGAAACACTACCCCCAGCAAGACGCCCTACACTGCCCGAACACCACTGCCCTAAATCCTGAAACACCACCCCCAGCAAGACCCCTACACTGCCCGTACACCACTGCACTGCCCTAAACCCTGAAACACCTCCCCCAGCATGACCCCCTACACTGCCCGAACACCACTGCACTGCCCTAAACCCTGAAACACCACCCCCAGCACGACCCCCTACACTGCCCGAACACCACTGCACTGCCCTAAACCATGAAACACCAGCCCCAGCCACGACCCCTACACTGCCCAAACACCACTGCCCTGCCCTAAACCCTGAAACACCACCCCCAGCACGACCCCTACACTGCCCGAACACCACTGCACTGCCCTAAATCCTGAAACACCAGCCCCAGCACAACCCCGTACACTGCCCGAACACCACTGCACTGCCCTAAACCCTGAAACACCAGCCCCAGCACGACCGCCTACACTGCCCGAAAACCCCTGCACTGCCCTAAACCCTGAAACACCAGCCCCAGCCACGCACCCCTACAGTGCCCGAACACCACTGAACTACCCTAAACCCTCAAACACCAGCCCCAGCATGACCCCCTACACTGCCCGAACACCACTGCACTGCCCTAAACCCTGAAACACCAGCCCCAGCAAGACCCCCTACACTGCCCGAACACCACTGCACTGCCCTAAACCCTGAAACACCACCCCCAGCAAGACCCCCTACACTGCCCGAACACCACTGCACTAAAGCCTGAAACACCACCCCCAGCAAGGCCACCTCACACTGGCCGAACACCACTCGCACTGCCCCTAAACCCTGAAACACCACCCCCTGCACGACCCCCTACACTGCCCAAACACCACTGCACTGCCCTAAACCCTGAAACACCACCCCCTGCACGACCCCCTACACTGCCCGAACACCACTGCACTGCCCTAAACCCTGAAACACCACCCCTCAGCACGACACCCTACACTGCCCGAACACCACTGCACTGCCCTAAACCCTGAAACACCACCCCCAGCACGACCCCCTACACTGCCCGAACACCACTGCACTGCCCTAAACCCTGAAACACCACCCCTGCCACGACCTCCTACACTGCCGGAACACCACTGCACTGCCCTAAACCTGAAACACCACCACAGCACGAACCCCTACACTGCCCGAACACCACTGCACTGCCCCTAAACCCTGAAACATCAACCCCAGCAAGACCCCCTCTACACTGCCTGAACACCACTGCCCCTAAACCCTGAAACACCACCCCCTACACTGCACGACCACTGCACTGCCCCTAAACCTGAAACACCACCTCCAGCAAAACC